>CM028909.1:13875312-14585312 GCA_016801845.1 Polydactylus sextarius
CATCTCTGGAGTCTTTAATTAAACATCTGCAGGCGTCAGCACTTGGTCTTACACACACACACACACACACACACACTTGTTGTATAAGCACACTGCACACTCAGACAAACACACAAGCATTAATGCATGCAGAGCTCACAGGTCAGTTTTTACAATTTAAGAAACTAAGGGGCATTGTACAGTTTAAAAGTAAGCTGTTGTCTCTTGATGATGTTAGACCCATGCTATCACAGCTCAACTGTTTAATTATACACAATATCTATGCACAGACCAAGTTACCCTGAACTATCCTTTGTTTAAACAACCTGCATTGAGGTCATTAAATAGTTTGTTCCTTGATTCCCTTTCCCTTTGAGCAAGTGTTACACATAAGTACATATGTATGTCAGTGAATATTTGAACAATAAGAGATATTGTGCATGTGCAATAGATATAAAAGTAAAAAAAAAAAGTTTTATAATATAAAAGCCAAGGCTTATATATACATACATATACATAAACAGAGGCTTTTATTATAATATAAAAGCCTCTGTTAGCTTTACTTTCAGCCATGCATAGTTACTGTTTAACATGGTTATTAGTGTACAATGCCAGTTTTACTGAACAATCTTTTTCATTCCTCTCAAGCTCTAGCTGCTTCATCCTCTATCTCCTGTTTCTTTCTTCATTTCTGTATCTTGCTTTCTCACTCACTCATCTTTCTGTCACATGCTGGTTTCCAGAGAGATGGGTATCTAAGAAACAAGGAGTCATGATAGAACATGTGCTTTCAGACGTCATATTCTCGTCACCTAATGGCAATTAACACAAAACAAACCCGTAATCATTGAGAGAAACACACTGACTCTTTCTCTCTCTGTCTCTCACTTTACAGGTGTTGGCACAAATAAAGAATAGAGGGGACTGTACATTTGCCCTGTTACTCTAAGTGCTGCTGAAGACTGGATGCTCTGGTATTTGGCTGCCAAATCTGGTGACTGAGTCTCCTATCTGTTCGTCTGTGTGAGAGATTGTCTTATCCTGGGGTCCCAAGGCTTTGCACTGGCTGAGCCGCGGCCATGGAGGTTGCCCTGGTAGACTTTGAGAACCTGGATGACCTTGGCAGCCTTGAGGATGAGGTGGACACCTATGCTGATGAGACCACAGCTCTCACAGTGGACTTGCCTCCAGAGCACAACAGCCCAGGAAGCAGCTACCTTTTGCGAGCAGCTCAACTTTCCTCTACGCCCTCCCACCACGGTCCTGTGCCCTCCTGCATTTGGGAATCCACTTCATTGTCATCGATTCCACAGACACAGACACAGATGCTGGGAGTACCACAGTCCCCAACAATGCAATCTCCAAGGAAGCATGGGCGCAGTAGCTGTGCCAGCATGATCTCCAACTGGAAGTTGCTCCTGAGCAGTGAGGGCACTAAGGAGAGTGAGATGATCTTCAGCCGGCTTGCTAAGGAGTGCTGTGAGGATCTGTTTGTCGATAAACGGGGGCTCGATGATGGAGACCAGAAAGTCATAATCAATATTGCTGGTCTTCGTTTTGAGACACAGCTCAAAACACTGGACCAGTTTCCTGACACCTTGCTAGGAGACCCATTGAAGAGAATGGATTACTTTGATCCAATGAGGAATGAATACTTCTTTGATAGGAATCGACCCAGCTTTGATGGGATCTTGTATTACTACCAGTCAGGTGGTAAGATCAGACGACCAGCTAATGTTCCTCTAGATGTGTTTGCAGATGAAATTGTGTTCTATGAGCTTGGAAACGAGGCACTGGAGCAATTCAGAGAAGATGAAGGATTCATCAAGGATGTTGAGGTTCCTCTACCTAATAATGATATGTATAGGCAATTCTGGTTGCTGTTTGAGTATCCAGAGAGCTCCAATGCAGCCCGATGTGTAGCACTGGTGTCAGTTTTTGTTATTGTCATATCCATCATTATTTTCTGCATGGAAACTCTTCCAGAATTCAGAGATGACTTTGATCCAATTGTGCCCACGGTTGACCAACCTTTCAACCAATCCAGAGGTTACACTTCTGTGGCTCCAGCAAGTGTAAAGCCTGCAACTTTCACTGATCCATTCTTCATCATTGAGACTGCCTGCATTGCTTGGTTCTTTTTCGAGCTGTGTGTGCGATTTCTGGTCTGTCCCAGCAAAAAGGAATTTTTCCACAACCTCATGAACATCATTGACATTATATCCATCATCCCCTATTTTGTTACAGTGGTTACGGAATTGGTCACAACAACAGAAGAGAGCTCCGGACAAAACATGTCTTTGGCCATTCTGCGTATCATTCGTCTTGTCAGGGTGTTTCGTATATTCAAACTCTCACGTCACTCCAAGGGACTTCAGATCCTGGGACAGACTCTGAAGGCCAGTATGCGTGAGCTTGGCTTGCTCATCTTTTTCCTCTTCATTGGAGTCATCCTGTTCTCCAGTGCTATCTACTTTGCTGAGGTAGATGATCCTAACACACAGTTTGTCAGCATACCTGATGGCTTCTGGTGGGCTGTGGTAACCATGACTACCGTAGGTTATGGCGACATGTGTCCGATTACCTTGGGGGGTAAGATAGTGGGTACCTTGTGTGCCATCGCAGGTGTGCTGACCATTGCTTTGCCTGTTCCTGTTATTGTTTCCAACTTCAACTACTTCTACCACCGAGAGACAGAGGCAGAGGAAAAGATGCCCCTGACAGATGGTGTTGACCAAGCTATGAAGGCTGAGAACAAACAAGGTAGCAGCACCTCACTCAATGTAGCCAATGGTATCTGGCAAAGTGAGAAAGGGAAACAGGTCTAGAGGGACACTTTTGAGAAGGAGAGACTTTGCCACAAAGCAAGAGAGAAATATTAAAAAAGAGGAGAATACAGAGGAAATTACTTATGATTTACCATAAAGAATAATTAAATGAGAAATCTTTGTTTTTCCTACTGACAAATGTTTTATAATAATATACAGGACATACCACACTTACCTCTTTTGTGTCTATTGTGAAAATAGCACATAGGAAACAACAGTTCACTGTAATTGTGTTTAGGGTTGTATGTCATATGTCAAAATATTTTAAGTTCATATTCACATATAAGCACACTAAGTGTGTATACTTTGTGTTAGAACTATTTTAGTTGTGTAAAAGCAAAACAGCACTATTGTCATAATTCATCAATATGTATGTTTCAAGTTTTATCTGTACTTTTAGTCTTATATTCATTGTCTTGGCTATTAATCCTAATACTTAAAATAAACCTTTTGCACAACAGCATAACCAGAGATTATGGCCCACAAGGATAAACGTTGCTTCTGGGGCCATAAAACAAGTCTCAGACAGGTATAGGCCAGACAAACATAATAATTAAATAAATACCAGCTGATTTGAATAGCCGCTTCTTGGTTGATATAGGAATAGATGAATTAGGTTTTAATGATGAGTTATTGGTTATGGAAAGGTGAGGAACTTGTTGTGTGTGTGTAGCACACAATTGCTGTATTGACGGGCAACACTAGAGATTAAAATTAATATTGAATAAATTGGGTAAAGCTTTTTATCTCTCACCTTCAAAGATGCTACTTGAGGCATATGTTCTGTGGCTCCCAGATGCTACTGTTTGTAATTGTGCAAAGATATAACTGATAGGAATAATAACTGATTCTATACCAGTACGACCAATGTTTAAAAACAACAACAAAAAAAAACAATGTACAAAACAATTTTCTTGTAAGTGTCTTGAATATATAACTTGTAACCATGTCAAGGTTATAGATTATAGATGTGCTGTATTTATTTATCTAAAATTGTATCACAGTTATAATATATTTATTCATCCCCTTTGATGAATAACATAAGTAAGAATCCTCCACTTCTAAGTCTATGCTCACCACTATAAATCATAAGAGTGCCTTAAATTATGTAATTGGGATACTGTTGCAATCGCCATATGTTATGTTACTGCAAAACCTTTGTTGACCATGCATATATGTTCAGTATTTTATTTTCAGCTTGTTTAGAAATATAGAGGTAGTAACCTTCAGCAGTAGTAGTAAGTATAGCATTTGTTTGTGAGAATTATTTCTAAACGAAATACATAGCCAAAGTATAGCATAGATCTCATCTGTTTGTGAGATAGATGTTATCCTTGAATATTTGGTTTCCATGCTATAAAAATCCTCATCTATTTGTTGGTATCATTGTGAGGAAGTTAACATTTTGGTTAAACCGTGATCAGAAAAGTAGAAAAAGTAGAAAGTGAACGTGAGAAGGAAGAAGCCAAAGATAATGAATATATATATATATATATATATATATATATAGAGAGAGAGAGAGAGAATAAAGGGAACTGTCACAGGACCAAAGGACATTAGGTCAAAATGTCCTATGATCGCTCTTGTTTTGCAGGATTAACTGCGAATTATGCTGTATCAGTGCAACACAATAGTGGTATGTTTTATGAGTATTTCTTTTATACAGTGTTTTCTGGCTGTAAAAGAAATTTTTGAAAGAAAGTGGCCTGTTAATCCAGATCTGGACCTGTATAATGTCTGAATATCTGATTGAACAAATGATCAAATTAAGAATATACATGTTTGTATGTGTTTTCTGTGTGTTTGACAATCAGCTTAAAGACAATATAATGACTCAAGTGATTATATAGTATGTCACTTTTGACCATATAGTTTCACAGTTGTACAATGATTACAATGATTGACTGTGTTGTCATGGCTACAGCAGGTGAGAGTTTATTACACCAATAAGACCATTACACTGTATTTGTAATTTTATTTATGATAATATTTCAGTATGTGATTTGCTATTATGTAGCTGAAATATATTCTGGGATTTTCAATCATATCACAATATGTTCTATGTCTGATGTTTGTAACCTATATATGTGTGAATGTGAAAACCAGAGAGAGAGTTAACATTCTTGTATTTTCACTGTATCACCATTGGTGTTCCCCTTCAGGGAAGAAAATCCCTTGTTATATAAGATTTCGTCATTACTTTCAGTAACCTGTCTCTGCTTTCACTGCAATGTTAGTGCTACAAACACACACACACACACACACACACACACACACAAAGATACAGGTCACACAACAAGGTAAGAGCAGCAACCGTATCACTGGAAGTCTTCCAGACAACAACAGGATGCCAGTCTCTGGATGACATGGAGTAGTCTGCAAGCTATTAATACTAGCCAGCTCCACCTGATACCTTTCTTTCTGGATTCACTTCAACACCTCGTTAGGGGCCAAGAAGGAAACTGGAAACTAAACGTAAATATAAAATGACAACTTGAAGCAAAAATTGATGAAGAATACCACATGGAATTATTAGAAATCACTTCCCCAACTTTACACATTTTATTTAATAAATAAAACAACATTTCAAAGTCACCAACAGGAGCAGCAAGTGTGATGCTGTGTGAAAAGCACGGTGGAATAAGTCAGTTCTTGATTTAAATGTGTTGTGCATAGTTGTATTACGTAGCTCATTGACTGAAAATATGTTTCTGACAAAATATTCAAAAATAACAACCACTAATGAGACATGTCAGCAGTGTTAATGATGGAGTGGCAGGTAGAGTTGTAATTGCTGGAAATTGCTTGCCGCAAATGCATATGCATATTATTAATTTTTATATGTTATTGATAATAATTGGGTTTGTACTATTTCATGGTGAGGAAATGTTTCTAATTTATGGGAAAATCAACTAATTAACTAAATAGTATAATCCAGTGGTATAATGAGAAGGGTTTTTATTTCAATAGGTGCAATTAAGGAGGAAAACACAGATGTCTGGAAATTATATTTTCGAAACCTCATAAAACTATCATAATGTCCAAAAAATGTCAGTTTATCAGTGCAATTGAAGATGGACTCATAGGCAACATGATTTTGTTAGATCATAGCCGTTGAGCTATTATGCAGCATTGGGATCAATAATACAAATACAATGTTTCCAACATGTCAAACTGTCAAAAAGAGTTAATGGGTTTTATTTGACTTATTTATTACACACTTACTCCAAATTGTCTTCTAACTGCTGTAGTACAACCGGTTGCATTTCCTCCAACCTGACACAGGAACAGGAACCCTAAACTATGAATGGATGTATGACCCAGATTATGACCGTAGGAAATGGGGGGCATCCAAGGACATAGTGTGAAAACAAAGCTGCTGATGAAAAGAGAGACTAGAGGGATGAATGACACTTGGGAGGAGAGTCTAAGAGTTCACACGCTACCTGGTTTCTGGTTATTGACTGTCAGCCACGTAGATAAGTTACAAGTGGTTGCAGAAATAGGTTTCAAGTGAAACAGATATCTGCTACACAAATAAACGTGCATGTTCACACACACACACACACACACACACACACACACGCAAACAACCATTTTTGAGTTAAATAGTAAGGTTTATGACTAGGAAGAAAAGAAAACTTTTTCCTCATGTCATTCAAAACACACGTCTTAATCCAAAATCCACATCAGTTATTATCATTATCAAGTATTTAACTTGCAATAAGCAGTATTGCTTTGGTCCGTGTTGTGCAAAAACTGTGCATGATTGCTCAAGGACTTATACATCTCTGACTGCTACCGTTAAACCAATTTACTAACACAATTTAAGAGATTTATACAGGTAGGATCTTTGTCTGTGACTTATAAGCTGGCAATAACAGCTGAACTTTGGGCAGAGATGTTGTTGAGCCTTGTGATTTCCATGGATTCAAACTCAAATTTCCAGAAGGACATGCCCATCTGAACTCCAAATCCAAATATCATCCAGCATGTCAACCAGGACTAAAGGAGCTTGATACTAATCCTACTGTCTCTTTCTCGTGATTTACCCAGAATATGTGGTGTGTGTGTGTGTGTGTGTGTGTGTGCGCGCGCACGCGTATGTGTGTGTGTGTGTTCGTGGGCGCGTGTGTCTAGTTTGTGTGTGTGCATGTGTGTGTTTGTGTGTGTGTGTCTGTTGTGTCTGTGTATCATACTCTCATGGCAGTGTGGGGTTTTAACCACAGTCAGTCAATCCGACTGTATCCCTGAGTAGGCTGGGTAGGTCACTAAAATTGTATTCTATTACAGTCACTAGATACCTCATCAAAATTGTAATTGGTAATGTAATCTAAGGGATTACCCAAACTCAGTAAAAGAGACTTACATCTTACCGTATTTCTTGTGTAAGTAAATAAATAAGACTTAAGATATGGAATTACAAGTAAAAAGACTTTTTTTGTGAAAAAAAAAAAATCACACTGTTATACATAAAATATTTAAAGTTAACTATTTAGAGTTTCTCACTCACACTTCAACATTAGCTAAAAGTAATCCCTCTGTAACCTATATAAATGCTCTTCAATATATAATCATATAATCATTGTCTTTTCTTTGTTTACATGCATACATATACACAAATACAACCAGCAAAAAAATACACTTTCACACATCTATACATAATGTAAATCCATATTCATAATGCCTGTGGGGGAAATTTAAGTTTCTACATATCCTCTATGTGTCCTGACATGTAATGTCCAGTTTAAACTGAATACATTTTTAAACTGCGCTTTCTCTCTGTTATCAATTAAGTGCAAATGAACTTAAGTATACTGATGACTTTTCCAGAAAGTTTAAATGTGTCTGTGAGTTTGTGTAATCAAAGGCCTGAAACTACACAGTGGAAGATCCCTCTCCAGTGCTTAAAGATGCATGAGAGTGTTCCATCATTAACGAGATGCTTTGATGGAAAGTTCCACAACAGAGTGAGAGATATAAGGAACGAGTGAGAAGGCAGACAGGCCAAGCTACAATAGGCGTAGGACGGAGAGGGAGAGTTTGTATGACAAAGAATTGGCACAGTGTATTTCTGTCCAGGCTGGAGTCTCCCTCCTCTGAGCATGATGCTGTGTGTGTGTGTGTGTGTGTGTGTGAGTGTACGTGCACATGTGCGTGTACTCAAAAAATCCTTACCCTAAATTTTTTTTTCTATATTTGGATCAAATATCATCTTGTATTTTTTAACCAATATGAAAAACAAATGTTTCAAAATTCCAATGCCAATTTAATTTTTTATAACTTGATCACACTTTCCCAATTTGAAATTCATCAGTTTGACCTTAATATGTTGGTTTATCTTATACTGTAACAGTGACTATTATATCAGCTTTGGTCAATATGATCGCTTGGCGCAGCAAATTAGGGAAAAAAATTAAATTATGTGAAATTAGTTGCCTCCAATGAGGTAAATGTATATTTAGTAGCCACAATATGAAGATGTGCATGTAACAAAAAAGTTATCATAAAAATATTTCAGTATTGCCTTTTATATAGACTAACTGTGTTTTATCTTTCCCAAGTCAAGTCCACATGGTTTTTAAATTGCAGGGCCTGTGACTGAAAGACCCATTCTTGCATCAGGAGGATAAATCAGTGTAGTGAAAGTGAAAGACCGCCACCTGCCACTACATCATCACCACCACTGACCTGTCCTTGACAAGGACCGTAAAGGTTGAGTGAGAAGGATTTAGTGTCATTTAGCGGTGAGGTTGTAAACTGCCGCCATTCATTTCACCCTGCCCTTTCAAGCATGTAGGAGAACATGCAGGGGAATTCAGGTAACACACTACAACAAAAGATCTTTAACCTCCTTAACCTTACATCTTTACACTTGGTTTGTATGTTCTGGGCTACTGCAGATACATGGCAGCACCATTATGGCAGATGTAATGAAGATTCAGGTGATTATACACTAATGAAAGAATAATTCTGAGTATTAGTTTCCATTTCTGCTCATAAATCCCTACACTTTGGACCATTAAAACAACATTATGCAGCTATTGTTATCACCTTAAAGTAACAGTAACAGTAAGTAACTTTGATGTCATTTAGCAGCCTGAATGTTTGTTCTTGCCCAATGTAACAACTTAGTGGGTACAGTCTGCCACAAAATGATCAATCACCACTATAGGTCTTCAGTTAGCTATAACAAGAAGTTAGCTGAAGCTAGTTGTGGGTTCAAATGTTTTTAATCAGTCAGGTTAGCTGAGTTGTTAGTTGTTTACTGTAATTAGCACTTGGGGCTGCAGAGGTTGCTGTTGTCACTGATCAGTAAAAATTACAGTTTGTCTTCTTTTAACCCCCAGTTGCGTCAGTGGAGCATCTGAGGCTAAGAAATCAAGCTGTGGCTCTTCCAAGAATGAATGCTTTGAATTCTAAGAGTTGGACACAAGGCGCCAAGAATAACACAGAAATGGTGGTTCCATCTTTCAAGCCATCTTCTTCTGAGACAAGCCCAGAACAAAACTGTGTTTCATTGCAGATGGTCATGAACATTAAAGTGGTAACGTCCGACTCTCTTTTTTCACAATTAACACAAGTGTGTTACAGGCTGTAGATGACGAATATTTAATGTCATTTTAGGCTCGCTGTCATCTCTGCTCCAGATCTGTGACAAATATGTCCTAATTCATAAAAGCAGCATCACAATGTTGCAGTTGTTTATCCATTTCATTGAAAAAACAGCTATTGCAAGGAATTTGAATATTTAACATATTTATTGTTCGGTTTGTCTTGCAATAGATTCAAGATCACAAGATCTTGTTTAGTATGTGCAGAAGAAAAAGGTTGTACATAGGCATTTAATTCTCTTATCTTTGGGTATTACACTGTGGCATTTAACTTGTAAATAAAAGGGATGATGAGATGAAGTGATGAAATGACAAATAAGGAAATACGTCAGGGGTAAAAAAAATTAAAAATGAAGACAAATGAAGCACTGCCAGACAGTTTTTCAAGGAATGCACATTCCTTAGTGCTGTGCATCGTAATTTTAAGACGTCAAATCAAGTTGGTTTTAAAATTTGGAAAGACAAAGGAGGAGGAGGAAGAAAAAAATAGAAACAGAGAACTGTCAATCTGTTGCTGTTTATTGGACAGTTGTATCACAAGATTCTGCTGAGACTGTCCAAGAGATGACATCCGTGCACACACACTCACACACGTAAACTCATCCATTAAAACCTTTAAGTTTTTCTGCGTAGTGAAACCTGACAACATCTGTTCATGTCTGTTGATTGAGTGGGCAGAATTAATCTAAATTATCCCCTTCCAGATCCCAGAGATTATACACTTCTTCAAGACAGACAAACAAACACAAGGCAACTTAAGGTGAAGAATTTTCTTGAACAAACACTGACTGACTGAGTGTCTGCTGCCATTCTAGCAGGGTGGTTTTGTGAGGTTGTACATAGGCGCTAAATGCCAACTTTCCAATGTGTCATTGCTCACATGCTTTATAGAGTATAATATTTATCTCAATCTGTGACTTAGTTTAACTTATTGCCCTGTAACAATTGCAGACTTGACCGATGACCAGATGCCATTAGTTGCTGTTAGTTTCTTCATAAATAACAAAGTGGTTTTTAAAGAGAAATTTTGTGAAATTTGATTGTGCCAATACTGAAACAGCTTTAACACTCTCCTCGGTGTAAATCTGTTGCTTATACATACACAAATAAACGCTTAGATACATGTATGTATGTAGACCAACAGACACACATTTTTGTGATGTGAGATGCATTTTCTTACATAGAGATGGGTTACAAAGGACCCTTTGTAGGTTGTTGATCCACCACAAGCCTACAGAAAACATCCATTGCCTCTTAGCATAGATTTTACAAGTCTCATAAAGCCCATTCATCCCAAACATACTCTTTAATTGTTGTTTTAATGATGAGGTTACGCAGTCTAATATGGTGGTCCAAAAAACCCCACAGGTGTTTCACTGGGTTGAGATGTGTTTAGCATGAAGCACAATTCACATGATGACCTCAGTGTGAATCATGTGCCTCATGCCCTGAAAGTGTCTGCATGTTTCCACTCATTTGTTCAGACAAATGTAATAATTTGTAGTAATTTGTTAACCGTATGTGCATACGTTTTTTTGAAAGTGCAGTAAATGGACTGCATTCATATAGTCCCTCTATCCTAAGGACATTATTTGCTACATAGGACCCAGTGGCCTAACCACTGGGACCTATGGTGAGTTAATGTCTTGCTCCAAGACACTAAAAATGACATTTCAGATACAGTCACGTGTTTTCCAACATGATTATTCTCTTGCTAGTGTGACTAGATGTGACGCATATTATCCCATATTATACTATAATGTTTAAATTGTTAGGAAACTAAACACAAAATAAACCAGGCAAAGAAGTTAACCTGGAATGATGTTTAAATCTTGTGATGTTATATGTAGAAAATATATCTCTGTACAGCAACAGAATATACATCTGTTGTGGTTTAAGATGGATGTTTAACATGGTGTGACATGAAGGATAAGAGAGGAACCAGAAGTTTTAAGCCAAAAAAATCATTACCATGTAGGACAAGGTCAACTTGACATAACAGTACAAAATGTTGTACTTGCATAAGAACTAAGACAAACTGATTCTCTTCAGTCAACATCTGGGTAATGTGAAATAATGGCTTTTGCAAGCAACAAACATCTAGAAATATAAATATAGTGTCAGCTAGAATTTGGGTATAAACTGTCATCTTCACAAGACAAAAACTGATTTTTAGTTTCCATTATAAAACGATGACATGATGACAGAAAGGCGCTGGAGGGAAATTAGACTCAGATATAGTCTGTTAACATTAGTTAGGGGTAAAGCATGTTCCCATGCTGTTGCTGCTATGTGTGCTGCTTTGTGCCATTTTTGAATTCCTCTCCTCTCCCTTTCTATTTCTCTCTCACTTGAAGCTGATCCAGTCAGACATAAACAGCATCACTCCTCACACCTCATCCCCATCTGTCCATGCATTTGTCATTTGATAGCGCATCATTTAAAAAAAAAAATACTTGAATTGTCCTTACACAATCAAACAAAATAGAAGCAGTTTGTGCTTGTCACAAGGCAGCAAAGGTCACAACTCTTCTTGGTCAACTTAAATGCCAGCCTCCTCGTTACTCTAACTGTATTGATCAGGAGCCGTGAGGCAATGACATTCTATCATACAACAGCTTAACCTTTTATCTAAAAATCAAATTACAATAAATACCCACAAACTTGTTCCATCAGATCTCCTAAATACCATTCACCATGTTTCCAGACAGACACTTTAAGACGTATCATCACTAAAGAGTCAGGCAGAAGCCACTGTTCTAATTTTAGCCATGTCAGTCATTTCCTCAAATCAAATTTTTATGGTCTTGAATGATCCCGGAAGACAGGAGAGGTGGAGGAGGAGGTGGAGAGAAGAGGAAGAGAAGAGGCAATTAACTTCTTGTGATTTTTTAATTGACACAATCTGTTCTTTTTCTCCATATCCTGAATGAATGAACCTCTACCATGTTTCAGTTTTACAGACACCACACTGTGTTTCCGCTCTGTCCTGATAAAGCCAGCTGCTTGCCAGCTGACTGTCTGGATCAGTGGCTGGTGTAGGACAGCAGCAGATGTGTGTCTTATCCGTATGATCCATGTACGCTCATTTTATAAGAGGATTTCTTCACAGGTAACAAGCCATCTGCATGGAAAGGATATCCAAAGGATATTTAATGCTTCTGTCTCAGCTCTGGGTCACTACATGGTACCATTCAGGCAGGAGTATGAAAGACAAGTTTACTGATCTGTGATGTGGGTTGAGATCAGCAACATCCCTGGTTCAGACCTTAACAACATATTTCTCCCCCCTCATTGCCGGTCAACCTTCTACCTGTCTATGATGTTTTTAAAGTGTACCTGAGCTGAGATTGTGGTCAGATATTAATTTTGCAACCAGCCAATGCAAAACAGATACACAGTCAGAATGATAAACAATATACTTTTATACTCATCTTTCAGATAATAAAGAATTTCCAAAATCTAGGTGGAATTTTCAGTACTGTCAACCATCTTAAAAAGAAAGGCCTTTAATTATGCTTTCAAATACTCAGTATTTAATAATTTATTAATCAGAAAAGTCAGCAGGATCAGTTGGCACAGGTTCTATAATATTAAATACACTTTACAAAACTTTTCTTTTGATTTTTTTCCTACAGCTCAAAGGAAAAACAATGTTTTTTTAATGATTGTTTGATAAGAAATCTGACCTGGTAGAATATTTGATATGACAGTGCATGCTGCAACATACTCCACACAGCTAATCACTCCATCTTGTGGGTAAGTCATGAAACAACGTGTCAACAACCCATTGGTGTGTGGAGTGGGACTGAATTATATATTTCATTTATTATTATTATTATTTTGTTTATGTATTTTTATTATTATTTTTATTATTATTTCATTGCCTTTATTTTAGGAAATTATTGTAGGAAATAATTACAGCATCCTCCTTTTGCATTATTTTTGCTATTTCAAATATACAATAGTAAATATTAGATCTAATGATATCATATTCTTCATGAATTGTTGGCTTAAAGGAGATGATATTCTCTAAGGCTGAGAGCCCTACATAGCAACAGTTTGAATGGTAAAGCTTAGGCTAGTAGTTACAAGACATTGTAGACAAATAAGACAAGACAAATAAGGGCAGCAATATCTATTTATTTAGAGTCACAAACAAGACTCTTAAGAAACTTCGACCTCGGTTACAATATGTTACAACAGCCACAGAAAACAGAAGCCATTTCTAAAAAAAAAAAAAAGTAAATAACCACATGACAGAGGTCACAAAAGTCACTAACTGGATGAGTGTACAGGCGAAGCAAGATAGCTAACGCTTACTCTCGAGGGGAGCAAGGAGAGAAAGAATGCAGTGTTCACATAGCACATCACAGGACTTGCGGACACCTCTCGTATAAATGAAATTAGGGACACTGTAGATGAGTGCCTCGCAGCTAAAACTGCAACTTGACTCAAATGAGTTTTTCATCTGTAAAGTTCCAAACAAAAAAAAAGTGGGATTCGTGACTCACTCACAAGTCAGCTGATTAACCACTGACATTCAGCAGAAATAGACTGTTGGCTATGTAACATTGATAAATATTGAGCATTTTGATAACCCTATTCATTGGGACTAAGAAAAAAGGACTGTAACAATTACATTTATAGAGGTACATAACATAAATATATGTATCTCTACCAAGGGTGTTATAAACTTTGAAATCTGAGATCCCCTTACCTTCTACCATATAAGGCCATGTCTAGAATTTATAAATAAGCATATCTCCTGATGACCTGATGGTGAACACACAATATTTACATATTCATCAACCAGCAGAAAGAAGTCTGTTTTTTATCCCATGACTTTTCACTCTTTGCCACCTCCAGACGATTCACTCGTTATCCTCCTGGAACTATTGTGTCACATGCTGAAGTCTGAGGTTGCACATTTATTTAAAGTTTATTTTTTTTTACTTCATATCCAGTCACTATTCTAGCTAAAATCCAGTGCAATGTTGACTGAAAAAGAAGCAGTGACAACTATAGCAAGGCCTCAGAAGAGATTTGCAGTCCACTAAGACACAATTTCAAAAGGATTAAAAAGCAGGAACATTTTCAGTAGTTTAGATAAATTAAACCCCAATTCATGTAAAACAAAACAAACTCAGCCTTTAAGACTTCAAAGGTCCAAAAAGCTTATCTTGCATGTGGCTGGATGTAAAAAAGAATAGTGTTTATATTTGTGCTTGCTGAGCTAAAAGGAAAAGCAGTGTCACTCTCTACATGAAATGTAATTTTGGTTTGTCATGATCCTGTGTTGGTGTGATGAGCTGTCTGTGCACACTCCCACAGTTGGTATTGTCTGAAAGGGCAGAAAAAGAAGTCTTACTGGAAGTTGCTTGTTGCCTCCAAACTAGAGCCTCAAGCTGTGTCTGAATTATCAGCCACTGCAAAAGCAAGATGAACGGCATCAGTCTAAGCAAAGAGAAGAGCCACATCCGGTCAAAACAAGTCCAAACAATAGCAAAATAGGCAAACACTACTTAAACACAACTTCCAGGATAGCGTTCAATTAAGGTTGATGTGTTGACTTACCTGTCCTTTATGTTTTTATTGAGGGTACAAACAACTATGTTGAAAAAGAAGATGAAAAAATGCCTCATGCCATGCCAAGCCCAGAAAGCCAACTCAGGAGTCTGCTTCACCAGCAACTCAAGTCTGAGGGAGTCAGAGAGGAGATACCAAAATACACCAAGTCAGAATATGATGTATTTCTTTTTAAGTTAAGTTAAGTTAATTAAGTTAATTGCCAATGCAATGTGTGATATGGAAACAAAGTGTTCTTTAAATCTGATAGCATTTATGTGTGACAAACAGAAGAAGACATGAAGATTTCTGTGAACACAACCTTGGAGTTCATTTTACAGTTCTGTGTGTGTTATGTGCTGTATTTTCAATGAATTCTTAACCTCTGCCTATTCCGGAGCGCAGTGTCAAGCAACAGCATAAGAGGAAGGACAAGGTATGATAGGATTCTTGCAGGGAGTCCAAACATGCTCACATAAGCCATGACATTGACCAACAGAACTGAAACACAAATGTCGACAGACGCAACAGATTAGTGTGACACTTAATGCTTCAGTCTCAGTTCTAGAAATAAGACACACTGAAGGTTACACATTATAATGACCATAGGAGTTATTCTTCTAAATACAAGATACATACTATACATACACTATACTGATAAATAAGAATGATATATAAAATATGCTGTAGTGGAATTTTGAATCTGTATGTACGATCTTAATCTGGTAATCTATATCTGCATCTATAAAATCAATGCATGCTGGGTTAGGGTTAGGGTTAGTGTGGGCCATACCGTTCTTCAATATGTCAGAACTAAGAGGATCTTTTTGAAATAATTGATTTTTCGTCAATTCTTGCTCAGCAGATATGTCCATCTGCATGCTTTTGTCATCTGTAAAAGTTGTCAGTGTTGACTTCATCTCTTCTTCGTCCTCATCCTCCTCGACTGTGGCGTCCATGCACATCCACTTCTTCATTTGGTGAGAGTTAAGTGGTGAATGGGTAAAGTCTGCAAACCATTAAAGTGGGTTAAATTATGTCTGTGTGGCACATAAATTAACAATGCCCTCACTATTATTATTTTTTTACAACTGTCTCCTTTATTATGACCAACCGTTGCGCAGAAGGAAGTGAATGGCATCTTTGTAGCCGCTGTCAAAAGCTTGTTCCAGCGTCTGAAGAGAGAAAGAACAACACAGGCAGAATTTCATGTTTAACAAATAATCAATCAGACACTGTCCAGTTGCTATTCACTGACTTATCAACATAGTTAACTGAAAACACTGCACATGGAGAATACAGTGTCCAGTATACGATTCTTACCTCTAAAGCCATTGGATAAAGCGCATTGATGACCCTAAAGCCGTTAGCCATGTTCACCTTCAGGATGCATCCACTCACCACCATCTCCCATGTGCTACATTTGTCTGCTGGGCAGATGTCAGTCTCTCCAGAGAATGGAGACACTGTCAAGATCTCACTGCAAGGTACTGGCAGTACAGGCACCATGCGGCTGAAACCCCCATCTACATAATGCTGCAAAATAAGATCACATATACTATTATACAGTCCAAACAATGTGTTCTGAATACTCAAAAAAGAGAATCAAATACTCACTACTCCTTTGTAGGATGGAGGCAGAAAACCACAATAACCAGGCACAAAGCAGCTACATAGCAGAGCCTAAGAACAACGCACAAGTTACAAGTGACCATTTCTTTTATTTCTGAATTGCTTAAGATTCCAACAATTCAATAAGGTATGTATCTAGTGTAAACCCACCTGTACTACATCCTCTTTGGACTCGAAGTCAGACATCACAGTGTGTTTACCGTCACTCAGGCGAGTCATAGCCACAGCAAGACGGCCATTGGCCAGTTGGTGCGCATCAGAAGGAAGATGTTTACGTAAAACACAGTCTAACCATTGGAGCACATTGATTGAGGGGTTAAAAGGCCCAAGTGTAAAATCCTGCAACTGTCTGGCAACATGCAGTATCTCATCCCGAATGGTAACTGGAAAACAGAGAACTTTGAGATAGTTTTGTGAAAGAGAAGTAAATTTAAATTCATAAATGATAAATGATAACATCACTTACTTGGGCTTATCTCACAAACTACTGAAGCTGCTACCAGAGATCCAGCAGAAGCACCAAGAACCCATGGCGCTGTGCGCAGTATCCAGGGTGCATAACTTATGAGACACTGTGTAACCCCTAACTGGTAAGTGACCATGAATCCAGATCCAGCAAAGGAGATGGACGGAGCAACTTCACCATAACGGCAACTGGAAACACCGGGAGCCATTTTCTAAAGATTCTCAATATTGCGTTTCCAATTTTCCAATTTTTCAAAAAAAGAATTATGTTAAATGGTAAAAAAGTACTTTTGCTATGCCACAAATTCTACCGCCTTTACACAGACGACTGAGTCAAAGACTGAGCAGGCTGAGACGAGTTATGAAAAGTGGGTGATGTTCTTTTTAAGCAAATCTCAATTAGACATACCATATTGGTCATGCCCACATGATGCAGTATACAACCCACTGAATGACCTAAAATCAAGCACGTTTTTGGTTTGCTTTTCTCAGACAAGCTTCTGTGTGATGCTACTAAATTAAAAAAAAGCTCCAGATCTTCGGATATGCTGAGCTAATGAGTGGAAAATACAAATCAGCAAAGGTAAAAATAGATAAAAGCTGATTTTAATAACCCCTTTATTTTAGTACTTCTAGAAAAATGAAAAAAAAAACATGAAGGAAAACTTTTTTACCATTTTGAGCTAACTCTTCTGCCTCACCTTTTTTTTTTTTTTAAATCCTACTTTTTGTCATTTTTCTGAGGCAAAATACCGACATTTCTCTATGTTGATAAATCACAAAACTTCCCATGAAAGTGTTCACTTGCTTCATACAATGAAATAAAGGAAATGAAAAATAAAGCAGAATAATTATGGAGTATCCTAATTTCTGCTTTTTGGTTGATGAGTTACTTCCTCAGAAGATGAGCAACTGCCTATCATGCTACCACAGCACCCCCTGCAGGTACAGATGCTGCTTTGGACATTGGGATTAAGACGTATTCCCTTTAAATTAATCTGTATTTTAGAAGCTTGAATGTAAATGACACATTTTTACAGACCTATGTCTGCAAAGATACCATCTACTGTCTACTTGTAAGACAAGTAAGAAATGTTATATAACTGAAGCATTATCTTTCTGTGACACAAAATATTTATTTTACAAAACAGGAAAAACCTTGCTAATTACTCATTGGGCAACACTCACTTTGAACTTTACAAATATCTTGTTTCTAGGCTGACAAAGCACAAACTATTGAAAAAAATAACATTTTTTTTTTTTTTTTTAACTGGCCTCAAAACTGCAACACACAATTTTTTTGTTTAAACACACAAACAAATCACTCCCACCTCACTCTATTTGTGAACACTGCAAACAACCAGGAATCATTTTGCAATCATTTCCACCACTTAGTTGCAAAGTTTACATTGTATATGAATATAGATGTGTTATCAGTACTGTGATTATGATAAGCATGCCTGAGAAATTTAAGCCCCCAATAAGCTGTTTGTTGACTGTTTGAACATTGTGATTTCGTTCACAGTTTTTATTGTCCCTTAACATTAGTGTTCACTCTGATCACAGTAAAACATCAGCTGATTCTTGACAAAATGAAAAGCATTGGACAGCCGGCTAATAGTGCTTTTTTTTTCTTTTTCTTTTTTTTTTTTTAAAAACTTGTACATGACTGAGTTGTTTTCTCAAGCTAAATTTCTCAACATAAATACCACAAACTCCTCTCAACTGCTCTCTCAACTCAAAATGATGTTTGCTAATGTTGACCTATTGTATTTTTTTTATCTCACAGGAGTACCAGTTGGAGGAGGTTGTGGTGAAGAACGATCAGGAGAAACTTCAAAATGATCCTCACTGAACTCATGTGTAGGACTGCTGTCTGGAAAGTCCCCATCTGGACTAGGAGTGTGTTCCAGGGTGTTGGCAGGGTCAGTTTGTTGTTTCCTGATATCCTGTGGGAGTTTCAGAAATCTGAGAAAAACCAGACAAGAGAGAATAACAATGAATTTGTATGTTTTTGTGGGGAATAGACCGATGTTGAATCATCAGAATGAGAGAGGGAAAGAGACCTGAAAAGGAGTTTTTGTCCTCGCTCCTTTTTGATAATGTTGAGCTTGTAGTAGTGCCGCAAAGCACGGGACATTTTCTCATAGGTCATATTGTCTCTGTTCTGTAAAAATGAATGACAAATCATCAATTTACAACAAATCCTCCCATCAGAATACCCATAGACTTACAGTATGTGCCTACCTTGTGGTTTCCCCAGAGACGTGCCAGACCGTTGGGGTCAACCACCCTGAACACCTGGCTGTCCTCGTCCTCCCATCGAATGTATTCTTGGTAACGGTCGTCACACAGTAGCTGATACACATAATCCCACAGGAGTCTGCATTCTGGAAATAATTAAAACAACAGTATGGCTTGGGATCAAAGACACAAAAAAATCTTGATATTTAATCATCTATTGAAGCTCCACTGTATCAGTCTTTGTTCTGCCTCACAGACTAAATGCAATGGTTTCACAAGATGAGATATTACTGAATACTTTGCTCTTAATCCTATGTCTATCAGTTTTTCTCCTTCCTTGTAGTCAAACATTGTAGGGTATGATTTCTAAAAAAAAAAAAAAAGGAAGTGAAATTCTAAATTTGTCTTTATTGTCTCAAAGTTCAACATTTAATTAATTTATTATCCATTTTTTAACACTGTAGTACAACTGTTATAGTAAATAGATAAAAACACTACCAGGGATGCGACCATTGGCTTTGTGCAAGGGGCTCCTTGGTTTCTCTCGACTAGACAGGTTGAGAGGCTCCTGGATGATGCTCTCTGTTTTAGGAGAAGACTGAACTTTGCTGTGGGGTGGTGTAGAGACTCCTGCTGACCCATCTAAGTGACAGGGACAGAAGAAAATATCCAAATATGCAAGGACAGAAAATTCAACATAACAGTAATTAATTATAAATACAGGCCACTACATTTGTGGTACGGTTTCTGATATACCCACTACTTTGTGTGAATGCAGTAGAGTAAGTGCATGTAATCAAGGGACGATCTCTGAGAGGCTCTGGCTGGCTGCTCACAGTGGTTACAATAGCTGCCAATGCTGAATTGTTGAACGCCAGGGAAACTGTGAAAAACAAATATGAGGAACTATGAGAAAAAACTAAACTGAAAGCAAAAGTGATTTTATAGTTTTGTAACATTTGTATGAATAGATGCAGTAAATTCGGATACAAAGTTAATCACAAGGAGGCTGTTTTATTACTTGAAAACAGCACATAGAACAAAAGTCATTGCTCTTAACTCATGATTTATGAAATCAATGGTTTCCAGGTAACTAGGACACACCCACTAGTGTGTCAAGCTTCTCATTCTGGAAAGCACCTTGTTGTTAGTGGGGACAAATGAGGAAGTGTGTGACATAGCGTTTAAAATCTTTAACTGAGAAGCAAAATGTTAGATAGATAGATAGATTACTTTATTTATCCCACCAGGGAAAGTACTAACTCAAAAACTGTCCCTGTATCCTGTTTATAATATTCTATGTTTCCATTCATTACAGCTTTTTAGGAAAATGCTGAACATTTTGCTCATCCACATGTATCTTGTGGTTGCAGCTCTTCAAAACCTTTTTTCAAGCAAAAAATATCACATCAAATATAATGCAGTGAAATGTTCTAAACTATTTTGCAACTGGCCCTCACATGACATGACATGCACTGATCAAGGTTAGAGATAAGAAGTCAATGGATGTCTTCATGATTACAGTGAAAAAGAACAAGAATAACGGTGAGAATAAGATATTTGATATGTAAAATCACTTTATTCTATTTTAATTGATTTCTTTTTATTGTGTTTTGTGTAATGTTTACCTCGAGATATCTATGTGTTTGAAAAGTACTGTACAGACAAAGAGAGTTAGTCAGATTTTCTTTACGTACTTGAACAATAAAGCAGATTCTGTCTTTGACTGACTGAATATGTTACGTGACATATTCCTTGACCTTACTGACCTGGGCTGTCACTGACTGTGGAAGGCTGAGGCACTTGGACTGTGAGAGTGGGGATCTGGCTCTGTCCATTCTCCAGAGAGGAGGATGTATTTTGAGGGTTGCAGACAACAGTCCTCCTTTGTTGTTTCACACATTGGAGGATCTCATACAGAACGTCACCTACAATAAAAATAAAAAAATCAAAACAAAACAAAACAAAACAAAAAAAAAAACAGCATAATGCACATAAATATGTTGCACAATAGCAGTCAGTATCCTTTATTTTTTAGCATTCACACTCATATCTACCTGAGCTGGGGCAACGGCGTCTGAAGTCTTCCTTTGTGAGAAGGCACAGAGCTCGACCATTCATTTCGAAGCGTCCCTTCTCAGGACGACGCAGTGAGTACTCCTTCTGAGCCCAGTGGAGCCAGTGGGCAACATCTTCTTTATCCCACAGAGAGGGATTTATTCCTACAAAAATAGACACAATTAATAAAGTAAACACACTCACTGGTGACATTTGTGCGACATAGAGGGTGCAGTATGTTATTAGGAGGCACATCTTTAGGTAAACAATGTCAACCAGAGTGACATATGCAGTCAGAGTGTTTTCACTTACTCAGCCGTCCTGGTAGATGCCACAGGTCTTCCTGACAGGGAGGACTGACCAGAGGGAGCTGATGAGGGGGGGAGTGATGCACACTGGCAGGGATGTTGTCTTGCCTTCCATGTCTCATGGATGAAGGACTGTTGGCTCCATTTTCTTGCTGCAAAACATGGACAAACATGTCTGATGAGTACAAATATATAGACTAACCTATCGACAACAGTGATACAAAGCAACATTTAAAAACTTTTTTTACCAAGGGAATTTCATATTAAATAAATAAACAAATTAATAAAAAATTACGACGTGAGACCGCACACTGCTCAACTACTTGCTCCTGTGACCATAACTTACCTTGATCAAAGGTGACGGGGAAACGTTCTCCAGAGACATGTTGTCTATCTATTCGGCGGAACAAATAAAAAAGAAAGAAAAGATAATAACAGGATAATTTCCTCGTAAGCGGATATAAAACTAGTCTACAAATGAAACAAAGTTCAGATTAAACCTCCCAGTATTCCATTTTAATGAAGATTGATAATTACTTTCGGGAAAAAAAAATGAATTCAACTATTTTCACATTCGATCCTTCCGGGAAATGAAAACGAAAGACAACAGAATCCCAGCAGGGGGTGTGCGCAAAATAGGCTGATATGAGGAAGCAACGGCGGAGCATATTTCCAAAAGAAAAAAAAAAAAAAAAACCTGCGCTCGACTAAAGCGCAACAGTTTAGCAGACTGATGTAACTCTGCAGTAATACACACACACATCAAGTAAGAATGAGGGAAATGTGATGTGTCGTTCAATTTGATGAATTAAGTGACACAAAAATCATTTTTTGCAACATTTTTTTTTAATTAAAAATGTAGAAAGGGCGTATTTTTAAAAAATACTAGAGGACAGCGAGTAACACCTCAAGTCAGAGCAGCGCGTGCGCTCATCAGGTTAGTGTCCTCGAGGCTCCTCCTCCTCCTCTTCTTTACAGGAAGCCTAAACAGACCTGCGACTTCCGCTGCTCTAACACGTATCGTAGGCTAAAACAGTAAAACAGTAAGGTGTTTATTTAGGGAAGTCGCGGCGAGTTAAGTTTTTACTAAAGTTGACGGCAAAGTGACGCAACTTCACCCAGAAGCGACGTATCCGTCAGAAGTACTGTACCTTTACCTGCAAACATGCATGCATGTCATATACCATGTACTGCACAGAGACGCAATGATCGCTAACAACAACTAATGATAATTACTAATGATAATTCATTCTCCACATTATGTGCTTGCATGTCCGTAGTTCAGTGTAGCTTTGAAATCCCAGGAGTCACACTAAGATCCGATACCAACTGCTTTAAAAATGATTTTAATATTAATGTAATTCAGGATAAAGATACTAGTAAGGATGGCGCAACAGCCTATACCCACTTTCTATTTAACAGTATCTCTAAGATCAAGCATTAATTTTATTTAAGTCGTAGTCCAACAAAAAAATTACACACAAAAAACAATAATAAAGGTTTTAATCACAATTCAATTTTGAATTGGGGCTGTGATTGCAAGATGTGTGTGTTTGTTCATAGATTTGAAAAACATGGACACACCAGCTCTCCTGTTAATGATGTTTTACGTTGCTTAATTTAAATGTATGCTGTCGATTTTTACAAAACTAACTGAATAAAAGCACACGTCTCCTCTGTCCCGTTTCTCCAGTAATGTGGGCTGAAAAACTGGGGAAACAGCTGGGCCACCCATCACGGTCAGTAGCAGGATGGATGGTCAGTAAGCTTCTCACTGTGCGCAACCAGATCCTTGAGGAGAATGCTGTGCGGCTGTGTGGGATCCAACCCGGGGATACGGTGCTGGAACTGGGTCATGGTCCAGGTCTGGGTCTGGAGTCTGCAGCCAAATTGCTAACAGAACCCACAGGCCACCTCATAGGGGTGGATTACTCTGAGTACATGCATCAGGTATGATATAGATGCTGACAGAGCTGCCAAAATGTATTCGATTTATTTAGTGCACAAATCTAAGGTTACAAAATTAGTGCTTAAATTATCAAAGCATAAGTGACAGGATAATGTTTAATGATACAAACTTCTCAAGCTCGCTAAACTAGCTGTATATGAACTGCTTCTCTGTAGATCTCTGTCTAGCAGACAAACACACAAAAGCAGGGAAAAGTGCAGTGACCACTGTAGAATATTCCTGATGTTCCTCTCTTACAGATGGCAAGTGAGAGAGTGAAGGAACTCCTTGCAACTGGAAAAGTGACCTTACACCACTGTGATGTAGCCATGATGCCTCTAGCAGACAACTCTGTAGATAAAGTCTTCCACTGTAACTGCTACTACTTCTGGCCCGATCTCAGGAAGGGAGCGTCAGAAATACATCGAGTCATGAAACCAGGTAGGACAATGATGTTTTAACAATGAGGCAGACGGGGTCTGTCTCAAATGTTCTGGAACTGAACTACCTCACACCTACTTTTAGTTTAATAAGCAATCATTGTGTTTTCATAATGCTTCTGTGCACAAATGTTACTATTTTCCTCCCTCTTGAACACATCTAGGAGGCCTGATGGTGACCACACTGAGACATTCCCATGTGGCTGTTATGGCAGCAAAGCGAGTGATGCCGGGGGACAACTGGCGCCCGGAGGCTTACATGGCTGCCCTGAAAGATTCTGGCTTCACTTGTGTCAAAATGGAGGACAAACAGCATGAAAACACAACATTTCAGGCGATTTATGCCACTGCCTTAAAATGAGACTCGACCCCACTTTTGTGATTGTGAGGTTTTGTATGATTACGTTATTTTTTCATGCTATACCTTTTCAAGGTGGAAAAACTGTGATTTATCATAATGATACAAATACATAATCAGAGTTATATGATTTAACTACTTAGTTAAAAAAGTCTTTGATACAAGAAAGGCATTGGTGTACACGGAGCTGCATTATATATTATAATATTGTCAAAACTCTTGATATGTAAAGAACAAAAATTTTTTGATAAATTTTATCATTTGTTGTTGAAACTACATCTTTCATGAATCATTTTGGAGAACAGTAGGATTACTATCAATCCAATCTTCCTATGACATTTTTCAAAGTCTTTATACTAGATTTAGTTTGTCTTTATTTATTGCAAATGGTCTCATCTGTACTTACAAACCAAAAAGCTTTGACTCATGGAGGATCTGCCAAAACTGAGGTAATAATATTTGGATATATAAAATAATAAGAATGAAATAACACTGTAATAAGATCAATGGTTATAGTTGTATTGTTTTTGAATCTGTTTAAATCTGTCCTCAGTAAATTTAAGTAATCCAGATTTAGGCCACTGACTTTTAGAACAACTCCCATTCCTGCTGTCTAGGTAGAAATGAAATATTGTCAAGGATTACAAGGATCAAACTGGTTCTACGTTACTGGTTCAAATTAAGTAGTCTCAAGCACTACTTCTCAGTCAAGAGTCTTTTAGAGGAGTCTTGACAACCTGCTAGACGAGAGGGGAAATCAAGTTTATTCAGTTGTATTCAACATCTTGCAAGACTTAATTCACCCCAGAGCCTCAAATGAATGCAATACTGCTTGATTTGATACATAATAAAAAAGTCTCCTATCCAATATTGTCTGTATTTCCTGTGTTCCTCTTGGCAATGTGGTGAAAAAAAAATACATTTGTCATCTGCTTACCTCGACCTAAAACTGGAGATCCAATAAAAAGGTTGGGGTTTATGTTGTTAGTGTGGTCATAAAGTTGTTAAGTAAAAGCCCCAAATAGTTAAATTCATGGGAACAATAAATGAATCGGGGACTTTTTCAGGATGGGACGGGAATCGTTTTCTTTTTAGGATATGGTGAAAAGGGAAAGTTCATTTTTCATTCCTAAAAGAGGAAATGAAGGTATCGTGGCAGGTTACAACTAGATAATTATGGCCTGGCAAGCGGCTTGAAAATTATAGGCAAAGAGCTGGTTTGTGTGGCGTTCCAGTGGGAGTCCAGAAACTGCAACATGTTTTTCTTATGAATAAAAAAGTACAGAATTGAAGGGCAACTCTTAAGAGCTGTGCAATTGTGGAAGTGTGTTCATTTTTGCTGAAGTATGTTGTTTTTTATAACAATCTGCTGGTCTGCAAAGCTCGGAGGAGTTTTTTTTCCCCTTAAAGAGAAATGACTCATGTAAACGACAGGGGGCAGCGTTAAGCGTCGCAGCACACAGCCTACCGGAAATCTATTTGAAAAGGAAGAAGAAGAAGCGAACGGGGGCGGTCCTAATGACGTAGTCAGAGAGGGAAACGCGAAAACAAATCCTGTCGATAATTGAATATCAGGACAAGCTAAATAGTTGTGGACACGAAGTTTAAAGGGGCAAAAAAGGTAAGCAAGTGTGGCAGAATATCAAATAACTACTTTGTTATTACTAGACTAACAAAATGCGCTGACATGTTTTCCACACACCCAATTTTAGGTTAGTTAGTTTAACAACTGTTGGCTCTTAAAGAACCAGCTAGCTCGTTGACATTAAACGTTACATGATAACCGCTAAAAGTCAAACCACAGTGCTATTGTGTAATTATTAAACAAGTTACCGACTAGCTAGTTAACATATAAGTTTTGTCTGGGACCGAGTCTAATTCAATATCGTTGGCCAAGTTAATACAAATTTATGTCCAACATAGGGTGGAATTTCACCTTCTCATAGACAAATTACATTTGCTATGCGTGATTTCACACACTTCTCTTTCCTCTGCTGTACAGGATGCAGAGAGCGACTCGTCTGAAGCGTGAACTTCAGATGCTGAGCACTGAACCACCTCCTGGAATAACATGCTGGCAGACAGAGGACCGAATAGACGACCTCCGGGCACGTACGTACTCTCTGTCAGTGGATGGAAAAATGATAGACACCTTTTTATATAACTATAAGTAAAACCTACATTAGAATTTGTCTGGCATTTGTGTCTTCATTACTTTATGTCCTGTATATTCTTCACCCAGATACTAGTTTATTTTGCTACACTTAGCCTAAATCTAATATAGTGTAAAAAAATCATGCTCTCACAAGGGTAATTATGTTCGCTTTTTGTCTTTGCCGATTTAGAGAGATATTTATTTATTTTCATGGTCTGTAATGCTGTGAACATGGTGTCTGCCTCCTTTATTGTAATCGGGGTAGACTAATTGTCACGTTTGTGATGCAGTACAGTTCAGAAGCGCCACAAATGACATCATTTAAAATGGCCATTTAAAAAAAAAATGGAAACCTATCAATAGTTTACTTTTTTTTTTTTTGAATAATTTTATGTAGAATCATATCTAAATATCTGTTCTTCAACCAGATTAGTTTTTTCTCCTCATTTGCAGAGATAGTAGGTGGAACAGGAACTCCTTATGAAGGTGGACTCTTCTCTCTGGAGATCAAGGTCCCAGAAAGGTACATTTTCAACACAGATGAAGATGTTTTCACAACTGATTATCAGTTGCAAACCTTTTCTGCACTATTGTTTATTTACCAGCTGTCTTGCTCTCTTAGGTATCCATTTGAACCTCCCAATATGCGATTCTTGACCCCCATCTACCATCCAAACATTGACAGTTCAGGACGTATATGTCATGACGCTCTCAAACTGCCACCAAAGGTTGTTAAAAGTTTTAAACACATTACATTTCTCACCATAATTATCTGGATTTGTTTGCATGCTGTCAAAGAAATGCTGATATATACATATACCTGATTATATGTGTTAGTGTTAATGTTTTCCACTCTTATTTTTTTTTGCAGGGGGCCTGGAAACCGTCCTTAAACATCTCCACTGTCCTCTCCTCCATTCAGCTGCTAATGTCTGAACCCAACCCAGATGACCCTCTGATGGCTGATATAGTGAGTAACAATTGACCTTGTTGTCACACATATGGTTCTGTCACTGGCATAACATGGAAACACCATCAAACTGTTGTGGTGTAATTATTTGTTACGAATAGTGTGATGTCAGTGACAGTGAAGCTTAATGAAAAACATTTTGGGACATTAGAACAGCTGATAACTAAGTAAAGTTTTCAGTCATTAAAATTTTTACCTGGGGAAGAATTTAATACTCTTTGAGCATGTCCTTTTTATCTGAAGTCAGCGATTTATTAAATGCTTGTTTGCTCAGGCTAAAACATGTTTAGCAGCACGAAACGTGCATGAAATGTTTTATGCCAAAACTGCAGTGGAAACCATGTCAGTCATGCGGAGCGCAAGTGTACCTCATCGTGTATAACTGTAAAGCGAGCCTTACTTTTTTGAACGCAGTCATCAGAGTTCAAATACAACAAACAGCTGTTCATGGAGAAGGCCAGGAAGTGGACACAGGAGCACGCGGTTCAGAAAAACACGGTAAGTCATTGTATTTATTGTGTGTCATGGCTTATTTTACCCACAAGGCGGTGCTGTTCTCCATCAACATCACCTGATTAATCTTCACCTGCAACAACATGATGCAGCCTGTTTGATTTATATTTAGCTGCTACCTCCATATTTAATGCTTGCCAGTTTTTGGATGTGGAGAAGCATAGATAGGCTATGTTGTCATAGTCTGAAATAGTTTCTGTCTGTTCCTGTTCAGGGAGTCTTGGAAGGCAACAAAGAAAATAATCCCAATCAGAAAGCTTCGTCTCGCAAAAGAGAGGCTCTCAGTACAGAGCTGGAGGAAAAGGAGTCATCAAAGAAAGCCTGTGTGTAATTTTCAGTTTAGTGTCAATATCTACTTGTTTACTATGTATGTATTCATCTTCTAATTTAGAATTATCTATAGTTTTACATATGTGTGTGTTTGTTTGTCATTATATTAAAGTTTATCTTAAACAATGATTTACTGTCTTGTGCAGTGTTAATGTGTGTCTCAGAATACTGCATAAACACAGTGGTCCATATATATGTACAGTATGAAGATAATAACTTTATTCAAACAAATGCTTACCAGTTGTATACAAAGTATGTACATCCTAAATAGCAAGACACATTTTTTTTTACAAACTAAGGTTTTATTTCTTACCATATAAAATTATATATTTGTTGTTTATCATATAAAAAGGGAGACAAACATCATAAGGCTGTAGTGAGTCAATACCATGCTAGTTCAGAGGTAGTTACATTGTATGTACATGTTGCTAGCCTACTCTAAAGTCTGTAGAAAGATAGCTACATCCCATTCAGTCTATATGCTTGCCTCCTGTTGAGCAGAGTTGCATATTAAAGATAAAATTATGTAAACCATGTAAAACTGTATGTGCGATTTCTGTTTTCTGTTGCATTTTGCTGCCTTTTTAAAGAATAACATCTTTATAAACATTATTACACAGCTGCTGAGAAATACATCTGACAACATTTCTGTAAGCGAAAAATTTTAGCTTACTCTGGTAAAATGTCCTGGTTTGTGTGATGATGAATCCCTTTATTTGAAACAGACCGTAGAAATAGGATAGATCTTAGATTTAACAAAAAAGACAAATATAACTCCAGATAACTCCATTTAAAATATAACAAACAATCTGTAAGCTCTAAGTTGCTTGTCTTATGATCACATTTCAGTATAAACATTTACACATAAAAATCTACTGCTTCTATCTAAATTCCCCCTGGCTAAACCATTTTCTCTGTGATTAATCGCTTTTATTTGAGTTTTCACCGTGACGTGAGTTCATGACTGACGCAGTCCACTGTGTAGTGTCTGAAATTGTCCTTTATTTTAACAGTCATGCTGTATTGTGGTGTTTCCTTTAAGAGTATTTGTTGTGAAGGGAATTTGTACTTGCACGCTCCGTTTTCAGAGGCACTTTGTTGTGTTCTCATAGTCTTCTCAGGGTTTTTCTACAGTCTGTGTGGACTCATTCTGAGGTGCTTGAGGATTAATAACCCAGAGCTGATCTTGCTGCTGCTGTTTGATTATGGTCCTTGAATGTCCATAGTGTCCCAGCTATTCAGGCAGCTAGCTTTGGAGGCTCATGGATGAGAGGTGAGAGAGGGAATCATGGTCGAGTGATACAGAGAGCAAGTGTTATGAATCACATCTTGATCCAAACTCCTCAGACATTCATTGTCGCTCAGGCTTCCTCTTTCTGTTGCTCTGTCTCTGTCCCTGGCAGCAGGAGTGGGTATCTGGCAGGGTATGAGAGGAACGGTAGAAGTAGATGAGCAGTGAGAAAATCGGACTGGATCCAGTCGGGGTTGGAGGGAAGACCCCCCACTATACAGAGCATCAGCAAGTGACGCCTGTGTCGACGAATCGGAGCAGGAGCTCTTCTCTGTGTCCACAGAAACCAGCGAGTCCAGGGTGCGATCCCGGCGTAGCTGTGGACGGGCTTTGGGACGAGGCCAGAAGAAAAACTGGGAGTGGTCTCGTGTGAAGAGGAGGAAGAGGAGGGGGTTGAGGCAGGCAGGCAGTGGCTGAAGAAGAAGGAGGACTGATTTTAGTACCTCCTCCCCCAGAGAGAGGAGACCCAAAAGGGAGCAGAGGGAGAGGAAAGCTACTGGTACATAGAGGAGGCCATTGGTGAATATCAGCCAGGCAACATGTTTGATCATGGCACAGTCCCACAAGCCCTCACACTCCCCTCTAAGTAACTCCCAGTAAAGGCGAATGTATGACCCTGTGACAATAAGCAAACATAGAGTGTTCATCATAATCAGTGCCAAGGGGAAGCCCAGTGAGGATGGCTGCCGAGAGGATGGAGGTGGTAGTGGCGAGGGAAGGCAGAAAGGTGAGGAGCCATATTCCCCGACTCCTACCAGCGGGAGAGAGGCCAGGGTGAGGGCAAGAGTGAGGCAGAAAAGTGCACATGTGCGTACACTTCCAAGGGATGGTGCCTTCCCATAGGCACGGGCACAAGTCACGCTCACACCACACTGCACAGCTGCAAGAGTCAGCAGCAACACGCTAGCTTCAGACGCAAATACCCAGACCCACCCCGTCGCCTGGCAACCGGGACCCCCTTCCCATCGAGCACCGTGGTGGCCAAACTCTCCCAGGGTAAGAGCATCCACGAGAGTCAAAGTGCATGTGCACACGCCCGTCAGCAGGTTGGAAGCACCCATGCAGGCCACGGTGAAGCGGAGCGGCGACAGGTAGCCAGGTGAACTGAAGAGGGACAGGAGCAGGAGGGAGTTCCCCAGCAGAGACACCAAAGAGATGGACCACAAGCCAACACGAACCAGCCAGCTGCCCAGCAGGGAGTCACAGGGTCGAAAAGGACCTGTAAATATACAAATCATTAGCTGTAGACAATCAGTAGTTCTTTGAACGAAATAACATACATTGATAGCAGCTTGATCACATCATTGAAGGTGTGTTTTAAGTTACCTGGTGTTGGCGTGCATTGGACACTGCTCTGTAGTTTAGATTCCTCTATTTCCAGTTGAAACTCCTCCAGGTCTGGGTCATCTGGAATAAACAATGTAAGGATCAAAGATCAGAGTCTGTTTAAGCTTGTGTGAGGTTGTCTGCAAGCTTATTCTACATGTGTATACACATGGGTATGTGCATGTCAGGTTGTGTGTGGCTCTAGCTGTAGGGGTTGGGGTATAATAAGAGGGTTTGAGTTAACATTCTTTTGCATTGACAGAATAAAATAAAAGATAATTGCTACTTGTATGAAATGTGATTTTCATTACTGTTTTTCTAACGGTTAAAAATGAATACATTTTAATCAGTGGTATGCCGAAGTTTAATCATTTTTTTGTCATTACTTTTTATTTCACCTGGCAACTGTTTATTTATAGGTTTAATTGTGTAGGTATAATTGCTTTAATTTAAACTTAATTTTGGTTTACTTGTGTTTATATTTTATGTTTGCCACAGGAATGTATGCAGGGGGCAACATTCAACTGTAAGAGTGTTACAGCTGCCAGGTAGCTGTGGTTTCAGCGAGGCTCTGACACGTTTCAAGTCAGCTTGTGTCAATAATTCAGCAGTGAACATGGACATGTGGGGCTCAGATTTCCATCTATTACTATTACCCATCATCCCAGGTGTGCGCCATCTGTGTTTTGTGCTGTGAATGTGCTCACACAGATATTGTAAGCGTGTGTTTTCTTACAGTGTGTGTCGGCGTGGACGGGGTACATGGCTACAGTTCTCTTGTGTAGGTCCTCATCAGTGCTGCTCTGCTCTGTGTCCCACTGACTGGCTGGTTTGTAGCTATCACACGAACCATATACACAACACTGGTAGGCATACGGCATCTCTATCACCCTGTAACAAATAGACACAAACAATGTTTACAGGAAAAGCAGGAAAAAACAATGCAACAACAGATGGTGTAAAACAGTTGCACAATCAAACAATAATCGCAACAAATTTTTATGACCTGGATGATATCTTCATCATTGTGAACTTTTCCCAGGGTAGCTGTTAGACACAATCTATAATTGTTACAAAGCTACTTCAAACTTCTAGTAATCCGTTTGTGTAAAACTTAAAAGGGTCCTTTCACATTTTTCAAGTATGTGAACACATCCTGTGTCTTAAATAGCCAGAAGCCAATATGTACAATATTTCTTTCTTTCTGCAATCATTAATCTCGTTCATACTGGCCACTGAAAGGGTCCTCCATAATGGGGAATTCTGTGTTGTTCTGAAACCTCGTGTCAACGTTAGAAAACAGCAAAAAAAAAAAAAAAAATCAATCAATGATTTGCTCCCTCAAAGTTTAAACTGGAAGCATATTAGAAATATACATCTTGGAAAAGATCGTTGCAAACACAAGCAATGATTACAAGTAAAAAGTTATGATGTACTCGACGTCTCTATATGGACAATAGTTTTAAGAGAGATTTGCGTGCATATCTATCATCTATTGGAAAATGTTTGGAAAACATTTACATTGATGTAATTTTATGTAATGTCAAAATATTTAATGTTTGAGTCTATTGACTTTCTTTGGTGTGTACACAACCATTTGTTGCACATGTACATTTTTTTAATGTTCCTGGCTCTCTGCCAGTAGTTCTGTTTTGGACGATGTTCTACAGTAAGTTCTACAGTAATGCTGACATTGCTACTTGATCACCTGCCATCTCTTATGTCTTTGAAATTCACTCTCCAATTTGACTTCACTGCACCGTTCCAGGCCTTCAGGGATTTTTGTAACAAGAATTAACTTGCTGCTGACAAATGCTTCCTCATTGTTAAAGTTAAGTTCAGGAATGGCTCGCAGGGGTACACTGTAATTAGTTCATTGTCAACCTTGGCTTCTTTTGGTGTATGGAAGATAATAATAGAAACTTGTGAAAGGAAGGATAATTGAGGGGATGGGAAGGATGCATTGTTCCTGACAGCCACAGGACATACACCTGGGTGAGTTATCATCTTAAATCAGTTTCTAGTGAATTAGAAAACAAAGTGGAAAGTTCATGTTGGGGGATACATTCAGTCAGAAAGAATAATGATTGATGATGGTGTGTGTTTGTGTTACCTCATGTGGGGAAAATGATCAGGACTGAAGGCTTCGTATAAATCTGTGTTGCCCCTCAGCTTGAGATGAGTGAGACCCCCCAAACCTGCAATGGGGAGTAAGCTGAGACGGTTCTCAGTCAGGTCCCTGTGATAAAGAAAAAAAATGTAGAGACAAACAGAATGCAGTGGGTGTAAAATCAGGCCGAGACTGTGATGTGTTTTGATTTCAGTCATAGAGTCACTGACAAAATGGCCTGGTCTCTAAGATATTTCAAAATGTTCACACAAGAGTCTATCAGATTTCTTCCAGATTCCTTCTGCATGACAGATGTATTATATCTGCTTGTTTAGCTAGGCATATACTTCAAACACTTCACACAATGAAGCAGTTTGTGTTGGCATGACCCGAGATGAATCTCCTGGCCACACAGAAGGGGTTTTAAACAATAAATGTTATCAGTGTTCCCTGTAGACTCAGCCAAAAACAACATGCTTTTCTGTGGCGCTTTCACACACTTTGTCAATGAACATTTTAAAAAGTGCAAGAAAAAGTAACACTCACTTGCACACTTAGGAAGTTAGTTTTGTGTAAGGCCAAGGCTCTGACAGAACTTTAATTAAAATTAAGCAGATTTTTTTTCTTCTAGAGGAAGGGAGTGACACTGCTGAAGGAGGAGATTAAAGGCAGAGAAGATGTAGAGACTGTGTAACTGTGTTTACTCACAGTTTGATCAAAGAATGAAGTGAGGCAAAGGCATCTGCGTGAATCCACTCGATCATATTCCAGCTCAGATCACTGGCAAAAAAAAAAAAAAAAAAAAACAGAGAGCAAGCTGAAATGGACTGAAAGGAATTGAAATATCACCTTGAATGCTGTATCCCGATCACCACTAGATGACAGTAATGGGTCATAATGGTGCATTGTTTCATCTTGACCAATGTTTCACAACCTTTTTGGCTCATGACCCCTTTAAATAAATCTTGTGTATTTTAGACCCCTCATCATTTAATAGTGATTTTCTCTCCCTCCCTCTCTCTTCTGGACCAGAAATTAACCAAAACAAGTAAAACTTTCCAATGTTTCACATAATAAAGTAAATGTCAAAGGAGTAATTTTGAGCAGTATAATCATGATTTGTTTTACTTCTTTAGTATTGATTTAATCATGTGATTAAACCTCAGACATATATTATCAATGTTTAGTGTGTTGCTGACCCCCATGTTGGAAACCACTTAGACTGATAATGTATTTACAGCTGACTTACAGTGCTCTTAGTGAGGTGAGCTGCTGGAAAGTGCTTGACTCTATCCTCCTGATTTGGTTATGCTGTAGCCCTCTGTTGAGATGAAAACAAATCCATACAAACACAGATAAATGAAATGTAAAATATGGAGGGAAATAGATCAAAGCATTGATTTTTTTGTCAGAGGTTTGAAATACTCACATCTCTTGCAATGCTGAGCAGTGGTAAAAACTGGGTAGATCCTCTATCTGGTTATAAGACAGCTCCCTACAAAAACACACACACACAAAGCACACATAAACACAGTGACCAGCTGTGGATTTATAGCGTGGGAAATTATGGGGGTGACAGGATTATTTGGGTGAACACTCGGCTCTGTGAGCAAGGCGATATAGCAGGACAATGATTTGGGGGGGTGGATTGGTGATTGGATTTCATAGCAAAGTGACTGTATGATTGCTTGGGGGCACAACTCTCTACTTAGGTTTTGTGTGTCAGTTTGTGCCCCCCAGACCCAAATTGTGTGTATGTACTCACAGCACTCTGAGGCGAGGCAGCTGCTCACATAGATCCAGAGGGAGAGCAGATAGACCAGCACGAGTCAGCGTCCTATGGTGAAAAAGGGAATTCTCATCATTATTGAAGTTCAAGCAAGTGAACAGGAACCCCCACTTGTGTGGCTCTAACTTGATTAGACAGGGACATGTAAAAGTTCATTAATCTTGTCAATGGCTGGCATAAAAATCCCACCCACTGATCCCTTTCCAGAGTCTCTTGTTCTTTCCTATGTCTCTCCTAGCATCAAAAACCCATTTATTTGTCCTATTGTGGGCTAAACATCTTCTCACATTCTTTGTTGTTATATGGTAAAGTCTCACTTTAAATTATGTGTGTGTGTGTGGTGCTGGTGATGTGTATAAGGGGATAAAGGTGACACTCACAAAATTTCTAGGCTGGTGGTTCCTTTAAGATCGGGAAACTCTCGAATCTGGGTTGCTCCGTTAAGGGAACTGCAGTCAAACAAGGCGAAAAACTGTCAGAGAAACTCTCTTTTTCATTCCCTTGCTCTCTCTCTCTCTCTCTCTCTCACACACACACACACACTGACACACATACATTTGCACACAGACTTTGTCTAACAGCTCATTTCAGCCATCAGACTTTTCCTCCAACATCAACACAGGCTGTTTTGGCTGTCTCACTAGACATCATAAGTCACACCATTCAACATGTTCTTACAACACACTCTCTCTTACCACATCAGCGCACAGCACTACGCTAACACAACATCATTCAGTAGGCCATTACACATGTCCACTCAACTCTCACTGCAAGGGACAGAGGATGATTTAAACAGTGTTTGGGCTAGCTCACTGGAATGGTTCCTACTGACTGCATACTTACAGTGTGTGCAACTTAGGTAAGAACTGGAAAGCGGACTTTCCCACAAACTGGATGGGGTTCTCATAGAAATGACTGCAGGGAAGAGAGCGAAAAGCATTTTAACATTAATTTGTTTTTGGAAATGAGTTGTGTTGTACATAATGTTGACAAGAAATAGCAGTTACATGTTTATCTAATATTTGCACAATGCAGCATTAAGCTCACATGGTTTGGAGCTGAGGGTTTCCCACGAAGGCCCTCTCAGGGATGGCTTTGATATTGTTGTTATGGAAGCCCCTGCAAATATAAAAACATACTGTTATTCAGACAGTCTATCAATATGTTTCTGATTTCATGTGTGTGTGTGTGTTTTTGGTGGAGCGACAGAGTGTGTTTGTGAGTGAGAGTCAAGTCATATGTCCTCATGTAGCACCTGCCATTGCACAGCTGAAAAACATTTTTGGATACATGAGATGTAAACAGGCACACATACGCTGTATCTGTGACACATATGCACACTGGAACATCTGCTGAAGCTAAGGGAAAACATGGTTTGTGTGTGCGTGTGTGTGCGTCTGTGTGTGTACATGCGAGCGAATGTGAGCGTGGGTGTGTAGCCAGCACCTGCTTAGGGCGAGAGAGATTGTATCCGAGTGCCACATTAAAATCACTTAACGGGATTACTTGGGATAACGCAACCATGATAGTCATGTTGGGCAGGTGTGTTTTCGTGTATGTGTGTGCATGTGTGTACTCACAGTTCCTGAAGTTTGCTCAGTGTCCTGATGGCCACAGGGAACTCCCGCAGATCATTGTAGTTTAAATCCCTGCGAGTGAAACAGAAAGATAAACAGTCATGATTATATATATATTGAAAAATGGCATCCAAGCTGTACCGGAGGTTTTGTATCCCGGGAATGGAAGTCATAACTCATGCCTTTGTGATATTTGTGTATGAGAAAGTGTTAAGTGTGGCCATTTCTTCTCCTCTCTGTGAGGAAGACAGCTGTGTAGAGTGTGAAGTTTGGGTGTGACCCTTGACCTTTGCTGGTCCGACCTGATTATTTAGGTCTGTTTTGATTAGTTTCCCAGGAAACGCAGTATCAAAACAATCGCTGTTATAGTTGACGCCGCTCGTTTGCAGGTGGCAGGAAAAGGAGTTTTACTGCATTTCTTGTCGGCGTGTAAGTATGTATTGTAGCTGTGCTTGAGAACAGTGTGGAGTCTGCATGTTTGTCTAAGTACTTATACCTTATTAAGACATATGTCTAGGCATGCGTGCATTTAGGCGCACTGTCTTTGAAGATTCTCATCCATTCAGATCTGAGGATTTCTTAAAGCACCAACTGAATTTGTTGTTATTGTTTTAAAGTCTCAAAAATGCCTTTGATGAAATGCTGATGTGCGCTTTTTGATGGACGTTGTGAATTGTTTGTCTGTCTGGGTCTGCTCTGCTCTTGTTTGCGTTGTGCTGTAGCGTTTTCCAGCGGTCATCTGGACGGCTCTTCGTAGTAATGATTTTATAATACACACTAGGGGTTGGGGAGGGTGCTGGTGATGCAGATGGTCTCTCATATTTCTCATAAGCGAGGACGCTGTGAGAGCTTAACCCCTCATACCAGTGCAATCCCCATGTCAATGACACCTGTCATCTTATCCCACTGAATCATCTGTCCCTCCCCACCGCTGACCGCCCAAACACTTTTAACACACACTATTCTGGTCTAGTGAACTCCATCCCTTTTTTTCTAATTCTCTTTCTCTAAGTTTCCCTTCATCCCTTAGCCATTGCTCCCCTGACATACACCCTTTTCCGTCACATTTCCCCACGTGGATAATAGTTTTTAAGTTTAGTGTTTAGCTCGGCCATAGAAGGCAGAAGTACTTGCTTGTCTGCCCATGTGCACACACACGCACACACACTGTGTGTGCCCACACACATGCTCATAAAAAGGTATGCATAGTTTTTTGCACTTCAACAGGTTGTTAAGCGGTATGCCAGAAACAGTGTTTTCATCAGACCACCATGAATTTTGCAGGAAACCCATTTACACTGTCTCAATTTCTCTCGCTTTCTTTCACTGCCTCTTTCATGACTCTGTCAGTCTCTGCGGTTTCCTCATCAGTGTTTGGTTAAAATCGAGCTATCGAAGTTATGGCACGTACGCTCAAACAGCTCCTCCTGTAGCAACGATGAGCAATATTTGACCTCTGCACCACTTTGCAATTACTCCTACAAATCACAGAGGAATCTGTTGATGTTACTTCAAAGTAATAAAAGTAGAGTAACTTTTCATCCATACATTCCTGCTGGTCATTTGTTGGTTGTGGTTTGGAGACACGTTCGAGCACCTGCTGAAATTACCAGGACATTAATCATTATGACTATGATTTAGCTCTACACGTCATTATTCTTCACACTTGGTATATAAGATTTATAAAAACATATGAATTTCAAGTGTTCGAAGTAATGCCAAACCTTTTGCACACTAAAAGTGGAGCTGTGGTCAGACTTTGCTTTTAATACGTTGTTAGCTCCTGGTTATATTACCTTTTTCAGGTTATTTTTCCAGGGAGTTCTTCATATGTCTTAGGGTTATTCTAAGGCTATGTGATTATTGTAAACATTCTGATGCCAAATGATGTTGATAGTTGCTGATACTTTGTCATCACGTAGCCTGTATTAGTGTTTGGGGAAACAGAGGAGGTACTCATTTGGGCCTATGTGATGAAGTAATTTCAGGGTGCATGCATGTAGGTTTGCGTGTGTGTGTGTGTGTGTGTGTGTGTGTGTGTATGTAATACTCACAGTGTCTCCAGACTGTGTAAACCTTCAAAACATCTCGCACCCATGCTCTGGATCTGGTTGTTATGGAGATGTCTGGAAAATGTCCACAAATATTTTTCAACAAATCAGAAATTACTTTCTGAAAAACGTTTCCACACTGAAATCATCACCGCCCTGTTCTAAGTCAGCGGAACAAATAATTTCACTGGTAAGTTGAGAAACCCTGACTCAGGAGAGCTATAAGTAAACAAATCAAGATGTCACTTACAGTACGACAAGGGCGGAGAGGTTCGTGAACGCATAATCTGGGATGTGTGTGATTTGGTTGAGGGCCAGTGTCATGGCCTGCAGGGAGGGCAGAGAGTCCAGAGCCATCACTGGGATTTCTGTTAGGGAGTTGTCATCCAACCACAGGTGTCTTAGAGAGCGCACCCCTCTAAACGTCCCAGCCGGAACCTCAGACAACAGGTTAGCATCAAGACGCCTGCAGGGTTAGAGGAACTGAGCTTAGTGAGATAATCACCAAGTCTAAGTACAGTATGTTTACTTATGTGCATGTGTATCCATGCTTGTGCGTGCATTAGTGGTTGAGTGTCATGGCATTGAAATACTTTGGCTCCCAGGAAGGTTATTATGAGAATTACGAATCCTTTATTCTGCTTCTTTCATCTTTGCTGCAGCTTCTTAGAAGCGTCTCATTATGATTTATTCCAATGCTAAATAAGCCATGTCTAGCTTCACTAGCACAGACATGTATGAAATGTAAGAAGAAAAAAAAATAACACAGACACAAACGTGTAGGAACGATTGTGGTGAGCCTGTTTAATTCTACCTCACTTTATTTATGTTGTGTAAAGCCTTCTTCCCTCAGTGTCTGGAAAAAGCCAAAGACAGAAGAAGGGAGGAACAGTTGAAAGATGCATCCTCAGCTCTTCCTCCCTCTTTCACTCTTTCCATTTGAGTCTAGCTGTCGCCATCAGTCCCACATTTCAACCTCTCAGACACAAACACAGCTCCTTTCGGCTGATTAATTCATGACGTCGGACACACTCACAGATGCTCTCACACATGCACTTTCATCACATCAACCATACAAAACCTAACAAACCTTTGTCTCCTCTCTCACTCTTTGTGTCCTTACCCCAAAGGCAATGAGTGTGGACTGTGACACACAACCCCATGTAAACGCACACATGCATACACACAGCCCATAGTGATGAATGATACCCTCAGGGCAGAGTTGACAAGCTGAGTCCACTTCCTCATGCTATTCTTCTTTCTTTGGCCTTCTCACTCATTCATTAATCTCCTTTTCCTCCCTGCGGCCCCTCTCACACTCACATTTCGTTTCGTACATCTTCATTGATGCACTCCCAGCCGCTGCAAACCCCTTAGCGTCTCACTCCTTAACTCTTGTTCGTCTTTCAAACATCCTCCCTTATCAATCTTCCACTGAGGTTCTTTGATTTTTGTGCTATAGCTCCTCCTCGGCCTCCGCACCCCTCAGAGGCTTCACCAAACAAACAGCATCATCAAAGTGAAATCTGAACTTGAACTCTGAACTGTGGGCTTTTCTCCCCAGGGAAATTTTCCATCAGGAGAGGCAACTGTATACACTGGCAGATGCTCACACACAAGCACACGGAAAAACACCCTCCAGCATGCATGTAAATACACATGAATGCGTGTATGTGCGCAACAAACAGCTTCAAGAAATTTTCATCTTGGCTGCTTCCTGAGCACATATTTTTTTCAGTGCTAAACATCGTCCCTGTGCATCCTGTGCGCTCCAACTGTGGACATTGTTTGTCCCTGACCCAAATCACAGGATGAAAGCTACGGAAGACCCTTCAACTTTCTGGTTCATTCTCCAGGGCAAAATAATAATTGCTCCTCTGGGTGGACCTGCCAGGTCTCTAGAAGGTCCAGACTGAACTAGGAATGTTCCACAGAAGCCAATAAAACAGCAACTATTTCCTGTCCATCACATCAAAGTCCGAGGTACAATTACAGGAGAGAGAAATAGAGACAGAAAGAGAAAGTTCTCTGAAATGATCCAGGAGATCTGTGGACCTGTCTGCCACAAGTTTAACTCTCCAGATGGCCAAACTTATACAACAGGGAACTTGGACAGGCACATTTCACTGCATCGATTCAAATCTATAAAAACACTGTTATGTTGATTTAATGTGGCTTGTGGAACTCATCAGTGGTGATTATGCTGCTCAACCTGTGGGCCGGTACCCAAAACCCAGCTGTCTGCTTGTGATGGCACCGAACTGAACAACAGCAGTCGCACGGTGTGTTGTAATTAGCTTGTTCCGAATGATGAGACAAATTTCATGACTCGGTTTCAGTTCCCTGCTGACAAAAGGATTCTTGTCCGAGATTAAGTCATGATTTATTCTGAATGAAAGCTTCCTTTATACATTTATACCAATTTAAAACCCATGTGCTGACTCAGATGCCGTCTCTCTTTTTTACCTAGTGTGTTTTATGTCAGCGAGAGGCGCCGACAAGCTTCACTCTCCAAAGCCTTTCCAGTAATCTTTCTCCGCTGGGCTTATCATTACTGTAATGACAAGGTGCGTCTCTGTACACTGGCTCTGTGTGTGTGTTTACTGTGTGTGCGTGTTTCATTACTTGAGACGATCTCTATCTGAAGAAATTAAGAGAAGACCACACACATGTTTGTGCACACACACACACACACACACACAGAAAGATACATTACTGTGACAGAAATCTGTTAATTCAGAAATATGCACATTCACATAAGAACAGCCTGCCTGTCAGTACAGCATGTGTGTACAGATGTGTGTGCGCGCAGGCTTGGTAACTGTGTTAAGGGAGAACAGGCCTGCTTTATACCAGACGCGGAAACGCTGTAGGTGGTAGAGGAGTTATATGTGACCTCCCCACCCCCTGACTATGTTATAACAATTTGAGTGTGTCTGTGTAATGAAGGAAAAGTCTTTATGGATATTTACAAATAAGTATTAATTTGGAATGCAAGGATGGAGTACATGTTCGGCACAAAGTTGGAAGAGATGGATTGGGGTGAAGAATTACAGATGAGGTGGTTCACATGCACCCGCCCAAACATGCACACTCACGTACACACATACGTACAGATATACACTGACCCCACAGATGAGACAATTAAGCCACCAAACATTCTCATTTGCCAGGGGGATAGCGGTGTGGGTGGTGGGAGAATAACGGAGGAGAGGAGCGGAGGAGGAAGAGAGGGGGAATTGATGGAAAATGGGGTTGTTTCACAGCTCATTGGAGATGCTCTCCCTGGCCTGCAGTGTCTGCTGTTTCCCTCATGGCTTCCAGATGCTACCATGAACTACACTGACACAGTCAGGCTGTGACTTCTACCATCAGGCAGCACAGCACTGAATGCAGACCTATTGCAGTCGGCGCTTGGATATAGCCTGTAATATGTCAGTGGTACTCTATACCTGCACTGCGGTTAGAACTGAAGTCTGTGGGTGGGTGGCCAGGGAACGGTTCATTCCCTGCTGGATGAGGTAGAGTAGCATGATTAGTGTTTGTATGTGTAAAAGACAGATACTCACAAGGACAGTAGATTGGGTAGGTCCCACGGAGCATCATCAGGAAGTCTCTCCAGCTGGTTGTTTTGCAGCATTCTGAAAGACACCCACCAATTATTCAGTTATAGGTAATCCTGTATGTCTGTAGGTGATGTGAGTGTATGTGGCGTGCGTGAGGGCACATCAGGCAGAACAAATAATTCCATAGCGAGGGGAAATCTGACACAAGAAGGAAAGGGCCAGTGGAAGCTTGAAGAGAAGCAGAGAATGAAGGATAGAGGAAAAGAAAAAGAGAAGCTCCTTGGGTGGGCTGCTGATGTCATTCTCAGAAGAATGGAGCAAAAAGCAAGGAGGAAGTTGGGAGCAAACAATAGCCCTCTCTCTTTCCTCTCCCTCCCTCTCACTCTCTGCCTTTTTCTCCCTCCTGTTTGCATGGTGACCAGTCATCTGATGATAGTGCACAAGTCTCCAGTGTGTCACTGTTAAGACTTAATGCCTTTTGTCACAACAGTTAAATAGCTGAACATACAATAAGGTGTATATATGATATATGATATGAATTTCCACATGATATGATAGGAATTCTGTGTCTTTTTTTCTTTAAAATAGTGTAAATAGTGTAAAATAATCTTGATACCTCATGTAACAAAAGCAAGCATTTTAATTTCTTAAATATTTAAAAGGCATCCATTTATTTGATTAGAAAACATTCAAGTCTTAAAGTGTAAAGAGCACATTTTTCTGTGTTCATGTTCACAGCATAATTATTTTCATACTTTCAGGATGTACTGTATTTCACAACAGTCATCTGTGTAAGATATAATGATTGCTTTAGAGCAGAATCAGGTAAATTTTTCCACTTGGATCATGATGATACCATGATAAATACCTTGAATTAAGTCTTTTCCTGTTTCATAGAAATTCCCCATGGGGTTCTTCACTGTATAGTACTCCAAGTTCATAACCTTTCTTCTGTGTGTGTGTGTGTGTGTGTGTGTGTGTGAGAGAGAGAGAGAGAGAGTCAGCTGGGGCCTGTGGTTACCCTACACATAGTACAGGGTCCATTTCTGTTTGACGAGGCCTGACTTTAACTAATATATTGAGGAAGTATACCACCAGCTCTGAACTAAAATAGGCTGTCCAAAGCTCGCTTGGGTGTTAAAGCGTGAAGCATGAATTCTCGCATGTACGAATTCAGGATATGTGTCCTTCTACAGTTATGACATAATAGCTCAGGATTCACTGCTGGATCACTCATTCACTCAACACAAGGTGCAAGAAGGTCAGCCTGCATGCCTAGTAATCCACCCAAGATTCCCTCAAATTGCAAACCACAGTTCTCTAGTTTATAGTTTATATTCTGCGGCAGGGTTTCTCAAACTTTTCTCAGCTATGGTCCAAGAGGAATTGAGTTGGTTGCCAAAACTCATGAAAACCTCTTTAATACCCTTGTCTTGAAACCACGAGAAGTATGGCCACAACTCATTAGATGCCGCACTCACAAGTCAGAAGGTGCTATGGTTTTAATGGTCGCTTTGCACTTTTTTGTGATTTAATACTTCACAGCAGCGCTAACAGTTGGTGGCCATGGATCATAAGGCTATGGATACACTACGAGAAATGGGGTGTTAAGAGACCAGCTCTGAGTGGCTGTTTTAAGTTAATTTCTTGTCACTTAATGACAATCTCGGTGGGTGGTGTGACTGGGAGGTCCTTGCATTACACCTGTGTGTGACTGTTCGTGCGTGTGTATCTGTATGTATGTGTGTGTGCGTGCTTGCAACCGAACCAGGGCTTGTTTGGGAATGAAGGAGCTGCAAGCAGGGCTGGTCTCCCCCAGCCCATAAACTTTAACTGCACTTAATGATGCATGGCCTGTGTGTTTTATTCAAGGCAGGAGCACAACCCCACCACCACCACCCCAAAAGACTAGAGTAGAACAATCCACCTGGGATGAGGACTGAATCCACCAGAGTTGGATAGGGAGCCAGAGAGGAGGAGGTTACTTACAGAACTTTGAGATTGTGGAGACCCTGGAGAGCATGGCCCGAGATGTACCTCAGCTGATTCCCAGAGATACGCCTAGAAGAGAAACACAGGGATCAAAAAGGAGAGAACAAATTCTAAAAGTGAAATATGAAATGAAAGCACATAGACAAAAAAAAAATACTAGTCTCATTCGAGAAGTTTTGCCATTTTCTTTATTCTACATTTTTTGGACGAAGTTGTGAAATGACCTCATTCTTGAGTTCCTGCTTCAGGGTTACTGTTGGGACAGTATGCAAATAACAATATTTTATTCCATTCAGTGTGATTGCTATTGGCCCAAAGAACACCCTGAAATCTTAACCAATCCTGGGAGCTCTGATGAGTGAGTATAGATTGAATTGAATGAGACTGAGACTGGGTCAACAAGTCCAGTGTGAAAGTATATTTACTTGTTCATGTGTGAGTGTGTATAGCGTAAGGTGTATGCTACATGCACATGAGCTCGTGTGCAGTGTGAACGCATGTGCTATTTTCCACGTCCTTGAGGTAAATTGGGCTCGTTCTGCAGGGCCTTGAGGACAGCGAGGGAGAAAAACCACACACATTCACACAAGCAATCCAATCAGTTTGTTTATCAAACACAGCACCTAATGGTCATTTGTGAGAGTGTATAAGATGTCCAAATAAATAACACTCAGTCCAACAGAGTAACTCTCAAGGTCACAAGCTGGAAGCACAGTTTAAACACAGATTTGGTCTTCACAGCTTGAGACCACCCACTTTTATTAAACATACACACACACACACACACACACACACAGTTAAAAGTTACTGGCATCCTCATGCTCACGTCGTTGCACTACAGGTGACATTTGCCTGACATTTATGCTAAGCAGCCTGCCTCTGGCTGAGTTTTTCCATTAGTGCCAGAGTATTGAAATATTGATAGAGAGCGCTGTCTGCTTTTCCAAACCACTATCATCCAGATGGTAATGGACGAGGGCTCCCAGCAAACTCCTTCTGACATCTGATACTCACGTCAACATGTCTCAGTCTTATTACTGTGCAGTGGCAAACCACACAACCCCACCTGCGCCTGCCAAGTCTCACACTCAGTCTAGTTTAGAACTTGTATAGAGCTCATATTTATCAACACATACACACATGCACACACACACACACACACACACACACCTCCGTATACTAAAATACTAGATGGACTGATCGTTATCCATGTTATTATGGTGGCATTTAGTCATGCCTCTCAAACTACAGTCAAAACTCATTCAGAATTCGCCTGCACCACACAATGTCGCAATATTTTCTAAGAGATGAAAGAAGCAGATGACAGATCGTGCATCTGTAGTGACTGCAGTGCACTGACCCAACAAATTCCAATATTTATTCTGCGTTTCAAGATAAAGGAATCCACTGCGCTCTTAGATCTGTTTTTCACTCATAAAGAAACCTGTATACTGCTCATTTGTTGTCCCTCTGAGGACCATAGGTCTGCTACTTCAATACCATTTTAGTTTCCGCTGTTGCACAAGCTTGTCACCAGGGAACATTTCAATAGCTACTTTTCCAGAAGTAACTGTTTCAATAGGCCTTGCTGAGGTCCTGACACCAGTAAAATAGATCTAAGCCACTTTCTGCAAAGACCTCTAAGTGCCTTCTTTTGGTTCTTATTCAAATACAGTGATTGGTTACAGACGCACTGGACGGAAAAAAGATATAGGTAGCACCAAAGAAAAATAAATGTCTTTTCTATGGGGGGATGAGGAGTGCCAGTAATTTAGAGTTTTAGAAAACAAACATTGTAGTTAAGGCCATGGTATGATGTGCATGTCGTACTGCCAACCCAGCCTTTCTCTATTAGCTGCACCATTGGAGCCAAAACAGCATTAGAGTGGAATCATGCTTCTTTTGCCGACTTCATTTGTCAAATGGATAATTATGTCGAAAGTGAAGATGGATATTGAAAAAGGAAAGAAATGTTCAGACATTCTTGATAGACATCAACAGAACACCGGCAGTTGCCATTGACCAACTGTTTCCATGATATCAGTGTGTGTATTTATGTGTGTACGCGTGCGTAAATGATCGTACGTATGAGTGAATGTTCCGCACTTAGCCTCCGAGTCGTTCCACATCAATCTCATTCTAATGAAAGGCGCCTTGCTCTTGTCAAACCATGGCTCCAAATGTTTTTTCTTTTAATTTGATTTGGGGATAGTTAGAATTTTTCTTGGCCCATGGACTGTGTAGATAAAAATTCCACCTCAGCATAATTCAGCGCTATTGAAGTGATTCATAGATAAAACAACAGAAGCCAGTGTAGTTCAAACACATGGAAGAACAGTGGGCAGGGTGCTGCTAGTATCAAAGGTGAGACCACCCTGCTATCAGAGCTGATCGGTTAGGGCTTCACTTAACCATACCAGCTGCTGATTATCCACTGTATTGCCATGTTCTATTGCCTCAACACAATAAACAAAATGATGGATTAAAGCCCTACGGAGCAAAGACAACATCGTATTTTGGGATGTTATCTGAGGTAGTGATAGGACGTCATGGAGGCAGCAGGGCCAGGATGGTTGATAGGAGTCAATGATGAAAGACGATGAAGAGGATAAACAGGTCTTATCAGAGAGAGGGTAGTTCATCTGTGGGCCTATCTGTAAGTACATATGCATGTATGACCTTTTTCACCCTCAGTCCATCAATAGAAATGTTATCCCTCCTTCTGTTCGGAGGTCCAGCCTGAGGGTCAACCACTTAACCTGGTGTTAACCTCTAAAAATTACTGGAGTAAAATATAGACATGTGCGAACTCTGTTTATGTGTGTGGGAGTGGATGCGTATCTGGGTGCATGTTTGTGGGAGAGAAAGAGACAAGCGGACAAAAAACAATGTTGGAAACACTAAAAGGGAAAATTTTAATTGACCTAGATAGTCCCAGATGTGTTGTGCACCTGGAGTATCAAAACAGCCAATATTGTAATCCCTTAACGCTTACCTACGTCATATTCCTGGCCTATCAGCAGACAATCTTATCACTAAAGGAAAGACAAGCAGGGCAGCGCTGGCCTCCACTCACCACTTCTCTCCTGTTACATTTGGATTTCATTTGCGTGATAGTTAGAGTGCACCTTAGTTCACTTTCACACGGCAGGAGAAACCTGGGCAGGATGGATATTTTAACGTAGGAGGAGAGTGCTGATGACAAGACAGATTTATCGGAACTTCAGTCTTGAGCTGATAACAGGAGCTGGCACCAGATTCTACCCATGGCAATATTGTGCGTCAAAAGAGGCAAAGCCGAAGCCAAGGGAGTAAAATTGTTTTGCCCATCAGGCCACTTTAAATTATCTGATTTCAGCTCTGTATTTAAGAAGGGGTTGGTGGTTACAGATAATGATAAGATGAGTATGAGAGACTCATCCCAAACGGCTGATTATGTGGGAAGGAAAAAGGTAGAGTGAAATGTGATCTCCGGAGGTGCAAACAGCATGGACTTTGATACTCATGATAGGCGGAAAGCACTGTCACCTTCTAAAGTGTATTTTTCAGGAAGGGCTTGTAGAGCTTGTACTATATTTCCACCCCTGCTAGGTCCAAGTTGTCGTTAGATCTGAAACAGATCTGCATCTTTGATATTAGAGCAGAGCACTTGAAGAGAGGGGTTGTCTTTGATATGACAAGCAGATGAGTAACCAGTGAGTCTGTACCTCAGCCTGTACGTCGCTGCCTTCTCATTAATGCATAGACGCAGTGTACCTCCCAGTCGCCTCTCTTCTTGCTCTGTCTGATAGTTGCATGCAGGTTTGTGTATTTGAATTAAGTGGCAATCCACTGATCAAAGCAATGAATGAAGGCTTAATAAGAAGGATCTGAGATCAATCGAATAACAGTTAGAAATTAAAACTTACAGTTAGAGAAAGGGCTGGAGGGCGGGTGACTACACTTAACATCTCATTACCAAAATTAATGCCATAAAGAATCAAAGGGAGGTTTAGCCTGGCAGAATTTGCTACCTGCTTTGTGAGTTAATTTAATCACCTTTTTTGAGGTTCAAAGGGATTAGTTGTTTGTACTTTGATGGTTACGGGATGAGAACCGAGAGAAGAGGTGAGAGAGAGTGTGTTACAATTTACCTTCATGTGCAGTTGTTCGGAAAAATACTCTGTATGAGACTCATAAGATTTTATTTCCTCCCCAAAAGTGTCAAACTGGATGAAATCTGGACGCCTCGCCACAATCAGATTTGTCTTGGTTTGTAAGAATGTGGAGAGCACCCCAAATAAGAAAAAGGATCAAAGGCAGCTACTGCAGCTTGCAATAGCCTGCAGTAAAATGGAGATGGGGGGGATATAGAAATGAATTGAAAAGGAGAGAGATGTGAGGGAAGACAGGCAGGGAACCCAACATCAAACAATTTATCACTCTGCCAGTCACAACATGCCTGGCCCTTGCCTCTCCCTGTGCTACCAACAAGTGCTGTAGAACCACATCAAACGCTCTCTGTCAAACCAACCGTGTTTGTGTTTAGAGCCACGGCTTGTTTTTCTAAGTGCTATAAGTTGTTGTAATTATAATGTGTTTACCATAACCTGCCATTTTTCATTTTTCTAAACATTCTAGACAGGAGTGAATGTCAAAATGTGTTTCTCTCTTTCTTGGAACATCATCATCTTAGCATGTATCCAGAAATGGTCAGCAACCCATAAAAATTGGCTGTGGGGCAAGAACATCCTCCTTTGGAAGAGTCACAAAGCAACAGACCGTCTCCATAAAATGTCAGAACATGAGAGCGATACAGAGGAAGCAAGATCAACGGGGTTGTAAAACACTGGGAGGATTGTCTCTGGACAAACACTGCAGGTGGAGCTGCATCCAAGACCCCCACACCCCTTTTCCCCAATGCAGTGAAATGTCAGCCTCAATGTTCAGCATCGCTCTGCACTGCATGGTTCTGATTATTCCGCCATCAGTAATATCTGACCTTTAGCTTTTTACAACAGCAAAAGTTCAAATCAGCAATTCAGTTAACGTCAGTAAGTCAAAGTCATGAATTTAATTCTGTAACTTCAAGGTGTCACAAATGTTCCTTCAGCTTCGTTCCACTGTTTAGATCTAGTTTAACTGTGAATCAAAGTCAGCAGAATGTTTATCCAGCTAAGCTTTAACTTTCATTATCATTAGCTAAAAGAATTAGCAAAGAAAACACCAGATTGTTCAAACACCTCATGCAGACACACACACATGCACACACATGCACACTGCAGTCTGAAAAAATAAAAGAATCAGGTGAAAGCTGATGTACACATATAAGCCCCCATAAATTACCACACACTTATGCACACATTCTCACCCTTAGGGTGAATCTGTGGGCAGCTGTTATCAGACCAAGACTTAGCTGATTTCTGCTGAGTGGTCAGATCAGATATCAGCGAAGTTGACCAAAAAATGTGTTCAAAAAGTTTTTTTTGATTGTGCTACAGCGTGTTCTTTCATCCGCCCTTGGAGAATGAAACCAATACTTTCTACTCTGTGAAGTGCGGACCAGCCTGTGTCTGTAGCACAGAGTATAGAAGTCACAAGATTTGGCACCGTGGTAATTGGGTCTTGGTGTTGTTTGCTTATTTTGAGATCAGATGTGCCTGCATACACATCATATTTTTGCTAATTGTATAGTATTTTTGGCAACATATTATTTATTGTGTTGTTTTTTTTATAGAACCCAAATGTTACCAGCCACGAAAAGTACAAAGAATTACATCTGTTCGGGCGTTTAACTCATTTGTGTCTCAGTACATATATCAAAACACTTCTAATGATACCTAACCATATTTATATCAATTCTATAAACAAGAAAAAAAAACATAAATCTTTGCTATTTTTCATTTTCCCCAGTTCTGTCCTGACATTCTTCTATAGTGTGTGTTTGTCTTGGCAGGTCTTCGTGTCTGTGTGTACACTGCTCCTGCTGAGCTGTTCGACTGAAACAATGTCAAAGAGGGCAAGAAAGCAGCGGCTTGGATGCTGAGCACAGAACCTGCTCTCTAAACACTTTGAGGACCGTATATTCACTCTCTCAGTGAATATCAGGTTCCCTTTGCCTCCCTCTTGTATCCAGACATCCAACAATATACTGGTGAATTGCTGCAGGCAGTTTCTTGGTAGGAGAGATCAGAGGCAGGCCAGAGTCATCAACCCCCATCACTGAGGTCTGTACATATCAGCGGCTTAGGGATGACTGTTTCTTGTCATGAGCTGTGGTGATGGAAGTTTATTAATTGAATGTGAGTTGAATGATTTTGTACTCACAGTTCTGATAACAGGTGCAGCCGGTGGAAGGTTCTGGGCTGGATCTCACTGATGTTGTTCATACTCAGATCCCTGGAGAATGAGAGAAAGCAGGGAGCATCAGCATCAAAATATCAATCAATGTATACCATACTGATTTCCTTTTAAGGTACTTGGGACATGTAAAATTACAGATGTTTAAATGTGTTACAGATTACAGATGTTTTTCACATGGCGATCAATCATTAAGAGTGGGAGTAGGACACAGAGAGGTTAGAGGGTTAGGTAGAGAGGTTGGAGGACGAAAGGGAGGAGAAGGAGATGTAGAGGAGAATTTTCCCCAATGAATCATTGTTGGGCAGCTGTAATTTCCTCCTCATCCCAGTGACTCTTTCTCTTTTCCAGATGTCTCACTCTACCTACTCTTAGATCTGACCCCTCAGTCTCCCTCCATATCTATCCCCCCGCCCCCATCTCTATTGCTCTCTCTCTTTCTCTCTGTCTCTCTCTCTTTTCCAGGTTTCTCAAGAGACCACGTTCCTTCTTTTTTTTTCAGAGCTTTAACATAGACACACTCCATTTCTGTCTGACACACACTCTGACGCGAGAGGGTGTGTTGGTGGGGTGAGTGTTGATGCAGCTGCATTGCGGTCAAAGAGGGAGAGTTGCAGGATGCTAGGATACACGCATGCCTGCACACACACGCACACACACACACACACACACACACACTTGCACATATTCAACACGCACGTAACTTACAAGGACAACTTATATGTCAGCCTCTGGTAGAAAACATATATAACCTTGTGGCCCCAGTCATGTAAGGTCATCTCTTTGATAAACACAATGAAAGCAAGGAGGTGTTACGTCACCCCTTCTTTGCTTTCATAGCCCTTGGGGTCTCGCATGAGTCTTCAAGAGTGAGGCTTGTATGAGTGTGTGTGTGTATGTGTGTGTGTGTGTGTGTGTGTGTATGACACTAACCATTGCTCATAAAGCCAGACCACCGGGCTAGCAAGTGTAAACTGTGCTCTCAGAAGCCCTTCGCAGTTGGGAGTTTTGACACACTGGCTGTTTGTTTGTCAAGGCAGCCAAGCTGACGGGGGGCTAGATGGATCTATCCACAGGCATGATCTATATTCAGCTTCAGGGGAGATGTGGGGAAAAAAAAACTCTTGTGCACAACATTCTGTTCACAAATTGGGTATTTGAGTTGCCAATAATATTTACCAACTGTGACAAATCCGGTATACCAGCAGTTTGTTACCTTGTCAAAGATAATGTTTAACATGAGGCTGGGTAGGATGTGGTGGGAGGAGGTATGGCCTCAACCACGTCACGAGCTTGCAGTCTTTACTCCGTCCGTTTGCCATGAGATTTTGTCGGTCAGATAATTATGTAGTCTTTTTGCAGCCTTTGCTGACATTGAATATTTTCCTTATGAAAGCATAATAATGGCATGTTAGTGTCTTTGCATGGGAATTTCCTGTTATGGATGCCCCCCTCCTGGGAGGTCTGACTGTAGAGAGAGGGGTTCAAGGTGTTACTCAAGGACACATATGTAAGACGGATGCTTTCGATCAGTGTGTGAAGGAAAAATGGTTTAACCAGACAGAGTGGGGAGTTGATCTTCAACTTTCATTACGAACATCACCAATACTGACCTAAACTAGTCTATGTTTTGACATGCAGGTCTATGTATTATTTTCTGCTGGCTCACCTTGAGCACCAGAGTGTCATTATACACAGTTATGCTACAGATAACGTAGTATATTGATATTTGGTGGCACTAATGTTCCTTAAAAAGGAATATGTAATATAAATATAGAAGAATATAGAATATAGAAGAAGTTTGTAAGTTAGTCAGAAGTCACAATAAACAAATCTGGTAAATGAGCATTAGGAGGTACAGGGGATTCTTTCAGTGGCTACAGACAAATTATTTTTCTGTAAAATGTTGAACGTTTAATCCCAAACATTTTACAGGAAAATCATTACTAATTTCTGTGAAAAAATTCAGAAAAGTTGAGCAAATTAAAAAACAATATATATATATTACATGTTGCTGATGTGGGACGCTATCGTGGGACCTCAAGTCTAGCGCTTTACAAAACCACATAAATGATGTCATGTTATTTATATTCTTCACGTCTATCTGTTTTTCCCTTGTTTTGTATCTGCTTAACCTCCAGACAGTAAGTTTGGAACAAATACAATATGTGTAATGTGCTACTTCTTGATTTAAGTCAGAGGTAAATATGAGCGATAACAGAGTTGTCATGGAAATGACATGTAAAGCAGCAACAGCAAACAAACTGACTTAATCATGACTGGGTGACACATCATCACCCATGGGGCTTCACAAACAGTATACACACACATACATACATAGGCTCTTAATCCTATACATCGTCTGTTTACAAATATGCTACCGAGAAAAATATGTATTGGATTATTCGGTAAGAATCATTTACATATTGCAACATACACGTATGCAGACACACACACACGCGCATCAACCAACACATCCCAGGGGATGTCCCCACTGATGGAGACAACTATATTATCTGGTCCTGATTAAAGAAGCCATAAACAAACGTTGTGTGAAGTCCATAACAGCGGCCTAACTCCGACAGAATAAACACGCAGCAATGGAGAGAGAAAATGTTTAAAAATAAAGACACACAGTGGTGAGTCATGGGGAAAGGTTGAATGCAGCTCAGCTCGGCTGTGCTCTCCAACGAGCTCATTGGGAAGCCGGAGAGAGAGAGAGACATTTCTGCTTTGCAGGCCAAGGCCTCCGCTGACAACTTGACGTATCGTTGGAAGGAGCTGCGCTATGGCTTGTTTTTAAAATCAAATAACAGCTGTGGCTTTTTTAAACCATGATAATTATGATTGATGACTACCACATGTGCATTGTGTCGGCTGGCGCTGTGACGTGCAGATATTTTCAACGCAAATAAACGGCCACAAAAGAAATGAGAAAGAGAGCGGTTAAAGATTTTGCAGGCTCTGCAGCGAATAGGAGTTTCACAATTAGAACTGGGGTTTCTGTGTCCCCATTTTATGGGCATCTCTAATGTCTGCGAGTGTGTGTGTGAGTATGAGTGTGTGTGTGTCCTGTGTGAGAGAGAAGGGAGACCGAGTACAAGTATGTGTGTTAGTATCTGTGTATGTGTGTGCTGTGCAATATTTTTTCCATTTATAGGTGGCTGCGGTGTGTGTGGTAAGATGTCTGTCGCTCATTTTCACACCCCTATTGTTTTCCAGTGAGCCTGCAGATGTGGTGGGTACAGTCCCTGGTTGCGCTTTCACCACATCATACGTGGTCGCTGCCGGGGCATGGAAACGGATTGCTCTGTGGTTCTGTGTGTGTGTGTGGGTCTGAGATTGTGTGTGTGTGTGTGTGTGTGTCTATGTGTGTGAGAGAGAGAGAGAGAGAGAGAGAGGTAGAGCGGTACAGATGTGAAGTTCATGCGGTTTCTTCTCTTTATTTTTCATTTGAGTATTCAGTAGAGAACTGTCCTACCCTATCTTGGCCATCACGGCGTCAAGAAAAGAGCCTAACATTGCCCGCAGAACAACGCATCTCTCAACCGACAGAGACACACAGGCCATCCCCTCCTCTCAGATCTCCGTCTCCTGCTGAATGACGAACTAAAGACCCCAGAGCAGCATTAGGAGCAAAGGATGTAGACATGGAGATCCATGCTCATCCTTCAACAAACTAAGTCACATTGTGCCTCTTAACTGTTCTTTGTATCCACCCCCCCTTTTTTTTCTGAGTCTGCAGAATGACTTACAAAGCCTCTGGTGATCTTTTTCTCTTTCCCTGGAGAGGAATTACATTTTCATGTGTGTGCATTTAATTTGCGTGTTTAAGCACAGTAGCTTGTGTGAAAATTGAAGCAATTGGAGGAAAAAAAAAAAGGAAAGGACATTTTTTTTCCCCGTTCTTGTTCTTGTTCCATTATTTGCAGAAACACAGATACAAAGTAGTCATGGGTGATCGATCCTTCCTCATCAAAGTGCTTGCATGCTTATGTGCATGTTAATGTAAAAGATGAAGGTTTGACATGGGAAGAGATGTAATGCACTGGATATTTGAGTGTTTTATCCCTTGATAAATAAAGTAACCATGGCAAGGAGTCTGTCTTAAGGGAGGAACAGAAGCATGAAGAAGCAGAGGTACATTTCCATTCATTGGCCTTGCCCCCCCGCTTTTCTGCTACCACTCAATCTCTCACACTCACTCTTTCTCTCAGATTTCAACTGGAGCATGGGGGTTAAACAGTCCAGTAGTTACACTAATGTGATTTATCATATTTCCTCTTCGCCGTGAGCAGAACCACTGAAGTATGTTATCAGTTCTGTGATCAAAGGCAATGTGTGTGTGTGGGTGTGAATGCGCCCCTAGCTCCATTGTTGCCAATTTCAAACTGGAAGCATTTCTGACAAGAGCTGGTGATGTAGCACAGCAAAACAACTGGCCACATCATATGAAAAACACCCCTGTTTATATTCAGAGACATACACACACACACACCCACACTACATCCACAAGCACTCCAGGCTGGGTGGCTTTTGTGGGGCGGACGACGGACCACCCTGGTGAATGAATATACCCTCAGACTGGGACAATTCAGTCAGGTGTCTGTCTCTGGCATCAGTGCTGAAATGTGTCAGTCATACAAAGGCAAGCAGGAACAGTCTGAGGATAGATGACTTGATACATTTCACTTTGGACAATGTCATTGTTTCCAAGTAAAAAAAAAAACACACTTAAGTACGGAAGTTTCTGCCATTGCTGTTCAAGCATTAGATGTGGGCATTGTGCATAACAAACAGGTTTACACTGTTGTCCTGGAAAATGATATGTTTCATAACCCTCTCTTGCACACACATACACATTCAAAATCACTTCACATAAACTACACCTTGAGGTCCTTCCTTTTCACTTCCTCCTCTGCTCTCTCTGTCTTTCTTCCTACCTCCCTGCCAATCCTTTTCTCCCTCACTCAGGTGGAGACTCTTACCAAACAAACAGCCAATAATAGCAGTAAGCTCTATGCCTTTGAAGGTGGCTTATCTGTGAGGAACATTAGAGTAATAGATCTTTAGTGGAAATCAACAGCTAGAGCCTTGCCCAGAGGGCAGGAGTTCTGCACTAGCAGTGCTTGAGCCACACCTTGGCTGTCTTTTACAGTAACTTTGACAGTAATGTCTTCAGTCGGATTCAGCCAGTCTGATCCTCTCCGCTTAGCTCTTTGAAACAGTTAAGGCCACGATGAAAGAGGATCTTTTATGCCACACAATGCAACTGGTAGTCAATGCTCGGGCACCGCCTTAAAGAGGGCCTAAATGGTTGTGTGTATTTTTACGTGTGTGTCTGTGTGTGTGTGAGTGAGATAGAGAAAAAGAGAGAGCGAGAGAGAGAATGTGAGGGTGAGGTCTAAGTGTGTTTGCTTTTTCCTATCTGAATAGACTGACTGCTTTGGCATTCAGTTTCTCTCGCAGTCACACATGAGCTTGCACACACACACACGCACACACAAAGAGTCAGGAAGGAGGGTACAATGCTGTCCTGCCCTCCTCCTTCCTTTTTTTTCTCCCTCTCTCCCAGACTTCCTGGGAGGGGTACACTGCCCTTTGTGTCCGAAGGCACTCTCTCTTTATCTTTCCCTCTCTTATTCTCTCTCTCACTCATTCACGGGGCACAAAGAGCAAGGGAGAGGGCGAGGAGAAGTCTTTCACCTGGACGAGGAGGGCCGCGGAGAGGACTCGGCCACAAAAGAGCAGAGAAACAGAGAGGGAGGGAGGAAGAGAAAAGACGAGATAACGAGGCAGAAAAGGGAGATGCGTCCATGTTTTTGTGTTCCCATGTTTTGTGCCCTTTTCCGCTCACTGCGGTTTAGCGTAGAATGACAGGCGGATGTCTGGGTGGAGAGAGCGGCTGTTTAGTCTGAGGCCATGTCATGGGAAACATATTCATGCCCTCTGGGACTTATTCATACCCTGGTATACTGCACACACACATACACACGTGCATGTACACACTCTATGTCCGTTCCTTGTCCTCCCACACACACACATGCACATACGCACCCTGTCATGAGACAGAGGGGAGGGGGGTGAAAGGTCAAGCACTTCAGTAATGGAACAGGAAGTGTTGGAACAGTCGGCGCTACACAACATACAACTAACTCCAACATGTGGACAGGACTGACAGGCAGCTGTTGTGAGTAGGACATAGCTTTGGAAGGCAGAAAGGCATTCATAGGCCTGACCGTAGTCCGCTAATCTGTTGTTTGGCATGTATATTTTGCCTGGCTTTCATATACGTTTGTCACATGACAAGTGCCAACATTTTTTTTCTTTTCTTTTTTCACTTCCTTCAAAATCGGAGCTAACCATCTTAAACCACATAAAAGTAAGGTCTCAGGAGCACGGGACAAACACATGCCCCTGATGTGCGGTAGATGGTTACAAATTTCATCACTTTTCCACACATCCTGAAAAGGTACCTCTTACAGAGGTGTTTTTTTTTTCCCTGCACACTGATTTGAGGCGGATTCTCAGCGGTGGATACAACAGTAAATGAAACCCGATGAGTATTAGTGTCAGGCTCTATTATGACTTCATTTGTTTGAATGGCAGAAACAGGAGGACACTGGATCTAGTTAGAAGCTCAAATCCACTGCTGGCTCACTGCTCCTTAAATACAGAACTTACTGATCTGTGATCAGCTCATCTGCTCCATATATTTGACAGTACCCATGGATAACATCTAGAACTGAACTTAGATCAGCACTTGATGAAATCTTACCCCATACCAATGAGGACATGTGGCTGCTGTTGGTTTAAAGAGATTTAGTTTGGCCCCTTGCCATGCATGTAAAAAGTCCAGATTTCCTCTTTTGCTCCTTCTCAGACATGTAATAGAGACATGAGTAAGTCTGGCTGCAGTTGCAGAGGCTCTGCAGTGGCAGTATTCCCTCCAGCCTTTCTTTACAGCAGATGGAAAATACACCTGTGAAGACCAGTCGGAGCAAGAAGTAATCCCATTGCCTTATGCCATCAGAGTGACCTGACTGCTGTTTCTGCATTCAGTTCAGTTAACCTATCCTTCCAAAATTAAGAGCTTTGAAAAAGATTTTATCATTCTTGCTCCCCCTTCTTCATTCATCTCTTCACCTTCTGTTTTCTACATTCCGTCTTCCACTTTCACATTCCTATGCAGTTACCCACATTTGGCGATGCTATGAGTGTGTGTGTGTGCCCTGAGGTGTGTGCACATGTGTGCGACATTTAAGTGTGTCTGTGATTGCTTCTTTGTTCCCTTTAGCTAACTCCCGTCCCAGTGGTCCATTCTACCAACCTAATCCCTACTAGCATCACTGTATCAGCACTGCTCTGTGGGATGCTTTGATGCTGCACAGGGGGATTGGATAGGGCATTAAACATCATTAAGTCAGAATGTGAGTGTGTGTCTGCGCGTCTTTCTGTGTGTGTGTGTGTGTGTGTGTGTGTATACGCTGTTGGAAAGGGCATTAAGTATCATTAGCTCTTGCTAGTCATCACCTGCATACTGCCAGCTCCACATGAGCCACTTTAGTTAGCAGACCTGGCCAGCGATTACACAGATAGGCAGACAGAGACAGACCCATGAGGTTCAGTGGGAACTATGTGTAACACATACTGCTATCAACACTCATGTAAACACGGTAATTTATGTCTACAGTTCATTAATTTTTATTTTTTATTGTTCACAAATCTGAGAAATTATTGTGTTCATTTGAGATAAAAATACAAAAAAGTCAGAGGTTTGAAACGCATCGCAATAACCCATTTTTACCTAATCAACAGCTAAGTTCTGTTTTTGCTTCATTTATTTATTTTTTTTCGTAATCTTTTGTTACTAAACATATTTTCGGAGCCAGTCCCATCACAGAAGGAAGCTATTTAACTTTTAGTAGTTTTCAAACGAGTTGTTACAAAGTGTCTTACAGAGGGAAGAAAAAGAAAAAAGAGAGGCTGGCAAGATGTGGAACAAAAAAAACATGAGAGACATGGTGGGTTTTAAGATGATTTCAAAAAAAGAAATGTTGCAGCCTCATCTAAAATTCGAGGAGAAACAACAGCAAATGAAGATCATGTGTCCTGCGAATTACTGTAAATGGCATCTTCTTGTGTCAGGAAACTTAACAACTTTTGAATGTGCGGAGACATAAAATCCAAAACGTAGTTCAAACCTATCTGCTTCTTTAAAGAAAAAGTCTTATTTTTGCTTCGAAAATGGATGAAAACATGCAACAGCTAGTCTCATGCATGTGTTATCTGACAAGCATATACTGGTACAAATGACAGCCTGCATATGTCATGTGTGCACATGTGTAGAGATCTACACATATGCATGTATATGTACCAGGACAGTTAGGGACATTTGTTGTGGCCTGGCTCAGGACAGGACAATGCCTTCTCTGTAGTGCAAAAGAGAGGGCTAGTGCACTTGCACAGATTCATGCACACACACACGCACACAAACATTCTCATGGATTCCCAGGGTTGGAAAGGGGCTGAATAGGAATCTGGGCCATGCAGGCATCCTGAATCCTCTCAGTGAGAAGGAGGCCTTCACCCTTCAACCACACATCACGGGGAGCACATTCCTAGCCCCCGTGTCATACTTGCGTCATGCAGCTATCACACGAAACATACAGATTCATGCAGATTCACATATTCAGTCCGTGAGCATGGGTCTGACCCCAACAAATGCCAACCTCTGTTGTGTGTTCACTCCACTTTACTTGATCTCCACCTCCTCCACCCTAGTTCCCGTCAAGATCTTGTATCGTGATTGCTTTCTACTTGTTTCTGAAGGACAGGATATGGAGCGGTAAAGCACACTATGGCTTCTGTGTCTTCTCTGCTGGCTGCTCCTGAGAGACTTGTCATTGTTTCCATTGTTGTCCTCTACCTGCCTACCTGCCGTCTGTCCCTGAGCGACATTTAAAAGCCTCCCAGGTTGCTCTCAGGAAACCACAAACCACTGCACTATCCAGTGCTAACTGCCTATCCCTTCTCTCCAACACCCTTCTGGCATAAATATCACTTTTGTTGCAGGCGGAAGTGGCTTTTTCTGTTGGTGTTCACCACAGGGCCTCCAGGGAATCCAGCTCTCTCCAGGAAGAGAGCTGAGGAATTGACATACAGCAAACGCTTCAATTTTTGTGAGAAGGAAGGACCTTAAGGGTGAATGTAGAATGGAAAAAAAAACGAGGAAAGGAAATCGGAAAAGGAAATTTCAGCTTCTTTATCCAAGTTTTAAAACAGAACAGATTAACTATGATCATATGTGTCACTGTTTTCTTCTTCTGTATAATCAGAGGTGTGTAATTTTTTTTCCCTTGATCACTCTGATCACAGCTGACAGTTTGTTGGCCTGTAGCCAAAGCACCTCCCTCCCCAAACGGCATACGTGCACCTTGAAAACATTTACACCATTTGGTTTATGTACACATAATTCACTTCTCAGCCCTGTGCCCTGAGCTATATGTGCTCAATTTGAATTTCGAGGCACATTGCACATCAGTGCGTGTACATTCGCACTCAGTGCCACATGACCGACTTCAACACCTGCTCTGAAGACACACCCACACACTCAAAGCACGTAATATATAGATTCTTCTTCTTCCCTTCTTCTTTTTAACTGAAAGAGACCAGAAGAAACAGGTGAGGAAAGGAAGAATAAGTGGGGGGAAGAAGGATAGACGGAGAGAGAGGAAGGGAGGGGAGGGTTGTTGAGGAAGGGGGCTACCAGAGACGCCTGGAGCCAGGACACTGATGCTATAGCTGATAGTTGCTGTATAGAAGACCCTCCACTGACTACACACAAACACAAACATGCTGTTCCCTTTTCTCAGCAATTCTCTTATTTTTGTTCACTCTTTCCCTCTCTCAAATCCCCCCCCCCCCCCCTTTCATCGCTCACAATTTCTCACCCTTTTTGTGTGTGTGTATGTATGTGTGTCTCTCTCAGACATGATGTTTACAGTGTGACCCCCGGTTGCTCATGATAGGAATCGTTCCATCAACATAATGGGTAAATGACACGCACACGACTGTTACAGTCATGGCCACCACAAAGAGGCAGGATGTTGTGTATGTACAACGTATGTATGTTCCTGTATGTGAAAGTCTGTGTATGTGTGTGTTTTCCTCAACAAGTCTTCAAAATCTTCCAATACACATTTTTTTTGTCACAAATTTTCTATCCTTACCTTTATATTTTCCTTTTTTTTTTCTTTCTTTTTTTATCTTTTTTTTTACCCCTTTTCTTCATCTTTTCTTCCATTTTTCTTGCTTCACCTCCACTGGCTAGAAAAAAAAAAGCCTCAGCAGTCTGGGTGGTCTTTACACACACACACACACATGCATGAGCACTCACACACTCCTTGGTTTTCCTCTGCCTGGTAATGCACTAGCTGTGGTTTCCTGGCCTTGGCCAAAGCAGCGTTAGAAGTTCACCACACTCACCGCTACCACAAAGCATCACCTAATCGCAGCTCAGCTCCAGCCCCAGACTCATACAAATGCATACACACACACACACACACACACACACACACACTTCCTCTTACACACCCATGAGTACACAATGAAGACTATTGAGGGAAGTATGAGACGTGTAAACACTAGCAAATGACAGCCCTCCAAACTGAGAGGATACACACCATCCACTTCATGGACATATTATTGATTTTCAACATGATTAAATATTTGCTTTAGATAGATATCAGTCTATCAGGGGGACATCTGACTAATTCATTTGCTCCCAGCAAACATTTACTATAGACAACCTACTTGAAGTGTCACTAAGAAGTTATTTCTTATGGCAAGTTGCTTTGCTTGCAGCTACACATAAAACAGCACCAATCCTCGAAGTACATACAGTACTCAGTGTTCTTGAACTCAACAGACATTAACACACATGCACACAAAGACACACACCCTTGGGCACTGTCTTCCCTCTCTAATCTGATATCAAAGAGAAGGGCTTTCAAAGCGTCTCACATGACAGCTCATTTCATGCGTCGCCCACAGAAACGATTATTGTCATAAATCTCTACCCACTTTGCTCTAAGTTGCTTGAAGCATCTTTGCCCTCGAATAGTTAAATTCAACCTGCAGTCGCCTCAGTGTTGTGATTTTTTTTTTTTTAAATTTATGATTTAATCATGTTTCTACCCATGAGGCTCAGGGTCATTCAAGTGTGCAAATAAACGGTAGAAAATGGAATGAAGCAAGCATTGCCTGGATTGCCCTGTTGGTTGCTAGCTTGTACAGTTGCGCTCACTTTGAAGAGCTCTCCGGTGACATGGGTGAATGATGTCATATACTTTCACAGCATTGTGTGGATGTGGTTTGTAATGTGGACTGTTCTCAAGCAAATCCCTGTGACCTCGGCAGCCTACAGTATGTGCCGGGAGGCTAATCCAGCCTCCACAGCACAGTGGGGTGTGCTGGACGGTTTGACAGATCCTGTTGGGGATTGGACCGACTCTCTGCTGTTGTAATCTTTTATACTCTGGGTTGAAATGAGAAACTGTAGCCTGCTGCACTGGGTCCTGGGTTATGTGTGTGCACGCATGAGGGCATGGTTAGGGAGGAGATATTGTTTTGTTTTTGTTTGATGATTTTCATCAGCAAGGCAAAAGAGAAATCTGTGATTCTTGTGTGCAGTATCTAAATTTGTTGCGGCATCTCTCCTGATGTCCCACATTCCCTTCTTCTCTCATCTGCAGTAACACGTGCGTGTGTGTTCTGTGTGTATGTGTGTGTGTGTGTGTGTGTGTGTGTGTGTGTGTGTGGTGACTGTGCGGTTGGTCGCTGAGTTTATTTATCTTATTCTAAATCAGCCCTCAAACTCACTAATTGGTCCAGTTCCACCGTTAGGTAATGAGGGGAAATGAACAATTACTCTTGTGTTTGTAGGGAATGATATGTTTGTGTGTGTGTGTGTGTGTGTGTGTGTGGCTGCAGTGGATCAGTTAAGAACAGTGTAGATTTCCACAGAGGGAGTCTCAGGTCATCACTGTTTTTATTTTAGATGACGACTAAGAGGCTCAACATACTCCCTGTCAGATTCAGCCTTCTTACATGTGTGTGTTAGTGTGCGAAAAACTTAGTTGCGTGCCGTGCTCTGTATTGGAACCGACCACCTGATGTTCTCGTAGGTAGAGAGATTCCTGGATGGAGTTGGAGACTGTATTTCACCACCATAAACTCTACATGTGTTTTAACTTTCGAATGAACACTGAAATCTGGCTGTCGCAGTCTCCCGTGACACGCTGAAGAGTCAGGCACCATTCAAGTCGCTCACTTTGATTCCTTCATGTGTCTTTCATGTGTCTCTTTTAAAGTCTTTTGCTACATACACTGTTGCTCTTTCCTCACTCCCCCCGAATCCTCTCCCTCTACTCTTGTAATACTTGTAGAGCCCCTAGTGAGCAACTGCTCTATCACACCCTGTTTCCTGGATTTGACTTCTATCACTTCAATATCAGTTATCACAAAGTGTCTCTAATCTGTCCTCAGAGGCTTATGCAGTGAAGCAATTGAAGAGATCTGGCCGTAAGCCACTGCAGGGTGGCGTAAGAAACCGCTCAGATCTCTTTTCTTTTACATTATGTAAGTCTAAAGTTTCTCTCACTGCCCTAAAAATTCCTTGTGGTGCAGTTGGCTATAAAAATGGTTAATAATAGTGTTTTTAGTGGCATTTACAGTATGTTTATCAATGTGACGTGCTCATAAATAAAGTCTTCAAAAGTTATAGGTATATAGAATTAATTTTGTTTTCTGAGTGAAATGCGTGTGTGTGTGTGTGTGTGTGTGTGCGCGCGCGAGCGCGCGTGCGTGTGCGTGTGTGTGTGTGTGTGTGTGTATGAATATAAACACACAATCACACATGTACACAAACACACATACAATAACACTCTCATGCTGAGTCTCCAGTTGGCGCTTGGAAACCTGACACTGAAAGAAGTGGTCCAGTAATTTTGCTATAGTGGTCAGCACACACACATTCTCACACACACATGTTCCCACTTGGCCCCGTCCGTTTTTATCCACATGCGGGTTCTGCCGCTGTTTTCTGGTCACACTGACTATCAACTATCGCCTACTGGTCTATTTTTAAAAATAGGATTCCGGATACAAATTAGTAACATGAACAAGAAATTTCATCAATTTGATTAGCTGTTTTTTTTTTTTTTTTTCATATCAATAACCAAGTGTAACAGTTGGAAGTCATTCATAGCAGTCATGTTTTCATTTTTCATAGGAAACACATTGGTGATTAATTAGGGGAAATTTGAGGATCAAGGGGAATCATGCAGGATGATGTTCAATCATGGAAACGTGAAAATAATTACTGAGGTCAAAGAAACAGTCAGAGGCCTTGAAGTGTGAAGAAGTCAGTTGTAACTGTTGTGGCAGTATTGTGTTACTCACAGGTAAGTGATGAGCGGGCTGAGGTTGGCCGGCACAGATGATAGTCCCAACTCGGAGCAGTCCACCATGATGAATATCCCATCTTCTTCACATTGGCATGGAGACGGGCACATCGATGTAGCCGGTCCCTGCCTTTCTTGGACCCGTCCATACCCCCACACTCCGGGGGCGGACCCCCAAACTCCCCAAGCCACACAGAGAAGCAGAAGCACAGGCAACATGTCTGACTGTCCACCTGTCTGCATCTACACCTGTGGGGTTTCCTGTCTTGTCTTTTGTCCGTCTGATGTCTTAGGACACAGCTGTGATGAATGAGGAGGTTCCAGTGCTTTTTTTCTAAGTGTTCTTCTAATGTCTCTCTTCAAAAAAGCCCCTGACTGCCTTTTTGCCCTGTGCAGGTTGTCCACACTGTAACTGTCCCTGTCTACCTCTTCATCTGTCTTCTCTCACTGCCAGTCACCTCTTCATTCCCAGGGGCTCACTTTGTTGTAACTTCTTTCCCCTCTTTGCTGTCTTTCCTCTCACTCTGCCCTCTTCTTTCTCACTGTCTTTCTCCCCTAAACACAGTCACTATTTCTCTCTCCCTCCCTCTCCCTCACGCTCTCCCTCGCTCTCTCCTTGTATATATCTCTTCCTCTCTCTGTCTCTCTCTCCTTACCTATTGTAGAAGGACCGCATGAGTTGTGAATGTGCCACCCTCATTGGCCCACAATTTAGGGATGGGCTGGAGCATCTCCGGAAAGTAGGAGGGGCCCACGTTTCTCAAACTCTTCCCTCTTCCCTTTCTCTCTGTTTTACTTTGCCTAGAAGCTCTCTGTGAAGAGAACGAGTAAGTGTTTAGTTTGAGGAAGGGGAAAAAGGGGGAAGGAGAGGGGGATGGCAATGCAGTACACTGGTGTGAGACAAGATTTCTCCTTGTGGGACTTTATGAATGGGAACTAAGAGGGAAAAGAGACAGCGTTTACAGCTGAAAGTGAGAGGAGAAGGGGGGAGAAAAAAAGCTCTGAAGGATAAGAATGAAGGCAGTAGAGAGATGCAAAGGGTCAAAGTGTGTGGCTGGGAGTGACTGTTTTTAGGAAATTGGAATTCTGACACTTCAGCACCCCTCAGTCTCCAGAAAGAGCAGAATCCAGTGTCTCGTAAGTCACACCTTCTCAGGTTTCTGCTGCTGGAATGTCACCATGATTACACACACACACATGCATGGACACCCCTAGAAAATAACAGATTATGAGTGACCGACACAAAGGCACTCGCATATCCATTTCACATACACACACTCCAATCTATAGAGAGAAGAGTGAGGATTTGTCAACTGCCTTGGGCTAAAGCCTATCTGCATTTCATAATCTTTCCCGGTTCTCACTCACAAGTTTTTTTTCCACAGAATCTTTAAAAAATAATCTCACCCAACTGGTCCTTCTCTTATTACACCACATAAATTCTCACTCACATAGAACTGATATTTAAAAAAAAATTAAACCTGAGCTCTGAACTCTTTACAAGCAGAATGAGAATGCTGTAAAATTAGACTCCAACAGAACACATGCAACTATGCTTCATATGTTACACAACTGAGCTTTACATGTCGTGCACCTGTAGGTACAAGATGATGCATGAAGAGCCTCATGATGCATCCTGTATTTTTAACAAATCAAAGAAATGAATTGTTGATTAAATGCAGGTAAAAAAGCTGTGGTAGGAAATTAAAGACAATAGTGATTTTTCTGTAATAAATTATTTTTAAAAAAAAAACTGATGATCACAATACATTTAAGAAATTTTGCGGAAATCCTCCATGGTTTTAGCACAAAATTGCACCTCATAACTCCATTTTTGGTGACTTTCATGTTTTACCAGAGGGATTACATGGTCTTCCATGAGTTGATAAAATCTGACAACCACTTGGGCTCATAAAATCGTTTCAAACCCTGCTGGATTAACTCAAAAATGTGTGGTAGTCAATGTGGACAACAAAGCTGTTTTCTTAGTTTCTGGAAACCTGAGGCTTGAGGAACTGAGGATTTAATTCGACAGCAGCAGTACGTTATATGCAGGCAATTGCAGACATGCAAAGCCGAGACCAAAGATGCAACATACGGATTTATGACATGTATTTCCATAAACAGGATGGAAAATAACCTATAGAATAAGCGCTTACCATATTATTTGAAACATAAAACTACAGGGATTAATGTCTTTGCACCCAGTTTGAGTTTTTCTACCCTTCCAGCCGGTCTGTCTGTCGCTCTGTCTCTTTCCTGCTCTGTCTTTCTTTCTCCACCATTCTCTGTAGGCTGAATAGTTTCTCATTAATTAATTAACATTCCTATGCCACTGTGTTTTCTGAGGGGCCTTTGTTATGGCCCCACAAAACCTCTTTCAGTGCTGTTCTTCACATAGTCTCTCTCTCTTGCACTCTCTCTCTCCCTCTCTCTCTTTCTTTCTCTTTGTACTGGTATGTCTGTTGTTGCTTCCTCCGTGTATTTCGAAATGTATAATTCTTTTCGAGTTATTTGATGTTGCGTTAGTTTTTTTTTCCCTCCCCTTCTCTCGTCATACTTCAGTTGCAAGATACAGACTGCTCACAGAAATACCTTGCGTGATCGCACAGTCTTTCTGTGCACCCATATACGGCACGCACACGCATTCCCATGGGCACACATGCACATGCTCTCCATACACCTGCAAACTCTTCCACTCCCTGGGCTCTCTACCGCTCCCCTCCTTCTTTTTTTTTTTTTTTTTGCGCGCAGAGCTCTGTCATCTTTTTAAATGCTCTTTAATTGTCTGGCCCCAAGGGAGTCCTAAAACACACATACTGTAAAAACCTGCATGTCTGGTCTCCTTTCTGTCTCTGTCTTTTTCTCTTTCTGTCTCCCCTTCAACCGCTAATACAACACATGGAGACGTGCATAGCGCTCCGTACTTATAGAAAATGATCCTGCATATTTGTTTTCATTGCACCTGCTCCGACATCGTTTTGATGGATGTGAGTCACTGCAATCACTCGTCTTTTAACTGTTTAACGCTGCAGCAGCTGATTTCATATCACGCAGCATTTTCAGGAGGAATTAGCTGATTAGAATAGTGAATAAATATCCTAAAACGTAGTGTTTCGAAATAATTCAGGGCGGAATTTTGTGCTTTTCCACTTTTATAGACTAAGAACGACTCATTGACGTTTGGAACAGCTTTTTGAGGGTTAAATTGCCGTAGTATATATTAAGTAAAGTAAAGCGGATCTCATTCACCATAGTTGTCATCACAAAGACAAAAATGGCAACCGATACTGTGGAATGAAGGAGGAATAAGTTTGAATACCAATTAATAGTCAAAGGTCAATTTTATATTTATTCTGCAGGAAAATGCTACAAACTGCCACAAAATCAACTACAGTTTGATCTGTCAGCCAGAATTATAGCGCTCAGTGTGATATTGCTGTGTTGACATTGTGGTTTTATGTGGTGGTGTTCACTTGTAGTCGTAGTAGGAAGTAGTTTATTATGATAACGGCTGATTATGGCTTTGTATCTGGATACAATGATAAATTAATATGCCATTTATTTTGTTGTCAACACATGTTAGTGGCTTGGAATTACTTATTATTTGATAAATGAAATTGTTTCATCCTGTTTTGTTAAGAGCAATATCTTGACAGCTTGTCATAATATATCATAGTCATATTTAGTTCCCAGAAGGGATGGCCATTACTTTTTCAGACAATCACAGAAGTGGCTATTTTATCACTTCATCACATTTGCTGGATGTCACCATGTTTGGTGAATGTGTCAAATGAAATGCTACATGGTCAGTCAGTTTTTCAGTGTTTGCTATCAACAGAGTGCAGTTCTGTATTGAATGAATGGCTCAAAAACACACAATGTTAGTAAGTGTGTGGAAGTTTTTGTACATGCCGCTGAAAAAGTATGTGTGCATTAACTTTCTTTCCCTCTCTCTCTGTCTCACACACACACACACACACTATCAAACAGTCTGCATCAGATCAAAGCCAGTGCTCTCTCCTCTCTCCTCCCCCATCCTATGCCTCTCTCCGCTGTTCTCTCTGGGCTGTAAACACTATCCAAGCAACGGCAGCCTTGAAGACACAAAGACAAGTAGCTACCTGACACCTGACACTAACTTGAGAGCACTCACTGTGGTCTACCTGGGAATAAAACACACACAAAAACACACACACTCACGCCCACGCAAGGCTACCTGAGCTCCTTGCAGCGAGAAGAGTCCATTCAGCGACAGAACAGAGAAAGTAGCCGTGCAATCAACCCCTCCACCTCCCCCTCAGCAATACATAACTCCATCCCACCTCGCCTCTTCACCCTAACTCACCAACACTCCCTCTCCAACCCAAAAATCTCTTGCCCACCCTTCCCTCAGCACACCCAACACCTACCAACCCCTCTCCAATCTGAACTTCATGCCAAAAGTTGACATAAGTGTGTGTAGGTTTATGCACACCTGTACGCACATGTCGATAGACGCATGCGCTCACAAGTACGCCTGTATTTGTGCAAGCCATGAGCTGTGGCGGCAATTGAAGACTAACTCAAGTATACTCAGCGGAAGCAAGTGAGACGCAGTGGGTCGCCAGTGGCGGCAACCTAGGTGTGTGCTCTGGCTTTTCATGTGAAACCACCTGAAAGCCAACAAAAGGTCTCTCTCCTTCACTCCATCCCTCCCCCCGTCCCTCTCTTCCTCTCTGCATCTCAGAGTACAAAGGAAAGGAATGAATGAAAGAGCAGCAGAGGAAGGGGGATGAGGTAAGGGAATGAGGATACAAGGGTGGAGCGTGGAGGGTGGGGGTGTATTAGAAGTAGTGCTGGTGAGTGGGGTGGTGGAGGTATTTTCCTGTGTGTTTGCATGGGACAATGGTGGGCCTCAAGGGATGTGGTTAGTCATGGACTTCAGCAAAGTACTTCATCACGGAGAGAGACAGAGCTCCTCAGCTGGAAGCTCAGAGGTTTGTGTTACACATTAGAAAGCATGCATTTTAGCAATATAGCAATGCTGTGTCGGTTACAGCATAAATAAATGTATAGTTACATCACAGTTCACAGTGGTGAGTGATTATGCCCTACAACATTCCAACAGTGGAAGTATTTGTTTGTGTTTATTTTAATTTCATATCAAATTATCAATAATTAAACATCATTTTTGGCAACAGTGAATCATACACATAAGATCAGCAATAACTTAAATGAAAACTAACATTTAAAAATAAAGTATATAAACCAAATACTAGCTGGGTTACAAAGGTAAGTAACTTTTTTAAAAAAACTTCAATTCAGGTTAAAAGCAAATAGCTGTGTAACTGTTTATGTCTTCTGATGGTGTCACAGAAAAGGCTGAAATACAGCACCTCAAAAGTGTACTTAATAATCTCAGAGGATAATGTTCCTAGTGATTTTAACATGCTCTCCACATAAAAGTTATCAGATAAAGTCACAAACTCACCTGGCTGGATGGATGTTGCTTTAATGTTTTAACCTCCATCCATGCAGTTACTACCAGCAAACATAGGAGGGAGCCCTGTCCACACAGCACACTGGACTATGCACATGATCAAGTAAAAAAACTTTTTGTGTTAGCATTAACAGAAAAAAGAGACATTACTTTTTTCTCCCATCATTAAGAGAGATACTCCTGAAAAAACAGCACATGAAAAATGGTTATAATGGTGAGTGCACAGTCAAGTTTTCTATTTGTTTTAATATTGTTAATTAAAGTATTCAGACCCACTTCACTTTTTGCAGCCCAGTGCTACAATCATTTTTTCATTAATCTACACTCAGTACCCTGTAAAGACAGTGTTGAAACAGAATTTTAGATTTTTCTTTTTTCATTTTTTTTTTTTTTTTTTTTTTTTTTGTCAATTTAAAAAAAGGGTGGGTGTACTCAAATCCTTTACTCAGTTGCTGTACCCTTGGCAGCAATTACAGCCTCAAGTCTTTTTCGATACGACCCAACAAGCTTTGCACACTTGGATTGGGGGATTTTCTGCCATTCTTCTTTACAAATCCTCTCAAACTCAGTCAGGTTGGATGGGTACCATCGGTGGACAGCCATTTTCAGGTCTCTTCATAAATGTTCACTTGGGTTCAAGTCAGGGCTCTGGCTGGGCCTCTCTAGAACATTCACAGTGTTGTCCCTAAGCCACTCCTGTGTTGTCTTCACTGTGTGCTTAGGGTCATCGTAAAGTTGGAAGTTTAACCTTTGGCCCAGTCTGACGTCCTGAGCGCTGTGGAACATGTTTTCATTGAGAATATCTCTATACTTTGCTCCGTTCAGCTTTATCTCGACCCTGACCAGTCACCTAGTCCCAGCTGCTGAACCCCCACCCCCAGCATGATGCCACCACCACCATGATTGACTGTTGGGATGGTGTTAGGGAGGTGATGAGCGGTGCCTGGTGTCCTCCAGACATGACGTTTAGAATTGAGGCTTAACAGTTCAGTCTTGGTTTCATCAGACCAGATAATCTTGTTTCTCACAGACTGAGAGACTTTCAGGTACTTTTTTGCAAACTCCAAGCAGGCTTTCATGTGCTTTGCACAGACGAGTGGCTTTCTTCTAGCCACTCTGCCGTGTAGCTCAGATCGGCGAAGGGCTGTAGTGATGGTTGTCCTTCTGGAACTTAGTCCCATCTCTTAGACCACCAGGTTCTTGGTCACCTCCCTCACTAACACTCTTTTCCCCTGATTGCTCAGTTCAGCCACATTACCAGCTCTAGGAAGAATCCTGATTGTACCTTCAATGTATCATTCCATTCCTAAAAATATATATTTTTTGTTGTCAGTACAGACATGCAGATTTTTGTAGATTTTGAATTCTTTGTGACAGGTAACTACTCCTGCTGAATAGAATTAAGAACTCCTGGTGAAGAGGAGAGGGCCTCATCTGCCTGAAGGGAGGGAATTAAATGATTCCTTCTTCTGAAAATAATTAAAAACAGGGCAAAATTCAAAATGCCTAATGTCGATCACATTACTTTCATAAATATTTATCAACAGTGGAAAGGGATTTTGGTCACACCCGAAATCAACAAACTGAACTGAACTGTCTTGGCCTCCACAACTTCACTGTAATCAACAATCAAAAAGTGCTCAAAAGGAAATAACATCATTTTTGACTGCAGATGATGTTATTTGGTTAAGAACAAGCTACCTTTACTGAAATATGGATGAGTAAGATGAAAAATAGAGAACATGGAAGTTGTTTTCTTTGTCATGTAACAAGCACTGATCGTGCCCAGGCACGTTGAGTGAATTAGCTGATTAGAAACTAGCGAAATTCTGCAGAGATAAAGGGGTGTGGTCTGAGATCAAAGCTGATGTATTTTAGTCTGTACAACTCAAAGATGCTTGTGACTATGATTGCTTCATAAAAAAAATACTCTATATTGAGATTAATTACTTATTGTGATCAAACTCAACATTTAAATGTAATATTTCATTGTTTCAGGAGAAACAAATTCCACTGCGACGTTTACTTTCCTTTTCACTAAGACATGCTCACATGCAACACTTACTTTCATACCCAAAACAAAACTTTCTTATGTTTGGCTCTTCATTGGAGCTTGTTTTTTCTGCAGTGACAGTTTGATATACGAGGGTTAATGTGGTGAAATAGGCTGACTAAAGCAGACAGGTCTGCACCTGTACAATGCCAAAGAGGGAGACGCTCAACTTTGTTTGATGCTATTCTGAGCAACGCCACTGGCGCTGCAATCAGGGGGTGTTTTTTTTTTTTTTGGAGTGAGTTTTAGGTATGTGTGACTGTTACACCTGCACACAAAATATTATCTATAAAAAGTTTATTGACCTAGAAATAAAGCATTGATTGCTGTTGTAATGACGGCCTAAACATGCCTCTATATAGAATTCTGCAGCAGTGTGTGTGTAGGTGTATGTGTGTGTGCATGCGTGTGTGAGTGATGAATGTTTGTGCCGTCTTTGTAGTCATACCCAGTTCTGCATGATACTATCAGTGTGGAGGGAGACTGATGTGGAATGTTAACAGTGACTGAAAGTATTGGACTGTCTCCATAGACTCTCATCCATGCAGAACATAGATAGGACTGGCAGGAGACTCAACACAATGTAGTGAGAGATGAAGACAGGAGCCTTATTATTGTAGGTTTCACACCAACCTTGGGATTCCAGTCTTCTGAAAAGTACATAGCTGTTGAAAGATTACAGCTATTGAAACAAAATTTAGGCACCAAGGAAGCATGATTACAAAAATATGGTGAAATCAGGTTGTGCTGTGAGATGTGCTCTTCATGGGATCCAAGAGTTGCATCTGGACCTAGGTGATGAAATGGCGCCATCTTGAGCCAAAAGGCAGAACAACATCAGCGTAGCAGGTCAGTAGATAAACAGCTATAGCTGATGGTGATGGTCCTCACGTCTCACTGCGTCTCACTGCGTCTCACTGCAACAACTGTTAAAGCTCCTGTGATGACACACACACAAACGCACACTCTCCTAAACTGTCTGTCAGTTTAAATAGCTACCGTGTAAACTAGCTGGTAGGATTTGATCTATTTTACCTATCCAACCAAGTACACAGACAAAAAAAAAACATGATTTCTTGTTCAACTGTTAATGTCAGAGTTCAACAGTTTCTATTTGAGGTGTAAACTATGGTGTAAATGTTTTTTAAAACGCTGTTAAATCTTAAAAATTGAAATCTATTTGCCTATAAATAGAAATCTTTCTAATTCAAGTGATTAAGCCACTTGTTTTTTGTTTTTTTCTGTAAAGAGCATTACATGTATTGTTATGAACTGTAGTTAAGTTAACATAATGAACATCCTGAGTGAATTGCAATATTCATTATTGAAGGCACCAATCACCCACACACCCCAATGTGGGTTGAACCATGCCATAACATGTGTGGCACCAAAACCCAACACGTGACAATATTCGCAATAAGAAATGTGTAATTTCAGCACAACACAGCTTAACAGGAACATCACGGAGTCACCAAGCAGATGTAGCTTGTTCCCACGCACAGACACATAGTCATGAGAAGAGGTCAGATCAACTAAAAATAACCAACACACCTTTTTATCATAGTGACATGTTTAATGATAGAGAAGTCTGAATATTTTTTGTAGAGGTTGTCATTGCTTTGCACCCAATTTAACACTGTAAAACTTTGCTTTCTTTTAATCAGTGGCCTTTATATCTGTGTGTATTATTTGCATAATACACACATAAAAAGGGTATTGAAAATGATATCATATAATAAATGCATTAAGCATTTATTATATTTTTATTATATATAATAAATGCATTAAGCATTTATTATATGTGATTATGATTTATATGTATGTGTAAGCATGTGATTTAGCATGGTAAAACAATTTAAAAAGTCCAAGGTGGGTTAACATGTTGTATAAGACTAGTTTTTCTTCTGGCTTTGACGCAATAATTCAGCTATTGCAGTTTCAGCACATAAACTCAAACCACAGGAGCTCACATTCCCATGAACACAAACTGCCCTGTCATTCATTCTGCTGACCATATGTGGCCTTTGAAGTTTTAAGCAAAGGAGAAGTGATAAATATCCAATAGTGATTCAGACTGTGACGTGATCTTCTGTGGAAAGAGGAAGCTTTTTCCATGCCATAACATCACAGTTATTCTCTAGAGCAGTCAGGGTAACCATAAAGTGTTGCACACACACGCACAAAGGTATCCTGACTGGACACTCCTAAATGTGCAGAAAGCACAGCGCAAAAAAACCCAACTAGATGTGGCCAACATTAATCATTAAGTGTGTTGTGATATGTTCCTTTTGGGTTTTTTTTTCCCTTTTTAACCTTTCTGTTGATTTTTTCCCCAAAATATAATTAGCTATGCCGTGGACCTATGTGAACTTAAGATGAAAATTTTAAGATTTGAGACCAAGATTTGCAAGAGCATGTTGTAATTGCACCTACTTAAATTATAACTGCAACTTAACCTTGACTTGTGATTGAACGGATAAACATCTTACATCCATCTGTGTTATCCATTCTTGTTTTTTCATGTCACATCATCATTATGATCGACTACAGATAAGGAAAACAAAACATTTTGTTCTCTTGAGTTAACATTACAGTTAAAGCACTGTCACCTCCTGAATGATTCATGTATCATGTAAAGCAGGACAACAGGCAGGTGTTACATGTGAGTTTGCTGCTAATGAGGCAACAAGTTCAGATGTGGGCGGCTGATAGAAAAGACTATTGTTTTCATCTACCCTCCCTTCATGACAACAGCTGTGGAGTGGAGGTGTTGGCCTCCAGCAGGAGGATACACTGTGGTCCTCTCAAGCTCTTTTTGGAAATATGCAGGCTTCACTGACTGTGGTGGTTGTGTGGGTTTTCCTCAGAGCAACAGGGACCGGTTTGAAAAGAGCTCATCACAGACCCTCAGGCCCTTTATCATGTTCTTTGGAAACAACGTGTAAAAATCTCTTGGAAGATGTCCTCCACATATTTCGCACTTAGACAGTGCAGATAAAATTCACATTTCTGGCTCCTGCTCTCTCTGTACATGCTTATCTCAGTGTGAAAACAGATGATTTATGTACAGTCTTCGCTCTCGCGTTTATGTGTTATTACGATAAGGCCGGTGGGTTTGTGTGCATGTCTTTGTCTGTGTGGTTTATGAGTGTTTATTGAGCAGACTGCAGATTGCAGGACTGCCTACTGGAGGATACAAACAGTCTTCCGTGGGAATGCAAAGTCCCACTAGTTCTCAATCCAATTCCTTATCTCCAGAATTCCTGTATGAGTGATGTATATTATCCTCCTGAGCAAGGATCACTTGGCTGCTGGTGAACATTTAGAAATGATCTGCATTTACGTGTACACTGCAGGGTTGAGGTTAGTTAAATTAAGTTTGGAAAAAAAAACTTGAAAAATAATGAAACTAATTTACATTTTGAAAATGAAGAGCAAATCTAAACTGAAAATGATGCTGTGAAAAAGAAAAAGAACACAACTCAGAAAACAAAAGAAATAAACAAATAAATGAACAGGTTCCACTTTTCAAGACAATGTAAATAGAGAAAGAGAAAGAGAAACAGCAATGTGTGTGTGAGAAATAGAGGGGTGGCAGAGGTGGTGATGTTTAGGGTCGACCTCAGGTTTTGCATACTTGCTCCCGTCTCTGACACACAATACTCATGCCAGTACCACAGTATGTCCAACTGCCAGATTGTTCACCTCACTCACCTGGGCTCCACTAGGGCCCTGCCCATGGGTGTGAACGTCAAACAGATTTTTTTTAACTATTGCTCCTCAGAAATTATTCAAATCATCATCATCGGATTTACGCCTAGTACCATACGAATATAGATATTAACTGTAGAAACATACGGGCATGGTCATGTACATATAGGAAATGTTTGTTGTGGCAAATTCAACATGCTCAGTTCCAACATACCATATGTTAAATATTGGTATTCCCTCGTGAAGTGTGGGGAGGAGAGGGGGATATGCCTTATTACTTGACACACAAACATCCACAACACATACACACACACACACACAACCACCAGCACCGTTTTGTCTAGACGTTAGGGGATTTCCCAGTAACCTGCATGTGTACAGGTGATTTGCGTATGTTCACTAATCTAGAGGGTTTGGCTATAACTGTAAACCCACTACACCTGGACACACACACACACACACACACACACACAAGCACAGCACCTTACTCATCAGTAACTGATGACCACGCAGATAAGACAGATAAAACCCCATACTTAAACTGCAATACTTAACACACACTAATGGTCAGCGGTGTTTGTATGTGTAGTTCACCTGCCGTTCTGTGACCGTTAAACATCACAAGTGACTCAGATGTATTACAGGTTGACAGCTGATCAAACCTCTCTTACACACAGAGAGAGAGAGAGAGAGAGAGAGAGACTATTAGAAGTGCAGCAATTTGCAAATAAAATTTAAATGTTCAAAAGTGGTCACGTGTACAGACCACTAATACTTTGTCAATAGGCTAATATAGGAAAGTTAGATAGGGTTATATAACCCCAGTTATATTAATGCTTTATGCTAATGCTAATAATATGCTAATAACGCTTTGTGTAGTTAAAAAAGAATATGTTTGTCTTGAGTATTTGTCTTTCTTGTGTTTGTCCCTGATTGTCAACCCTCACCTGCCCCCCCTTTTTTCCCACAACCTTTAGTTTATTTTTAGATACAGATTTTTATTTTTAGCTCAGACTTCCCCATCCATTCTTAAAAAGGACACTTAGCCAAATTTTTTTTAAGGTAGCTTCATAAACACATATGAGATAACTGTTATGACAGCTCTCAGGTTTCACCTGCTACATTCTGTGTCGTTGACTTCAAGGGTCCAGTGTCTCTCTGGCCTTATCTCTCTGCCATGAATCCTCCAGGTGCGAACTGAGTTATAGGAATTCTAACCGTCGCCTGTTTCATTCAACACTCAGGGTTTTTCCGAACACGTTTATCAAGTCCTTTTATAAAGCTTTTGTCCGTATGTTTTGACAACATCTTCTATACAACTTTCAAATATTACTGTTACTATTCTGCAGCATTACTGACATCACCACTAGTTAAAAATATTAATACTGTCATTGTTATTACATCTATTTCTATAAATGGGGTCCCATCCCAGATGCTTTACCTTGACCTTAAAGATAGGTTTTTGACCTTAAAGTAGGTTTTTGTTAGTTCTGGCTGACTGTTTGATTGTTTGACTTTCTAAATTTACCTTTAACCTAGAGTGAGATTGAATTTTAAACCTCACTGAAAATAATAACAAAAAGTCAGCTTAATATCTATTTTCTAATTATAGCTGTGCTGAAGAAAGTGCTAAGAAAATATAATGACTGTTCTCTCTAATCTCTAACAACAATCAAACAAGTAACAGTTTGTTGGCTTCTTACCTACGCAGACATCAGGGACCAGTCAGGGGTAAAACATATTTGCATGTTTAATTACTGTTCTATGATATAAGCAAAACAACTAGAATTTAAATGTTTTTGTTGCAAAACTCGTAATTTTACCCGAGCTTTGTTGGCAAATCATTGAAACATGATCAAAATGTGTAGGCTTGTAGTTTCATATACAGTGTGTATGTATGATATGATGGACTTTCTATATGTGGCTGACAGCAAAAGTTGTGGTGGTGATGGTGGTATACTCTAATGCAGATTGTACTTACTATCATATTTTCAGTGTGAGCAAATATTCTGTATACTAGGTGATCACCTACCATGTCATAAATATTAAAGCGTATGCTTTGTTTTTATTTCTAGCTTATTATTATTTCTGGATTGGATTTGGTTTCATCTGTTTTACATGGGAAATTGGAATCCTTAGGGTTAAAAAGGTGGTGTACAGAATCATGTGCGGGAAACACTGCTGATGTTTCACGGAAGCTAGTTCTTTACCTTGTTCGACAGGTTTCACTGAGTGGCTACTCACTCCACGTTAAAAACCACAGCCTAATGAGTGTGAATTTATCAGGTCATGATCAGATTTATCAGTAAAACCAAAATCTTTTTTTTTATGAGGTTCTGGTGGTGCGCACCTGCACATGAGTAAACACGTGCAGAGTAAACAAAACTGTGCTATGTGCATACAAGAAAAGCACATACACATTTCATACATGCGTGCATGAGTGTGTGTGCGTGTGGGTGTGTGTGTGTGAGAGGGGAGTGGGGTGGGGGGATCATAAAGAGCACGATATTCCAGATGGTGGACATGACACACAGGGTAAAATCACTGACACTACTGGCTCAGCTGTTGTACTTTTCCCATCAATTTTCTGGGTTTCACACATGTTTATGATTGGACAAATCCAGAAGTACATGTATGCGTGTACACAATTTTAAAGATACAGTCCATCACTACAGGAAATAAATCCACCATACTTAAATGGTACAGTAAAAAACAACATAACAACTTGTATTAAAACTATATTTCAAGTTTGGAAATAAACAAACCAAGTAATCTGATACAATTTGATATACGGACCTTCCGTGACCCTCCGTTATTTTTTTGTGTGCTCTGATAGATTTACAGTGCAGATGCTTGTAATAATTTTTCGGTGTGGTGAACTGCCATATTAAACTTTGTTAGTATTGTTGTTCTTGTAGGTGCAGTTTGCACAGTTCAAGTTTTTATTGTATTGAGACAATAACCCAGGAATAAAACACAGGTTGTAAATACTCTAACATGATATATGCTTTATTTATCATCTATTTTCAAGGACGCCATGAGATATTGACATTGTATTTGGATTTATAACAATGCTATTATCAAATCATAAATATCCATGTCATAGGTATTTCAAAAAAAAAAAAAATCATAGCTGTTTTGGTTTATTTGTTGAGGTTAAAGTCTATGAGACAATGTTTCCCTACATGTCTGATCCCAGCATGCATTGCAGGGAAAGATTTGAAGCAGGTCACTGGTCCATGACGAACTTTACAAATTTACAATTTCATGTTTGTGAACTGTTTGAGGAAATTCGCATGAAAGCAGTCCAACCATAGAAACCTCACAAAGAATGGGTCAGTGTACAGGAACATGACTGAAATTGAATGAATATAGTTGGAACAGGAAGTAAATGCGGTCATAAACAAAGTGATTCAAGTTCAATAATAAACTCTTTCCTGAACCAATCCAACGCTGACCATGCTTTTAAAAGTTTCTACCGTTGTTTAATGCTTAATTCAACTTCAGTCATATGTTTGTTGTTAAACATCAGATTGTCCTCTACTACCATGTTTCAATACAACAGGCTCCTTGAGTCAATCAGGCTGATTGGTTTGTTGTGTTAGACTACACATTATCTCAGCTACTTCACTATTTGAGTTCATGTCCCAGACCTAAACATGTTTGGGGAAATCCCTCAGCTATGCACAACTTCACACACACAAATAAAAGAAGGCATGTGTTGCAACGCTGGCTGTGTTCTGGAATCTACGTCTAAAGTAGAAGAACATTGCACCGACAAAAGGGAATATGTTCACTAACAAGAAAGGAAGCAGCATGAAAGTGAACAATAAATGAAGCTTGTGACTACAATAGCCACCCTCAGTTTAATTAGGAAGTTGATTAAAATATATTGAGCTACAATCTTGTTCACAGAACTGAACCTGAGAGGGTTTTGAGGAGGAGGGATTGTAGGAGTATATTATATTTATTCACTAACAAGTGAGTCATTCTCCTTTTTTTTTTTTTTTTTTTTTTTAGATCAACATATTATCAACATATAAAGTAAATGTAAATGACCACAGAGTACCAAGTGGAGCAGATGATGATTAAACCTGCTGGAGATGAAAATAAATAAATAAATAAATGTTACCACTTACTAATGTAGAAGGAACATTTTAATGTATCCCCACCCTATGTAGTATAAATAAGCATTGTATAAACATTTAATAACTGATTAATAACAGTCTATAACTGTTTACTGATGTAGCTGTCCATCTGTGAAGAATTCACCACTACATGCTTGTATAAAAACAGATAAGTCTGTACAACACACTATTATCTAACTTAACATTATACCTCTGCTTTTGCAATTGAAATGATAAGAAACCACATATGCACCACAGGTTTTGATTCCAAAATTTAAAAGAAAAAAGAATTAGTATAAAAACACCCCCTCCCCCCAAACTGTTATTGGATATGTTTATTTGTTTCTGTTATGATAAGTGGAAATTTTCAAATTGTAAAAAAAAAAAAAAAAAAAAAAAGGGCTATATTAAGAAACAATAGCTAGAAACAACCATTATTTTGTAAACCACTCCCACAATAATTTTCAGGTCAAAAGGGGGCTTGGCCAAAAGTGTGCAAAGACTATATAAAGAGTAGTGACGTTCAGGTGGAGCATCATACAGGTGCGCGTTCACACTTTCATGTCTCCACCTTCTACTGCTTGAGGATACTACTTCACTGCCCCAGACACAGGATTACTCCTTCTGACTTAACAAGGTACGGTTATAATCTTCATTGTGTTCATTCATTCAGTTTCTGACATGTTTCTGGTTTGTTTGCTGTCATATGACTGTCTGTCTGTCTGCTGCCTAATAAGAAGTATGTGTGACAGCTTCTTTCACTTCTCTCTTCACTGTGTGAACTTTTTTTTTCTTTCTTTTTTTTTTTGATGAGCTGTGCTTCTTGTGTCTCATGAGGGTCTTCTTACTTTACAGACTGTCCTTTTGAATATGTTGGCAGAAATGGAGACGGTGAGTCTAATATTATTTTCCCTTTTTGCATCAGTTTTTAATTTAGAGGAGGTGTATTTAGCGTTTATAATTACAAGTCTGGTTGTTTTTCAAGAATTTACATTTATAACATTGGGCACATCAATTATAGTCTGCTTTAAAAAATACTATCTTGTGAACTGTAACAGAGGTGAGCAGGATATGAGTTATATATTATTAGTAAGAATAGAAATGTAACCACATATTGTCACCTTAATGTTACCCATGCTGATAAATGCACAAACACTTGCATAAATTTGCCAGTCAAACTAAAACACACACAGTTACAGTGTTGTTCCCTGGCATATTTCCAAGTTACAAACACACTACAACACACAGGAGCAAATTAAATTCCAGTAAACAGTAAACTGCAGCATGTGAATGTTTGTCATTTTGGGCCAAATTACGCTACATTAAAAAAAAAAAAAAACATATCACAAGAATGATCTGTGTTCATTATGTGGAAAATGGCCAAAGCTCATTTAAAATTGATGAATGAGAGCATCACTCATCTTCAGATCTCTGAAATTATTCACTGTACATGTATTATGTGTCAAAACAAAAACAACAACAACAACAACAAAAAAAAAAACAAAACAATGGGTTGTCCTGAAAAAAGTGGCAGCTGTTTGGTCTGATAATAACAATACCTCAGGCTACGGTTGACATGAAATAAATGCCACCCTTCATTGAAAAAAAAAAAATTGCTCTTGGGCCAGTATCACACAACAAATATGCCAAATGTCAAAGTGTTTATAATTAATGTTGCTGTCATACTCTGTTTCTGTCAGATGGCTTATGTGACTGAAAACAGGCTGAGTGGAGGTCGCGGGGCCTGGAATGGAGTGGCTCCCTCCACTTGCCCTGAGGTGGACCTGGAGGTCATTGAGGAGTATCTGCAGGAGCATTCGCTGGAAGTGCAGCCCACGCACACGCCCGCATCTCCTCCAAACACTGTGGGGCAACAAACGCACACACACCCCCACCAGGGAACCAGGATGATAGGTCAGTGTGATGATGACAGGGATGATAATTTGAAGAGGTGATGCCAGCAATGCTATGTGCATGTCTATTTCTGAATCTTTTATCTGACTTTATCTTTGGCCCCTGTTTTTACATAGAGAATAGCTGGTCAGGTCAGCATGCATATGAGTGGCACTGTGACGCTCACACTCCAAACAAAGAATATGAAGAGCATGCCCCACCTCCAGCCTGGACCAGTCCTCATGACAGCCAGTGGGTGAGTTTGAGAACCCCAATCTTTTATAAAATTAAACCTCTTTTATGGTTGAATACTACAGTATATCATTGTGTGCAATATATTTTGGCATTTTAAGGCTGAATTTAATTTGATTGGCTTCATTTTACAATCCATGATGTAAGTTATACTGATTTATTTTGTGTTTGCTTCAGGACCATATTGCATATTCCTACGAGGCTCCTGCATACACTGACTCAGACTCCCAGTCCAGTGGCTCCCAGTACCAAGAATACCAGGATTCACCATCACCTCTGTCTGACAGGGGAGGCATGAAGGACAGCGACTCCCTGCCTCTTGCCCCATTGTCAGGTACAGACACATACACATATAACATTAAATTCCCAGTCATGAACTTCTGTCAACTGTGCGGGGGAAGAAATAGGTCAAAACAAACACATGCACACATATGAATCATTCTCACCTCATATTTGTATCAACATCCCCTTCTTCCACCACAGGAAAGAGGAAGGAGCGTTTGTTCCAGTTCCTGTTTGAGATGCTCCAGACTCCATCAATGCGAAGCTGCATCTGGTGGGTCCAGTCCTCATCTGGCACCTTTCAGTTCTCCTCCCAAAACAAAGAGCGTCTGGCGCAGCTGTGGGGCAGACGAAAGGGGAATCGCAAGACAATGACCTACCAGAAGATGGCACGGGCTCTGAGGAACTACTCACGCACCGGCGAGATTCAGAAGGTGAAGAGGAAGCTCACATATAGGTTTGATGAGAAAACACTGAGAGGGTTACAAGGAGACTCTAATACAGTCTAAGAAATATAATGGATATTCAGAGAAAACTACTGGATGTCCCTTTAATGTTATTTCTGTTTATTCTAATTCTGTCATGTAGAGACAAATGAATACTGAGTATTTGAAAAGCCAGAAGATGAAATGTGTCAGTCAGAGTGTTATATAGATACTGAACCATATTGCAGTTGGTGTAAATAGTGTGGAAAATAATGATTCTGACACATGGATGCAAAAGTCCAGGCATATGCATGTGTCATTAGTCAGCTGGCATTACTTGTAAATCTAAAAGATTGTGATATAATATCTACTTTATAAGTAGAACTTAAATCCCTGAAATAGAATATAAGGGAAGAGGAGAGATGGGAGAGAGAGTTTTTTCAACTTGAATAGACCACCAAACTAGGAGGGATGAAGATCATTGAGGAGAGTAAGACATGTGACACGAGTAGAGCAGTGCAGCTCAAGTTGACTGTTTGAACTAGTTCATCGGCATTGATCCGTTTGTGGTTTTATGTTTTTGTTTACTTTTTGTGATTCTGTTTTGAAGATATTTAGCAGACATAAAAAAATCATTTTATAGTCTCCTTAACAAAATTAGGTTGTGTAAATGAATGTTTGTATTAAGATATCTTTTTTTAGATGAAATAAATCTGAAAATATTTTCAGAATATCTGATACAATTTCAGTTTGCCTGTATATCTATTTGTGTGTGTGTGTGTGTGTGTGTGTGTGTGTGTGTATACCTACAAGGACAAAGAGATACTGTGCAGTGCATATCAGCTGAGCAAATGCAGATGTGCTAATAAACCGAAGCAAGACAGCACACACACACACACACACACACACACACACACACACACACACCCAAAGCCAAAATTGTATGCAAAGTAAGCATGCACTAAAAAACCGCCACTAAAAACAGGCCTGTTAATCAGTAACATCTAAAAAAGTCCCCTCACACAGTAACCGAACACACACATACTGAATACATATGAAATGCTAAGTATCACTGTCTTGTAAGGAAATGCCAATGTAATGTTACTGTGTCTATAGTTTTCATAGTCAAATGAGGGGCTCATAAACATACGTGATGAAAACCAAACACATGGACAAATTACCTTTAACACACAAGAACCATACTAGTTTATATTTCAAGGGAGATTATTTTTATTCAGGTAATAGTCACAAACATGTACTTGTACAATGTGAGCACTTTAAATTAGATGCAAGGGTTACAACTTGAGCTGCATATACATTAATGGCTCAGTTACAAACATCATTCAGTTCTATGATGCTTTGAATGAAGACATTTTGCATAATGTGTACTTTGACATGAATGTAAATGTATTGTATCATGCCTGCACGTGCGTGTGTGTGTTTTGTTTTAGCAGTCCATTAAAGACCACATATTTATCTCATGTTCCTTATGCAGATACAATTAGAAAATACAGGGAATGTGTACAAAGTATTTAAGAACACATAAAATGTACTAATGAGTTTGGATTCAGACTCTGGCCTTCCCCCAGATTTGTTGCCCCAGCAGTGCTTCAGTGACCAACAACCACAAGGAATAAGCTGATAACAAAGTCATTGTTCCACACCCAAATCACTGATAGACATGCCTAGCCTGCCAGAAACTGTTGGCAGATCCAAATGTGACAGGGTCTCACACTTTGTCTCAAATAGATACTGTAGTGACAAACATATTTGCAAGGCATTATGAGTGGGGACCACCCAAAACATGCTTTAGGTCTCTAGTGACCCTCTTTATTGTTCACCAAGGGGGGAATTCTGCCCTAGTTTGCCTTATCGAACTCTTTGGATATCTTCCTTTGGCCATTGGCTTTTCCCATTTTGACCAAGGTGAGATCAACATCTGATGTCGAGACCCCTGTCACATCTGGATCTGTCAACAGCTTATGGCAGGCTAGGTATGTGTATCAGTGAGCTGACTGTGGATCAGTGATTCTGCCAACCGCTTACCCCTTGTGGTTGTTGGTCACTGAAGCACTGTATCTGCACTGAAGCAATAAATTTGAGGGTGGCTAGAGTCTGGATCCAGAATCATTACTTGTAATTTTTTTAATTATTTCTGCATAAAAAAAGTGAGAGATAAATATGTGAGATGCCTATAATATATATATATATAGGCCTATAATATATATATATATATATATATATATATATATATATATATATATATATATATATATATATATATATATATATATATATATATATATATATATATATATATATATATATATATATATATATATGAGAGAGAGAGAGACCTTAACCCTAACCTACTGCCAATGCCAAGCACACCTGTCATGAAAAAAAATGTGACATAGCTTATTCTAAAGTCTTCTCCTATAAGGCTCCTGAGCCACAGCCATCACAGTGAGAAGGGGATTTTCATTCACTGATGAAATACAGATGTTGTCTCCATGGAGTACACGCCTGTTGCTGTGTGTGCACACAGAAGCGCATGCATGTTTGCATATAATAAGCATCTGCTCTCAGCTTGTTTTTGGTCATTTGAAGCCAAGAGCTGAAAGCAGCAATAGACTATTTGAGCAACAAACTCAGGATTATGTTGGATTTTAATCTGTTGTGGAATTTGCAGCACTTGTTCACACCCTTCGAGGAAACCTGCTCAGTCAAACTTCACAGCGTCACTGCCTTACTTGCCTTCCATCCACAGCAATGGCTGAATGGAGTTGGGTGGTTTACACGGTACTTGAAGTGTTGATTGCTGTAGCTTGTTGCCTTGGCAATGCGTTGGTGGTGTGTGCAGTGTGTGTTGGTATCCGGGATTCCCTTCGGGAGCCAACTTTCTGCTTCCTGGTTTCCTTGGCAGTGGCTGATTTTCTAGTGGGTGTGGCTGCTGTACCCTTGGCTGTCATACTGGATGGTTGGGTGAGTCTGAACCCTGACCTGTGCCTCTTTCTTAGCTGTGTGGTGCTCGTGTTGACACAGGCTTCTGTGCTGTCACTGTTAGCTATCGCCGTGGACCGATATCTGCGGTTGCACACACCACTCAGGTGAAGTATATACTCTGAAACAGTTTACAAGTACTTAAGTTATGAGGATAATATACTTGTTATTGATTTCTAGAAATTAACGTCTTTTATCCCGTCTTTCTGTTTCATCTCTCATTCTCAGATATAAAGCCCTTGCCACACAGAGGCGCACATGGTCGGCTGTGTCAGTGTGTTGGATACTTTCCTGTCTGCTGGGGTTCACCCCTTTGTTTGGCTGGGACAACTACTCTTCTCTGACATCTAATTCCACCAACATATCTTCCTCTTTGCTTATTTCACCACCATGCACCTTCCTCTCTGTTATTTCCCTCCCTTTCATGGTTTACTTCAACTTTCTTGGATGCGTCATGGCACCCCTGCTGATCATGACACTGCTATACATTCGAATTTTCTGGAGTTTGCAGGGCCGTCTAAAGGAGAGCTGTCCTCAAGCCCAGGCCTCTCTGCTCAGGGAGAAGAGGCTGGCATGCTCACTGGCTTTGGTTCTCATTTTGTTTGCCAGCTGTTGGATTCCTCTGCACTTGATGAACTGTCTGCTGCTGTTTCATGGTCCTCAAGCTGTCACGCAGGGGACAGTCTATACAGGCAGGTGACAATAGCTTTACTCATCCTTATGAAGACAGCAGTTTATCAATTTCCTGTTTTCATATGTAGATATTTGTTTGTATAATTGCTCCATTGTTCTGAATGATTTTCATTTTATACGTGTGTGTATATATATATATATTATCACAGATCACGATACTTACCAGAACTGACAAAAATAACATTTTCCAGGTATCCTCCTGTCTCATGCCAACTCAGCCATCAACCCTGTGGTCTATGCCTACCGCATCCCAAAGATCCAGCAGGCCTACAGTCAAATATGGAGACGAATTTTTTTGAAGAGAAACTGTTGCCATGCGAGCAAAGTTCAGCGGACAATAACCAGCAATCAAGCCAATCTCGCAGAGATGTGTGGATCAGGAGGAAAGACCACACAATAACAATGGTCCACAGGGTCATTTAAGGTGTGGCATGTTTGAGATTAATGAGACACTTGCATTCAACAAACCTTTATGGCTTTATCAAAGACAACCATGACTGAGGACATGTACATGCAGCTTTGTAACTGTTTGAATTTGTAAAACCCCTTTTGTATAGTTGGACTTAAACACGGTGTACTTCACACCATCATGGTGTTCCATTCCTTACCCTTGACCTCCAAACTTTATTCTAGTCTAGGCGATCTCTTGTGTCTCCACTAGAGGGCACTCTACACTAACAAACTCAACAGCTGTTGCTGTACACAAACCATGAAACCATCAACATTACAGTATATGAGGAACAGATCACTTCAGCACCTCATTCACTGATTTTTGGACAACTGATTTGAAGCAAGTATAACTTTATTTAGATGTACATATATTTAAGAAAGCTGTGTGTCACGGTAAATCAATTCAACACTAATCTACTAATAATGATGCCGAGGAATAAAAGCGATGCTCAGCCATGAGTGTGTTGAACATCGACGAGTGTTCAGCGAGCTCCTCAGGGAAGGCAATAGACTGTATAGTTATCACCTGAGCAGGGTGCAATCCCACCCACCAAACTATACAACCTACTACCTCACCCTGACAGAGCCCAAATCAACCTGTTGGGGAGCATGACACCTAATTTAGCCGTCTCTAGCAAAACAAAACAATGCTTGTCACAATGCAGTATTTTTCAAGTGTGTGTTTTGACTGAACAGCATGATTGCCCATCTGGAGGTGACAGTCGGTGAGTGGCTGACTCAGCTGTCTCCTTGGGAAAGACAGTAGATTGTATAGTTATCTCAAAAAGAGGTTACACAACCCCACAACTATTCAATCTACTACCTCAGCCCCAAGGACAGCATCCATGTTGCTTCAGCAGTAAAGATCCCCAAAGGTAAAACTCCTGTAATGGCACAAAGAAAAAGAGACAGAGAAGGTTATCTTAATTAACTATTTCTATCAAACACATGCAAAATAAAATTGGATAGGATTGTCTTGAGGAGTGTATGTTTACGTGACATTTTCTCGACTGATGTATTCAAGTTCAATTCCCGCATAAAAAGGAGTGTAATCGTATTTTCAGTTTTAATCTCTGTGTCTGATTCTTTGTTTTTTGTTCCTGGAAAAGACTCAAAATTACGACTTATGGCAAAAACTGCTTGTTCTTAATGATAACGTCTACGACTGCCAAGACTTGGAAAAAAAAAACATGTTTATCACAAAAGAAGACCCTAGGAGATCTTGCGTACTGGCACATCCTCACCGATCAACCGAGCTTTCTTTTCTTTCTTTCTTTCTTTTTTTTTTTTTGGTGTCGTTGCCGAGCTCAGTGTCTGTAAGAAAACCATCCATTAAAATAAATCAAAGGCAAATAATTTAACGGTAAGCAGACATCAGGAAAGTCAGGGCACTAATGTGTGAAAGCCCACCAAACAACTCACTAGCTTCCTTAGACTCTGGCATGTGATCGAACGAAAAAAAAAAAAGAACTGCACGACTCTATGCCAGGAATTCGTTTCCGTTTTTGCCAAAAACTGAGCTCATTCCAGTGGGCTATCCCTGTGTAGGCTGGCTGCTGCTTCTCAGACGGAGGTACACACACAGATGCCTGCAAATATGGCTTCCACCAGCTGCCTCTGATTGAATACAAGGCTGGGATTCTGCCCCCCAAAACACAACAAGGAAACACAAAATGGCGTCGCGCACATCGGCCATTTTAGGTCTGCTTAAAACACTATAAGGTCTACCTTTCAAGTTGTTGTTTTTTTTCACTGAGCCTGCTGTCTCATGATGAAGAAAGAGTCGCTGTTCTATCCTGAGTGATGGAGAATCAATCTTGTGCCAAGCACTGAGACGAAGCCAACAGACCCAGACGACAAACTCTATCACGAGTACTGAGTGAGAGAGCAGCTCTAACATTTCTTATCAGACAGCTCGAAAGTTCACAAAGAAAAAGCATTATGACTTACAGCATGCTCATGCCTCGGCTATTTTATTTTATTTTTCTAAGCAGTTGTTTATCATGAAGCAGCTTTCCCCTTTGGGACAGAGTTGGGATGGGCCAGCAGGTTAACACAGCAGTGACTGAAGGGTTAATGAGTGCCAGACTAAATGCCAGACCTAGGCCTCAGATAGACAGAGACGGGGTTAGGAGGTACACTGCTTGCATAAATTAGCATATAGGCACAACCCCTGAGACTTGGTCCAGACCGGCCCATAGTTAGCATGCAGTAGACCCTGCTAGTCTGATTACAGAAGACCAGACAGACAGAAGGGGGTGGGGGTGTGTTGGCATGATGCCCAACTCTGCCATCGTGCCAGTGACAGATCTATGAGCTCTGTTTCGTCGCCAAGAAGCATCCCCTGACTGAGGGTGTATTTGGAGGGCGAGAGACACAGACTAATAATGATATGACACAGTGTACTGAGGAAAATGGGTCAAATTAATGATTTAACGGGGCATCTGACCACGGCCTCGACTGAAAAAAAGGAAAAAAAAAAGATTTCAAGATTAAATGATCGTGGGGGACTGTGTGCTTCTGAGTTAATTGCAAAAATTGCCATTTCATTTCCCTCGTAACTCCTGACTGTTTTTGAAACTGTAACCAGACTCGGTCAGTCATGTGAGCCCCACGCTGTTGTCAGTGATCGTGGACTTTGTCTGTGGCACACAAAAGGGACACGCATGGCTCTGCCGGGGCAAAATCTTTTTCTCTGTCAACAGCTCCAAAATAAATGCGTCTCAAGGCAGTGGGGCAGGAAAGAATCTCAAAGGAAGGACAAGGAAGGGCAGAAATGTGAATTGAATGAATCTCGTCTACCTTTCAGACAGTCTGTCTGTGTATCTGTCACTACAGAATTCTGGCTAAATCGTGGTAAATTCACATAGCAGTATTCTACACGACCCAAGAAATATGGACTTTGTTCTCTCTTGCCCTCTGATAACACCGCTCTGCTGTGCCCAACCAGGATATGTTTTTCTGGAGACAATTTCCTGCTTGAGTATGTTAATCTTTCTTTGGGTGACAGTTACATGAGTTTCTTTAGGGTTTTCCAGACCCTCTTGTCAGTTGTAGAGCTGGATATTTTATCTTTTTCAGTAAATTTCGAACAGATGTTTTACACTTATCTATGTCTAAACCTCATATCTGATTCTGTCACAAACAAGCAAGATCAAATATTTGTTTGAAACAAATTCATTTGTTGTAGTACAACCACGTCTATAAACGGGAAGGCCTTTTAAGAACAATAAAAAGGAAGGACACAAAAAAGATGATCAAACTGTCTATTAATTCTTCTCTTTCGTAAGGAAGAATAAAATCAAAACCGCTGTTTAAACTAAATTACCAGTGTTTGTTACGCAGGTGAACTCCAAACATCAGCCCTAAATCTTCTGAACTTTCATAACACGCAAAAATAATAAACTGGTCTCTGCTGCATCATCTTTCACCAAAAAGAAAGAAAAAAAAGCCATGCAAAAATTACTATGAAAAATATAGTGAAAAACAATAGGCCTTAGCGACCTCCACCGTGAACGTGAAAGGATGCTGGATCCGTCGGATTTACTCCTCACTCAACTCAAACGACGTAAACACACAAATTAATTAGCAAATCCCCAAACACACACACATACATACACACACACACACACACACATACAGTACACTCAGATGCCAACAAAACTCCTCAGAATTGGAGCAGATTTTCGCAGGAAGCAGAGGCAGGGAAATACCTATTGGTTTGCCTGGTCCCTTGGTCCGCGAGACGGGATGAATGCTTGGCACAGACACAACGGAGGGGGCACCAGACGATTGGTACAGGTTCTTGTGTGTTTCTCTCTCTTCTCTCTCTCTCTCTCTCTCTCTCTCTCTCTGAGCTTTGTGCCAAGAATGGGCAGTGTCTGTGTGCCAGGCAGAATTTCAATGAGGGAGGAAGGAGGTAGTGATGTTGGGCAAAGAGGAGGAGCGGTGGGGGAGCTGGAGTTGGCAGAGGAAATATGCCACACAATAAATGGTATGATGAAGAATTCCCACAGTTAAAAAGGAACAAACGGATGTCTTGTCTTACTCACGGCCAGTCTTACTCCAAAGACAAACTGTGCTCAGGCATTTGGCAAATCCAAGAACGAAGGCTGATCCTCAGTAGAGTGCTCCGTTGTTGTTTTGTTTTTGTTGTTGTTGTTGTTTTTATGGTACCTGCTTTTTCACCTTCTACTCTCTCAAGGGAATGCTCGATTCCTACATTGAAACATGAAGGACAAGAGCACTGAGACTTCTCCGTGCCCACTTGGCATCATGCCCAATCCAATGTTCTGTGTATCCTCATTATAAAGACGCAAGCACAGAGGGCTCATGCTCACATGTATACTGAAATACGCTGCCATATGCATGTACTTACACACAACCGCGCACTGGTAGACACAACACAGACCAGCTGCTTGTGACCTGTGAACATAAAAGAAGATCGGCTTATCTCATCCTCGTTTACTAAATAGTAATTAAATGAAAATACTTCCAGTCTTTTGCCATCAGCTTTTTTTTTTTTTTTTTTGCGAGACACAGGACTGCGCACTCAAATGTTGGACTCGCAGGCATAAGAGCTAGGTAAACATGCTGGGCAACGTGTTTGATGAAACGATAGTTTGACCCAGATAAGGCAGGAGTATAAGGGAGCCATTGTGTTGACTATCACACTGTCCAACAATCATTTCAGCCATACACACACACACACACACACAAACACAAGAAAGTCGAGCAAAGTTGAATAATCGCTATTAGAAATCCAATTTTAGATTCATGCTTGTCAGGTTCATTTGTTTTGGCTTTGAAAATGTATTCTTAATTGGTTTATTCTAGAGAGAAAATTATTACTTAACAAATGGAAAAAGAGGACAATCATTGAACATCACTAGGGCATTAATTATAAAATAAACCCCAATGGCCTGTGACCTGAATCGAGAGAAATATGCATCAAAGGTTTCTTTCCTCTTCTTCATCTACTCACACTGTCCCCTCTTTTCTACTTGTCTATGGTTTTGCTAATGTGCTGATAAGATGTGTGGTTACCATGGTTTCGAATGTTTCTTATAGCTCAGATGTCTGGCCTGGCGAGTTGCTACACCCCCACATGTTATAGATTTCACTAATGCCACACAGAGCAGGCCATACAAACATACATATGCAGCTACTAGACAAAATGGAAAAAAAAAAATGGCATGGAAAGGTATGCCCTTACAGAGAGGGCGTGCATGCATATTTGTGTGCACGTATACAGCGAGAATGCATGCAAAAGTGCAAAGTGGTGTATGTCAGGACGAAACAGCTGCAGCTTCCTGCATGAGAAGAGAGACTTCCTGTTGCCTTGCTGCAAACCATGGCCGGTCAGCCAAGATATCAGCCAATCAGCTCTGTTGAGGCTGAATGCAGGAAGTTAGCCTGACTGCCTCTAGGAGAAAAACTCAGAAACATTATGAGGCAACACGATAAGTTCATCTGAGGATAAGAGAGGGGCGGGGACAGAGCTCTCCCACTCCTGTCTCTCTTTCTCTCTCTGTAACCCTTGTTCTCTCTATTTTTCTTCAGCTTCTTCTTTCTCAATATTTTCCTGTCATCACTGTCACATGTCAATATACTTTTTTTCCCTTTTAAACTGGTTCTTTTCGCTCTTTTTCACGAATTAACTTGCCTCTTCGTTCCTAAGCCAAGTGATTTGAAATGACAGAGTTTGATGCAGACGAATTGGGAGTAGTTTAACCACGAATTGTGAGGGGTATGGTGAAAGGGTCTGCCCATATTCACTGTTTCTTAAACACGTGGCATGAAGGCGCCATCTTACCACCAACCCATATTTAGATCAAGATACAGTACTGACAATAAGCAGTCCAGTTAGATCCCTAATAGTAAATGCTAGAAGCAGATATTTCTCACAATTATTTCTCCTCTAAAAGTAGCCTGAATGATCGAATCAGTTGTTGGTTAATTTCGTTAGTTTGTTTTGTCTCTTTTCGGGACAGCAACATCAATATTTTTCTTTTATATTACAGCTTTTTTTTGCGTCTGACCTCTGAAGCTGTAATTACATTAAAATACACAGCGTGATATGAATAACATGTTTGTTTTCTTGCAGCTGACTAAGATACACACGAATCAGATAAATTCTTCTAGTTACGTTTACATTCTTTGCCGAGGGCAAGCCCAACTAGACTGGTGATAAAAACAATAAAGAACGATACTGATAAAAATGCAAAAGAACGCGAACATGAAGCTTTTCCTCAGCAATTTGCGCTTTTTGTCTTACGTCGATTTCATTTCTGTCCGAGTCTACTCCAAAGTGTTAAGTATCCTATACAGAAGCCTATGACGCAGTGTGTCAAGACAAACATTTCAGCTGCCACCTTTCACAAACTGTCACACCTCTAGATCAGGGAGAGATAAAACTACTGCACAAGCACACTGGTTCCTGTGAAACACCTTCCACATATCAGAGTTTTCACAGTGGTAGAAAGTGCAAACAGTGTGTGAAGGCAATGAGAAACAAAGTAAATATTGCCCCGTATTACCTAGCATAACGACTCTGGGTGATAAGAAACCTGCCAAGCACCTCACTTGTCCTGTGGGTACAGCTTTTCAACACTGGTCAGCGGCTAAACCTACTGACCCGAAAGCCACAACGGCTCTCTGGCTTGGTTGACTCTCTGAGGTCAGAATTGAGCAAGAAGTCTTGTCCTTCTTCCTGCCAGTCTACAAAGAGACACCTGTTCAGTACGAAAAGCCACAGAAAGACTGTTTACCACCCTGTCAAAGCCCGCTGTCCCACAGCAGAGAGGGGGAGAGGAAGAGGAGGACAGGGAGAGACAAGAAGACATGAAGGAAGACGGAGAAAGAAGCTGGTCAGCAGGGAGTCGGAGAGTCCCTCTGAGCTCTAGAAAAGTTTCTCCTGTTATGTCCATCGAGCCAAAATGGCGGTGAGCGGAGTGCGGCGTGGCAAACCAACGACGATAGACACGTTTACAGGAGGAAGACCATGATGAAGGACAGAGAAGAGGGCGAGTGGGACTGGAGGAGAAAGATTATAGGGCAGCGAAAAAGACGGTAAAAGGTGTCGCAGGATAAAAATGAAAAATACCTGGAGCCTGTATGTGAGCAGCGGGCTGGGCCGAAGGACTGGAGGAGAAGAGGGCCGTGATGGCGGGAAGAGGGGAAAAGAGAGGAGCAGAGCACACCCTCTGAGAGCTACACCCCCTTCCCACAATCCCCTCCTACTGGCGTGAGTGCGTCTGTCCGTACACAGGGTGACAGAGGGACGTCTGCTCACACACAGCTCTATAACACAAACACACACTCACACAGTTCACACGTAAACCACAGTATCAAACATACTGTGTACAAGAAAGAAGAAAAAAAAGAGAACAGCTCGAGAACAGACTCAGTCTACATGCAGTTGCGTACAAACGAAACAGACACAAACGCGCAAACACACGGGCACAGGACAGTTCAAAACACAAACATACAATAATCAGTTCGCCAGCCTTTGGATCGCCCTCTGCTCTGCCCTGTGCTGTGTTTGCCTCGGTCCGCCTGCCCACTTTGGCACTGCTGCCAAGAGGGAAGGAGAGAAAAAGGAGGGGAGGAGGAGGGTGTAGAGACATAGAAAGAGGAAGGGAGGGACGTGCTGTAGCGTGAGAGGGGGAACAGAAAGAGGAGGAGTCAGAAAAAAAGAGTTAAGAAAGACAGTGAGACACAGGAAGACAAGAGAAAGAAAGAGAAGAAGCATAAACTGTTGTGAGTGAAAAAAATGGTGACACAAAGCAACGGGACAGCAGCTGGGAGCACTCTGGGAATTTGTATGTTAATCATTTAACATCCATATTATGTCTGTCGCCTCTTACTGTATAAACTCTCCTGCAGCAACAGACAGATGGCAAGAGAGACGAGCAGATCCTGACACTTCTGCCATGTTGTTCAATCTCACCATATTTCTTTTACAGTCAACAGACAAAAAAAAAGAAAGAAAAAAAAAGCCCAAACTAGCTCGACATCCAAAGCATTAAACTGTTGGACAATTGTTGTCAAGTTCTCTTGCCTGAAAGAGGAGTCCTGGGAGACTTACTGTCTTTTTCGACATCTTTATTCTGCCTGCTTTCCTCCGCGTCTCCCTCCATCCTCCTCACAGTTCGTCCTCTCCCTCCATCGGGGGATAATATCAGCCCTCCTCAGTGGGAGGGGTTTTTGAGGGAGTTCATCTAAATTAATCGATGAGCACGGAGGGTAAATTATTTCAGAGAACGCCACTTTTTTTTCATCCACTGGCATCTTTCCCAGGTCTCCCTTTGATTTCCTCACACCAGAGTTGAAGACCAAATGCAGATTTTTAGATCAGCGAGCTGTCGCCTCTAGATGACCTCAAACATTAGGAGAGAAAACATAAATCCATCTGTTCGTAGATGGATGACGTTCTCTGTAGCCCACTCACAGACCAATCACTGACATTTGAGCGGGTATCCCAAGCTGAGCCAACCAATCAGAGCTCACCTCTGAGCTGACGTCTATTTTGAAAATGTCGAGTGTATTTCTAAAGAATAAGAATTTTTAGTATTAAATTTCGAACAAATGCTGTTTATCATCATACATCAGTCACTCAACTACTAACAAACAAACAAACCCTGTTCTCTGAAATGGCTAAATCTTTGTTAAAAGGCTAAAATACCTGAGTTATTGAGTCCTCAAAAAGTCCAAATCAACACACACACACACACACACACACATAATCTCTCACACACATACACACACACACACACACACCGGGAGGGTGTTCCCAATCCTCACACACTCACCGTGGAGACAAAACAGACCACAATAGTCCAGCTTCTCTGCTGAAACTCCAAGACTCTTTTCTCGAAGATAGGACAATGGACACACACACACACACACACACACACACATATTCATACTGTACGCAGACACACGTACGCACACACATGTGGTGCAAACAATCCGGTTCTTCCATAGAGGTTCAAATTCAGCCAGCAGGTTGGACAGCCCCTCAACCTGACGTCACGTCTCCTTTGTTGTTTATGAATTTATTTCTCTCCTCAGCTGAACTCTCTGAACCCAACGTACCCCCCACTCCTCCCCTCCCGTCCTGTCCTCCAGCCCTACACTTACCCCCTGCCAACGGAGGCGGGCAAATACAGTATGGCTTTAACATGGAATAAGAAAAGAAAGACAGACAGGCAGACACAGAGAGTAGAGAGACAGGGAGAAGCGAAAATGAGCTCAGATGTCTATCTCACTTTTTTCTTTTCCTTCTTTTCTTCTTCGATCGTTCTCTCTGTCTCTTCCTGCTTGGCTTGTAAAAGTTTCAGCTGCATGGTGGGGCCGGCCTCTTTTGGCAGCTGTCCAACTCTTGACTCTCCTGTCCCTTTTGCTAGAGCGAGAAGGAGGGGAGGACAAATATAGTCACAGCTAGACTGTACAGTACAGTTGTGGAGGCAGATGTACTCTGAATGCACGGAGACTGGTTTTTATTTTCACTTGAACCCACACAGGAAGAGTGCAGTTTGTTGCATTCCTTCTGCGTTTATAATGAGTTTTCAGAGAAGCAACAATGCAGTTCATAATGTGGAAAATACAAGCTAATCATTGCCCAGGACATCATGCAGAGTTTCAAAAGGCTGCGCCACAGTTGTGTTGGTAGTCTGCCTTTAACTGAGTGTGACAGCTGGATCTGATAACAGTGTGTTTTATTGCCCACACCCAGTTCACTTAGGGACACACTGACTTTGTCATTTCTCCTGGTGTCAATAACATGAACAGCGCAGTTTCTTGCATGTACTAACAAACTTATGGGCCCAAATGAAAATGCTGCCTTGTGTCAGTGCATATGCGCAAACACATTCCTACACACAGACAAGACATTGTCATCAATTTACTCATCATACCAGTTAGTTTTATAATGTTGAGACAGTGTCCTGATATGCTGTGTAAGTTAGAACAATTATTGAACTAATTACAGCTTTGACTTGAATAAACCAATCAGAACTGAATCACTTAATCACGAAATATTATTCAACAACAGATTTCTTCATTTTTTCATTGAACCATAATTATTCAGCCTTCGTTAAAGGCAGTCACATGAATAATTATTACGTGAATAATATATTCTCAATCTACTATAGCTTACAATTTCAATGGATCAATAATGATCTATATTTAATTTATAATGTCTGTTAATGTTAGTCTGACGCTAACACTTGTTACGCTGTTTGTGGGTCGTCCTTGGGTGAGATTCCTCTTCATACACTACAAATAATATATAAATGAAAACACACTTTTCTGAAGTAATTACTTGTGGACAAAAATAAAACAAAAGTATTAATGTTGTGAGTTTTTGTCTTGCCTCATTTTGCAAGAAGAAACTCATTGTGGGATCTGTTGGGTTTTTCTATTCTATAATTTTGTAAAGTTTTTTTTTTCATGATTTGATGCTATTCAGATATAATAAACTGAACTGAATTTAATTGAAATTGAATTAAAGCTAATACTTGTTATTTAGTATGGAATTTGGACAAAAATATTCTACTGCTCTTTTTTTTTTTTTTTTTTTTTTTTTGCCAGGGTTAGCGTCGTGTGATTTAATTAAAGGGATTTGTAGAGTAATCCTCCCCTCGTATCTTATTTACTTTAAATGACATGGACACCTTCCTAGTAGCTAATGGTACCTCTAGTAAAAGGCTACTAGTTTTTCTACAAAATATTTACCTACTCGTGAATTTCCTTTGAAAGACCTTTTAAGATGCAAAACTCTAAAGTAAACTAACTACATTAAGCAAAGTAAACTTTACAAATTTGTTTGGGCTATGTAAGTGATATCATATTAGCATAGGCCTGTGGTTATTTAATAAGTTTTGTGGTGCAGGTCGACATGCAGGTTTCACACTGGTTCATGCCAGTTGAACAGGTGGCTTTACAATATGTGGTGTTTGTGTTGCTTTAATTGGTTTACCGGCAGACAAAGTAGCACAGTTTAAGATCAAGTAGGTCACCAGACTTGCTGGGTCAGGACTTGCCTGAAAATTCAATAACTGTAATATATAATACTTGGCAAGTATTGTAGACCTACAAGTTTTGTGACTTTTGAATAAAGCGCTATTTCCAGAGGGTTTATGAGCCATAATTAATGGTTTATTGAAGGTTAACAACTAATCTCATAATAGCTCTGCTTTACAGATCAGTTAGAAACTAAGAAAAGCTTTTGGGTGACCATGTTGTAGACAATCTTTCTATTATATATAAAAAACATTAATAAAGGTTAGCATGAGCTTAATTATAGAGGTTTGTTTCTCAGCTCATGTATGGATTTTTGATTTGCCTCCAGATGTCCTGCAGTTTCTGCAGCTTCAGAGAGTGGGTGATCAAACAGTTCATGGAGAGTCCTGACAAATTAAAGAGCTAGCTAAAAGGACAAGCAAAAATGTCTGCTGGAAGATGGTTTTAAAATGATGTATTAATCATTGATAAATCCATCCATTAAAGCTAATAAATTCATTAGAAATGATGTCTGGTACAAAGTGGTACCCATAAATGTACCTGTTCACCAATAATGGTCAGTAAGTGTCTGAGAGATCTGGTGTGGTTTAACAACATTAGATCATCTACCCAGCACCACATCCACTTCATTGTTTACCTCTGTGGTTTAACAACCATCTTGTACATTTTTTTTACAGAAGAAAGATGAGGCATCCCATCTACTGGCTGTTTGGCATGAATGCAGTTAGTGGACATTTAAAAAGTCTTTTAAGTTTTATGGATGTATTTTATTCCTTGGGGTGAAAATGACTTGTATATTATTATATTATATTATATTATATTATATTATATTATATTATATTATATTATATTATATTATATTATATTATATTATATTATATTATATTATATTATATTATATTATATTATATTATATTATATTATATTATATTATATTATATTATATTATATTATATTATTCTATATAAGGGTTCGTGAACTGTAATTATTGGCCATATTTATGGTTAGAACATCCCATAATACAATTCACTATTACTAATTGTCATTGATATGGCATTGGAGCAGATTTTACATTGAATACTTAAAGTACATTTATCCGAAAAACAGCTCTCTTCACCTTTACCTTAACATGTGAATACACGTAAACCCCTTTTGAATACAGGACTTAAATTTGTAATGTGATGTTTTCAAACTATGAATCAGAACATTTTCATTTCAAATGTGATGACAGCACCATGGAAGACAATGAAACATGAGTGGAGTTCTGAAATGACCATTCAATTTCTTCTCTCCTTTTTTCCAGTATAAAGAGCGGTGTAACTACTTTACACAAACTTACAGTAAAAATCCTGAAGAGTCTGCCCTCCAGCCACTTCCTGAGCAAGTGAGACCGAAGCTGAAAGGGATAAGATAGAGAGACTGAAGCTTATTCACTAATTACAATCTGTACTTTGATAAGACTATGGTGAAAAGACATAGACATTGGCATGAATTTTGAAGAGGTTGATCTCCCTGGTCAACCTCTTTAAAATTCATGCCAATGTCGACATGTATTGTAACTATTTTTTTACCTTATTCATACATGAGTATTTCTAAAAATTTGGGAGGAAAATAAACTACCTGGAACTACTTTATCTCTACTGATGCCATGTACTTTACAGAGAGAGAGAGAGAGAGAGAAAAAACTTTGTATAGACAAGTCGAGATATAAACATGTTTGTACGTGTCAAGAGAAACCAACTAATCCCACTAATGCTCGTCAATCTGTTTTCTATTATGTATTTCCTTAACACATGCACTGCAAGTAACTCCTCATCATTACAATTTTCATATGTTTCGTTGGTTCCAAATATATGTGTAGCTCTTACATCTTAAATTTTGGGGAATGTCATTAATCTCAACCCAATTCAAATACGAAAAATGATATTTGATTTCTGATCAGCTTTCATAAACTCATGAAACAAAAGCATGCACTGGTAAAGAAGTTTTTAAAATGGCTTGTTTGTTGACCATAAATGTCAACCACTTTTTTCACCAACCACCGTAATGTCGACTACGGCCTCCATGGCCTCTGAGATAACCATGCCTAAGGTGCTACTGCCCTCCAGTGGCCCCATGCAAGGACAACACCAGCCCTATAAGGTGTCAAAAATTGACGTTTTCATGTCATGTCTAGACTTGTTCTCATTTCCATTACCAACCTTTACAGTAACTTTTGTTTTCTCCCAGATTGTCACTTTTACACTTGTTAGGATGCCTTATTTTCTATACATTGCATGCCCTGTTTTAGACATTACTGAACTACTGAAATTAGGCTGTACATTTTAATACTTTCATACACACTGTATGTATGACCTGTTGAACAATAAGAAGGTCTCAAGAATTAGTCCTGTGGTATGGCGGACTAACACAAAGCAAAGGACAAGCCAGGTCACAGAAAGTTTCACAATAGCTAGAGTGCCGCTCAGTATTAGATACATGACGAATGCACGCACGATGTGTTCTACAAGTAACTTGCACGCTCAGTATTAGATACATGTCATGCTAACTAACTAATCAGCCTTGAAGCAGAAGCTGTAGTTTGGGAGGTTTTCTCTACAGGGCACTGTCTGCAGGGATTGACTGGAGCAAATGCCACCAAGGGGGAGCTAAGTCTAAACCACAGTACCTCCCCATCAGTTGTGAGCCAATAACATTACCTCTCATTTGCATATTACATATCACAAAAAGTGTTTGTAACATGAAATAGGCTACCTATCTTTCTCTAGGTGATTGATTACAGAGTGATTTTCCAAACAGTGAGGGTCCTTGCACATGTATCATCTTTAAGATCCAGTATCAATAAAAAGCTTAAACAGAACATGGTAAACTGTCTTCTCTCAAATCAACAAACACAAGACACTCAGTCATAATTTAATAAATAAAGTCAAAGCATTAAAAACTTTTGGAGCGATTCAGTTGAGACTTATGCATCAAATATCACTGATCAACACTGGTCTGATTGAACTCCAGCTACTGAAAGAAAGAATTCAAGTTCAGTTAATCTCTAATTGTCAGGAGTTGATGGCCATGTTGAGTATAAGAGCATTAAAGTTACTTTGTGTGACATGTGACATTTTGTCAAGGGGCCACACTCCAGAGTCACTGATGTGCACTGACTGCATGAACAGATATTTTCCCCTTATTACTCTCACCTTGTCTGTGCAGTGAGTCATTAATCGAGGCTGACGAGAGCTTAAGTGTATTGCGGAGCGGTATATGACTCCTCAAGTCTCTCTGGACATCACTGGTAATGTGATCTGTGAAAGCATGAGACAGTAAGAAAATGAAATATGTTTGGATCAAATTAGTACACAAAATACATATATATGCTTCAAGCTTTGGCCTGCAACGTGCAGCAAATAAAAAAACATGCCCCATGAATGTATATTTTTATGGGTGCAATACATAGAAAAATATCATATGAAATTACTGAGAAAGTAGCAGGTTTGATTCATTAAAAGCTATAGATGAAAGAAAGCATGGTGATCTAATGAAACCCTTAGACTGATACCCAACTTAATAACTCAGCGTTGGTTTCCACGACATGAGTTTCTCTTTTAAATGTAGTTAGTTTGTCGTTGCTTATTAGACCAGGCGGTTACAATGATTCCCAACCATTATTGGCTTGTAAAACAAAGTTAAATACTCTACTTTTTAAACTACCTTTCAGTATATAAATACTTACCTGTTTATGGATTGACACGTGGTAATGATTGTTTCTTTTTTCGTAATATCTGTAGTTTCTGCTCCCTTTGTGTTACTGTACTACTCCAGCACTGTTCGTCTTGGAAAGACGTCAACAAAAACTAGAAATCTGAACTAACAAGGTTGTCTACTTGTAAGACATTTAATTGATTTGTGAAACTCAAGACTTCTTAAGCCTCATATTAACTTCAAATAAAATGGGGGGCGCTGGAGATTTTGCCCCCTATTATTCATATTAAGAACTCATTGGACTATGATCTTTTATCATCCAGTGATTCCCTGGATCGTTATGAAATGGGGGAAAAATTGGGAAAGACTATATAATCTAACCTGGATGTGTTTCTTATTTTTAAACAATAATATCAATATTAGTACCTCGGTCGATCCCTCTTTGCTCCCACCAGGAGTCTGATGTCATGGGAGGAGTTTGCATTGGGACCCACAAAACTTTTGCTTGTGGCCGTTTCCACGCCACGCCTCTGTGCGTTTCCTCCGCGCGTTGATTTCATACCAAACTCATACTTGGCATTCCCCGTTTTTTTCTCTCTCTCTCTCTCTCTCTCTGTCAAACACGTTTATTGTTTTGTTTTTGTTTTTTCTTCGCCGAGGAAAGACTTACGATTCGGACAGAAATCCAAAAAATAAATTACCGTCGAAATAAAAAGCTAAAGAAGAGGAGTGTGTGTCCGTAGAGAACGGGGCAGGGAAGCCGTTGTAAGGTGAGTGCGCTCTCAGTTTGTTCTTTGTTGTGTGCAGCAACTTTCATGCTGCTGCAGCAGCTGCTGCCGCCGCCGCTCCGCCGCCGCTTCTTGTGCTCTAGAAGTTTTGGGATTTTTGACATATTTCGCATTTTCCCGCTACCACTTCGCTGATTCAGAGCCTCGTGTGTTTAGCGGGGAGTTCCTCTTTGATTTACTCAGTCACTTGTGTCGCATTTGAAGCGACTTTTCGAGGCGTCTCTCGGACTTAGTTTGGAGTTTGTTGAGGTATTATTAGCCCGCTAGCTAACCGACTAGCATGTCAGCTCGAGTGTGTTAGCACCGACTTTGTGTGTAACGTTTTCACCGAAGAATAGAAAACAACACATGTCCTTCCACTTTAAAACCTCAATATGTTTGTTTCACAACTTTTAGTCCGGTGTAGATCGAGTAGTTTTTTGTTAACTTGGGATTAAAAGCAGATTTGCCAACTCACAGTTGGGTAAAAGACGTTGAATGTGGTTTCACCCCCCACCCCCCCTCTACGTGCTAGCAGATGGGATTCATTTTTTTCCTTTTTGTTGTTATTTTAAAAGTTTCGCCAACATGTGTGACTGGTCTTAATGGTTTAAAAGAAGTGAAAGGAGACACGACGACTGACTGAGAGTTTGACTGAATGATCACATTGGTGTATATATGTATAAAAAAAAAAGGAAAGAAAAAAAAAACGTGACCTCCATGTTCATGTTAGTGCTTAGGAGCTTGATAACTTTGTTGTCTGGTCGTCGACAGTCTCTTCATGAGGAGTAGCACCGGTCGACTAACGTGAAATCTCAAAGCTGCCGTGATGAAATCAAGCCTGGTTAATCATAATGTCACTGCTGTTGCATTGAAGCAGAAAAGTGCAGCCCCGTAATGTGCATGTGTCTTGTCAGTGTTTGCTGAGCTCATGGCTTTATTTAGCTCGGTGCTCTGCTGGCTCCCCGCTGCACTAAACACCTGACGTTTCGGTCACAGGGAACTATGCTGAAAATGGCAAAGCCCCCATCTGACCACTTTAGTAATTCATGTCCTAACTTTGCATCATCATCAGTCTGGTAAATGACAAAGCTGTGGCTGTGATTGCACAGCCAGTTGCGTGATTTTCCCACATCCCAGCCAAATTGCTCAGTCGTAACCTTACACTCATCTCTCCTATCTTACACCCTCCGGCTACTTTTTTTATTATTATTATTTGGTGCACTCATACAGTGTAATACAATCCGGTACAAAAGATACATAAATCCTACACTCATAAAAACGTTCAGTTTTTGTTACAACCTAAAAGGTTTTAATATGTATGTACCGGGCTGCATTACACTACTATATTATACTGTATACTCTACAAGTTAGTTATTGTAATGCACCTACAACCTTAGTAATAAACATACAGAAGATGAAAAAGCATCACTAGTTAATATTTATCTTTGTAAACATTATTTCCCCTTATAGGTGTCATTTTATTCTTATAAAACCCAGATTTGAGACAACATAGTCTTCTAAATATACAACACCTTAATTTGTCCAAAACTATAGTATATTAACATATATTTACCAAAACATTTTTGGGTGGTAACACCACATCACATTATAGTTCTTGGTTTAGACTTAGTCAATCATTTAATTTTCATTGATGACTAACCTTTTGGTAGATTCGAGTATACTTGGTGGTAAGTGGAGAAATATCCCTGTAGGCTACAGATACATATTTCTTGTTTTGTTGGACTACAACTCCAAGTCACTATCATTTGGGACAAATAAAAGCATCAAATCGTTGGGATAGATTAAACAGAGGGTACTTAAATGTTTTGCATTTAACTTATATAAAGATTTTTCCAGTTTCACTCACTTGAGTTACTCAGCAATAGACCAACTAATTGTTGCACCATTTGTGTGGGCATAAGCTTGGTTGAATGTTGGTTGTTGTTTAGAGACTTGGAGACGTTGAACTGTTTCATATCCTCTCCTAAATATCTGAAGTCGTTCTAAAACTCCCTTATAAGCAGAGCGATTCTCATTAAATTAGGCATAGTTATAAAGATTCTATGTGATTAAAACTGTTTTTTTCCTTTTCTTTTCTCTCTTTGAAATGTTAATAGAGTCTGGGGTGTCAAGGATCCCAAACAGAACATTAGGTTTAATTCAATCCAGTCAAGACGAGCAGACAGGCAAAATCTTCTGAGTTACAGACTTCTCACACAGTAAAACTTTCAAGACTGACACATCTCCTCCCCTTGAATATCAAAATGTCCTTTCAGGCTTTGCTCTTTCCTAACCATCTCACCAGGGCCCATCTGGTCTCTATGGCAACAGCACAGCCCCGTCAGCAGTGATTGAAACTGGGAAGGCCCTGTGCAGAGTGTGTCCAATAAGCCCACCACAGCAGGGGAAGCTCAGCGACCACACTGATCCTCTGTGGTTCTTCTGTGGCAGGGACCATGTTAGCCACACTCTGGAAAACATTACACACCAGGCAGCACTCATGTTGCATATGTGTGCCTGTGTTTGAGGAGACTTGGAGCATCTTCAACACTAACAAAAGAATGTGTAATTTCCTCATATGGCCTATGCAGGAGAGGCTTCTGGGAAGTTCATATGGTTCAAGTATTGCCTTTTAGCTAGTTTCTCTAGAACAACCTGGTATGGAAAATGATTAACCAGGCTCGCCAACACTAGCTATAGTCCATTTGTCATGTGTCGTCTTTGTAACCCTGACTGCTTGACCAACTGGTAGTGTCTTCATTGACCTTGGCCAGTGTCTTTATAAATTTATGAGCTCCTAATGTTTTGCCATTTTGTTTGTCAGGTCTTTAACCCTGGATGCCAGGGCTATTAATACACCCTGTATCCATAGAAGCTGTAAACAGCTTCAGCTGAATCTGATCTCACTCTTGGTGAAGTGTGGAGACATTTGGAGTCCAAGAAATCTGTCACCATTCACGGCAGCCGCAAACCTAATCCCCATCCTAGCCGTTCATCACAGCTTATGTGTTGTAGATTAATAAAACAGAAGTTCAGGGCTGCTCTTGAATTTGTTTTGAACTATTCTGCATTTGGGTTCATTCATAAAAATCACACAAGTGACTTTTTTTTTTTACAAGTGGAGATAATGGTTTCTCAACAACATAAGACAGGAACAAAATTTTTGCTTGGTCATCACTGATAAAGGTGGTAGACAGAAGTATAAGATTCATGGTGTTGAAAGTGTAAAATGTACTTTACATTAGGTGATTTACATTGTTAACAAACTAGGGATACACGTTTTTAAAAGATTCAATACTTGATACATCTGCGGTTTTATTTTTCTGATCAATGGTTTTGTCTAAAAAATATTTGAACATAGTGTTAATTTCCATTACAATTCCCCAGAACTGGGAAGTTGACAGAAAGTGGTATTTAAAAAAATAAACAAACAAAAAAAAAAAAGACAAATTACTTCTCGGTTGAGTTTAGTTTATTTTCTGTCTGACTAATAGATTAAGTGGCCAAAAGATTAACTGACTCAACCGCTACTACGCACTACTATCTTGTAAATTGGATGGAGTTGTTAGTTGGTCTCCGTTTGTCAGCTAACTCAGATTCAAACCGTGGAGAGTTAGGGACCGGGCTGCAAATATAATCATCTATCATCATAGTGTATATCATTTTATATCTTAATTTTGACATATGTTATATTTGAACATAAATCAGTATGAATGTTTGGGTTTGGCTTATCTAGTAAATTAAATAACCAATAAATCAAAGTTCTACTTACCTATGTTGGACGTATCCAGAGATGGATTGACATATTTAGGTTTAGTCCTGTAGAATATATTGACACGTTGTCCAACTCCATCAGACCCAACCAAACAAAACCACATCTCATTTTTTTTACGTGTTTGGGAAACCCATTGTTCCCCTCTCCAAGTTCTAATACTTTTCCATGATTTTGTTATGGATATAAATCAAACCATATTTTATAACTTAGGGCTGATACAGCATTCTGCTCTGCTTTGACATCCTGTCATTTTCTTCGCTTCTCAGAATCCTTTTCCCCCATTTCTTACCCTCCAAAATCATATATTTTAACAGATGTCCAGTCAGTTATGAGTTTCACTTTTATATGGATAGCAACAAAAAAAAGTTACTCACAAAATGGATTCAGGGTTTTGTTTTTTTTGTTTTTTCTCCTACCGCTTTAAAGAAACAAAAATGGATTTCTAGGCCTTTGGTATTGTTGTGGGTAAGCGCTGTGTATTGGTGCATTCCAGCTGTTGATGAGTTGAAGAAAAAGTAAATTTCTCGAACCGCAAAAATGTCTTTCGTTTATTATTACCATTTCACCAGACTATACATTTTAGGATTTTGTATATGTTGCTTTAGGGGATGATTTAAAGCCGGACTGTATTTTCAAAACATCCAGGAGACAGTGGCATTAATTTCTTTAACCTAGCTGATTGCATTGCTTTTTTTTGTCTAAATTCATCAGCTTTCAAAACAAATACTGGTTTCCATCTCACATTATGGTACAGTATGTATTTGTACTTTAATGGTTTTTTAATGTGGAAGAAAGCCCATCTTGAAGCTTGAGTTCGCATTATCTCGATTTTTGTTTATGGTTGTTGTAGATTTCAAAAGAGATCTAAAATGTGACACATGGTTATGATTTCAAACACTGTACATGACCGCTCTAAACTCTTGTGCAGCACCGCACACATGTTCAGAACTGTTTTGCCCTGTGTGTTCAAGGTGTGTTGTGGCCGGAGCCGTCATCATTGCGTCGGAGTGGAGTTGCCGTGGCAGCCCTGACGGGGCGCAGGAGGAAGGGGGCGATGGAGAGGGACTGGGCGATGGGGCGGACCGTGGATTGGACGGCGATCCCGAGGGAGTTTGGAGTCCAGACATTGAGCAGAGTTTTCAGGAAGCTCTGGCCATCTACCCTCCCTGTGGCAGGAGGAAGATCATACTTTCAGACGAGGGGAAGATGTATGGTGAGGAACACAAAACATTTCTATGTGTCAGAGATGATCATCTCCTCCTTGTTTTACCTATCTAATCTAAAGGATAAAGCTGAGGTCTATATGTCTGTTGAATGCCTGCTGAGCTTCTTCACTTATATACATGTAACAGAATGTAAAAAGATAACATCTCTCAGTTGTTGGTGACCGTTGATCTAATTGTTAGCACATTTAAAGCCGTTCTTCACAACAAAGGTAGTTTTTATTGATTTATTTGAGCAGTAACAGTTTTATACAGGAACTAAACAATTAATGATTGAGATTTTGCCCTTTTGTTTTTTGTTTTTGTTTTCCACTTGTCTTAAGGGTTGTGTGGTGGTAGTTGAGCATCTTAAATTGTGCTTGTTTAAACCTGCATGAGGCTCATTTGTCAAGTGGAGTCGGTGTCTATAAGTTGTACAGCGACACTGACCAGTAAACATCTGTACACAACTTTTTGCTGCATGTACTTTGGAAGCCACTGGTTTATTGATGCTTCCTTTAAAGAGCCCTTATTTTGAACTCAGGTGATCTGCTTGCAGGAATTTTGGGACTGTGCTATTTAACTAGGAGATCAAAGGGTAGCCAGCAGTGACGAGGTCAGAAGATCGAGCAGATTGACATTTTAAGTCGAGTTAGGGGTGGAGTATACAGAAGTTGCTCGATTCCTCTAGGACATTAATTGCTTACTGACCAATTCATTTAATGAATGGTGTTATACATGTGAATATGCAGTGTGACTTCTGTTTTTAGTGGGATCTGTCCAGGAGGCTGCCTGTAAGTGAGAGCTTTGATGTATTTTGACTATTCCTACCTTATTGAGGTCCTTGGCTACCACCCAACATTCCTGGCATTTCTTTCTTTTTTTTCCCCATTTTTTTGGCCGAGAGTTGCCGTTCCTGCATGCAGCACTCTGTGTCATGCGTTTGTGTACGTGTGAGCGTCTGTTGTGAGGGAAAGGGGATATGTGATCCCATGCGACAGAAAGGGAAAGTTTGTTTCAGCATTGCGGCATTTTGTCCTTTTGTGGAAATGTGGGCTCACCGTGTTGACCACCCCCACTTCGCTCTCAATGAGCAAAGATAGTCCCACCGGTGCACACGTTCACACATTGAAAAGCTGTACTCACACTTAGAGCACATTGTAATATCCACACTCCTGTTAAACCACCAGGCTCTCATTCTCTATCCAGGATTTATGACACCACCCCCTTTTGAGTCACTGTCTCTCACACACGGCATCGTGAGAAACTTTGTACATGAATTAAAAAAAGACAAATCAAGTATCAAGTATCTTACATGTTGTACAATTAAAATAGATGTACAAACAGCATCAGATGATAACTGATATGTTGTCATTATATAAGATAACATAAACCTTATTAGTCATATTTATCATCACATCATATATTGAAAGCTTTTATGTCAAAGTCACCCCAAGGCAATTCTATGCTATGATCACATTTTCTTAATCTGAATCTACATATAAAACAATAAAATACAATAAAATCTGCCGACAAGAGGTTTATCGCCGCAATTTTTCTAGATTACTTAATACATCACATCTTGCATGTGCCCTCTAGTCGTGTGACTGTTATCAAACACAGAAGCGGCAGGTTGCCACAGTGTCTATTTTTTTTTTTTTTTTTTTTTTTTACAGTGGCATGAATTCAAGTCCTTTTGTAAACATAAAGCCAGTTCATGAAGTTGGCAGAGCCTGTGTGGTTTATGGTTTCAGAGTATACATGTGTATCAAAATATCAGATTTACACCGAGATGTATTCTGTCTTTAATATAACTCCGTCCTCTGTAACTAGGCCAGTCGTAATTGAGCTCAGCTTCTATGCTTGTCTGCTCTCTCAGTCATATGTTACTAGTATGATGTCACCCCGGATTATGGTTTCAAGCGTGTATTCCCAAATTAGGAGGATCAGCAGACGGATCACTTGCTCTTGCACTCGTAAGGTTACACACATAAAACAGACACCGCTTGTTTCAATGACAATATTTTAGTAACGTTGCCAAACACATTATTAGTGTGTGTAATCTCCTGCAAATACCTTTATTGCCTTTCAAACTACACACTGTCTAGAGAAAGAGAAAGATGAGAAAATTTTATCAAGCTGCTCACTGCAAAGTCTGAGAGTGACACCAGATGGACAAGGATGGGCTCATAGATATTCTACAGTCCACATTTGTCAGGGGTGTTCCCTTGCTGTAAGTGAAACATGTGTCATGAAGAAAACATAACCCCATGGAAAACATGTCCAAATAACAATAAACCGGAGTTTATTTCTGTCACTGACTTTCTTTCTTTTTTATCTTTTATTCCCTCTACTTTTAACCAGAAAGCAGATGGGCAAATGCTTCATTTATGTTGCAGATGAACATGAAACTAAAAGTAAATATATATGAAATGACACTGGGATAATAACTTGGAAAAGGAAATTTATCTTCCAATACAATGTCAGGTTTCCTAACTTTCCTGTCTTTGTAATATGTTCTTATGTTAAGATTTAAATTAGTCACTTAACAGTAAATGGGGCTTGAGTTGAGTTCTGATGAGAAGCCATTTGGCTCTATGTGGATTAGTGGTAGGCTGCAGGAAAGAGCATGTGTCCTGTTTGGGAAATTGGAGCAGACTGCTGTGTCTGAGTCAGCTCCCTTTGTTGATCTTGGAGTTCTGTGTTCTGGTAACTTCACAGAGGTGATGTGACTCAGCCTGATGTGACCTAAGTCCCGCCAGGATCGCACCACTTCCCAGAAAGAAGGATGGTGATGTTGATGATGTTGGAGCACATGGATATGTGATTAAATGTTTGCAGCAGTGGAATTAGTCTGTAAGGTTTTTTTTTTTTGATCACCTTTATCTTAAACTTCTGTTTAGGCTCTCTAGCATCTGTGGAAGAGTGAATCGAGAATTGCTCACCAGTTACGATTAGAGACAAGTAAATCATCAGGTGTGGGTTGGAGCTGGGGGAGGCAGAGAAAAGGGAGAGAGGGGGAAAAAAGAGCTGACCAGGCAGTCTTTACTGACCACATTTTGGAAATCTGATGACCTCTCCTGTCTTTTTTTCCCTCCATTCCTTCACTCACCCATCTGCTTAGGAACTCTGCCAACAAGCAAAACTAAACCTGACTTTAAATTAACCCAGGGTGTCCTTAATGGGAAAATCATACAGCAACAGATATGGAAAGCTTGACTTGTGTCTGTGTCTGTGTCTGTGCCTGTGTGTGTGCGTGTGTGTGTGTGTGTGTGTGTGTGTGTGTGTGTGTGTGTGTGTGTGTGTGTGTGTGTGTTAGACATCTCATACTAAAGTACAGGCAAATTAAACTTGACAGATAATATCGCTGCTTCCGAATTCTGAGGAGTGGATGGTTATCACTGCCTTTCTGGTTCAGTGAACAGTTGCATTCTGTTATACCAGTAGTTTTATGAGAATGGTGTAATTAAAATGAAAGCCTGTTTGTTTGTTTTTTAGTGTTTTTTTTTTTTTTTTGTGCCACAGAGAAAAACTGAGGCGGGACATTGGTCATATATATATGATCTATCTGCTCTTGCTGCATGAATAGCTTCATTCACCAGCGTTATTAAATTTGGTTCAAAGTGATGGTTATGATGATTTATAGACTCTTGATGACTGTTGAGTTATTGTCAGCAAACCTCGTTACTCTAGGCTTTTCATTATTCTGAGATAAAATTCTACTCGCACAGAAAGTGATGAATTTCACGATTGCCTCATGATTGTTGTGAAACAAAGGAAAAACCTAACGTGACTCTTTCTGTAATAATGTAATCTGTGTTGTGGCGACGAACCTTAAACTGAATTCATTAACATGGGGAAGGTTTTAAGGTTCATACTGAAGGGGGACTGAGAATATATAAATGAAGGCTTCTAATATAATATGGCTCAAATACAAGATTGTTACAAATGAAGAACTGATTCTTTCTTCCACTGACTTAAATAAATAATAATATAAAATAAATAATAATAATAAAGCATTTTATTTTATCTAAATGCTCTTCTCTAATTTGATGTGTTACTTTCTCAATTTCAGGTCGAAATGAGTTGATAGCTCGATATATCAAGCTACGAACAGGGAAGACACGCACACGCAAACAGGTATGTACAGATGTCATTGAAGACTCAATCATATACATATAATCTATAGACATTTATACATATAATCTATATAATTAAATTTGCTGTGCCCAGCTTCCATACCTCTGTTTTTATTTAGTTGTAAATTACTTAAATGACTCGTTAAAGTGATTATTAATGGACCACGGTTGTTTTTAAAATTGTAAAAGTCATGCTGTGAATGTGTGTGTTTTCATGGGGTTCGCCCTCGCCCCATAGGTGTCTAGTCACATTCAGGTTCTGGCACGTAAGAGGGTACGAGAATACCAGGCAAGCATCAAGGTGGGTTCCCGCTGAATCGGCTCTCTCTTCCCTCCTTAGTCACATACCTTCTTCTTCTTTTCCTTCCCCCTTTTCCTTCATCCCGTCTTTCTTCAGGTCTCTAGTCACCTGCAAGTCTTGGCCAAGAGAAAGTCTCGTGAGATTCAGTCTAAGCTGAAGGTACACGTGCTCAATGCTTTTGTCATACTAGCTGCTTCGCTCTGCATGTGGCCCAAATCCAAACTTAACCTATAGAACCAGCAAAGGCTACTTTGACAAAAGTTAGGGTAGGTTTATACTTCTCCATCAAGGTGTTACACAACCTCCAACTGTGTGTTAGAGGTTCTGTTTACGTGTGATTCTTGGGTATACATGGGTACATGGGGTACAGAAACAACATAAGGCTGGTTAAACATTTTCTCCCACATTATCATTATTATTATTATTTTTAAATAGTAATTGTAATTTCACTTATCTATAATGATAAAATCTATATGAAAATCCGTTTTAGAAAGATGTTTCAAAAACGTTTCATTAAATTCAAATCCAGCAGTGTGGATCTGATCTGAATAGTTGAAATCCCTTTTAACATCTTATGTTTATGTAACTAAGAGCTCAAACTAACAAGATTTACTTTCTTCACACATTGAAGAAACTAACCCATGAAGGTCGTCATTCAGAGCTATGCATTTCTCAAGATTTAACAGCTTTACATACGTCATTTTCCAAAGAAGAGTCACTACTGTGTTAGTCAGCCGTCTTGCTGTAATACAGTGGAATTAAAATGATGTTGTTTTTCACCATTTTGGGTTGAATATCAACACCAGCTGCAGATCTTAGCAGCAAACAACCAGACTTTGCATTTTAGCCGTTCAGGATCTAACATAAAATAGCTGTAGCTCGATGAATCTTATATGAGCAATTCTATGATGATGGAGCAAAAAAGAATCTGTCCAACTGTCTGACATGCTTCCTTATAAGCATGACATATCAGTGTAGTCTACTGGTGATGCCACATTTACTATATTATAGTGTAAGGTCTGGTCACTGAAACACCTTGATGGAGATAGGACAAGGTATATGATCATAATATAATTAAGCCACCAAGACAGTCTTATTTATTATCATTTAATGCAGGAATGTGGTGCTGCAGTCTCAAGTTCTGCAAATGTCATATCATTAGACGTTTTATTGTTCACTTCAGGGGTCTCATTTATTTTCTTTCTTGCCGCATTTGACGTTGTTTGACTTTGTTCAGTGTAAAAGCCAGATTTTTTTGGTTTGTGTATCATATTTTGCGGTAATGCATGTCATCATTGTTTACAAAGTTCAAGAGGTTTGCGGTGTCAGACCGATCATTGCATGAGATTCTGTAGTTGGCATGGTTGATTAAAGCATGTACATGGCTGCAGTAATACACTGGAAGACCTGCACACACATAAACATACAAGGAGTTTTAATGTGCCCCTTGTCCGTGTGCACACTGCGGAACTTTTAGTTTTCTCCTTTGATATATTTCTGATCTCTACGTTCTCATTCTTGAACATTTCCCTCAGTTCTTTTATATCTTTTCTGTTGAAGCACTTTTCTTGTGGTTTTACTCTTCCCTGTAATTAAAGACTCTCTGTGACATCGTTTTGCACCAGAGGCATTTAATTTGCTGTTCTCTAATACACATTTGGAGAGAGTAACTTGTTCAGATTTTTCAGGTCTGTATATTTCTTGGTATGAATGTCAGTTTTATTATGGCTCAGATTAATAGGAGGTTGCTTGTACTTTCAATATATGATGGATGTGTTTGAGCCTAGCACAGTAAGTTTGTAGCGTTGTCACTTCAAAGAGTTATAGTAGTGAGCAAGTTGTTTTCCTTTATTGCCTAACAGTGATTCTGTGACCTACTTTCACTGTGAATGTACTGAAGTAAATTAATATTGTGTCTTTTTTGCCATAGGCCATGAACTTGGTAAGTTTTGGTTATACAATTACAGTTTTCTGCTTCAGGCTTTGTGCTTTGTGGTTGGCATCACATTGCTGCTAGTTCACAGTGCAGTTCTTTTGCCAGACTCAAAAATCCTGCGCATCATTCTTTTATGTTTTTAGTGGCTTTAGTTAAATACTGGTGATGGCTCCAGTTATCTCTCCTAGCCTGCTAGTGTGGTGCCCCTCTTGCTTTGGCATCCCCCCCCCTCCATGTATCTGCTTTGCACTCTGTCCTGTTTTCCTTGAAAGTTACTGCATCATGTTGGAAGTAAACTGGCTGGCTTGCTGTCTAAACTGGCCCCAAAGTTTGGCTGACTCTATAATGACCAGCAATTTGCTAGGTTTTTGCAGGACAGTGCATTTTCATTCTGTGTTACTTTGTCTCTCTCCATCAGGACCAAGTATCCAAAGACAAGGCACTGCAGACAGTAGCCAACCTCTCATCAGCTCAGATCGTGTCTGCAAGTGTAATGAAACCCCAGACCCCCTTCCCTCCGCCAGTCAGAGTGAGACACACACACATCTGTTCTTTTTTACCTTCTGGGTAAAAATCTGTGTAACACTATCTGCCCTGTTCCCTCTCTCCTTTGTGTAGTTTTGGCCCGGCCCTATGCCAGGACAGGCTGGACATTCTCAGGAGTAAGTATCACTGGCAGACTAGTTGGTTTTGTTTGTTGAAACTGGAGAAAGTTTCACGATTATCTTGATATTGTTGTTCATTTTTGAATACATACAATTTGTTTTTTGTTTTTTTTCTCGCTTCTTACAGCATCAAGCCCTTTGCACAGCCACCGTACACTACACTACCAGCCTCTGTCCCTGCGCCTATCAGTAAGTGTAAATACAAACTGACATATTTGAGTAATTATATTGATGATTTGATTGATGATTTTATTGTGTTTTTTAGGTTATGAGCCCCTACCACCTCCTCGCCCTGCAGCCATAGCAGCTCCTGTTTGGCAAGACAGAACCATCGCCTCAGCAAAACTACGGCTACTGGAGTACTCTGCTTTCATGGAGACTCAGAGGGACCGAGAGACGGTACAGATATTCAGACATTTTTTTTAAGTCAACATGTTACCGTTTTGACCTTTTTGACCCTTCTTTTCTTCGTCCTCTCTTCCAACAGTATAAACACCTTTTCGTGCACATCAGCCCATCGAACCCAAGCTACAACGACCCTGTGTTAGAGTCCATAGACGTGAGGCAGATTTATGACAAGTTCTCTGAGAAGAAGGGAGGTCTGAAGGAGCTGTATGAAAAAGGGCCGCACAATGCATTCTTCCTCGTCAAGTTCTGGGTCCGTATGAAAAATTAATGATGGAAGAATTAATGTTGATTCTTTTTTTTTTTTTTTTTTTTTGTTTGTTTCTAATACCTTGGAATTTCAACATACATGTTTAAAGTAAAGAAATTTAGTATGTTTGACAGATCATCACAAGAGGCAAAGTTTTCTGACACCTTCGTCCGCGTCAGATTTTATTATATTCGTTACATTAAATAGTTGATTTAAGTTGGGTCGCATTTTTGCAGCTATTCAGTTTGAGGTTATAACCTACCGTACCACAGGGGGGAAGCAAAGCTTAGATGATAGAGAATTGAAGCTTTACACAGGAAATCGCTTTTTCTTCACCAGTAGTTCCTTGCATACTGAAAACAAGAAATACTTCATACGTTACTTTTTTTGTACTGCTCAGAGTATTTAAGCAGACATACATACGGAGAAACAGAGAAAGCTTTTTCTAGTTTTCCTTTACTCGTCTTCTTTTTTTCACGCTCGCTTCGTGTGCATCTTTTGTGCGATCGCTCCAGGCGGACCTGAGCAGTGACATTGAGGAGGGGTCTGGTGCGTTCTACGGAGTGAGCAGCCAATACAGTGGAACAGAAAACATCACTATCAGTGTCTCAACTAAGGTCTGCTCCTTTGGTAAACAGGTGGTGGAGAAGGTCGAGGTGAGGAAAATCAACCCAGTATTGTTGGTTTCATTTCATATCGATGTCAGACGGTGTTTAATTGTGACACACGTGTGGATTCTTCCCCTTTCAGACAGAATATGCACATATGGAAGGAGGGAAATACGTGTTCCGTATCCATCGTTCGCCCATGTGTGAATACATGATCAATTTTATCCACAAACTCAAGCATCTGCCAGAGAAATACATGATGAACAGTGTACTGGAGAACTTCACCATCCTACAGGTGTGTATAGGGATGTGCACCATGAGCTTAAAAACAAAGGAAGTGGTAAAAGGTTACAGTTCATGAGTCACATATCCCCAGAGAGTGAATCTTTGAATCTGTTTTAATACCTCCTCCCACAGGATATTTGCTCGAAAAGGGATATTGTAAAAGTCATCTATAATTGCATCCAGGGCCTTTTAGTGAAGCCTAATTTAAAGATAGAAGAGAGAGATAGGAGTGAGGGAGTGGTCAGTAATTTAAGATGTAGTCTCTTCTGTTTAGCGCACTGTGAAAGAGACAGTTTCCACAGCTCATCAGGAAAAAAAAAAAACTAGATCAGAGCTTCCCTTGAAACTTCAGTTTCTCAGTCCAAAACTATAATCGCCAATGAGCTGTTTTTCTGGCATGTTATAGAGATAAGTTTCCCACTTTGCCCTCTTTCCTGACATCTGTGAACGTGTGTTTATTTTTGCTCAGATCTTAAGCTGAAAGTTGTCGTCACTATAAAGTAAAACGTTGAATCCTCTGTCCTTTAAGTCCTGACCATCTACTAATAATTTCCTCTGCTTCCCGTCCCTTGCCAGGTTGTGTCCAACAGAGAAACTCAGGAGACTCTGCTGTGCATCGCCTTTGTGTTTGAAGTGTCCACTAGTGAACACGGAGCACAGTACCACGTGTATCGGCTAGTTAACGACTAGCAGCACGTTGCGTGCGTGCACAGACTCTCCACAGACTTTTTGATACATAGAGCATAAACACTATTTCCAGCTCAAACACACAGAACCCTCCCCATCCCCATCCTACTCCTCTACTCTAAACACACACTTCTTTTAACAGACCAACAGTCCCACTGTCTTCACACCTGTTGTTTAATGTGTATGTATTTTTATTCACTGCAAATTAGGCTCACATGTCTTCACAACATCCCACAAATTGAACACTAAAAGTGATTTTTTTTTTTTGTATTTCAACCAAAAACATAGCATCATTCTTAGTGATATCAGAAAGTGTTGTGATGTTATCCAATATAATTCTACAGTCACAGCAATATTTCATCACATCAACTTGATTGTGCACATCTCTCATCATTGTTGGGCTCAAATTGTCACTTTTTTTCACCAACTGACGTGAAAACAAACAAACAAACAAATACTTAACACAGATGTCTGTCAGATTCTGATTATCTGGATCTGCACTGACATCATAAACGCAATAAATATGTCAAATATATCAAGATACATATTGATATTATCCCACCATGTACAAAGACTATGGTTGTAATGCACTAAAAGAAATAAGTAGTAACCATTTCTGGGGAATTTTTAATGCATATACATTTATGTCACAGGTGTGACTGATGTGAGACGAGTTTGAATATAGGTTGGCAAGCAAATCATTTAATCAGTGTTAATGTAACTGCCACAATGACTATTTCCTTCTACAGTTTGTATTGTCTCTGTTAGGTAGGACTTTAAATGAGCCTACTACAGTGTATCTTCTATCACTGCTTAAAATGGAGTCGCGATCTTCGGTTTGTTTAAAATCAGAACTCTTAAGGATCATGTGACGCTAAGTATGAGTGTGCCTCCTCTCAGATTATAATGCACTACATGTAAAGATACAAGTCGTATTTATATTTGAAACACGGTGTCAAAGTGTAAAGAGAGCCATCATTTTAGGTGTTTTTTTTTTTTTTTTTTTTTTTTTGATGTTTAGTGGTACATGGCACGGAGGGAAAGATTTTTTTTTTTTTTTGATCAAATTTCAAAGGTGGTGTTCAATAGACTGGCTCACTTGTCTTTGGAAACAACATTATTTCACAAACTATTTCAGATTTCAGCTCACACGTAGTGGTCGGAGACATTTTGAACGGAAGAATTACCCTTTATTGTTCAAACTCTAACCATAATGTTTTTTACTCTGGCCGTGGGAGCTTGCTGCAGTATTTCTACCTCCACGTGAGTTGGGATAAGAATGTGCTTTGGTTCATAAAGCCTTAACCTGAGGAGCACTGATGTATAGGACGTGTACACTACACTTGTAATGGTACTGTTTTATAAGCCAAAACAAGGTAAATAGACTCGTTTTTGTAAAGATAAACTATCTTTTTTGTATTTTACCAGCACAACTAGAAGTGTTACACTAAACATCATGAATGATGGGTATTTTTTTCTTCTTTGATGTATGCAAAAATGATGTATGGTACAGACTACACTAAGGTCACCCAGAGTGCACTGGGGTAGATTTGTGCCTGATAACACTAACAAACTGTCCAACTGACACTTGCTTTTGTTCCCTTTTATTCTATGTAATGTTTTATTTTAATTTTTTGATTTCTGGTACACATGGATACAAGCATTTTTGTTTTTGTTTTGTTTTTTATAGTAAGTCTTATTCGACGCTATCACAGGATCATTTTTAAACCACACGGACACAAAACAATGATTTCTCTTTTGACTTTGTATCACAAAACTAAGAGGCGACTGGTGCCGTTTTAAAGATCTTTGATATTCATTGTGTGGTCAGCTAAATATGTTTTATTTTGTTATTTCTTTTCTTGTCTGTGTGGTTGGCTGTGCCTCAACACTCCTTTGGTCAAGTCTGCTCAGTGAATTAAATCTGTGCCTTCATGCTGTACCAATAAAATCACAAGGTGTTTGCAGAACTGTAGCCTTTAGAGTCTTGATAATAACATTGTGACAGCTGCTTGAGGGAGGAAATCATTAATAAAAAATCTAAATCTGCTACTTAATAACATATATACATGATATATCACTGTAGTGAAACCTCAGTATTACTTGACTTTATCATCTAATATGTGTTTGCAGAATCAAATATTGATTTTTCCCATGTAGTTGTCTCAAATTTTGTTTTATGTCTTTTATTCAGACTTCCTCATCTTTATTCATAAATTAGCCAGGTTTAGCAAAACATTTTCTATGTATTTGTATGTGGACAAAGTTAAACACTGATATTTTGTCCAAACCTAGAGAAAATATTTCAAAATACAGTATTAATGTGCAACATTGCCCACATTTGCGATCCCATGCTGTTGTTCTTCTGTTTTAGTTTAATAATGCAGAGACTGATGTTCTTGTTTTGACTGCCAGGTGGTGCTGTAACCTCAATTTTTAGCACAATCAGTTCATTCAGTTCCCTTGTGTAATGTATATAGAGCCTAGACATATAGGCTTTACCTTCTCTGCTTACATAATCTGTGTGCCTCTAGTAATAACCTCCCAAACATCTGGTATTATCCTACATCAGTGCCATATCAGCCATGAGACATACTCGTGTCTGTGTTTTTGTAGACATAAAGGTGTGTGTTTATAAAAAAAACAGACGGTTCTACTAATATTGTCTGCTCAGCGGTTTGTCAGTAAGAAATCTATACTCAATGTTTCTTTTACACAATGACTACAAGAGAAGATTTATGAGGAGTTAACAGAAGAGCAACATACAAAGCATAATGACTACATGTGCCACATACACTGTACAATCCTGTGCTAATTCTTTAGGCCAAAGGTAGTCATCCATCATCAGTATTGCTTCTGTTATATCGACGGCTCATGACATGTTAAGTGTATGTTCACACAAAGGTTTCATATCCGGTGGAAAACCTCCAGCAATTAAACCTATACGCTGTTGTTATAACTTTTTCAGGAAGTTATATATGATGTCTCACTCGTTGACATGTAATACTTCACACACACATTAGAGCAGCAGTCTGTATTGCCTATATGTCAGAGTTGGAATGAGAGTTTTCTTTTTGTTTATGTCGGCAACATGTTAACATGTTATTTATTTCTTCGTCGTATCTTCGACTTCGTAAGCGTACAACTTGTACAACAGATAACATGAAAGGGTTTGATTTAATATCTGACATCTATTGTCAGATAGCCAAATTAATTTACACACTTATTTCCCATGTTGTTCCGTTGCACAAGTGCAGAGGTACGCACACATTTGCCATCAACCAGTACTAATTCCGATCATTTCATTTTTGTGAGATTTGCAACCTCTAAACTATACATTCTCCCTTCGCCATCACTAACGACTGCTGCTGCCGCCGAGCTGCAACTGGTCAATAATGCATAATAGTTCCCCCATATACCATATGCTTTCACTCTTTATCATAATCAGCTATTTAAATGGCAGAAAACACACATATGGCAATTCATGTTTATTGCATGCTGTAAATCATGCCAGTGAGACGGAGAGGAATAAATATATAAATGGAGACATTTTAGTAGGATACTATGACTGACACTATGTCACTGATGGGGACATGTCCATACCCACGTCTATGCTGCGTGTTCACCTCTTGTATTTGTCATACACAGTCACACTTGTGATTGTTTGGCTCTTGTGGTAGCAGACATTCGTCAGACTTATCTGTCTGTGAAGGTTTATATGTGCCATGTTGCCAAAACGATGATGAACACTAACATGTGCACCAAGTCATCAGCCAGGGTGTGGTACTTACCGCTTACGCCGGACTATTATAACACAAGTATATAACTCACATTCTTATCAAGTTACTCACAGCTCAATTTCCCTAAATCAATAAACTAATGACTCGTGCCTTTTTTGTGATAACTTAACTCAATAACAACGAGCTTGTCTTCCCCTCAGCTTGGGTGGATTTGCACAGGTCAAGTCACCGCATTCAAAAATTACAGAAGTATTGTTGGTGTGTGCTATTAGTAGATCAAACAAATCTCAGACTCATTAGTTTATTAGAATGTAATGAATTGATCCGTGCTTTTTATTAAAACACACACATATATCCCACATGATGTGTTTGTCACCTTGGCAGATTTGACATGAAGGGTGTGGTGGGAAAATGTCAGCTGCAGAAGCTTAGCCAAAACAATCCGGTTATGCAGAAAGTATCTGCTCATATTATCTCTCCCCCCCCTCTCTGTTTCACTGGTCTTTTTTTTTTAATCTCATTCATCTCTTTCCCTTTTTTTCTTTCTCCTCTTTCTTTTTCACTCTCTTCTCAAGTTGCTCTATGTTTGCTCATGTCCTGACCTGTCTCTGCTCTGTCTTCAGCAATTAGTCATTAGCACATAGGGTGCATGCATGCAGATGTTTGGATGTGCATGAGTTGGCGTTTCTTTTCTTTCTTTTGTATGATGAGTTTATTATTAGTATTATTTTGATTTTATAGCAAAATCAACAGAATATAATTAAAAGGTTGTAAATGACAGACATACTTTATTACGTAGGTCCCAATTAAGTGTCTTTGATTTTCTTCCAACAACCTCTCATCAAACTGTTTTCTAACTTCATTTCTCTGCAGATCACTACAGGTTCAGGTACAGGGAGATATGTTGACTTGTTTTGCACACACACACACACACACACACACACACACACACACACACACACACACACACCATGTGTCCATGTCCAGTCTCTCATCAGTTTCATTTTCTGCAGGACAGTTTTTTTTATTGTAATTGATCTGGTATAATAGAATCCCCTTTTTTTGTGCAGTGTTTCCTGTGTTACCAGCTGCACCCCAGAGCCATCCAGCTTCATTCCTGACCAATTTCAAAGTCTTCTGCTCCATTTTGCTTCACTGAAAGTGAATACACCACCTCACTGGTCTGAATGCATTTTACTGTCATAGCTGTTGCTGTTTTCAAACCTAGTTAAAACACTAACTTGGAAAAACTAGTAGATGCAGCTGTCTAATCATATTGTTGTCTCAAGTTTCGATAAATTACCTCAAATTTGCACTTATACAGTAAGTATATTAAATGTGTTTGGTTACAATCCACATGTTATGAGCTGTGACGATGTACTGTTTTTATAGTCGTACTTTACTTTTCCTTTGTCTGTGTTTTTTTCTTTCCATCGTCTTGTGTCGGTTAGACCATGCAGGACAGGTACACGGAACTATTTCTCTGTGACAGCAGTAACTGAAGGAATTTTGGCACAGACCATTATCTCCCTTGATAGAAAAAACACGCTTGCGTTAATTCTTCTGTTTCATCGCGGACGCAGTTTAAAGTCCCTGCCTGGATCCCTCCCTTCACTCCGCACCTGCCTGTGAACTCTACAGGTCCCACCTCGACGGGGCGCGGTACCGAGGGAGGCGGAGTTCAAAGCCTCTGCTCTGGGAACATTTAGCTCGTCTACATTGTTGGCACATCCGTTGCATTTATTATCCTACGCTCAGCATAACCGTACTTCTCGAGGGGAGGGGATCAGCGCCTTTGTTTTTTGTTTGTTGTGGTGTTTTTTTTTTTTTTCTTCTTCTTCTTCCTTCGATTTGGAAACTGGTTTAATCGATTTTTCCCCCCGCGGAAGGGTATCGATTTGGGAAGATGATGGCTCCGGAGCCGCTGCGATCAGTGATGACCGTCAGGAGCGAGGAGGACACGTCGCTCGCGGTGCCTTCAGACAACAAACTGCGCTCGGGACAGCAGCGCGTGCTGGATCAAGTGCACTCCATCAAGAGAAAGTCCAGACGCGGGAAGAACGACTCAGTGACTCTTTCGCCTACAGGTATGGAGGAGGAGGAGAGAAAAAACAACTACAACTTTTATTTAAGAATAAAGACGTCGACGTTGTTAATATTTGTTAACTATTGATGTTGTTTGCTGATACTATTATACGTTAGTTACGCTTCGTGCGTCATTTAACGTCCCCAGGTGCAATAATGGCATCCGTCAAACAGGAATGCTGCTTTAATGTGCGGAGTTGTTTCTCTTCGTTTAATGTTACAGTGACAATGTGATTCATTTGGAGGCTAAACATACGTGTGAAGGCTAAACAAAGCAAAACACAACTTGAGTTAAGTTTGGAGTTGGGTATTTTTTGTTTGTTTAATGTGATAGAAGGGTGTGTGTGTGAGAGAGAGAGAGAGAGAGAGAGAGAGAGTGTGTGTGTGTGTGTGTGTGTGTGTGTGTGAGAGAGAGAGCGTGTGTGTGTGTGTGTGAGAGAGAGAGAGAGTGATTGCGATTGTGATTGTGATTGTGCGTGTGTGTGTGTGTGTGAGAGAGAGAGAGCGTGTGTGTGTGAGAGAGAGAGAGAGAGAGAGAGTGATTGCGATTGTGATTGTGATTGTGATTGTGTGTGTGTGCGTGTGTGTGTGTGTGACATGAGACACGCATCCCACATTTCTCCAGCGAGTCATAGCTCAGTCTCTTGGTTAATCAGGAATGCAGCTCATGAACTTACAAAAGCTCAGGCAGACATTTTGAAAATTGCATTTTAAACCTTTCGAAAACAAATAGCTCTGCGTGGTGCTGAAGGGCAGAAGGGCAAGGGGCATTTAAAGATCTGTCAAAGTTGAGAAACAAAATAAATAAATAAATACTGCGCGACTTGTGAAATGTGCAGGTCGTCGTGTCTGTTGAGTCCAGCTGTGCAGTGCACGAGTCGTCATGTTTCGAATCAGTCAGTAGCCTCTTTTGTAACCTGCAAAGCTGGAAATATTTATGGTGTTTTACTGCCTCACCAACACGGTCAATATTTCAAGTGATTGTGAAATTTGTAGCATCCTCGATGAAGGGCACTTCTCGGGTGTTTAAAATTGGCCTTCATCAAATAATTGCAATTTATACAGTAGACAAATGAAAACTGGAGCCTATTTGAGAGAAACCCAGTCGAACCATTTTAACAACAAGAAATAAAGAGGAACCTTATTTTAAACTAAAGGTTGTGGCTGAATGATACATTGTTTTTTTAACCTCATCTCTGATCCACATAAAGGGCAACTTCAAAATGAAACCTTTATAATGAAAACAGAAATTGGCTTGTCCCTTCAAAGTCATTATTTTCTATTCAGTCTTTTGTTAATTAGTCTTTATTGAAGGCAAACGTATTTCGCTCAAGAAAAAAAAAAAAAAAAGAAAGAATAACCTGGCTGGTTTTACTTTGCATAGGACAACTATACTATACTATATGTAGAAAACACATGACTGTAGACAAACATTGAGTAAGAAAGACAATGTTAGAGTTTCACACACCCCTGAGGTTATACAGCTACTCGCACCCTCTCAGTCTCAAATGGATGCTTCTGAGACTCATATTTTAATATTGAAGCTGTATTAGTCACAATGTTGTAGCGATGGAGATGATAATGTCTAACAATAGTTGGACACTCTCCACTGCAAATATCACAGTCAACAGCCTTGGTCTGTCCTGTCCTGTCACGTTTTAATGAATGTTCAACTGGATTACTAAAACCATATTTTCTCACTTATCTTGAACACCATCGAGCCATGAAGATAGTCTGGGACTGGGTGGAGTATGGGCTGAGGTCTCGCGTCTCTGCTGCCACTCCAACACAAATTAGCCGTATGGATTTTCGTGTCAGGTGCTCAACGAGTGGGGGGAAGTAATAAAAAGATCATTCATGTATGAAAGTGTTCAAAGTCCATCAAATAGGCCTGTAAAAGAATACGCTCGTCCCAATCAATCTCAATGTTGTCATAGCTCTGTTATTTCTCCATTTTTTTAAGCTCTACATAAAAGAGTAAAATGTACAGACAATTCTGCTAAGCCTTTTTCAGTCTGTGGTAAAAGATGAAATGTTTTTTAAATTCAGAAATGGAAGAAGTAGCCACAGTGAGGGGGTTAAGGATTTATCCACAGTAACTGGATTATTATTATTTTTATTTTTTTTTTGGAAAGGCTTGTTGCTGTTGTGTTTCAACTCTAACCTTCTCCATCTTATTGGAAAGGCAACAGAAGATTTAGCAGCAGATTTGGGGAAAATCTCAGCATATTAAAATGAAACAACCTGCTTGGCTGGACAGTAGGCTAAGAGGAAAAAAAAAACCTGAGCCATCCATGACTCAGGTGAACTGACCTTTTACTTTGAGACTCTTCTTCCTTTTCTGAACAGAATTCACATATGTTGATGCTGGTGATTGTGTTATAGGTTTTTTTGCCCATAGTCTCTTACATTTGGTGCAATATGGCAACAAGTCTCACACTAATATAAATCATTCAACAAGACATAATGAACAAAGAGCTAAACATGCCAGTACAAGAAAGGTGGATTTTACTAAGCTCATGGACAAAGTGCAGCGCCGCCAACTGCGTCTGTTATGATGTCATGTCTGACACAAGGATTGACAGACATTCACATTTTAAAACCTGTAATATGTTTATATTTTATGTAAACGTGTTTTCAATGCAAAACAATTATAGAGAAAAAAAAGTTACCCACTGCTTCATTTTTTTTTTTAGATTTTATTGACCAATTTAGTCACTGATGTTTAATTATACATTAATTATTTAGTTGAAAACAAATTAATTCATGTTTGGCTAAAATGAATCTGTGCAAATTATTTAAAACTTCAGAGTTAAGATTTGGCAAATTAACAACAGAGAATTGAATGATAAATCACAGTGTAAGTTGATGAAAATTCACCAGAAGTAATTATAATATAGGGAGTTGACAATTTACTCCCCAGCTGACGGTTCAGTTCTAGATTCGTTAATATAGGTGCTGAATATTTTAAATAAATACGATGTAGTCAAATGTGTATGTAATGGTGCTTTTTTTTATATGAATAATGTTTCAAATACCGTAAAGCTGCAAATAACGAACAGACGCTTTCTCTTTTATTAACCGGGGTCAGATACACATTTGGGCAACAAACGTTAGTTTCATATAAAGGCCAGGTCTGAATTTCGCTCATTCGACCTCCCCCGCACCCAGACCAGAGCGTTTGAAATCTAGTCTGAGCGCGGCGCAAGTCTTTTCACTCCGGTTCCGCTCTGGTTCCATTCTGGTTCCGCTCTAATACCGCTCGCATCACGAGTCACGAGACATGCACAGAGCTATTTACACTATTAAAAAGACTGGGCTACATTGGGCCGCGTGCAGTTAAAGACAGGGCTGACACCTGATGCGCCGCGGCTGCAGACATACCTGGTGTGAGTTACACACACGCTCCCTGCACCACTCACGCGCTGTGCAGTGTGAATCCGGTCATAGAGGAAAAGTTTCTATTGATAACTGACAATGCAAGACTTAAAAACGTAACAACGCCGGAGCACTAGTATATAGATATAGACGCCTGTCTCAAATAAAATCCCAAATATTTGAAGCTTTACGGTAATCGAACTGTTGGTCTAATGACACATGCTTTGGTCACACCTGTAAAGAGCCAATCTTGGTTGTGACTAAAAAAAAAAAAAAAAAAACAGTTGATGGGCTTTAAGTGGAGCATTCAGTGTTGTTTCAAATCATTGGCGAACAAATACTAAGCATCAGTATTCTTATAACAAAGAACAAAACTGAAAATGTACTTCACCCGATGCTTATCAGTGCGATGGGAAAAATATGACGCCCACATGAAAACAGCAAATTCTACTGAAACCACAGTGCTGTGCCAATCTGTTTGATGTTCACCAGCTTTATCTTTAATTTCACCTTGATATTAATCAAGGTGTGTTTTAAGTTGCTTTCTTTCTCATTATAGTACCATCATGTACCATTGATTTAAAAAAAAATAATACCCCCCCTCCTTTTCCTCCCCCCCACCCCATTTATTTCACTATTTGTTTCTCACACATCTGATCTTTTTTTACAGACAGTACGTCACCGATTCTGACAACACACAGCGACTCTGGAACGTTCAAGTTTCCTCAAACTAAAGCAAACGGCATCTTCTCCCGCTCCCTCTCCACTAAGTCGACAAGCTACAACAAAGCGGTAATTGTTTCTCTCGTGTAACATGTTCATCATCATCATGTTCATATCATTAACATAGACGACATTAAAATCATGAAAACTATGAGTGGCACAGAAGTAAAGAATAAATTAGTTGGTGGCTTTGTCAGCTCGTTTGTTTAATTAATACAAACACCAAAAACCAAATTATTTCAGAATTGTGATTTCAGGAAACCAGCCGAAATTTCCAAGAAGCTAAGACATAGTCTGGCGCCTAATTCAGCTGTGTTTGTAGGCAGATTAGATACGTCTGGACAGGAACAGACTAGCAGTTTCAACCTGTTTACTCGATCTTTAAATTGTAAGGACGACACTGGTATCACCATTCTCTTCTAACTCTTGGGCAGAGCACAAGTGCACTTCCCAAAACACTTGCACACATACTGAGAGATTAAAGATAACACTACCTGGCTGTTAATGCGCTATATAGCAAAATCTCCACCCAGCTGACTGTAAATGTTTTGAAAATCAAATATGACAAGTTTAATTTTTCAGGGAGTGTATCAATAAACATCTAAGTCTGTGGTAACACCAAAATGGGAGGAAACTCTCAGTCATGACTGAAATTTGACATTGTTGAGTGAAACGTTATACCATAATTATGTTTGTGAAAATCGTGGTGTTGCCACAGGTCTTTCCACAGCACCTTTGGCTGAGTCACGCCTCAATTCTTTAACAAGCAACTTCTTCACCATTTGGTCCATGCCACTGAAACATTATATTTTCCCTTGAATCCATTTTTAAACATGATTGCTGTGTATTGGAAAGATGCATGTGTGAATAATTTCATGTGCTGTATAGTATAGTAGAGTGTCTGTGTGAAAATAATGAACAGTTAACACAACACACTTTGGTATCTAGCAGCGAGGTGTTTGCGATTTCTTCATTTGGGGAATGGGCAAAAATTTGTTTTGACTGTCATTCTTAATTTCAGTCTTCTCACTAAGAGTCAGGGAGAGTTCATCTTATTTGCAGCAGTGGACTAATTCAGGTTTCACAGAGGAGTAATGTTGACTTCATCAGTGTGGTTACTGGGTTAGCCTGACCTGTGCTACTTACAGGGAGTTGAGGCATGTCTAGGCAGTGTGATGATGTGTTCTTGCTGATGAAGGTTCATAATCATCACATCTGTGTATCGTCACTTCATTTCTCACACCCTGTGTGGTGATTCTGTCTCTGTATTTCAGTTCCAGAGGCAAAATTAATACAATCCCGTCAAGAGCAGTGTCTCTCGCCACTTTATATAAATAAAACCTTTATTTATGTAGGTACACTTCTCAGATGATGTTACGTATTTGCACTATTGCCTGCAACAGACACATACAAGCTAGAAATATCAATGTGACATCTAACTTTCTGGAAAAAAGTTTCAGTTTTTCATGGACTGCGAATGTAACTCTAGTGGTGTCAGAAACTCTCGATTTGCTTGTGGGGACTTGATTAACAAGTGTCAAAAAAGGAACCAAATACTTTAACAGACATCAGTTGTTATTTTTTCAGCACACAGGAATACCCTGCTTTCTTTTATGTTTCTTATTTAAATCCAGAAACACCCTGCTGTTTGTTCTACTTATGTTTACTCTGCAAAATTTGCATTCGACCGAAGGGTCGACTCAGTCCATCTGTAGCGTGTGTACTTACAGACTGATAGGTGGCAGGGCTCATATACCACTGGTAACCGAGCAACCAGTCTCGTTTAAAACAGGATTGTTTTTTTAAAACCTTTTTGTTTTTTTGGGAAAGGGTGGTGTGCACCTGATCAGTTGAACAAATCAAAGTTTCAACATGTCAACTGCACTGATAAACTGTGAGAAAAAAATCCTGTGAGTTCTCGAGCTTTGATCTATTTGACGTTTTGGTTCAGGAAAAAGGGAGAGTTCTTCACTTTCATTGTCTCATCGCCACAAACTTTCCTCATTACTAACATTCAGCCTGTTCACAAACTGGTGGGAATACTGCACATTTTCAAACAATTCAATAGAAAACGAAGGTTTAATAGGAAGAATGACTAAACGTTAAAGCATTAGTGAACATGTCCTGTCATCTTGATACTTTGTCTGTGCCAAGTTTCCCTTTTGATTATTTTGTTGCACGGCTTGAATTGTGTACACTAGGCACACAACAGTGTGTGTGTGTGTGTGTGTGTGTGTGTGTGTGTGTGTGTGTGTGTGTGTGTGTGTAAACTGAAAGAATAACACTATGTAATTACAGGGGATTAAGCTGTTTGGTGACAGTGGGACTGTGAACGTTAATGTGTGCTGCAACTGACTTGTACATACAGAGCTCCTCTGTGGTAAATTGTTCAACTGCATCAGCAGTCATATAACACATACAGCTTGAGTTGGTCTCCAGTGACGGATATTATGTTTCCCCTGGTTTGTGTGATTGTTTGGTGCATTCTGTAGCTCTCAACTTAAAGTGAGAAGGAAGTAAGGAAGGAAGGCAAAAGGAAGTATACAGGCTTTGAACAAGGTCAGATTCCTCTGTCTTGGTTAACAGGAGTGTCTTTGAAAACTGTTCTTGTGGAAAATAGGTTACCCACATTCCCTTTTTTCTTACTAAGTCCATTGCTACAAAGAGGAGTCTTTTAGTTGATAGGCTACAGCTTCTGGGCCTTGGGGGAGACTGTGGTTCGGGAGCTATTCTCTGGCTGCTCTGTTCCAAATGTTGAAGCATTCATGGGCAAGACTCTGAACCCTAAGTTGCCTCTGTTTGCTGTCGGTGTATTAATGTGTGTGTAATAGTGATGTGCTGTGACTTGGTGAATGTGGCTTGAAGTGTAAAGCTCTTTGAGTGGTCATAAAGACTAGTATAGCTTTATAAACGTAGTCTATGTTGTCATTCTTTGGTGAAACTTGAATGGAACGTGGAGTTAATCTCAATCACACATTCTCTCTTTCTAGATCAGTACTCAGAAGAGTCGCACTTTGTCCTGTAAAGGCCTCGGAGGACGACATTCCAGCTCCTCAGGGACATGGGAACAGCAAATCAAAACTTCCAACTGGCCCCAAAGTCCTAATGAGCTGAAACCCAGCCGCAGTGACCCTGCCTTGGTTTCTCCATTTTCTCCTGTCCCTGCATCTACAACTGTTATGGTGATCTTTTATTCTTGTTCTCTTAACAGTGTCAGTAAACTACCTATACATGTCTTGCAAGCCATTCTGTATGTGTGTCAACACAAAAACCACATATTGGCTACACTTATAATTTACCATCGTACTCATGTTTATTTAGAGAGCCAGAGGGCAGACGGTCAAGAGCCAGCACATGTCCCAGCAGACTACCCAGACTCGAGTGCAGAGACAAAGCACCCATTCCATAACCAACGGCAACCAGATGACCAACAGCCAGACGTGCTTTATGCGGACACCCTCTGCCCAGTCCCACACTGACGGCAGGATGAATACCATCAAAACATCTAAGGCAGAGCTACAGCAGGCGGCGTGAGTTCACCTGGCTCCCTAGTCTTCAAATGTTGCTTGTTCAAAACCTTCCTACATCAAATTTAATCCATGCTGTTTTCTGTACTAGTGACATCAGATTGATTTTATTGCCTCTAAAAGTATCTCATTTCTCTTTCTTCAGGGTGAACAGTGAGATTAACATGTCAGACATAACCCTAAAGGAAGCCATAGAGTACTTGTCTCACTCTGATGAGATTGTCCAGGAGTTTGGAGCCGCATTCATTCAGCACATCACTTTCAAAGAGGAACAGGCCAAAGAGGAGGTCCGAACATTTGAGCACAAATACACTGTGACACTTTTTGTAGGGAGACACCCTCTAAACCTGCCCATGTGTGCTATCACATCACATGTGTGTGGGCATTGTCTTGTGAAGCAGAGATACAAGCACTTTGCAAAGACGTTCTTGTAATCTGCCTTAAGGGAAAAGGAGAAGAGTATCATCACACTCTGTTAAACTGTTTGTAACCTAAATTGTTGTCAGCGTATTGCCACACTTACAAAATCTTTCATTTCCCTCACCTTCTCCTTCCATTCCAGGTTTCACTGTTAGGGGGTATCCCCATTCTGGTGGAGCTGCTGCAGAGCTCCAACCCTGGGTTGAGCCAGGCTGTTGCTGCAGCTCTGAGGAACCTGGTGTTTCAGAACTCTAACAACAAGAGAAAGGTTGGAGATTGTGATGGTATTGCAAAAGCCGTGGAGCTACTAAAGAAAACAGATTCTACGGAGACTCAGAGACAGAATTACAGGTAGGTAATTTTATTGAAGGAAACATCAAAGTATTAGGTTAAAGTGAGATTTCAAATATCACGTGATGAAGTGAAAATGTATTAATGACAGACTACAGAATACCATGTCACAGCTCTGTGTGATATCACTGCAAAGATGGATTTATTTTTCACATAAATAACAAGTATTGTTTACCTACTTCATCTCCCAACCAGATTTACATGTTCATCAATGTCAGTCCCGTGCACTAAAAAAATAAATAAAAATAAAAGAAAAGTAAATGATAAAGGGCAGTAGAATGTTAAGATAAGGGAATTTCAAAAGGATAAAGGGTTTCTTGTCGTCCTAACCAGGAATTCATAAAGAGAATTAGTCTTGAAGTCTGATATGTATTCAATTTGAAATAACTCAAATTACAAAAAGACAATGTCACATGGGGTTTGTAAGAACACTAAAAAATGGGAATTGAGGTAAACCACATATCTAAAGGCCAGTGTCCTTTTATATTGTAACATATCAGAACTTTATTCTTCTTACAATGTCTAGGCCTCCTATGGAACCTGTCACCTGATCAAGTCCTGAGGGACAAACTCATAGATTCAGCGCTGCCTGCTCTGACCGATAATGTGGTGGTGCCATTCACCAGCTGGTCAGAAGACACTTCCAACAACAACATACATCCTGATGTCTTCTACAACGCCACAGGGTGCCTGAGGTGAGATCACTTCATTAAGATCAGTGTTTCAACTCTGTGCCTTTATGTGGATGATTTTCAAGACCGACAATCGATATTGTTAGTTCCCAGTATGTTTTATTAGACAGAGCAACACTTTTCAATTACTTGATTAGATCAAATCAAATTAAGTTTATTGTCATTCTGCTGTACAGTAGTGCAGACAACATGAGAGAGTGTTTCTTCTAGGAATCCAATGAATCCACTTGTAGTACAGTCAGTTGCTGTTAAAGTGCCAAGTAAGGATGGAGGAAGATGAATAAATAATTTAAAAACAAAACCATTGAATAACGCGTCATGGTGTGCATACTTCAGATCAGCGGTTTAGCATTTGAACAGATTGTGTTTATACTCTGGAACTGATTGGAGCAGTTCAAAGAATGTGTGGAGTGGGTGTGAGGAGTCCTTTGCAGGGCTTTTTTGTCAGACATACTGCTTCTTGTGGATACTGGTAGGAAGTGAGACATGTTTCAGCTTCCTCAGGAAGTACATTCTCTGCTGGGCCGGCTTCACAATCAATGAGGTGTTTTTATTACAGCCAAGGTCTTGAAAGATCTGTACCCTGAGGAACTTGATGTTCTCCACTCTCCACTGTGTGGCCACTGATGCTGAGGGGAGCGTGCTCAGGCTGTGACCTCTGGAAGTCAATGATTATCTCTTTTGTAGTAAATGACTGGTTTTTGTGATTGGTGTGTGTAGGAACCTGAGCAGTGGAAAACCCAGTCAAAGGTGTTTAATGAGACAGCGCAACGGCCTCATTGACTCCCTTATGAGATACCTGCAGTCCTGTGTGACAGAGAACAACTATGATGACCAGGTACATCACTGAACCCATAGTTGCAGTAACACTCATCTCCATTGACAGCACCTTTTTCCATTCACAACTAATAATTGTAAATGGAGACTTTGAAATTTCAGTGCTCCCTAAAGAATTATATGTCTTAGGCCATACATCGAGTCTGTGGCTCACTGCATCATTGATGTTCTTATATTGTTCCTCAAACACTGAATTGTGGTTGTGTGAGCAGGCAGACATGGCTATAATATGATTCATTCATGCTAACGTGTACTAGTTTACTCACAATCCCTGTAGATCTTGTCTTGTATATCTCCTGAATTTGTTCAGCCCCAGACACTCATAAATCCTCAGGCTTATATACACAAACATAAAGAACAAATAATGATACATATTCGAGTAAAACTAATAAATGTATGCGTAAATGCTTATCCATAAACATCCATAAAACACATAAGGGTAAACAGGTAAATATAGAAGGTGGATCTGGTGTATATATATTTAGTTTCTGCATACAGTTTGTGTAACTGCTCATTTGGTGTGGGTGTGTGCTTAATTCCATGTCTGTGCTGGCACTGTTTACTCAAGCTTCTCTGAATGAAGTAGAATATGACTGGTGTTGTGTGGCTGTGTGTGTCATCTGTGTGGGAAACAGAGACAGATGTTAATTTCACATAGTAAATTGTAATGGGTTCTTTCCTGCTACATTGATGCTGTATATGTGATATTTGTCTACATTTCTTTCTGAATTTCTGTGGCCTTTTGATTAAGCATCATTTTTACCATTATTTGACACCCAAATAATAAAATCTACTTGAGTTTTAACAACAATTTATTCATTTCCTGTAAAAAAAAAAAAAAACAAAAAAAACACTAGCTGACACTTAATGACCTTAATGACTGTTGCCTTATGGATTTAAGATATTTAAGCTACAAATTAAAGAAAAGAAAGAAAAATGAATGAGTGTGCAGCTCTGTGGGCTGGAGAAATAGATGTAAAGGTAAATTCCCATATTTGGCTGTGACATTTAGTGTGTTTTTTTTGTCTTTGTTCATGGTACGTCATTTTTAAAACAAGAAAAAAGAACCTTCTTCATAGTTGCTGTTTTTTCTCTTAAATTGAGTTATGACTAATCTGATAAATGGTAGATAGGAGACCTTCAGTGGTAATGTAAAGATTGAACAGTGTAGTAATAACATCCCCTGTGCTGTCCTTTAGTCTGTGGAGAACTCCATGTGCATTCTCCATAACTTGTCCTACCAACTGGAGGAGGAAGCCCCTGAGTGCTTTAGGATGTATAGTGCGCCAGGAAGAGCACAGTCCGGGAATCAGAAAAGCCCCACAGTTGGATGCTTCAGCCCAAGGAGCACCAAGGCTCAAAAGAAGGTGGGCATCAACCAGCATACCTCCATCGATGTTTGTTGGCTTAATCATGACGGGCCTTTAATCCAACCTCCAATTTCCATCCTCCTACCTTTTTCTCTTCCTCAGTTTTCATATGACCTGAATATATCACAAGACAGCAGTGTATCAGGTCAGGGTTGGCTGTGTCACCGCAAAGCCATGGAGGTCTACTTGTCTCTGCTAAACTCATCCAAGACGGATGGTACCACTGAGGCCTGCTGTGGTGCCCTGCAGAACATCACTGCTGGCAGTGGAGAGGTGAGTGCCTCACTATCTAGATTTAGATCGACTGAGAAGCTGAGCTGGTGAGAAAAACAGCAGAGTGTGGTGGCAAGATTAATGGCACGACAGCACAGTTTTACATGAAAACTTACCGGTCTTTGTAAGAAAAGGTGGAGGTTTCCCTCCTCGGTTGATTCAGAGGTGATTAGAGAAAGAGTGGGGAAAAAAAAAAACTTGATAAAAGGGAAAGTTGAAGGCACGCAACTGTCAAATAATTAAATGAGCTAGACTGTTTTTTTCCGTATGCAAATCTGGAACAGAAGTGGATTGCTGTAGGGAAATGGGAGTGTTGTAATGTGTTTTCCCTCTTCTGTCCTTTCATGTTGGGCACATTTTTGTTTTTGTTTTTTTTTCAGGGGTCCACTGCTATGAGCAGAATTCTGATTGAGAATTTAAATGCCCTGTTCCAAGTAACCCCTCATATGACGTCATCTAACAAAGCCCTGCAGAAGATGACCATGTTCTTGCTAAACAACATGTCTCGGGTCAGCCCCTTGCAGGAGGCAATGGGTAAAAAGAATATATAACATATTGAAAATGCCTCTCAGTTCTGTTGCTGGTAAATGTGGTTTTGGTCTAAATATATCTTGTTTTTTATGTTTTGTCTGTAGCACGACCGGTTTTACCTAAACTTGGAAACCTCATCTCCTCTGGCCCCAAAGGAATGGGTAACTGCGATGACACTATAGCTTCAGCATGCAACACATTTAGGAATCTGATGACAGCGAACGCTGATGTCAGCAAGGATGTCATTAATGAAGAGCTGGTGAACAAACTGCGTGACCTCCATGAGAATACGTGAGTTTATATGTTTATTGTTTTTTTTCCATCTCTGTGTGGGAGATAACTTCAGACTTCAAAAAACCCAACACAACTTAATTTCCTTGACTTCCTTGACTACTTCTGTGACTGAAAGTTCATATGTGAAGAAATGTCTTGTTTAGCCTCACTTGTCTCTTGTGGTTGTGTTCTAGCTGCCTATGTTCTGCAGTCTGTCTGCAATTTTTTTTTCTCCACCAAAATAAACTGCCTAATTAATAGAATTTTTATTTAAAAAAATCTAGATGGATACCTCTGTCCAGAAAGAATCATCCTGTTGTTCTGGATAATTGTAAATATGAAGAGATGATGCTGCAAGACCAAAATTATTTTCACTGTTGTTAACTACAAACAAAATGACAAAATCTTATGCCGCTAACATGCTCTCTGTTCGCCTCTATCCCAGTACTCTCAGAAACAGCAGCAAAGCCGCCTCAGTGCTTCTCTACAGCCTTTGGAACGACAGGAGTGTCTATGGTATTGTGAAAAAGGTAACTTTCACATGTGAAATTGCATTGAAACGCGTGGCTGCTTGTGAGTCTGAGTATCTTGAGGTTAAACCTGTTGCATTTATGTGTCACCACAAAGATTAGCTCATGCCTGAGCCACATTGCACAGGCGACAGTGAGCCGTGAAGGAGGCGGGTGTTTCATATCCACACTCTGGCTCACACAATTACACTCATTCTCCCTCCTGCCACACCCAAATGTTTAGTGAATACAGAAACAGTCACACCGGAATCCTAGCAGACTGGTTTCCAGTTCTTGCTGTCTATTAGAAGGAAAAGTACATGTAAATTTAGAGACAGGTCAAAGAGCAGGTCAAAGTTAGAACAGTGACAGTCAGAAGTGGACAGGTCGGGGTTTAGGTGCATGCATGAAATTTTTCCATGGTTGTAGGCAAGCAATATTTGCATATACAACCATCAGAGTGATGGTTCACCTGTGTGTGTTGACGCTGTCAGTGCAAGGCCCGTGTGTGCGACACCCTTTAACTTATTTCCTTTTCTCTTTTTGTCCCACAGCTCGGATTGCCCAAAGAGAAATTTGCTGACAGCAGCATCACAGAAATGCTCAGGTCGATGCAAATTATCGATTGAGAGCGACAGGCGAGTGGCACCACACAGCATAAGGCTTATGATTTGTTTCTTCTTGTAGCTGCATGTATTCAAGATCGGAAAGGCTCAACATTATCAGGATTTGTGTCAAAAGCATTGAAACTTTTTCATCGCCTCTCTTCTTTTTCTTCTTCCTCTTCCTCTTCCATTCCCCCATGTGCTTGTATTTGTATTTTCAGATGAAAACCAGCATGTTTAGACACTGCCATAGCCACACCCTTGCAACACAGAGTAAAATTTGCAGCTCAATAGATTTGCTGAAAGAGCCTATCAATTATAATGTAGATACTATAGAAAAGAGAGCTTTTAATTTCATTAGAAATCCTGCAGGTTTATATGAAATTAAATTGGATGCGTTCTTGTTTGTGTATGTAAATGGTGAGTTTTTTTTTTTTTTTTTTTTTTTGTAGGTGAAGTGTGAAGTTGTCCAGCCTGTGAGCCACAATACAACAGACAATGTCATCTGTAGTTAAATGTTACTGAACACATACAGTGATTACTCAGATTTATGTTTCAGCACCATCACTAGATATGTCTGTCTAATTGTGGCCTTGTGACGCGAGCAGTTGAAAAGGGAAAAGAAAAAGATTTTTAAAAAAAGGCTAAAAAAACAAAAACAAAAAAAAAAACAAAGATTGTGTGTATTTACATTACTATGGCTATCAAATGAAATCTTGTGCATCTAGCGAGTCTGCTCTGTAGGTATAAAGAAAATATAAAGAAAAATAACTTTTTAAAATTTTTTTGTTTTTATCGTATGTATGATATGGTTTCTTGCGCTGAATGTACCTTCAGTATGTAAAAGGCTGAGCAAATATTCAGTCAAGGTTCAGAAGTTTTTTTTTTCACGCAAATGTAAACAAATGCTGCATTTCTAGTGTTAGATGCCGGTTATTAGAATATATTGTTTCTTCATCCTGTCGCCTGTTTACTTAAAATGACAAGAAACAGATTTCATTTTGGGAAGCAGTTATTTGCCGTCGCTCTGAGAGTTCGGTGAGAGCAAAGTAAATGTGAAGCTACAGCTAGCAGCCAGGTAGCTTAGCTTTGCATAAAGTCAGGAAACGGAATAGGAAAATGGCTCCATGCTGTTTAAAAGGGATCCACCTACCAGCAGCTGCACACTTAACAAACATGTTGTGTCTTGATTGCTTAGTCTTTTTTATGGAACTTCTCGTGTAGCTTAAATACCAAACACAAAACATATATTTTAAAACTTTTTTGTATTTGCACTATTGCATTTGGTCCAAGCCAGCACACTTGTTTTTGTTCCAGTTAAGCTTGTGCTGACGATAACTTCACATTTGGTATTAATTTTCTCATCAACATTTTTTTTCGACATCATTTCCCAACATAGTGAACTGTTTTTATGGGTAGTACTAAGTGCCTTCTTCTTTTATGTTGCTTTGTCAGTAACACAACCGTTAAAGCTTCTTGCAGTCAATCCTTTTTTATGAGCTAAGAAATTGCCAACACTCAACACGTATCACTGCATGCACTGCTGCTGCCCATCTACTTTGATTAACTACACAGAGAAATATGGAACAACATGCACAAATTGTCAGCCCTTGGAAAAACCTTCTAATTCCTCATTTGTGCACATGTACACACAGTTGGCATGAATAGTTGGCTGTACACAGAGAGGATCTTAAGTGTTTTTTTTTCTTAATCTAATTCAACAGAACACCAATGAGATAATGAAGGGGCTGAATCCTTGAACTCTCATCTAATTTAATGAATTATGCTCTGTGTGCCCCACCGTAGCTGAGGTCTACATTCAGTTAAACTTGCAGTATAGGGTACTCATATGCTACAGGGTTTATGTTCTCATACCCAAGCTACTATTTTGTTTACTGAAATCAGATTCACAACTTTTTTAAAATGAGAAATGACTAACGTATCCTTATGATGGAACAAGATGGGCGGCAACTGTGGAGATTCCCCAACATCCCGCAGTGCTTAAGGCACATAATCATACTGAGGCTCAATTGCCTCAAGGAAGATTGATGTCAGTATTGCTAAGAATGTATTTTTGGAGAAATGTGTGTGGCATATAATTAGCTTTCCCTGTTACTTAGTCTGTATAAAAAATAAATAACATATGCAGACAACATTGTGCGTGAGGGGTCTTTTCTTCACAACCAACAAAAAGAACTTGTGTGTTAAAAGAATATTATCAAATGTGCACATTTGACATTTACTCAATACTGTGCTCATCACCTCCTGTAGATTTCTTGAATTAATTAAGCTCTGAGTTTTCATTCCAGCAGGCATTTTGTGGTGATAGTGCATGCACGCCTTTCTCTGACTAAGCACTCAGCTATGAAAGCAAAATGAAAAGCCTCTTGGTTCCATTTTTTTTAAATCACATGTGAGGTTTTTGACTGAAGTAGTTTTCCCACACAGCATATCATAAATCAGAAGTTGGGGATGTTTACAATATACTACAAATATACTTGCACGATTTCATTTTTATCTTCACTGCTACATTTGTCTAGTTGCTTGGACCAGCTGGTTTGTCCTGCGGTGATGTAATTCATTATATTTTGTTTATCAATCCGTTGGTTGGTTATCATTAATGTCATACTATTGCATCAGCTGTCAACTAATGTCTCACCAGGGAGTTTGCTGCCATCAATGTTCATGTATTCTAGACAGCTAATGTATTAGTATCCCTTCATAAATATATATCACTTTGATCCAAAAACATCCTGTGTTTAATTTGGAATGCTTCAGAACATTTTAGATTTATTACTTGTCCCTGTCGAGAAATATTCAATCACTCTGGAAGGACAAGTTGCAGAATTTAATTGCGATGTATTACGTAAAAAGAGAAATCTCCCAAATACTGAATTTCATTACAAGTTGTGACATTTCCAGGATATTTGGAGCCCCATCGGATTCAAACCAGTGACTTCACTTTTATATATCATTTCACACACACATTTGATTAAAACCAAGAACACAGTGGATTCATTTCACCTTGCAATGAGTTTAGATACAAAAAAAATTTGAAATACGTTCATATATAAAGGGGTTTCCCACCTGGGTCACAGATAATGATGATGATTCATTCTATTTACGGTTGGTGTGTTTTTGTGTGGTTGCCATATGTGTGCATGTGCTTGTGTTGCTCGTCAGGTGAAGATCTGGGCATCAGGCCAAGAAGCATCATGTCAATCCCAGTCCTGTCAGAACCCGTTTCTTAAGTAGGAAGATGTCTCTTCCTGTATGTGCTCCAGGCTCTCCTGTGCCTTCATGTCTCAACTGTACTGCAGACTACTGTCATTCTTCTCTCTTTGCAGTTTGAGTGCTAAAAAGTGACAGAGCACTAAAACATGTCTATTAAAAAGAGCAACTAAATCAAATGATAGGAAAATTAGGAGAAAAAACAAACACTACAGTAAGATGGAGCAGGAAAACTTGTTATAATTGGTGTTGTTGGTGCTGGGAAAGGGGAAACAGGTGAGTCTGAGGCGTGGCAGGAAACCCAGGACTCGGAGGCGCCAGCTGCAGGAACAGGCTGATGGTCACGCTCTTTACTTTGCACGTCCGGGTCTATTTCCTTAGGCCTCTCTTGGTTCTTTTGGATCTATTGACAAACAAAGGCATGTGTTCCAGCAAAAAGCGACATGAATGCACATATTTGTGATGTTACGAATTCGACATATTCCAGAACAGAAACAAAAACACTGCAGGGCATGAGATGAGCTTAGTCAGTCAAGAGCTCTTTTTGTGAGTCTCTGACAGGTGTGACAGTTGACTTGCCCATATGACACACCCAGTCATTCAGCCAGCTCGCCCAGTTCAAGGAACAGAGCCTCGAGGGGCTCGTTAGCTTTTGTAGAAAAGCAAAAGGAAAACTGGGCTGTGACAGGGAGGTGGCGGGGTGGTGTGCTTTCCTGCCTTAAAGATGCTATTTAGTAATGAGAATTAGAAGGGTTGCTAAATGTCATGGGGAGGACTAATGCATAAATTCACCTGATGGTCTTAATTCTTAAAACAACATTTCTAAATACAAAAAAAAAAAAAAAATGACTCACATAATCAACATTTTGTAATAAATTGCAGCTTGTTTGCAATTTAATAGTTGCATCTATGACTGTATTATTTATCCTCCGTGTTGTAAAAACTTGACGAACAAGACATAATTATAATATGATATTTTTCACCTGAACATGCAAGTTTACTTAAAACTTTGAATAAGTAGTTTGTGCACTAACACCAAGCCAATGCTGCAAAATCTGCCTGCCTGGGTTTAGGCTAAAGTTCAAACTTCACAAATTATTAACTAGATTTTGTTCTAGTAGCCTAACCATAAGAAAACATTGTGCTCTTCCACATGTAAAGGTTAGTTCACTCATCATCACGGGGAGTCCTGTTAAACCTGTGAAAAACTGGTAGTTAAGTAAATACCAGTACACCCCAAGGGTAAACATGTAAACAAGTAAACATGCCGAAAGTCCTTTTTTCTCTCAGGCCATCTCACTAAGCAGGTGGAAATATATGTGGTATTAGAAAAGCCTAAGGGCCAAGTCAATGCAGATAATTATTTAGCTAAAGCTAAAGATGTGCTGCACAAGAACAACACCTTAACAGAAACATCCTGGGTAGGGAGCTACTTCACGCTTGGTCAGGTAAAATTAGAGTCTTTCGTGTAGCCTTGTAGATTAGGTACATAAGGATGGTTATAGCTTTGCAGAATCAGGAAGAAAAAAAAACACAAATGATTCAGATTTCATTCTCACGTTTTCTGATGATCGCTGACACGATTCCGCAGCACGTTAATCTGGAACAAAGAAAACAAGAAAATCTCACTCTGACGACATCTATTAGATGCTCTGACTCACTTGGACATAACACGCACACAAACACACACACACACACACACACACATGCACACCTCATATTTCTGTCTGGAGAATTGGTACTGCAGTACAAACTTCTCCGCCTCAAGTTGGTACATCCACTCCCACAGCTCCTTTGCTTTATCCCTGTAAAACATTTTTTAGTGATTATTTACATTTCATAATGTAACTCATTATCAATTTCTTATGTATTATTATAGCATATGATATGATGTCACATACTTGAGCTTGTCCTGGCTCATGTGGTCGATGTCCAGAGGTTTGCGTCTTTCGTTCAGGATCTTCTTCTTCTTCTCTCTTTCAGTTTGCCTCTTACCACTGCGTTTCTCTGTCTGTGGGAAAGAGAAATAATTCATGACTCTTGTCCACATCACATTTTACTTCTTTAACTTCTTGGGAACCATTATACATTAGACCATTAAACCATCCATTTGCTCACCAGTTTCTGCATGTACCCTCCAAAGTGGAGGCTGGTTAGGGTTTTCTTCTTCTTCGCATCATCCTCCGCTCTCCTCTTGGCTTCCTCCTCCTCTTTACGAGCTCTCTCCTCCTAAAGCAACATAGATCCAGAGAGGAACAAACACCAGTGAAAATGTAGGAAGGGGCATATATATATATAATAAAATATTTCAGCAGCTGGATTGGGACTCCATACCTCAAGGCGCTTCTGTCGCTCTTTCTCTCTCTCACTGCGGATTCTTTGCTGTTCTGCTCTTTCGGAACGGCGCTTTTCCTGCACAACAAATGACTCATTTTGACTGAAACTGTGTGAAAATATATTACTTCAAAGCATACTGGCTGTGGTTTATGGTACTTACAATCCTCTCCTTGAGTTGAATGAGCTCCTCCTCCTCCTTCTTTCTGCCCTCAAAGTGAACCTCGATCAAAGTCTGAAGCTCCATCAGGTCTTTCTCCATCCGTTTACGATGTATATCCTACAGAAACGGGGGTTCACATCTATGATTCTTTTATTTCCACACACATGTGGGTATATAATTGCAGGTAATCCATCTATTCTGACATCATCGTGCAATATACCCTCAGGTATGCACAGTATGTTAAGTCAACAGGTTGTCCTTGCTTCTTATTTGCAGTCTGCCACTCACATCAAAATCCACTTTCTCTCCATCTGGGATCTTGGGAGGGATGAGATTTGGCATGATAAATGGCCTGAGGATTTTTTTCAAAGCAAAAAAAAAAAAAAAAAAAAAAAAAACACAGGTGTGTTACTATCATTAGTCTGTGAATGTCAAATAATGATAAAAAAAAAAAATGGTTTCATAACGGCAAACAAATATCCATTAAGTGTATTCATACATGTCTCTGTCTGTGTAATGCTCCATAGCACTAACATATGACCCTTCTTTCCTTACCAGCAGTTGTTTCTCAGTGGAGTATGTATAACAGATTGTAGAGGACTGAGGTTTAGGGGCCTGAACACACCCAGTGAGTGGTTTGTCAAGTAAAGTAGATAATATCAGTTAAATTGTGACAACTGGCTTAAAATTCCATTTCTTCCTGTCTCCTGTCTGAGTTTTATCAACAAGCAATATATACAATTATTGCACATTCCAGTTACTCTGCACAGTGTAAGTATTTCATTTCATAATTGCTATAATTTGTATTACATGCCTCACAATTTTATTTGAAATATTCCACATCTTTGCTACAGATTTACTTTACTCTATTTTACCTTTCTTAAATTCACCTCTCACCAAGTGTCTTGTTTTTGCTCTTGTTTGTACTCTCTCCCTTCTTCCTATAGTATTGAACATATTCCTTTTATGTGGAAAACTACTTGGCAATAGAACTGATTGATTCTGATTCTGATTCCCTTTACAACAGCTGCGTGTAACCCACTCATTATGTTTTAATCACTAATGAAAATGCAATGAAAGTGCTCACTAGTGAACACAAGGTGATTATTGCACAAATACAATCTCTAACATCCAACACTCTGCAAAAACAACAATGGCAAATTGTCCCTGGAAATAATATCTGGAATTCAAGTTTGCTTTCTTTACAGGAGGTAGATTAGCTTTGCTGTATTGGATATTTTGGTTTCTGCTGAAGTATTATAAGATTAATTGCATGTGTGCACACCAATGAGCTGTAGCCTACTCACTTGAATTTTGGTTTGGCTTCTTCCTCTGAAAGAAAAAAAATAGAGATGACACAAATCAAGTCATCCAGATGACTCACACACACACCGCCTTGCCAGTAAATTAAGTTCAGAGCACATGCTCTACAGAGCACAAACTCTACCAAACAAAATTTGTTTGGTAGAGTTTGGTAGAGTGCTAAATTTGGACTTGGGTCAAATTCAGAGAAGAAAAACAAACAAACAAACAGTTTTGAAGCACGTTAATACTGCAGTGTTACCTTCTCCTTCCTCTGCTTCACCTTCTCCTTCTCCATCTGAAACCAAAACAAAACGCTTGGGACATTGACATGTGTTTGTGACTGTGCGATGAATAACTGTGCATCTTGTTACAGTAAACTGCAGTCGTTTTAGCACTAATAGACATGAGAACGACTACAGACCAGAACAGAGCAGTGAGAAAATGAATGTTTGTTTGTGACAGGGATATGTGTCAAAATTTGAAGTGTTGCAAATGTGTCACGGTTCATAAATAGCACTCTGTGAGTGTTGAGAGATGTCTAGACAACGTGCCTTGATAATGAGCAGTTTCCAACCGAAGAAGGTATGGAATCTGTGACCTCAGAATGACTCCAGCGAACAGCAAAGCCATAAAAACATGATCATTAGGATTTCAGTTTTACATTAATGGTGGGACTCGACCTTTTTATGGCTAGTGGCTGTAACAGTATTTCATGTTGGTGCTTTGAGTCAAATGCTAATTTTTTCAAGTTTGAAAGGAATGCGTGCTAACATCTGACACTAAATGTCAAGTCCTGAAACCAACCTGTATCTCCTGCAGAGATATTATTCTTCATTGTCGGTTGACATAGACTGCCATCTATACTCCCACAGCACAGTGGTGGCAAGACACTGAACTGTCTGTATAAAGCTGCAAGTCAAGTCACTTTCACCCTTCTATTGTGTATAACACAATAGGCGACAGTTGTCAGGTGCCTCATAGGGCGTTTGCTGATTTAGTCCTGGGTGAGAATTGATCTGACTAACATGTCTTTAGTTACACATAAATGACAATGAGCTAGAGAGACAAACGCCTTATCACTGCTGAGTAAGTGTGACAGTAAGAACCAAAATCTGACTAATGACCACCTCAGGGCTGGGAGCTGTAGTAGATTTGAGGATAGTTCCAACCTTGTAATTGTGTCTGTTGTGACTAAGACTAAGACTAAGAGATCAAGAAATGACAAGCATCGTCTATGTTTAATCTAATCAATCAGCTGTAGTGTGTCACATACCGAAGTGAAGTGAGACCGATATGGCAGATAAAGGAAACATAGTCAAACATAAGTCACTTTGGCACATACCCAATGCTAGACTCAGATACTGTCCAACTGCCAGTAATAACAATGACCTCCATACTTTTGTTTTCCATTTTAAAAAACCCTCACCTTGTTCTTCACGGGCCTCCTCCTCTTCTGCTGTGGGTTTGTTTTCTTCTTCTTCTTCTTCTTGCACAGCCTCTGTCAGAGGTAGAAGTTGTACAACAAATATTGTCATTGATATAAATCTCATTGCTTTCAGCTGAGCTTAGTGGTGATAGAATCGTTTATTTTTCTGTCTCAATTTCTTTTCCCTCATTCCTGCTATTCAGGATGCATGTTTTCACTTTCTAACTACATTACATTAGTTTGAATGTTGGATGTCCTTGCAGAAAGACAGGAAGTGCTCAGATCAGAATGACCTACCCTCCTGTGGCATTAAAAGCAAAGAGCTTTCAAGAGCTGGTGGATTGGTATGTGTTGGTTGCATGTTTGTGTATTTGTTATAGTATTTGCTCAACCATGTGATAGGGAATATAACAACAAAAGTGCAGCTTCAAGTTCATGATTTATATTTGGAAGCTAATATATGATCTTGTGAGGTGATTTGTTTTTAAATATTTCCAAGTACTGACAGCATAAATAACTGATTTTGTGGACTCAGACAATATTTGTTTGGGCTTTTTATATCTTAAAAATAATTGCATACCAATCTGACTATTTTGGATTTGCATGGGTATTATCAACTAATGTCTGCATGATTGTATAATCTGCTAGAACATTTCGTTTAAAACTGAACATTTTATTTGTATCATATTCTTTATAACTACAGTGTATGTGTATAGATTGTGATTGAACTGGGATAGCGTCAACTTGTTATTTTAACAAAATCAGCTGGATATTTGCTGTCTGGAATATCTCAAAAAAAGCAGAAAAGTAAAAGCAGTCCAAAGCTCAAAGCTCAAGCCGTACCTTCCTCTTCCTCCTCCTCCTTCTCCTCCTGCTCCTCCTGCTCTTCCGCTGAGCAAAGCACAGATGTGGTTAGTACAGCCAGGCAGCTAGCGAAGCAGCCAGCACCATTGAAAAACAAAGAAAATGCAAAGAAAACAAAACCAAGCTTGTATTTCAACAATTTAATGAGCTAAAGGGCTAACAATCATTCACAATATGCAATATTATTATGACCACATCCACAGTGACTGTTAGGACAAGTGGTGACTGTCACTCTACCTGTTACTCCAGTAAATGTAATTTGATGTTACTGGACTGTGACGAATGACCTAGTCATGGATCATAGATTTTTTTTTTTTTTTTTGGCGTGTGTGTGTGTGTGTGTGTGTGCACCCGCGCATGTGTGTGTGTATTTAGTTAAGGAGTTTCATACCTTCAGCAGCCTCTTCCTCTTCTGAATCACAGCCAGGGAGTTGCATATAGAGAGAATTGACAAATGTAACCGCACACACAGAATTGCAGAATGTGGTTTGTAGCACTTTATACACTGAGCTGCTTTTGTTATAATGCCAATAATGCTACAGCCAATTACCAATAAAAGAAAAAAGAAAAAGACAATTTCATAAACACAATGTTGAACAAATAACTACATTACATCCGCTGGTTTTTCAAAGATAATCTACCTCCACAGGCGCATTTTATCCTTCTCTGTGAACATCAGTAAAGTAAAAAAAAACTGTCAAATGTGGTCGTGTGGTGCTGCACATTGTTCACATTGCATACACACTGTGACTTAATGGTTTCTACCTTCAACTATGCAGCTATTATGTTACATTAAGTTGTCTTAACATTTGCATTTAAGTCATATATCAGTTTGACATTTTCATTCACAAGATATAACAACTTTACATTTATTTTAAATCCATGTTGTAGAGAATGGACTATATAATGATGACAGTTCACCATATAAAATGGACTGTAAAAAACAGCACAGGCTTAGTTTCTGTAACATCTGTCAGTACTCTAATGATGCTGAATATGGTGAGTCATGACTTGAGTTCTTACCTTCCACCTCCCTGTGAAATTAAAAGACATATACACATTATTAGTGTGTCTCAAGACACATTAAAGTAACATTAATCTTGCATCATAATAGCTGTAAAAAAAAAACATACTCCTCATACTCCTCCACCACTTCCTCGTTGTCTGACATGGTTGTGAGAGTTCAACTGTGAATTAGAACATCCATCACATTCTTATCGCTTTGTATTGAGCTAAGATCTTTGAAACAACATTTTTTAGCAAAGAAAATCTGCCCCAGTTTTTAATCTTCTTCCTCACATAATCATTGACACTCACCGCAAGATCGGATGGACTGATGGAGACAGGGAGCTGATGGAGAGACTCGCTGTGCAGCAGAGTAGAGGTCCTCACTTTCTCTTAACAGGAATGTGAGGTGAGTCTCTGAGGGCCAAGGGGGCCAGTATGACTGTGTGGTGGGGAAGAGACTTTAGGAGCACTTGTTTTGTTATAAATAAACCTCTTAGATTAGCATGTACTCTCCCATTATCACCATTTCCAAAAAAGGCTGCTACATGCATGACTGTGGGTTGCTGTGCCAAAACGATCGAGATAACTCCGCTGTTGCTCACATACAATGGTTCAACACAAGCCGGGGCACATACACACCCTGTCGCCCATATATGGCATCATGCCACTGACAAAACACAGGCGCGCAATGCTTATCTACACTCTCTCTCGCCGCAGATAAGTCATTTCTAAAGAACACATAAGCATTTAAGACTTTGTCTTTGTTGTGTTAGTGAATAAATAAAACAAATTTACAGCAGAAATGTGTAGTAAAACATTTTTATTTCTTAGACAGGCAGCATATTGCCCACAAGGACACAGAGAGAAGAACCAATCTATTTTGGCAGATTAGATAAAATTGTACGATTAAAACAGAAAAATTCCCTCAATTGTAATTTCATGAACATAGAGATCATTAGTTTTAAGACCTTCACCTGTTTAAAGTGCTTGAAAAATTACACAAACTTATGGCAAACCACTGAACAGTCAGAAAACAAATAATTCACTGCCCTTCTCTTTTTTTTTCCTTATCTCTGTGTGTACTTGAACACAAATATCTTCCTTTTGTATTTTACTTTTTTGAAAACAAATTACACTTAAAGAAACCAGAGTGTGTGATAGAAGCTTTCCAACTTAAATAAAAACAAGACATTCCTCCTTTTTGGTCCTCTAAAGCTACAACTCACTTTCTTACTTTTCCTTATTCTCCTGTGTGTTTCGTCAACATGCTTTGGCAGTGAAGAAAACAAAAACATATAAAGCCTGAAGAAGCAATCACTCAGCCGTGGCATTTATTAATCTTCAAGTTGTCTTCATATCCTCTCGCCACCTTCTTAATCTCTAGCACAGGAAGGCAAAGAAATTGTTACTGGAGAAATCTTCTTTTTTAATTTTATAAATAGAGATCTGCTTCAATTAGATGATGCTACAACAGTTTTCTTATGTCCTATCGAATAGGCATTACCACATTTTAGTACAATAAGTGAAGTATGGGACAGTTATCCTACCTGCTGGATAATAAAAATCCTTCACTTGAGTTTTACAGGACTGGCTTTTGACTCACTGTCCTCCCCTCTGTTCTCAAACAGACTCCTCTTACTAGAAATGTCCACATTTCTCAAGTCCTGTAAATAGAAAACAGAAAAGCGATTGCCCTTATTTTTAAAGGACAATTAAACCTTGAAATAACAGTAACGCAGGAGAAAAATAGATACTCTGTATACGTATAACAAAATTTGTCAAAATTTGTCAGAGAATGCTATCTTATAAATTAAAAATAAATAAATAAAACATTATGATTTTATATGTGTATAAGTAAAAAAAAAATCTTGAAACTATAAATTCTATTCTAAGTGTAAAGAAAATAGCAGGAACTGAAGAAAAAAAATACATTCTGCTCGGGACACTTTGAATTGAAAGAGTAATACTGCCCTCTAGCTGCTGCATTCTGAACCTGTGTGACGTTTTGTGTGACGCAGTTTTAATTAACAAACAGGTTAACATGCAAATATCCTGGTTAATGGGTGAACTTACACTAGAACTTTGTCCCGGCCCAGTCTGGTTGGTCTTGTTGAGCCAGCGGTTGATCCGATCTGACATTCCTGAGGCGAAGCTTCTAAATTCCTGGTAATGTCACAGATGTGAAATAGTTAGAAGACATTTGTTCTGATGATATCAGTGCATATCTGTGATATTACATATTCAAAACTATTTATCTTTGGTGAGCTTTTAGCTGTGTTTCATTTGTGTATTTTTTAATAGTGCCGAATGTGCTTTGTTTTTACCTGTCTGGAAACTCCAAGGCTGGTCTGGGTCGATTCCTTCTTGTCTTTTTCAAACAGACCTCTCTTCCTCGACACCTCATCCAACAGGAACAGAGTCCTCTGGGTCACGTCCGGAGATCGCGTTACTTCTGACTTCTACTTGTACATGGAAAACAGAATCCAGAGAAAACATCATCAGTAATACTAAGAGCATCTACAGGCTAGAGTACTACGATTATTGTTACTTTGGCTGCTGCTGAGTTGTGGTGTTTTGTGAAAATCTGACCTGTGCAGCCTGAGCCAGACGCTCCATCTTCTCCTGGATGGCCCTGGATGAATATCTCTGCCTTGAGCTTGGGAGAAAAAAAACAGAATGCACAAATGCATTTGTCCAGCTGTAATCACTTACTTTGACTAAAATCAATATTTCAAGTGACAAAAAATCAACTCACTTTCTCTGAAAGGTTGATGGTTTATCTTCTTCATTTGGATCCTGATCCTAAGCCAAGAGCACTTAATGTTAAACACACTGTAAATCTTTTATGTGTATTTTCTTATTAACTTTGAATCAAATAACACATATTTTATGTTATGATGGGTAATAATTTGTAAGTAAATTGTCATGGTAAACTGTCTTACTGTGTTGGGTTCAAACTTCTTGGAAGCCATCCTCATACTTGCACTGAAATAGTATTAAACAATTTGTATTGAACTAAATTTGGGAAATACATGCAATACAAGTGACTCAAAATGAAGACAATAAAGTGTTCTTACCTCCTCTGTAGGGGTGCAGTCCCTTCTTTCTTCCTCATCATCTGTGAAAGTCCAAGAGTAATACAAAGTGTGTGTTAGCAGACCTTGCAGTCGACCAAATGTCAACAGCTCATCATCAGCACAACTATCCTCTCTCTCTGCAGTATATTGGGGTGTTAACAAAGCAGCCTAGTCAGCAGACACAGCTTGTAAATATTGCTTCAGCTATTAGCATAGGCCCGAAGCACAGGTGGCACAAGCAAATTATCCTGGACTGATAGTCCAGCAGGTGATGCAAGATTATATCGAGATTTAACAGTCAAATAAGTGAAAGTTAATGTCTGCATTGACTTTGCACAACATGTGAATGCATGTGTGTGTGTGTGTGTGTGTGTGTGTGTGTGTGTGTGTTGGGTTGATGTGTTTACCCTGACAGATACAGTTCTGGAACTCTGTCTGACGAAGGCAGGTTTGGTCGTCTGTTCAAAGTTGCCATTGGAGGAGGAGTCATCTTTGCTGGTCTGAGGTAAAGTAAAATAACTTAAATCTTACAGCTACATCGGAACAGATATGGCTATTCCCAATCAAGCGTCATCAGGCGTGTCAGGTGTAGTCCTCCTGAGTGTCTCCTTTATCCTTCAGTACTGTTAACCTTTTGCTACTGGTCTGACTTTAACGCCTTTCACACTAGGTGGTGCTGTTGTTTTGTTGCGTTGACAAGCGGTGGCCTCAGCACGTTGCAAGCACTTTGCAGTCATTTGACAAGCAAAACATGAAGCACAGATAGCTATGCTGTAAATGATGTCATGTAACATGGTATTTGTGTGTGTTACACCACCTCCTGCGCGTGTCCATTGTGAACAGGGCTTTGAGGTCCTCTGGGCGAGGGACTTGGACAGGGTGACCAGTGTTCACCAGGTGACAAGGGAGCATTTGGAGACTGAGGGCTCATGGGAGTTGTGCGCCCGCTGACAGAGTGACTCTTGTCGAGTGAGATGGAAACAGAACTGCAACAGCAGAAACACCAGTGAACGGAAAGGTCAGTTGAAGATGTGCATGAGAAAGCAACCAGTGATCCAGGACAAACTCACTGTGAAGCTGCAGAGTATTGAAGTCTTTACTGCAACATATTCACCAGCTGCCATCTGAAATATTGTTTTGTATGATCTGTCTCTACCCCTCTAGGGATATTGAAATTATTTAAATGAACACAGGTCGACATGTCGAAACACAGATGATAGCATTTTGATTACTTAACATAACAGGCCGTGAATGTCTTCTTTACAAGGCAGTGATATAAGAGTTAAAATAAATGTCTAATGAAGCAGGAAGAACTAGGCTCATATTAATATGATAATACCTAAACCCAATAAAATGATCTCTGCTGCTGTGTTTGAGTTCCTTTCACGGAATCAATGTCCCTTATCTCATCTGAAATTAAAAAAAAAACCAACTGTAGTCTTTGATCTATAGTTGATCATTTCCAATGACTAACCAACAATAAAAAACAATAGAACAATTCTGCTCATTAACCTGACAAACTTGCGAGCCCGGGTGGACGGTGGCTTGGGATCAGGCTCTTTGCTTGGTGACTCGCTGTGTTCATGCTAACAAAGAAACAAAAAAAAAGTGGAGACAATCAACATAAGCACACAGGGTACAAGCTTTTGTACAGAGCCACCTGAGACACACCTTACATTACATAATGCTGCACGGTTATGGCAAATGCAGTTTCTCTGGATTTAGAGAAGCCTACCAGTGCAATAAAAGATCATGTTCAAATTATGACCTGAAGTACAGCTTATCAGAGTTTTATAGATGATTTGCATGGTTATTTGATTCACTAGCAGAGTGAAAGTCCAGTAAAATGACTTGAGATTAATATACAAACAGTATTTCCATCTATTAAATAGTTTTATAATCACAATCTATTCAGAGTCCTTGTATTCTCAAAGAAAATATACCAAAAAATATATCAAAGTTGTTACTAACTAGTATCATGCTGTCATCATGTTTATGTCCACCCAAATAATGTTATAATGTTTTTTTTACAGATAACGATAATATTTTTCCTTGGAGGAAATGAAATTGATGAGTTGTGCAGTGTTGTTGAAGTTGTAGAAGAGAATGATTAACAGGAGCCTCGGTCTGCATGGGGCAACAGTTAACTGTGATTAACTACACTGTTGTGTGACACTGTTGGTATTGTTTGTCTACCTGTCTAGTCAAAGTGAAAGTAGTTCACACTAAATGACAACATGTCATACTTCAGACTCTAAGGGTGGTAACGATGGTCATCACAACTCCCACCATCCTCAGTTGCACTGTGTGATTTGTTGTGCTTGTTGTGATATTGCAACTCAAACGGAAAAATGTTTCACTAATATTTTTTTTCGTCCCTCACAGGTAACTAGAGACTTCAGTCTAACTTTGGTGAAACTTACTCTGTTGGTAAAGTCAGTGATGATGCTGCTGCTGTGGCTGCGAGGACTGTAAGAGATTGTATTTTGTGGAGGTTGTGGTGTGGATGTGGTTTTCACAGAGGGTAACACACATCCCTGCTCCTCATCCAAGTCCCCCAGTAACTCCACCCTGGCTCCTCCTTCTCCTCCCCCTCTGCTAGCCTCTGCTTCATCCTCCCCTTCTTCCTTCTGTCGTCGCAGTGTCTCCACATGTCTCATCCTCCGCTTTTCATCACGGACTCGCAGCATCTCCACAAAGTCCAGCTGCAGTTGCTCTGCACTAGAAACAAGTACACATGTAAATCACACTCACACACACACACACACACGCACGCACACACACATATAGATAGTCTCTAGGGAGAGGTGAAAAGACCTGTCTCGTGTCTGATCAGGTTTCTCTAATGAAAGGCTTTACAGCTCTTTTCCCTCTTTTGCTTCTGCTCCAGGTCATCAGCTGGTGGTGTTTTTGACAGCTTTTTCATATTTCAATGTGTGGTATCAGGTTTTTTCGATTTTTGTTTGAAAACTATACAGCTGACATACTCCCATAGGGCTAAAGTGTGAGAATCCTTTCTTTTCTCACACTCACAGTTTCTAAAAATTCAATCACCAAGTGGTATACCATCAAAGAAAATGAATTCCTTCATACCAGAATCCTTACTCAGAATCGAAGAGATAAATAATGAAATACAGAGATAAATACACAAATAAAAGTAGGTAGAAGAGCAGAGCACACGCCTGTACCAACAGTAATTATATCACAAAGTCCACAAGTATGAACCAATAAAATCTGTTTTAATGAATTGTGAGAACTACCTGCTGAGGCCTGAGGACGGCTCAGTTGTGGACTCTGACCCAGAGGTGTGAATGCTGGTGGATGTTTCTGGTGCATCTGGATCTTCTGCAAAGCTGCTCGAGCTCTTCACCCTCCTCCTCCTCTCCCTCTCCACTTCCTCCTCATCCTCCATTGTCCACTGGCGCGCTAGGCTGAGGGGCACAGTCACAACGCACACAGGGAACATAATAGTGGGCAAACAGGGACATGTAACAATAGCAGAGACTAGAGATGTCTACTTTCATGTAATCCACATGAATTAATTCAAAGAACTGTTTGTTTTGGTTAATGGAAAGGGGAGATTACAGTCACAATAACCGTTACATAAAACCTGCTATACTTGTTCATCAGTGTTTTTATTAGTGAAGTCAGTTGGTTGCTTGTCTAGCCTACTATATATCAGCTGTTCTGTTAAGTATTATGGACTGTGCTTGTGGGAAACAGCATTTTAGTCTGTTAGTGCATGCAGTTATGGTGCAGTAAAACGTTGATGATCCATCTGGATAAACAGATTCATTCAAGAGTCAGACAGTAACACACATCATTTCTACACTTTGTAGACTCTTATCATAAACATTCTAGCAGAGGAATAAATGTATTTAGTAGTAATAACCATAATAATGACACCAAAGGTAAGAGAAAACAGCACAGTGTTTGAGATGGTTATTGTTGGCTCAGTATGCCAATAAACTCTGACTAAATAATATAATAATGTTTACTTAGGTTAGACCGATATTAGGTGAGTCAATAAAGTTAAACTCCAAAATTTCCACTGTCAAATGTTCTCAACTACAACTGTCATAATCTCTTCAGCACAAAACTCAAAGTTCCAGCAATAATCTTACCTGGACAAAGCCGACCAGTTTTTCCGACTGATTGACATATTGGACAAAAATTGTGAGATATATAGGGGGGAAAAAAAAGAATAAATAAAAGTTTCCAGGTGCGCGTTGCTCACAGACCAGGAAAAGTCGAGTGACTGGCACTCCGCGGGCTGCAGGCAAATTACAGTCAGTTCTGTACAAAGCAGTCCACCTTTACCCCGGTGGAGTCACATGACCACAAAGGTAAGTTACCCACCTGAGAGAGAGGGAGAGAGAGAGTGCTTCTCCTTGTATGGTGGAATTACGGCAGTTATGATAGCTGTAACAGTGACTAATAAAGCCATTTATTATATTTTATATCAAATGCGCCGACACAAGCGAACTCGAATAACCCAGTTTGTTATAGCTGCTCTAAGCACGATAAGTAACCGTGTAAAAAAAAAAAAACATGTGATATTAAAATATGTTTCTCGATTTTTTAGTTGAATGAAGTTAAACCAGTTTGAAGTATTTTTTCATAAATTTAACTTAAAATGTGTCAAAAGCATTTACCTTCTTTTAATGAATATGAAGCAGAAATTATTCACTTTTAACTTAAACTTTCAACTTTTTAATGTTTTGTAGTTTGTCATGTATTTTAATAAAGTCATTATTGTGAGGTCAATTGGATTTTCCCACACTTCTCCATACACCTTGGAAGAATTCCCTTCTCTGTTCCTGAAGGAATGATCAAACTACCGCACTACAACATATAGGATTGCACCTACATGTACTGTATGGCCAAAACAAAACAACAAAAAACATCAGTTAAAAGGATTCTTTTAAATAATGAATATCAATTGAATTAGCAAATGGAAAAGTATGAAACACGTATGAAACAATGCGTTTATGCATGTTGAGCTGGGTTTTGATGCTTTGTTGCATTGGGCAGTGAGTTTCTTTACAGAGTGAGTCATACTGTTTGCTTTTCTGTGCAAGGCCACACCTTTTTCCTGGTGCCCAGTGTGAAGGACTCTGACCGAGGTTCGGGTTTAGCCCAACACACACACACACACACACCCTCAACCTAGAATGGCTTTTTTACACCACATCTGCACCTGCTGTGTAGCAACAATAACTACCATCATGATAACAGATAAAGTGAGGCACTTGATTACCGTCCAGATTCTTCCTTCTTTTGTGAATGTGTAAACACGAGCCTGCTCCCCTCCTATTTGGAGAAGACTGTCTTATCGTATTTGCTGTAAGACTAATGTCGCTCCCTGGCCAGAGAAGCAATATATTCATCAGTGTGGTTTCATTTGAAGCTCTAAATACTGAACTTTGCATCTCTGGGCATTTGTGTCTGTACCCATGCAGTGTTGAAATGTGTTACTGTGCCTAAAATTAGCCTAACATTTTCACAGAAGACCTGACTACATAAATGGAAGTGAGACAGACTCCCTTCCCCTCCACTCACAAGGGAAAAATGGCTCATTGGGTTCTTTGCATCCTCCTGGATAAAGCGATAATAGTGACGGAAGCGCTTTTCAGAACAGGTTTTATGAGCATGCAAAACAGACTGTGGCTAAGGTTTTACAGCTATGGACAGTTGGCAGACATGAGCATATCAGCAGAAAAGTGAAGCATTAAGATGTGTTGAAAAATGCCTTCATGTGGGAGGTGAAATTCTTATTTTATAGTTTAGCTTTTGAATATATTTTTTCTATATTCCTCTGATATAACTACAGCCAGACCCTTTATGCACAGTGGCATATGTTTGGTTAGCAGTTGTCATGTTTATGATGTTTACCATCTTAGCGGAGCAGATTAGCATGCTAATTTTTGTAGATTAATGCCAAACATAAAGTGTAGCTAAAACTGATCATTTGTTTTATAGATATTTAGTTATGAACTTGTTTTGGACAATGTAAAATGTTGACCTAGTAGTGATAATAAATAGGAAAAAAATGTCACTAGAGTGAAAACTGTTAAGCTGCCAGCCACGAGTCTCTGTTTACCCCAGCTTGTTTGATTTAATTCTTGATCCTATTTTCAACGTTAACTCAAATAGCAAGATCATTGTGACTGATGCCTGCTACATGTTCGTATTTCCTCTGGCCTTAAAGGCCCAGAGTCTGGCTTACTGTATGTATGCTGCATGGTTGTATATACAACTTCAAAATCATGACCAAGTGGTCCAGTGGTAGGTAGAATATGGCCAGAATTTTAGATATCTTTGTTGTACCTGTAATGTATCAAGCCAGGCACTGCCATTGTTCATTGAACACATATTTACACAGAATAAAAACACAAACAAATCAGGTTACATTTGTGAGTTTAATTGCTTTGTCAGTTTTCATGTTAATACAGCTGACAAAGTTTACATCACTTTGTTTCAATGTGTAATGAATCAACCAATGCTTGCAATTTATTCCAGAGCAAGAGCATCAAATATGCAGTTTAAAAGGGTCAGATCACTGACTGAATGAGTTGTATTTTGTCTATTAGAGATATTAAATGCATGTTTTGCCATGTCTGTGCAAACATAACAAGCCTAAATAACAAGGGTTGAGGTGCAATGACAACATGAATATACTGATTATACAAGGCACATAGGTTTAGTCAGAACAGCAAACACAAAATAAAACCTTTCAGGAGTCTGGGAACATTGTCTCACCTCCCTGACAGGGGCATACAAAGGATGATAGCATGAGATATGCAAAATCTTTAAAAAAAAAAAAAAAAAAAAAAAAAAAAAAAAGAAAATGTAGCAAAACCAAGTGATAAGCATGGAGAGCGCTGGCATTTGTGACACCAGCCCAACCTCTGTGTTCACTGGGCAGGACCCTTAGCAGCATCGAACATCTTCTTCCTTCCCTCCATCCCAGACATGGCCTCCACATTCTTCCTCCAGTCACTGTCTTCTACAGGCCTCTTCTGCACGGATTCAGTAAATAGATACATGATGAGAGAGATTATATAGAATTTGAGACCAGTTTTTCTTAAAAAGACGCTCTTGTCACCCAGGAATACCCTGTGAGAATACTGTATAACTGCACTTGAATAACTGGTTTACAGGTCTTAATTCATCCAGACACACACACACACACACACACACACACACACATCTCTATACAAGGGCACACACATACACAGACACTGACCAGTGAGCAGAACCGGTCACAAAAGCTACTCTTCTGTGCACAATAGGATCATTGTTTTCATGTACTGTACCTCCTCTCTTTCTCCTTCTCTCACCCACTCACACACACTCGCGCAAACACACACACGCACACACACACACACACACACACACACACACACACACACACACACACACACACACACAAATGGTCGCCGCCCTGCATTGGCCTGTTGTTTGGTATCACAAACACACCTTTCACATACTCATAAACACGCTTTTCAGGTGTTCGGTGGCACTTGAAGCGTTGATGTCATATGTGTATCTGAAACTTTACAGCTATCAGCACACTTGCCCTAAGGAGGGTACACAGCTTGCTTGGGCTGGTTTGACTGTATGTGTGTGTGTGTGTGAGACAGAGAGAGAGAGAGAGAGAGAGAGGGTGTGGGTGTTTTTTTGCGTGAGTCTACACACACCTTCTCAGTGTCCTCTTTCTTGACAGACTTGAGGTTGGCTCGGAGGTCCATGGAGACTTTGTGCTTGGAGCCCAGCAGTGAGCGGAGGATGGCATCAGCAGATACACGAACACGTCGAAGATTAGGCCTCTTGAATTTCCCCCTGAGGTCCAACACCTTGATGTTCAGATCTTTAATCTGGGCCAGGGACAAAAAAAAAGAGTTTCCTAAAAGAGCTTTTCTCTATGACCGTTCTATTTCATCCAAAATGTAGGACTTGTATGTGATGTCACATGAATAAAAATGTAAGTCTCTAAATGACACGTTCTATTAATAACTCATCAAACTTAGCTGGGAAAATACCTTATACCAACCTCACGTGTGTTGAGCAGGACTTTGGCTTCGATGTCATATCTCTCCTCATCTACCACATCTATTTTGGCATGGAGCTCCCTGCAGAGATCCTATAACCATATATAAAACACATCCACATCAAAGTTAAAAAAATACTGCAATTATGCTATGAGACGAAATCTTTAGAATCACTGATTTAGCTGGTTTCAGAGCAAATTCTGAATCATGTGGTATGAATTTTATGTATTGCTTTGTATTCCTTTATTTTGAAACATGACTGAATTAGAACTGACTTTCATTAAAGTAGCCGATGAAGAAGAGAATGATGTTGCATTGCTCTTAGAAACATCCACACTGATGTTTTTAGATGGAATTGAATAGAATTGCCTGTAGTTGTATGGGTAATGCAGCTCCTTGAGCAGCTTTTACAGGTTTTAAATTACAGAGAAATGAGAAGAGAAAGATGGGAGCAATTTGAGGACAAGATACCTGAAGCTGTGCAAGGCTCAGACCACCAGTGTTTAGAGGAGGAGCTTTCTCTGACAGATACTTATGTTTCTCCTCTTCTTTGACAATGACCTCTTGCTCCAGTTCCTCCTTGGCCTTTGCCACCATCAGGCTCTGGTTTTAAATACAAAGTGAAAAAATTCAGCTCTTCAGTACTTATCAGAGGACACTTGAACACGACATCTGCTGCTCTCCTGTGGTTGCATATATGCATTACAGAAAACTGAATTTGATTGAATTTCAACTCTTACCTTGAGCATCAGCTTCCTTGAAGCTGAGATCTTTGGTTTCCTCTGCACAGAGGGCATTGTCAGACAATTAAAATTTACTTACAGTTCAAAAAAATAGTATCTGCATTGGTTCTGTGGAATACTATATACAGTAAATAAATGTTTTGTAGCAGCCAATGATAAATTGGACTTACCTCTTGCCTGTAAAAGAACAATGGACAAGATCAATAGAGGGAAAGACCAAGGCTTAGAGATAATGTCTGAGCAGTTAAGATATTTATTTTGAATGTGCATCTATGTGTGTGAATGAGTAAACGGTCTATAATAAGAACACAAAGCCTGATTACTCACACATGCTCAGGCATCCTGGTAAGATCTCACTGGAGGAGAGACAGAGGAGATTAGAAATGAACACTCACATACACACACACACATACACACACACACACTGAACAGTTGTCTATGTTTGTTCACCAGCTTTTGGAGGGCCAGATCATCTTTCCTCACTTTTCCACATGCGTTCTCTCAGAGTATGGAGTCAGTTTCAATATGCAGGCCAGTCATATAAAACCTTTAGCAATGACCTGCTGTTTAGCAGTCTCTTTACACTTGATTTTCATGCATTATAAATGTGTCTCAAAAAAAGAAAAGCTCTGCATCTTTATCCTTTACTCTGCATAACACTGAAGCAAATTTCAGTTTCATATAGAATACTTCTGGACTTGTTTGGGTGCATGTTGAAAGATTAAGGATGTCAAAATATATATTACAAGTTAAATTAAAAGAAACTTACACAAGCTATGACCTTTGCTGATTCTGTGACATCATTTCATACATCCCAACAAGTGGATGTTATATAGATGGAAGTTCTATTGAGGACTATAGAGCAGCCCAAGTCATATTATGTAAATACATCTGAGGAAGGTGTTTTCCAGATGTTGTAGGGAGCTGGGGAATATCAGCCATTGAAAGGGGAGAGGAAATCGGGGACAAATTAAAGGAAACCCAACCAAAGTGTTAGTAATAGGATGTTCCACCACAAAACTTCTAGAACATCTTCAGTGCGAGTGTCTTGAACACTTAAATCCCCAAAGTGCCCATTAGAAGAGCTGTTAACACCTCATTAAAGGAAGAATGAAACTTCTAAAACATCTCTAACCTTATAACCCCAGAACCTTGTCACCGGGTGCTACAACCTCTTTAAGGACCTCCAAAGTCTCCTGAACAAACATCATAACCCTGTTAATGAGTACCTAAAAGCCACCCAAACTATTTAAGAAACTTATTTGATAACTCTTTGAACCCTGTAAACTTCCCTACTTCCCAATTAAAACATCCAAAATGACTAAGTGAATCCTTAATAACCACTAAGGCATGGTAAATGAGCATGTTTTGAATGACTAGTTGATATGATAGCTAATGGGTAAAAGTAATGGAAACAGTTCTAAGTAGCTACAAAAAATAATGGTTTGCAATGGATTTACTGATTATATTACTTAGAGCAATGGATAAAACTGAGTTTGGAATGAATTGCTGCGCAAATGACAGGGTAGTGGTGAAAAATACCAAAAAACCAAAAAACATTATGAACCACTGCTCTAATTCTTAAATCAGGCTCCAGAAGGGATGGCTGTTGCTGAAACTTAGATATAATGGAAGGGAATGGAGTGGTGGTGTGTTTGTGGAGTAGTTTCATGGGGAATGCAGTGCAAAACATCATGAAAAGTGTGACTAATTTAGCTAATTTTTAGCTAATGTTATTTATTTATAGCTAATTTAGCTAATAATTTAGCTAACTAATATTACCCTAATTTAGATTAGGGTAATATTGTGTTGTGAATCATTGCCACCTCATCTTAATTATGTTGTTTTCACTTTCATCATCACCTTATATTACCTCCCCCCAAGTCTCATACCCTTCTGGCCTTTATCAAATCAACAAGCAATTATCAGCACTCACCCCTCCCCTGTTTCACTGTCTCTGTCTTTACACTCCTTTCCTGTTGTACTCTGTGGTTCAAGTTTTGAATGACGTTGCCTAAGATCCCCTAGCATGACAGGGTTACAAGCTGCTTCAATGGATTAGGAAAATTCCAGACTGATAGCCATCCCTCATCCATCTCTCCCATCTCTCATCCCCCGTCTTTCTCCTCGGGATTATCTCGTGGAGAGGAATTTAGAGTGGCCTGTCTCCCCAAATAGACCAGGGGACATCTGATAGACAGCTGTGGAGGGTGATTGTGCTCTGGGGTGCCCAGTCTGGATCAGGGATTTGCCACCAGTAACTCATGGATGCTTCTGAGCCTCTGTGGTGCAGCCAACTTGGCAATACAAAAAGAAAAGAAAAAAAAAAACTGCCCAAGGTGCTTCGGAAAGTTCACATCAGCCTTGGATGTGAACATAGCAGCTTTGGCTACAACTAGTTTGTATTTCAGATTAGTTTTTAGAGTTTTCTGCTTAATATGGTTTTAGTTTAGCTGCAGTGACAACCTCAAGAGTGAAATCATGCCACTAACAAAACAATATCTCTGTACACCTATATTAATATCAATGTTTACATTATATAATACACACACTGATCCCTCTACAAGACATTGGATCTGTACTTTGGCTAGATTTGTTTGGAGGCAACTGAATTTCCACTGTGTAATTAATGAGATCCAGAATTGCTGGAAACTTGTTAACAAATAAATGGTTGACCCTGACAAAGCTATATCTATTCAAACTGTCATCCATCTTTTTTCCTACCTTATATACGCCAAAGGAAAAAAATCACATTTGAAAAGCTTTACACACCAAGGACCTTACCAGTGTCAGAAGCAGGAGAAACAGATGCGACAGCAGCAGACGCAGGATGGACAGACCAGAGATGAGGCAGATGATTTTGTGTGCCTCTATTTAAATGTACCACCCATTGTCTCATGCTCTCTTTCTCCTTTGTTAGTGGAGGCTATTATTAGTCAACCCCATCTCTCTCTACTCTTGCTCTTTCCATGTGTCTCTCACAGATTCATTAGAAACCAGCGACCAGCAGTTGGAACCTGACACTTTGACCTTACACAACACAAGAGGATGAAAGATGATGAACCACGGGCAGAAGTGTGTATGTTCCTAAAACTGGGAGATTGACTAGAAAGGGAAAAGAAACATTTGAGAGGAAAAACTGATACCGATAGGAAGACAGTGACCAGAGCTATTTATGTTGTTACACAATATTTTTGGCTTTACAACTTGTCTGACTCAGACACCAGCTCTGGTCCATCATTTTTATCCAGACTTGGTCCAATATCTCGTCAACTATTAGATGCATTGCAATGAAATGCAATGCATCTTCTCAGGCTCATCAGCTCAGCCTAAGGTGATGATTGAATCCTACCAACTTGGGTGATCTTCTGATCTTCCCTCAGCACCAGGAGATTACGCCAAAGTTGTCTGACATCCAGTGAATATTTCCACATTCAAATAATTCATTGCTGGTACAATTTGTACAGACTTTAATGGTTCCCAAATGACTTATCCAAAGGGTTTTTGCAGGATGTTTTCTTGACTTTTTCCTCCAGCACCAGGGGTATTTTTTTCTTTTATACCTCCAAAGTTAATGACAATCAGCTTCAGCTGTACTAGCTGTACCTGTAATGTTGACTAAATACCAAATGAGGCAAACTTCATAGACTGAGATGATGAATCTAGCAAGCAGTATTCCTGCTAAAACATCATGTTCAAGGCATTGCTGTGCAGACATAAAAAATTATGACTATGGACTCAAGTTTACCCACAACTGAATCTCCATGGCAAGTAAAATACAAGACATACTTATGGAGATATCTCTGAGAAAATAATGCATTTCAGCGGGGTTTAGTATTTGTGTTGTCTTAAAAAATGTCAGATATATATGTTAAGTGTATATCACTAACTAAATCTATACAGTCCTCCATGCAAAGTCTTCTTTATATCAGCTATTGCACATGTTGTGAGAATATTGCAAACAAAGTTATTACGACCCAGCAAATTCCATTGACAGTAATAGAGTATTAAATAATTAAAGTGCTAAATTAAACAATAGATAGACATTAGATTATACATAATACATAAATTATATTATGTATCTAAGATTATATTATATACTGTACATAGTACTAACTGAGATGTTGGCTCACTTAGTTTTAATCATAATGCAAACAGAAGCCTGCGCAACATAAAAATCTGCACACACATGCATGCGTGCGCACACACAAACACACACACAGTTAAGTCAGAACTTCTCTCACCTTAACGGGGGAGAGACAGACCTCTAGTGGTTTAACACTCACACAGCAGCAGATGCTGTTGCTTGTAAAACATTTTGAAGAGTAATCTAGGGTCCAAGTCAAAGAAGTATGCACATATGTTTTCTCTTTCTACAAGAGCAGATAAACTAGGCATCAGTGTAAAAAAATATCAAAGACAAATATTATCAATCCTGTTATTCTAAACATTCATTAAACTCTAGATTGACCTGTGTTCTGGTATTTGGTTATGATAGTGCAGGTCAGAGTGTGTGTTTATCTGCTGAGAGGACCAGTTGCACTGGACAGAGGTTATGATATTTAGGTAGGACATTCCACTGAGTAGTGTGATCACACAAACTCTGAAGTGGAGTTTAAAATGTATTGCGCACAACCACAACCAAGCAAACACACACACACACACACACAGGTCTACACAGATCTCCTTCACTTACAGTATTGTGTGTATTAAGACCTACCTACACACACAAACACACTTTTTTGCACAATGATCCATCACTCCGTGCCTCCGCTCTCAGCAACACTCCTGGTCCCTTGCTGACTCATGCGGTGTGGCTAGCTTTGGGGTTTTCCACAGAAATGAGAGAAGTCGCTACACAATCAGCCCTTTATCCTTCGACCTGCACTGAGCTCCATGACTGCACGCAGCTCGTACACAAACTACGATATACTCGACACACACAGGCCCACACAAACACTCACACACAACAAGCTTGAATGAACAATATATATTAGACCTTGCTAATGAGAGTCTGCTGATGCAGAGACCTTGCTGAATTTCATGATTTCATGCTGGGTGTGCACATGAGCTCCGGTAGGTGAATATGTGTGGGTGGATGTTCGTGTGCACATGCCTCGGGCTCACCGAGTTTCTCATTAGTCCTTTACCCCACACAGAACAAAAGGTGTCCTGGCTACAATGTGTGTGTGTGTTTGTGTGGGTTGGGTGTGTGTGTATTTTCCAGAGGCTATTACAGCAAGGTTACACCACAACTGGAAACAGATGAGCTTAGCAATTAATGGTCTGAATCTAAAATAAATTGCAGCTGACTTGTTCTACACTGACAGACATTATATACTTCAGTATAAAGAAATGAAAATTATGTTAGCACCTCAGGATTACTGAAAAAAATTTATTTAACATTTGTAAGCATGTAATACTGTACATGGTTTCAGTAAATATATCGTGAGTTGAATACAATGTGCAATGAATATGAGCAAAATACATATTTTTCATGTTCAGCTTTAGTAAAACATACCGATATGTTCAGAGGTCCATAACAAAAGCTTTTAAAGCCAGTTAAATGGTAATGTGTTTTTCCATCAAAAGTAAGACTGAAAAAACAAAGTGACTCTTGGGAAATATGTCCACAATTGCTGAGACATCAAGGCACATGTGTAAACAGTGTCCCACCAACATGGGTTCTTCTAATTAACGCCATCTTTTCCTTGTGCAACAATCTTCATATTGACCTCGAGCAATAGAGTCATGTCAGAAAAATACTTCCATGCTTACAGTATTTAAGCTTCCTATGCTTTTACAGTGTGAATACAGGATAATTGTGTCCCGCACTTATTCTCAGTCCATTAATCCATATTCACAGATGTCCCATGTATACGTCCCATCATGCCGTGCACCACAGAATCACTGCAGAATGTTGTCTACTCCTCTTGCACTGATTGGTTCACTCCCAGGGAAACATAGAGGCCTAAGAAAGAAAAGCAGATTTTTAATACGCAGTTGTTGCTTTATATATCAGATATCGCTGCAACTGATAGTGTTCCACAAAGTGCATTTGTAGTGAGTTATATCACACTGTTACCACGGCTACTAAGTTAATTTGGGCACTTGACCACTGTGGCTCTCTTAAGGAAGCATCACTGTGGATTCCTGGACTGTGAGCTCATAGTTCAGACTTACACACTCAGTTCATGAACATTTGAGATTTCAGCAAATAACACTTTTGTCACATGATGGCATTGAGTCTATTCTAATTACTGAAAAGCTGAAAAGATATTTAGAGCTCAAATATGTTCACACCACGTGATCTATATGCAAGTTTATTAAATAAATAGGAGCTGGTTGTATGTGTGTATGTGTTGTGTGTGTGTTTAAAAATAGTTGGGTGCCTAGTGAGGGAGAGGCAGGCAGATGTTATTTTGGAGGCTCACATTGCATCGTAATTATGTCCTCAAGTGAGAGTGAGCTTGTGGCCTAAGAAGTCTGCGGTGCCGTGAAGGCAGACCACCATAGTCAGGAAACACTGACATTGACTTTAGACTCTCATCTCAACACTGAGGTGTCATTTGTAAATAACCTTTAGCATTACAGTAACATTATGCTTGAGGGCTTCTCAGCCATGTGTCACCTCATCCCCAAGAGTATGTGTGTTTTCATTCCATCCAATCACTGCACCAGCTTGTTTTAACTATTAGCACCATTTCAACAACAGAGAATGGGATTATCACTGCTGCACTAGTCTTTCATAGTAAATTGTTGCCTTGAGGGAATTAAATGATGCTTTGAAATGGTCACTGTCAGTCATCCTGGGATATTATGGGAAACTCAATCCAAGAAACAAAACAACTCATGATAATTAAGCATAAATAGAACGTATAAATTTAAGAGTCGTCTCAAATCTACTGGTCACATGTAAATGTCACGCTCAACTCTTGTTTCAGTTTTAATTTTAACTCTTACCTCAGAGGTCCTCGTCCTCCCCGGTGCTGCCCAGGTGTGCTGGGGACAGGTGCCGGTTCCTCCCGGTCTTCACGGCCTGGAGGTTCTTAAAGCGCACCAGTGCCAAAGCAATCTCCGCGTTCCAAGCGGTGCCGTCCTGCGGACACCGAAAGTCAATCTCTTTTCCCGTGGCCATGACCACCGTGAAATACACCAGCCCCCGCTTATACTCCACACAGTCCACGGTGACCATGCGTTCAAAACGTAGCTCCTTGGCTTTGGAGCTCCACGCTGAAACTGGAGCATCACCGCTGCCCCCTTTGCAGTTGTGAAGGCGCAGTCCTTCCTCGGTGAGCACGCAGCGTTTCTTCTTCCACAGCTGGAGGAGCCCGCTGCTGCGCTTCTCCAGCAACCCATCTCTCATCGCTTTAACCGGGAGCGTCATGGCCACAACTGACCCACAGTCTTCACACTTACAGAGCCAAAACTTACAAAGTCTCCAGCAGGGGTAGGTCTCAAGATGAATGAATTAAATACACATCCCGTGTGGTGTTGTTAGTGTCCCTAGAGAGAGAAAAACATATAGAGCTTGTGAGTAAATCCAATCCCTGCGCATTGACAGCGCACCGTGGAGCTTGGTAGGCTGGTCTGCCTGGATATGTTTGAACATGCCCTGCTCCTCCGTGGACCTTCTCCTCCTTCTACTAGAACACACCGCCTCCTCCCGGTGACGACAGGAGGAGATCTGGCTGCTAATGATTGTATGCGTGTGTGTGTGTGTGTGTGTTTTAGTGTGCGTGTGGTTTGGAATGACTCAGTCAAATGGATGCACCCAGACAGTTGGATTTTATGTGCTCACAGAAACGCAAGTAGCTGGGTGTAGCTACCTTCACACTCAGGGTCATCGTGCACCTGCTGCACACACACACACGCGCGCACGCGCGCGCGCCCACACACACACACACACACACACACACACACACACACACACACACACACACACACACACACACACACACACACACACACACACACCTGTCAGTATAAACTAAATGAAACAAGATAATTGGATCCCTCTTGGCGTCTGTTTATGACAAGCTGCTCTCCTGTCTCTTTTTGAGAACTGGAATGTGAGTGGGAGGTGAAGGGTGGATAAATAAGCCAAATGTTTGAGAGTATAAGAGAGAAACAAACTGCAAAGATGAAAGATTTTTTTTTGGAGCAGCAGAGATTAGGATGGCTAAACAGGCATTTCCAGTATATATATATATATATATATATATATATATATATATATATATATATATGGAAAAAAGTTGTACTGTCAAGGGAAAGTTTACAAAAGCTGCTCACATTGGCATTTATTATTTTTTTTTTCACATCCTTGATGGTAACATATTTCTGACATAACAGAGAATCTCTGGGTGGAGTCAAGCAGTGATTCCCCTGCTTCTATATGATACTAGACGTGCCTTTTGTAGTCCCAGCTGCGTAATGTGTCACTCTAATGTTATGTGAGGAATGAATACAATGGACATGTGTCATTTCTTGAAACTTAAACACATCAACATCACCCTTCAAACTGAAGATAGGCAGATACGCACACAGTTTCACTCAGGTGTACTTATGTAATTTTTTGCCCATTAAGAAAATACAAACCAAAAATCATTATTGTTTTCATTTTGTTTATTATCATGCTGTTTGGAAAGCATAACATATAAACGAGCAGTGTTTGCTTGGTTACATAGATGTTTTAATCTTGAATCCGGTGAGATTATGATGAGGAGAAAAAAAACAAACACCCTTACAATAAGGAGAAGGTGATGTAATTTAATAAGATAGTGCAGATCACCAATGCAACAGATAAGTAACTGAGTATTAATTGTGGTGTATATGAGAAGATTAACTGTAACAGCTCACATTTAACCTGTATATGACCTTGGTGGTATTGACTGCCTTACTGTACAGTTTACAAGCATATTTTCAGTCAAGCATGTGTTTACCGGATGCGTGTTTACACTCTGCCCTCTGCAGGAAAGAGACAGCAGTGCAATACCCTAGAGAACAATCAGCGATGATCCCAGTGGGTATTACTGAGTGTGCGCCAGCGCCCCCGCGCCAAGTCCGTATCCAAATCCCTTAGGACCGAAGTTTTTGCCATAACAGCCTGTAAGACAGAAATGTAAAATGTTTAAAAAAAAATAAAAATCCCCAGATCACATCATCTTTTAAAATTCACAAAATATCTTACAATAAGCATATAAGCCTCCATTTGGCCTTCAACAGTTGATGGTGAAGTTAGTTTAGATTTGGTAAAACGCAACGCTGAATGTAAATAATACACAGACCTAAACAAATAATAATCCACAAATCTGTAACTGTATTAAAAAATCTCAGTAACTTCTAATTGATAATGTATTGCATATATGACAAATTCAGATCCAGTGTTCTTGGACTTGTCTTAAATAAACTGTGAAAAACAGAGAATCTGTCGCTCCGTGTTGCCTTTTATATTTCCCTAAACTTATCCAGCAACTGTCATGTCGGATGCTACGAATCACAGGCTAACTCATCTTATTAACATCATAATTTACCTTCTCCACGGCAGAGACACGGTCAAACCTAATGGATCGTTGCTTAGTTGAGAACTTTCGTTTGGCTGCAAAAACTCAGATCTCAACCCATGAAACTGAGCGTTCAATGATTCTGGGCATGACTTCAGAGCTGCAGAAAGTGTAAGTAAACGACCTTCTTTGTTTATCAGGCACCGCGTTGTGATTACGTGTCTATTTGTGGTTGTTGTGCGTCTCTTTGCATTTGTTTTCCGAGTCTAGGTGGTTGTTTTATGATTTGGGATAGTTTAAGCTGTGTTTGAGCTCTGTGAATTGAAAACAAGAATTCACTTCATGCAGAGGCTCTAGCCCTGAGGCCCTATGACTGTCTTGGTCCGTGTCCAGTAATCTTTAGATGGGTGTCAGAGTTGTTTTAATGCAATTCTCACAACTACATGAAATGTTAAAAAATGTCCCTAAATTAATGTACACAACAGTAGACATTCAATCAATCTAACTTCATACTAATACTTGGTTTAGCTTTGTTTTGTTCTCAGAACAGCCTAATTTCCTGGAAGCGATTCCTCAAGATGTTGAAATCATTCCTTGGAAATTTTCCTTCGTGATAATAATCTGCTGTTTCAGCAGCTGCACATTCGTGTGAAGAATCTTGCTCATTAATACACCCCAATCCTGTGGTTCACAGATTTTACTCACCGCTTCTCAGGTGACAGCAGCACTACATGCTATATAAAGCAGAGAACTTAACATCACTAATGTATTTTTTTTAGAGCTGAGCCAACGATCTTAGAAATGTATTTTCTCGTTACAGTTTATTGTCTACTTGTACTCTGTATTAGCAGGCCCCCTGCTGTAATTTTGTGGTTAGTACAACCCAGTCACTTGGTTCAGCAGTTCCCAATGTGAGAGTAGTTTATTTGCTCACCAAGGTCTCAGACTGGAAATGTTTGCATTCCATCCCTTCAAACCTCCACACAAAAGATACAATGTTAGCTGTAACCTCCAACCATATATTTAGTGTCGGAGAACTTTAACATAGTTGCACTTGCATGTCCTTACATTTCCATTAAGGACCCTTTCATTACAAACCCATTTCATGGAGGCTGTTATACTTGCACTTGCAACAGTCAATTAGCCAATCGACAACTTATTTATGTTGGATCTTATTAACATATGACAACAGTCTGACATGAGCAGGACAACTTTGTGTCAAAGACTGTTTCTTCGACACCAGATACATGGTGTCTCTGTAATTGTGGAGCAGTGCTATGACTTAGTTTTAGTGCTGTTCTTGCAATGGAAGGTGAAGCCAGTGAAGTTTTACCTTTGCAGTAGATTTCTCCATCCTTGTCGGCTAACGTGGTTGACTCCAGGCTCTTCCCACATGTGGCACAGGTGAAACATCCAACCTTATGCCACGACTAAAAGAGAATAGAACACCCATTTAAAAGTAAATATTAAAAAAGAGGTTTATTTTTACACATCTTTATATGTAAGTTTTTTTGTTTTCTTACATTTCCAGCTCCAATCACTTTCTCAGCAGCGTACACAGCCTTGCCGCAACGAGGGCATTTGTCTGACCCTCCAAACTTCTGTGCCAGCTTTGATGGGTTTGGGTTGGTGGTAGGACGATGAGGAGCAGGTCTGATGGAGATGAAAAAAAAAAAATGGTTAAAGGTCATTATAAAGATATCAAGAAGTGTGTTTGTGTGTTTGTGCAAATTTTACTCACTCTTCATGTGTTATACCCAGAGACTCTCCCTTGTCCATACTGAGGGTTCCTGCTCCCTGACCGTAACCGTAGCCTTTTGGTCCATGCTTTTTGCCGTAGCATGCCTTGCAGTAGATTTTATCCATATGAACAGCAACCGTGGTGCTATCCAAGTTCTTCTCACACACCACTGCATAAACAGACACAAGCAAACACACATCAAGATAGTATTGCTTTGCATTTTTGCCCAAACTGTCTCCTTTTATGGGACCGTTCTTTAAATAAAAAACAAAGTATGTTCTCATCAAAATTCCATTGCAGGAATGTTTGATTGTGACTCACCAACACAAATAACTCCACTTAGAACTCTGTGAACCTACATATTTTTCAAGTTAAGTCAAAGAGAAACTTAAAAATAGTATTTTAATATATTTAATTTAATGGTATTCATTTCTATTTATGTAGCATTTTTAAGTTACAGGGATGCACTTTTTTTTTTAGATGTAATGAAAAAATACACAAAACTCTTAAGTGTGGGACAATTATTTGTTTTTGCTGGTGTGTTTTTATTGTTGCCGTCAGTAACAACCTAGACACAGAGGACCAATACAAGAATAGCACAACTTCTGTAACGACATCTGAGAGATTGTTTTTAAAAAGAAAACACGATACCAATACATAATGCCAGCAAATTTCAAATTCCAGTCTCTGACATTCAAAGAGTGAATGTCTCTGACATGACTTACATCAGTGTAAAGAAAAAAAAAAAAAAAAAAAAAAGTTGGCCACGATTCAGTGCATCTATGCTTCCACTATGTTTGTAAGTATTGTAGCACTGCATGTGAAATTCAGCAACCAAATTGACGTTTATTTCCTAGTATGCTATCGCTGTGCACATTTTTCACAAAGAATATATGAGCAACAGTTCACATTAGGTTAGTACTACTCATGACTCTTGCGTCAAGTTTGACACAAGTTTGATGGTTTCCACAGTAACAATCGCAGGAAGGAGCAAAAGGTTACTCACTGCACAGGAAGCAGGACCTGTGGAAGCTCCGCCCATCGCAGAGAACCTCCTCTGCAAAGTAAACGGTCTTCTGACAGCGGCCGCACTTGTTTCCACCTCCTAATGGCATCCTTTAGTGATTCATCCAAAAGGAACACAAATATACACACACAAACAATGTGATTAGTCTGATGAGTAGAAGAGTTTTCAGCTGTTTTATTGAGTCTATAAGCTGTTTATAAAGGAGAGACGCCTAAACAAGGTTCTTTATTTGTATTTCAGTGAGGGATAACTGAAAAAGTGATCCATTTTAACTGACATATGTTACTGGGCCTTAAATATAAAGACAAATAGATTAACTGAATTATAAGTCCTTTATATGACTATCAAGTAAAAACATTTCCAAGAGTTTTTGCTGTAAGAAATCTGTTTAAATCATCCATATTTGGTTGTCTGTAATTTTGGTTTTGTCAAGCCAGGCCTGGAGGTTGTAATCTCTCCCCTGCCAGTTCTCTGTGGCTTCTGAAAAAGTCCAGCAAGGCAGCAGTGGAGAAAATGATGAATTCCTTCTGTTTTTTTTTTTTTGTTAAAAAACCACTAGATGAAAGTTGCTCTCAGAAATTTGAAACAGCCAGCGTGGAAGTAATTTGAAAATGCAACTTTCTGAAGAGTTGTGAAGTTGTTGTGATGTGAAAGACCTTGGCACTGTTCCTGTTTCAACCCAGGGTGTTTCCCAGCATGACCCTCCCATTCCATTCTCCAGTATCCACATTCCTAACGGAGTAAACCCTCCCATCTCACTGTTTCTGTCCCTGTGCCTGTCTGTCTCAGTCTGCTCCACCTTTGTTGACTGGACCTCTCAGTCTGGAACATACATTTGTTTTATCAGGCAGGAAATGTATTGAGCAAGAAGCTACAACTGTACCTGGGTCAGCTTTTTTTTAAGTGGCCAGATGGTGGAGCTGAATTTTCAGTTCAGATTATGAACAAATTAGGCCATTTCCTATCATACTTTGACATGCTTCCTGTTTGTTTTCTTTTAAATATATCTTTGTTTTAGTAAGTCAGATAACACAATGCAGGATATGACTCACCCTGTGAAATTTATTAAAATATCTGTCTTTTTCTTGTTATAAGTAGATACAACCACACCCAAATTAAACACAATATTTTTCCTGCTAACACCAGAATGGTAGTTAATGTGAATATGAGCTCATGGTATTATTGTAAATCATAGCTGAGAATGAAGTAATGGGTGAAGCGGTTGGTGTTTGGCTGCTGCTGCACTTTCCGTCACTTTTTTTTCAACTGTTTCAGTCTATTCCTGTATGAATAGATCGCAGTGAAATCTTAAAAGAGATGTAGAAATAAATGAATGCAAAGATGTAGCGAAGTATTGTAGTTGTCTATTCTAGTTCAGTATTGTTGAAAGTGAATATAATTTTAAGTTAATCATTCAGTAAAAATATTAGTGTTATATTACTTGATACCAGATTCATTGAATTAAAGTGAAAGGCCTTAATGCATTAATTAAAATAATATATAATAATTTTTTTTTATAAATTGTTAATGTATGGCTGCAGGGAGTTCCTATTAACAGCTACACATAGATAGATCATTTTCAAGATAATTTTACGTAAAAACTTGTGTATTCTACAGTCGTGGAAACGAGAGTGAGTGCCAGTAAAAGCAGAAATATCAGGAATGTTTTTGTACCACGTAGAAAAATATCATGTTGGAGCTTTCCATTAGCCCAACCAGGAAAACATGCGTTAAAGTGGTGAATCATATTCCAGTGTCAAATAAAGGCCTGACTCTTTCATGTCATTTTACAGCAATTTTGGAGACAATCAATGATGATGAGGAGGAGAAGAAGGTAGAGACTTGGACAGGAGTATCGTCATGTGAAAATGACACCAGGATAAAGCACACAGAGCACAAGGTGAGAAAAGAAATTAATGAAGGATGTGATGAAATATTTGGTGTCAAAGGAGAGAAGAAAAGGGGGAAGTCTGTCAATATGTATTTTGTTTTCAACAGATGAGTTCTGCTCTGACTTGTCATGTCAAGTCATCTTAGAACTGATGAATATAACTGATGAATGAATATGACTAACAAGACTTATAGCTGTCATTCTGACCAAACAGACACATTCAAAGAGAGGTGAGAGAAGAGAATTCTCACTTGACAGATTGAAAGTGTTAAGTATTAGAGCCATAATTGATGTCAGTTCACTGATGATGTCAATTGATGTCAAGCACTTTTTTCCCCTTTTGAGGAAAAGAAAAAAAAAAAAGAAATGACAGTTATGTTTGCTAATGGAAAAAATCCAGTTGCAGAATTTCTGCACTATACTTGACGATGAATGTGGGTACACTGTTATGATGGCCCTGCAAGTTTGGGCATGTAGGGATGCAGATAGCTGTAGAGGAATGCTTTAAAAAACAGAGCGACGGAGAGGTAATGTGTGAAATCTCAAATCAGGAAGTCGGATCATGAAGTAGGTGCGAAAGCATGTGACCTCATATTTAGTTTACCACCAGTAAGATTTTTCCTTCCTCGGTGAGCAAAAAGATCTATTGTGAGCTAAATTACTTTTTATTGTTGATTGTGACACATTGTGTTACTGTTTAACTGCACGCTTACCAAACCAAAACTATTGAATACCTAGCGTTACCTCTGTAAACATCAAGCAAAGCTCCCCTTTAGCCTGACTTGCACCAGAGCATAACAGACGATAAATTCACATTGTGTCATTGTGTTTTACTCGTAATGCACTGGCAGACAGATTAGGAAGTTAGATAGAATATAAAGCAAACAGAGAGCAGGAACCTTAAGCAGTGTGTCAGATTTTAACGTTACTTACTTGCAGTTAATTGTTGCTGCCAGTCAGCGGTGATGGACAGGTTGAAGTTTGACTTCCTAATATAAGTAGCACAAATGCGTGTTCACTTGGCTGAAGTTGGATGGAGGAATTGCACTTTCAGTTTGTGAGAGAAAAATATCCAGTTGTCTGACTTCGTCCCAGTGACACAAACAGACTCCTGACTACAGACTGCTGCTGTCTGGCTCTCCACTGCTCCACTGTCCCAGATGTGCTGAAAAGGAGGAGCTTCTGTTGTTGCTGCTGCTCTGGTCTGCAAACTTATTGTGGGTTGAGGAACAGGGGAGTTTCTTACTGACTGACGAAGTGAGAGAGAGGAAGAGAGAGAGGGACAGAGAGGGTGAATGGGGAAGGAACTTGGATTGAAAAGCTGTTGTCTTGCACAATAAAAATATTTTATACCTACAAAGAATTAACCTCATGCAAGAAAAATTTTAAGTAGCTCAAAGACAAATGTCTTTGTTTACATGTTAAACATGAAATTATGGTTAAGGCCTGGCCATAGAGCTGTAGATTTACAATTAGAAGCAGTTCTGTAGTTATAATATGTCTATCTTTGTCTTAAAACATGAGACGGAGATTTATTATTCCCACTGTGTCATATCTAAACATTAGATCTGTACTATTGATATATTCAATATAGGGAGTGCATTTTATCTTGAATTACAGGCATAACTTTAGCCGCCCTAGAACAGGTCCTTTGGATTCCTGTTGTTGTTTCTTCTTTAACCATGGATGTTTTTCTTTCTTCTGTTCCATATTTAATCTTATGAGCCGTTTAGAGTTTAACCTATAACATATAATTGTTTTGAAGAGCGAAATGGTAAATCAATTTTTTCCCTCTTACACTGTAAATAGGTCACACTGTCAGAGTAATTCTACCCTTTATACTTTATCACCACAACATGAAATAACCTTTAGACAGTAGCTGTTAAAGGTCACTCAGATATGTTTAATGGCTAAGAAGGCATTAATGCTAGCTAATGCAGACACCGAAGGCAGAGTGGGGAATAAATATGGAGTTCCACTCTAGTTAATATCTGCTACCATCATGTGGACATTGTCGGAACTGAACACCAGCATAAAAGCTACATACAAATGGCAACTTTTTATTTACAGCAGTACCAACACATGTTGAATGCAGATTTGGAGCCAACAGTTATTTTCGTCATCCTGTTTTCTGCAGATCGATTGACATAGGAAAGTCATGCAGCTTTGCTTGTGTGTTTTTGCAAAAGTCAAAACTAAGATAATTTATTGACCGAAAGATAATTGATCAACTGAAAAGATAAATAAGTAAAAGATTAAGTGACCGCATAATTCACCAGTAGGAACACCTTGTTTGACTGGATGGCATCACTGAAATATCCATATGAATAAAAGAAGTGCAGTATTAAATGTAAACTGTGTTATGGAAGTGAATCTGTACATAAAAAGACAAGTAATAAAATATGTGTTTATTATAAATTATAAAGGTCATAGACACACTAACAAGTTCCATATTTATTCCACATCGGACGCAGCCAAAACCACTGTAACTACTTGATATGCACGCACACAAATCTTGATGAAAAGTCTTGTGTGCTGTATAATGCCTTGGCAGCCTCAGCAGCCTCAGCTTCTCAAAACACGTTAAGGCTGTGGGCAGAGTGGCCTCTACAATTTCCACCTTCATCTCAGTGGCTGGCACCTTCCACCCTATCCAGAACTTTATGAGGCTCTTTAGTTTAGCTGGAGATGCTGTAATAAAAATGGATGCAGATGGTCAGACAACACACATCATGTGTCAGATAAAAACGAAAAAATAAATGCAAAAGTCCCACAAACCATTTTCAATAAATGTCTTTAAGTCGCCAGACACTTGACATACATCCATAGCGTCTGACTCAACTTTGTCTTCTTCTTTGCAGCTGTCAGACTTGATAGTTATAGACGAAGGCCATATGATGCAATCCAGGATCATCTGAAATTACATGTAACTGTAGCTCTGTTCGAAAAATATATGATCTTCTTAGAATGTGATACTGGTGCAATTTTCATTGGCAAGGAAAAGCTTCTTTAATAGTTATTATTTATGAGCCACATTTCCAATGTTGTCAAGTCTATTAAGTTCCATTTGAACATTATGTGAAGCAGCAATTTCAAACCAAACTAACTTGATGTATCATCAGATTCAGAGGGAATCTATAACACGTTGCATAAAGCTATTATCATTTCAGATACAGCATAAGGTTTTTGATATTGTGCAGTTTGGAAATAAAGGTGTAATATGTGTCACTATAACTCATCATAAAACATATCTTTGTTTTTTCTCACAATGAATGTTTTTTTTTTCATCAAAACTGCAATAAAGAACATTTTAAATAACCCAAGTAGCTTGATATCACAATGGCCCGCAGGATTAGTCCACTGTTAGATGTTTCTTTTGCTTCAGTACCTGAGATGTGAGTTGTGCCTCTGATACCCTGGGAACAGGATTGGGATTACATCTCTCCTGTGAATGAGGAGTGGCCACAGTCCTGTCCCTTTTAAGCCTTTTTGGAACTGATTGATTTGATGCCTTGTTCGCTTGACAACCTGCAATACAGAAGAAATGGCAAAATAATTTGCTTATTTTGTTTCTAAAAAGACCTGTCCCCTAAAAAGCAGCCAGTACCTGTTTCTTTTTAGCTGACAAGAATTTTAATGTCACTTTTTTTTTTTTTTTAATTCCATTTCCTTTTTTCCTTATACAGAACATAACCACTAATGGAACCATGTGGCAATATGGCCTTTGGAGTGATTACTGGAAATCTTGTCCATTAAGTGCAAACAGATGACATAAAAGTGGCTCTTCTGACCAATTATCAAGAGCATTTGAAAGTTCAAAACAAGACGTGTGAAATTCTACTTAGAATGCTCTTTTAAGAAGTGGTGGAGTCATACGTTATCTAATGACAGGGACTTCAGTGTAGTCAGCACTAGTTTTAAAAAATGAATATGAATTGAGAAGCTCAAGCAGAGAAAATGTAGAAAGTAATTTGACATTTACAACATGAAAGAGAATCTTTCCAGACAACTATTTCCTGTTGTTGGCATTTGGTGTTGGCAGGTTCCACAACAGGCACAGCTGATGGATGGAGTCAAATTCTTTTAATACAGCATCCCCCGCAAGCTGGAATAACACATAAGTATAAATATGTTCTGATCCATCAAATAGATTAAAATGGTTGCAGTTATGATGAGTCCATCTTTCACTTAATGCATTAAGTGAAAGATGAAGCACAAAAAGTGGTTTTTATGTTAGATTAATAAAAATAATAGAATGTAATTTAAACTGTCTTCTCACCATTATCACAATGTCATGGATGTCAAGGTCAGAGCAGTCTTGTATTGTCACAGGAGTAGTCTCCAACAAACCAACAAAGAGAATGTGAATAATGGTCGAGCTGAGTCCTGGGAAACTTGATGCAAAAAGGAATGGCCGATCATCCGACCTGCTGGGTGAACATGTTGTGGTCGAGCAGTTCGGGTGAAACTGAGAGGATAAGGTGGTCCTGCTCACCTTCGAAGAGTTTGGTGATGGGTGCATTTGCTGTAAAGCAATGGTGGATAGATGGAGAAAGTTGCTGACTAAAAAGACAAACCAGAGAATGTATAAAAATGATCTTAAAGCAAGTTATTGTCAGTAAAAGCGGAGTCAGGTCCTCATCATAACTTTCAATTAAATAGTCTTGTTTGGTAGATTTGTTTTTTGTAAAAATCTTTATTCACCTCAACTTTAACCACCTTAATTCACCTCTTTATTCACCTCAATATGAACATAAACAAAAAATGGACAAAAATGCAATTGTGACTTATACACAAACAGCCTTTGCATTTCTTTTTTTGGTAAAGTGGTAAATAATTTGAATAACTAGCACCAAATACTTAACACCATTTACACCTTGTTTAATTTATAGTTTCACTGTTTCTATTGAAAAACTGAAGTCAGAAATTATTTATATATGACTCAATGTGAATCAATTGTCAGATTAACAGATGATTAATATTCTATTGTTAATTTATAGTGAAATAGTCTCAATTGACACTTGTGTGTTCTGTGTGTGAGTGTTGTTGTGATTAACCTAAGTTCATTTGGAAGCCACTTAGCTTCCATTAGCTTGCAAATCACTGTTGACCTCATGTGACAGTTGACTCCACTTCCTGCTGCAACATCACCTGTGAACACACACACACACACACACACACACACACACACACACACACACACACACATCCTTATGCATAAATCTCTACATTGACCACTTACCTTTAAGTTTACACTGAAGCGGTGATGTCCACTGAACATTGTCTTTCTTGTAGAAAGTGACATTAGCTTGGTCTTGCTTCACTCAGGCAGTAAGGAAAATAAGACTCATGTTAACAGCTTCTTGACTTTTGAACTGTTAAAAGTTCTGACCATTAGTTAGTAAATTTTGCTTTAGTTTTGCTGTGGTCTTCAGTGAACTATAGTTATCTTGAAGAGAAACATTGGTGGTAGCAGCTGCTCTCAACTGCAAAGATCTGTGACTGTCTGCTGTGTATCCTGTGTTTACTATCAGTACTGATATTGGGGCTGGGTGGGAAATTAACCTCCCAGTGATGTAAGCTGGTTTAACTTGCCAGTACAGGTATTATAAAGGAGTGTCTAGAAGTTTACCCTGAGGCAGCTCCATTTTTTTAAACAGAGCATTTTTAGAAAGGTTACTGTGCACAGCTACTGCTAGGCAGTTTAGTTGAGATCATTATCAAACATATGAAAGATAGCACTCCTCCAATGTTTTTTTCTTTTTTGTTTATGATGTCACAATTAATTGAAATGAATTACATATTTGAAATAACACTCAAAGTCACAAAACTCATCCATACACAAAAGATGCTACTTACAGCAGGTTTATTCTTAATTATAATTCCAAACCACTGATATTGATCAGATGTTAGTCTGTCTTGAGAGTCCTAAGAGGACTTATTTAAAGAACTTTTAATTATGATCCCTGTCATAGTCAGGGAATGGTCTTAAATGAGTTCTTAAAACCAGTTAACTTAGTTTCAATAATAACTTTGAACTTAAGGTAAAATTATCCTGTTTCTCTTTTGACTAAATAAACATCACATGCCTTAAGTTCCCTTTTTCACCTCTTATGAACTATAATTGTTGCTATTATTTAACTGCATGAAACCTTTTAAATGATGAACATCTTTTAAACATGAATCTTTTTCTTTGTAAATATTTAAAAAGAACACAAGGAAATAAAATTTAGATACCAGGAATTAAAAATTTTCCCCATTAAATTCCCTTTAATTCCCCAATTACCTTTAAATAGAAGAATTAACTTAAGTTACCAATATAGCTGAAATTCAGTTAACCTTTACTTTAAAAGCATGTGCCAAAGGTTTCTGAGGTTCGACTCCGTATTTTGAAATACCTTAATAAAATAGAGAAGATACAAACTTATGGTCAGGTGATTTGAAACTGTCAGCACCACAGAGATCACATGATCTGTTAAAACATAAAGAGGAAATGGAAAATACTCTTCAGAATGATCACACAGAGCTTTGAGTGTCTTAGATAATCTACCAGGAGAAGTTTATGGCTGAGCTCCAGGTATAGAGGAAGAAAAAGAAGGTTTGTCAAATAGGACCTAAATCCACTCCATGCTTCATACCAAGAGGTCAGCCAAAGGTATGAAGCTGATGTCCTCATTATTAGGCTGCAGATTGACAATGTGTAGTTTCAGATTGTGAAAGTAACAAAGTGTCTCACACAGACAGGACCTGGCCTCGGTTTCCCGAACAAAAAAAAAAAGGTCAGCCCTCAGAAGAAGCATGAGGAGATTTCTGAAGAAAAGAATAAGATGTAAGCAGGATCCCCTCACAGGAGACTGAGGTGTCTGGAGAGATCCTCTTCAGAATTACAAAGAAGACTAGTCTGGAAGAAATCCACTACATCTAAGAAATATACGAAATCAGAGGACTTTCCATCTAATAGGCATATAAGGCTACCCTAACCCCAGCAACCAAAGAAGCATTTAAAATATCATTAAAAAAAAACTGTAGCTACAGTTCTTATATATGTTGTTGTATTTGGTAGCCTGTTTGTACTGGCTTCACAGTTTACGTTTAACTGGCTTCATCCGTCATCATGCAATCTGGTGCCATCTAGTGTTAAGAGTGCAGTACTGTAGAGACAAAATGGAAGCTGATACACTTTGGTAATTAGACTTAAACATTCACAGGGAACTGGTGACTTCCTCTAAGCTGATGTGCAAGATGTGCATAAGTTATTGTTCTGTCATGTCTGAGTGTGTGTGTGTGTGTGTGTGTGTGTGTGTGTGTGTGTGTGTGTGTGTGTGTGTAGTTTTGTTTTTTTTAACTTCTTGTCATCTCAGTTAAGCAACACCTCTGAGGACACATCTGAGGTCCAATGTTCCACACTGTCACCCCCTCCTCATCATCCCTCCAGATGCCCCTGGGGGTGGTAGTGACACAAGTGTCCCATTGTCACAACAACATCTGCCAGGGTCTGGCCCTCATAGGGGGATGTACATGCCTCGAGGGAACATCAGAAGATTAGCTGTGACATTAACCCCCTCCCCTCTACACACACACACACGCAAGCACACACTCACACACTCACACACATACATACACTTGTGTGCTTCCCCCCCAATCCTCCCGTTACAAATCACTTCCTGTTTCATGAGCCACTGAGTCAAGGCAACAGATCATTTAAGTGTGTTTTGTGCTGGTGACTGTCTGACTGACTTTTTAGTATTTGTCATCTCTTTGCCCATTTTTAAAAACAGAAGTGGGACATAGAGAAACTGAAGAGGTCCCTGTGAGTATTTGGAGGAAAGTGTTGAAGTGATAATGTATATCAAGAAAAGAGGAACAGCTTTGTTTGTGTACAGTATGCATGCTTCTTGTACATGTGGGGGGAGATGCTGTGTTTTTGGGCAATGTACTTTGTTCTAATAGAAATTATCAATTTTTCATGGTTGGTTGATAAGTTGATCTATTTATTTGTGTACTGCAATTTCAATGGGCATATTTTCTATTATTTATGTATTTACCCTGCAGAGTCTTGCAGACAAGGTCAAGTGTTAGTGCGGTCAGTCAATCGCTGATCAATACATGGTTAAACAGAGAGCTCTACTTCAGAACCTGGAATATTAAGACCTTTACACAACTGGTCTACTGGTTCATGTTATGATACTTAGAAATAACATTTTAAGCCCAATACATGCTGGGAATGTACTAGGGGCTTTCCAGACTAGCTGTATGTTGTGGGTCTGATTCCTCATTAACTATTCAGTATTGTCCCTTTCTGTGAGTGTGTCAAACTGTAAGCCAGCTCAGCAGAAATATGAGGAGAGAGAGGGAAGAAGAATAATAATAGGACAATAGAGTAGTAAGAATTATAGAGACAAACACAGAACTTGTAAAAAAATGTGTGAATTAATACAGGGAAATGATATCCAGTATTCAAAATAGTTAATTAAAACTTCATTACAGCTACATGAAGAATTTATTATTAAACCTCAGTTTCACACCTTCATCTCTGACGCAGGCTGTGTCTGTCACTGCTGCTACATTCAAACATACTCGTCTGTTTTTTAACTGGATTTTTCATGTGCACTGGCTACAGTTTGTGGTTTATGAAGGATATAACAGGCAAAATGGGGAAGCTGAGTTCAAGGTCAGATCAGGGGTGTATATTGTTTCTCTGTTTCTCAGCAGGGAAAAATATCAATAGTGTTTACTCTGCATATATCGAGTACTCAATCGCTGTCTCCCGTTTCCAGCCTCTTGTCTCTTTTGTATCTCCCCTATTTTTCTGTCTCGTTTTAGATCTTTTTTTTATTAGACGTGTGGGTCAAATTACAAAAGTGATGGATGGGGTGCTCATCCTTCAGGCTGCTTGTTCATGCAGGCGTGTGCACTAAGGACAGGCACAGATATAGACATCAGATGTGTGGTTGTATGTGTGTGTGTGGGAGTGACTTTGTACATATTCATTTGCTGCCAGTGGATCTATCATTAGCATCCTCTGTTTTTTTTTGTGTCCCTTTTTTTCACTCTGCTTCCTCTGACCACCATTTAAATCTTGAAAGCTGAATGAGCGGTTTGGGCTTTTCACATATATCTCCATCTGCTTAATTACCATGTATTACTCACACTATACAGGCAACCATGTGTGGGTACACACACACATACTCACAAACCACACTCATCGAGCTAATGGGCCAGTCTGTCTCTGCCTTAGCGGTGCTTGTATTTCACCTCAGAGAGGGAGGGAGAGAGGGAGGGGGGAGGGACCACAGCCAACAGGTCCATTACTGAGAGAGAGGAAGCCGAGATTGTGATGAGGGGAGGAAAAACAGAAAGAGAGGGGCGGGATACAGCTGCAGGCGTACTGCGGCAGCAGCAGAGCGGCATGACGTGACAGAGGAGTGGAATGACAGACAGAGACACACACACAAATGCACATGCTCGCAGCTCAGCGGGCCTGCCAGGCAAGACAGAAGTAGACAGAAGCAAAGGCAGGGACTGAGCTGGACGCACTCAGCAGCATACAGATTGGAGACAAACTGACTTGACGCTTTGTATCTGTGTGATCACAGAGGGTGAGTTGTTTTTTCACTTCAGTCAATATTTAATATTTCTGTTCAAGGATGCATTCAATTTGAGCGTCACTGAGTTTCTTGTGGCTTCTTTGTGTGAATGTACATTTGTGTAAATTCAACTGCTTTTGTGTGGGTAGCTAAATAAAAACACTACATCTTGATCTGCGAATGTTCACAGTGGTGTCACAGACAGCAGCACGACAGTGTGCGATAGAGTGAAAGAGAGAGGCAAACAGAAAGGCAGAGCTTAAGTGGGATGAAAAGAGATGGAGAGGGGATGAGAGAGGTGGTGGTGGGGGTGTCCGATAAACCAGGGGTGACATGACGTGATCGTCCTGAGTCAGCACTGGAGGGGCTGTATGACTCAGTGCAGCATGTATAGCATACATACTATAGGTTGTGTGTGAAGGATTTGTTAAGAGTGATGTGGAGAGGATCTGCAGCAGTGAATCACAATGGAGGTAAACTGTTTGTGCACACATGGGCATGTTTATATTGTTGGTAGTCTGGTTATACTCCCTCCTGTTTAGTTTGTGGGTGCTTGTGGCTGTACCACCATACTTGCCTCTATAATGAGTGAATCTGGAGTGAGTGTGTGTGTGTGTGTGTGTGTGTGTGTTAGACGTGCAGCTGTTTCCTAGTTTGTGAGTGATTCACACTCCCTCTGAAGACATCTTGAGACTCAAGCGATGACTTCTCCATGTGGTTGGACTGAGCTGCATGAAAACCTTGTGACACCAGTTTTGGTCAGTTAAGCAGTTATCCCCTTGACAGCAACAGTTACAAAATGTCTTATATTAAGAAAACACATCATGGTGAAATTGATAGCAAAAGTACTTTAAAAATATTATTCTGTGTGGTTTACAGTCGAGACATGCAGGGGTTTTTTATTTGTCTTTTTTTCTGTGTTGTGTAAGTTTGGTGGATGACAGACTATGTGTCATTGTTAGGTCACTGTTTCCCAAATAAATTTCCATTTCAGTGACTGACTTATCAAAACATAAACAGCCTTTAGTTCATTGTTCAGATTTGTGTGTGACAGAGAGAGAGAGAGAGAGAAATGACGTTTTTCTTCCATAAGATGAGAACACTGATTTCATCAAAGTAAGTGACTTTGAAAAGTGAGTCACCTTGTCACGCGGGTCTCTGATTGGATGAAAATGTCATTCCTGTTTGTTACAGCTTCCTGCCTCGATGAATGGTAAGGCATTGTTGACCAATGGGAGGGCAGCGGTGAGGATGCAACAGTGATCCAGGAAAAAACAGTCCATTGTTCCTGGGACGTCGGAGAAGTGTGACCTCCCTCCTGTTGACTCTGCCCGCTCAAACCAACGGCACACCGAGGAACTCGGCACACCACTGACAGGTAAGATACTGATATGACACATCTGATCTGATACATGATGCTTCTTTATGCGCAGTTTATCAGCGTCAGGCATTGTTACTTCATACGATTGTGACTTCTAAAAACTTAGCGCCTTTCCAGGAATCATGACAAAAACACATTTTTGTTCTTTTGCACCACTTTGTCTTACTTGCATACTGTAAGATCTTTTGTGACACACACATTATTACGGTTGTTGTCATTGACGCAGTAAGTAGACTACTTTATTGTCGAGTCTTTAGAGCGGGTGACAAATACAAACATGGGCACTGCGAATGTCCTTCAGTTAACAGACAGAAACGACTGTGTTACCACCTCATTTATTGATTTTTGTGATGAGTCAGAGGGTGTTCATCACAAGGATGGGAGTGTGTGTGTGTGTGTGTGTGTGTGTGTGTGAGAGAACATCAGAGAGACTGTGTGTGTGAGAGAGAGTTAGGATAGGGAGGGAATGTTTCTTCGGTTGAATAAAACTCAGTTTAGACTGTATGTGTCATGGGACAGACAAGCTAAAATGGTATAATATGATTATGAAGTTAGAGACAGCTGTCTAATGCCAGCTACAACACTATCCTCCTTTTTCTCTCCTAACAGAAAGTACATACCTGAAACTGTTATCTGTCATGGTTAAGGTTAATGATAATAATGTTTGTTATCAACTCATGTACAATATTAAACAGAGCAGAGCAGCACAGGAGTCAGGTTCCTTGCTGGTGCAGTTACCTAAAATGTCCAGCAGATGTCAGTATCAACCCAGCAGAATAACAGGGTACATGTAGAACATGTAAATACATGATTATATTCACAAATCCTATAACAAAAAAAGACATTTTAGCAACGTTTTTGTTACAATATCTGTGTTAGTTGATGTTATTCAATTAAATTGTGCAGAATGTTTTTATTGTGACTTTTTTTATCTGATGTGAAGCAAAACAAATCTTTCTATATCTGTGAATGTCACGGAAATACAAACAAATGTCACATTATTAGTCACAAGTTAGCAAAAATATTAAGCTATTAGTATCCAAATTGGTTGGCTGTTTGATGACTTAATCCAATAACTTTGTTTATCGTGAATAATTTTAGACATCTTCTCAAAATACTACACTTTCTAAAGTAATTCCTATAGCTGGACAAGTCACCAGCTGTTCAACCAGTAGTGAAAGAGTCTGCAAGCCAACAGTCCAACCATTGTGAAACAATTATGTAACAGAAAGACACAGAATGGTCTCATCTTAGAAGAAGCCTGTCGGGAGTCTGAACACATGACACAGACACGTTACAAAGTGACAACAACTTGTGTGTGTGTTTATGTTTTTATTTTCCCATTACCAGCTGAGTCTCTGTATATGTCTTGACATGAGCTGGAGTAGTACTAGGACCAGTATGAACCAGTATGACCCCAGTTTGTCCCCATGAGGAAAATGGGAAAAGCCAATTTCCATACAGATAGACACATATCCAGACTGCACCTGTGCTCATGAAAATCCCCGAGCAGGAATTATATCAGACAGACAGAAATTCTGATGCTTATTAGTGACTCGGTCTCCCATGGGGAAAAAGAGACTGTGAGAAGGGAAGATGGAGGGAGTGGGGGTGGTTACTGGAATGAGAAGGACGAGCGATTTAGAGAGAAATGAGGAGTAAGGAGGATGGATGATCACATCTGTCTCTGTTTACCTTCTCCTGTATCACTGCCGCTGCGCATTAGCATTGAGTCAGTTATGATAGAGCACACGTCTCTGGCAAAACACCAAATCTTCATTTTCTGTGTCACTATGTCTAGTAATATAAGAAGGTGAGTGGAAGGTCTCTCTACAGAGAAACTGTCCTTTTCCTTTTATGAGACTGAAAAGTTATTTTTGGAAATCTTATGAGTTTTAGAAAAGCAGGAGTCAACCTTTTCCTGCTGCTAGGATTCTGAAAAATACACATTTTTGCTCAGATTATTGGGGAAGTGTGTTTGTGTGACCCATATTAAACTGTGTGCAGTACTGTGATTAGATGCACAGTCAAATAATCCATCATATTATCCTTATGACTTTGACATCTTAATTTGATAGAGCTTTCCGTAACTTAATGAAAGAGTCCCAATAAATATCCTCCCAAGAAAAATCTACACTTTTAAGAGCAAGTACAGTTAACTGCAGTTAATTGGACAGTGACGGACTGAATGTGCTTTACAGGAATTAAACAGAGGAAATGAAAATGTACAATATGGAGATGTGTGTGTCTATGTATAAGTATATATGTTTATATCAGTGTTGAAAGTTAGAGTGGAGTAGCTGCCCTTGTAAATCTAGACAAGAAACAGCGACATGACTTGTTCCCCATGTTAGGTAAGACATAGTTTGGATGGATATATATGTATTTTTCACAGTAAAAGTCTGAGACAGTTGAGGAAACGTTTATAGATAAATATTTGACAATAGTTCAACATTATTCATTGAATGTTTGAAAAAGTGAGGAAATATGTTCAACAAGAATTAATTGCATGTATGTATGCAAGTCTAAAGAGTATAATATACCTCCTACTCATGTTCAGTGATGCCTCTAACTTTATTATTAGTAATTGTAAATCTTATGTGTTTACATGTTTAACTCAATATGTTAGATTTTCTCAAAAAGACAAACTGCCACGTGAGATTGTGATATTTGGGAGGGTTAGCAAATTAGGTATTTATCTGTTCCTCTTCAAGATGCTGTGATCTGTCTCCAACACTTGCTGTTTCCTCTTTTCCCCCTCCCCTCCTGGACTTTTTTCCAACCCCCTAACTTCCCTCCCTCCTTCCCTCTCTCCCTCCCTCCATTAGTGTAGCACAAGGTAGTTAAAATATGATATTGCTTGAAATTTTTTTGCTTGACCATTCATTGAACACTCACTGCAGTTTGCATTGAACAGAAGGGCTCAAAGAATATCAAGCACTTGACTTTTCTAGCTCCGTGGAGACCTGTGTCATTCTGAGTGGGATTGTGACGGTAAAAGAAACTTTTTAATATCTGGAATCAAAGCGAATCAGGTGAGGACGGTCCCATTCTTCCACTGAAGATATAATATTTACAGGAGCAGCTGAGAGCGGTGTTTACATGTTTTTGTGCGTGCAGGGAATCTGTGAAATAGTGTTTGAATTCATTACGTGGTGAAAATCGGTTATTTGAGAACATTACGTTCTAAAAGCAGCTGGTAGATGTGGCTGTGAGCTTGTGTCTGTGTGTGAAAGTGTTTACAGCTAGCAGGCAAATTGGATTGCACAAACGGGCCATGTCTTGCTGAAAATAAGCCCAACTCGTGCTTTACTGTGACTCAGTTTGTCATATGTGCTTGAGTCACATGCTCACATACCATGGACGTTTACTGAGCTCTATGCTTAAGAACACCAAATTTGAGTTTATAGTTTACTTGATTAGATTAATCTCCAAAGCAACTTTTTTTCTGACTATTACTTTCATATTATTGCAGAGTGTTTTTGTGCCTTAAGATGTGCCTTAAAAGTGTAGCACTCACATCACAGTCCAACTTTTTCATTCAGGTGTCTCTCTCCCTGTGTTTCTCCATTTAGGTCAGATATGAGTGGGGGAGTCAATGTGAAGTCGGCCCCTCGTGGCCCTCCCTCATCCGGAATCCCCCTTCCACGTTCCCTGCTGCCCTCATCCCCTAAGGCAGATCCCCGCCGGCGGGCTAGTGAACTGCCAAGATCCTCGACTCAAACCCCCAAACACACACCCACACACACACCCACACACTCTCCTTCACTTTGCCCGAGGAGCTCCTGTATCCCCGGTCCTTCCTCCAGAGATGCTGGCCTGAAAAGTCAACTCTTCCAGCGTACGGGAGCTCTACCAGCTCCACAGGGGTCTCGTTCTGCATACAGCAGCCCTCTGACCCAACGTCGGATACCACCGCCACATTCCAAAGACACATTGGATCTGGGAAAACCAGCTCCATCACGGTTACCACATGATGGCAATCGCAATAAGAACACTTTCATCAATAAGAACCAAGCATTAGGAGCCAGTAATCTGCGTCCACCGCACCATTTCAGGAGAGTGGACAACTCAAACTCTGTAACAGCAACTGAGAATATACCAACAAGAGAAGATGAGCCTCCAGAAAACCAACCAGCTCAGCCGACTGTGTTCAACAACGGTAACCTCCACCCCTCTCTCGCACAGACGACCTATGAACACGCCAGCAGACTTCGTAGTAACTCCATGAGCCAATCAGATGAGGAGATGGGGACTCCTGAGGATAATAGTCCATCCTCTTCTCCTGGTCCTCTGCCGCCGCCACTCATCACGTTCACGCTGCCAGCAATGTCAAAAGTTGTTGTTGATACACAAGATGAAAACATAGAGACAATAGACAAGGAGGATGTGTCCACAGAGACACACCCACCCAAAGTCAATATGGCTACTGTGGCTCCCTTCAGCTACAGGTGAGTTTAACAAGACGTACATCATGAACCACCTAATGTTATCATCGCAAGATCACGGCTCGGCACCATTCCCCTCTCTAATAAAGCACACATAAACACACACTGACTGGTTACTAAAGATCAGCCCAGAGGCCTGATTTGACCATTGCAGTCTTTGTATTCCTCTGTATTTCTTTCAGTCTTACATTTGTGTGCAAGCAAACACACACACACACACACACACAGTTGGTGTCCTCTGGAGCAGAGCTGATTGTTAAAGTGTCCTCTTGACAGCCTCTGGGCTCACTGTTGTATACTGTTGTTCTCTCTCACACGCACATAGTCTCTCATGTGGGATAAAGACAAGAAAAGAGTGAACCTTATTTTGTACGTTAAAACAAAGATGTAGTGTCTGATGTGTGATGTTGAGTGTGGTGATTTGGTGAAATCCATCAAACAACACAGAATCACTCTTAAGCAGAATTTTATTTTTTGAATGTGTGGTATGCAATAGATGAAGACTTGAATGCTAGAGCTTAATTTCTTATTTTATTGTTATAATGAAGAAATTATTGACAGTGCTTGCTGCATCAGCAGTAGTTTTGCTTTCATGGAAATTAATGTAACACACAAAGATAGTTTGTTTTCTCCTGCCGTCATACACAGAAAACTGTGTTTCTGATTTTAATCAGATGTCGAAGCATTTCTCATTCACATGTTCAGTAACAGCTGTGCAATGGCTTTGTTTGTGGTGTGTTGACAGGTTGCAGGTGCAAGACGGTGATTTCTCAGTGGATGAACTGAGCGACTGCTCATCTGGATCCATAGAAGTCTGCTGCGATGATCTAACACCAGGTTTGACGCACTGACAACATTTTTTTTTGCAGACATAACAATCATCCACAATCTTCCTTCCTCTTTGTCCTCTTTGTTGAGTAAAACTTGGTCTAGTTTTGTTCACCCAGTTCGCGTCAGGGCATTGAAAGGCCAGCAGCTCTCTTGGCAGATACGGATGCCTACTTCATGGCAGCCAGACACATTTACTGCAGCAGACTCATAAATGGCGTCAGACAAGACATGCCAGTGGCAGCCCTTTGGGTCTCATTGTGGAACCTGAATAGGCTCAGTGAAAACTAAGGGACAACCATTCTCTGTTCAAATCTATGTCTGTCACGCTGCTACCCATCATACCTCAGGAGCCATGTCTGAGGTTAGGTGGTGTAAGTGTGTGTGTGCGTGTGTGCGTGTGTGTTTATCTCAGCCTGGGGCTCTGCAGACTGCAGTGGTTCCTCCATGAAGAGATGTAAAATAGTGATGGGCTCAGGATGGTAAGATGAAGGAGGAAGACAGTGGTGATATGGGTCAGTAATGGGATGAAATGGGGCACTTCTTGACTTGCTGCCAGGCAGCATTATATGCACTCTGTTTTCAGTTTCATCCGAGAGCTGTTGAAGAGTTTGAACTCTTCTTCCCTTTACACTTTCTCTCCACCCCTCTCTTTGCACTTCCTCTTCATATTCATTGACCTAAAAAACCACAGTCCCAGCATGACCCCTTTCCCTTGTCCTTTTGACTGATGGTTTGCTCAGTAACCACTGCCTTTGTCATGCATTGCTGTGGTCGGTCTAAGTCTAAGGATGTGGACGTGCCTCAGAGATATGACTTTATCAGTGGCCAAGTGAATCATTCTTTTTGATGCGGTGTGGTGGTGAGTTAATGTGTAGCACTCTTTAATTATCAAAGCCTCCTCTAGGATATGTCAGGAAGTATTAGGACCATTTTTTTTTTAAGTTTGGCTTTTTTTACACATTGTATTGAAATGAAACAATAACAATTTGTTTCCAGTGTTCTTCTTATTCCAACACTTTTTATACATCATCTCAATTTTACGGACAATTTTGCAAATGATACCATTCCCATCCTTGTTTTTATGTAAAATAAGAAAGGTTTAGTCATTTAATTCAATTTTAAAAGGCTTTCAAAGCAGACACACAGTATGGCCCCTACCCTTACTCACATCATTGATGAGCTAATCAAATAATATTGCTATCCTCCTTATTAGTGTGAAATTAAAATTTAATTCAATTGAGTTTAGAGTTTAGTTGATTAAACATATTACAAGATATATTGTGCATGGTACATTTAGCTTGTTCTAAACATAGAGTGTTCTGTCATTAACAGATCTGCCTTGACTTTTAAGTTCTGTCTTCTATTGATCTGTCCCAAACTCTAATTATCAGAATAGGCTAGTTTGCAAGTAAAACATTTTAAATGCTTCTTGGAGGCTTCAACCAGCTGGTTGCAGATAGGTTGGATGGCAGCTGGTGTTGGGCCAATCCCAGTTTAAAAGGCCTCTGCCTGTCTTGGGACCGTGGTTGTGGCCTTGTAATTGCTCCCTAGCAGGCGTTAGTAACAGGACTAAAATGTCTTTAGTCTCCTCTGAAGCTGCATTTACATGTAGGGTGGGCTGACACTGTAATAACTATAATTAAGAGAGTGGAGGAAGGAAGGGAAACAAGGGAGGACGGCAAAGTTTGGAGGGAAGGAAGAGAGAAAGAGTGAGAGGGCTGAGAGATGAAAAGAGGAGGCCAGTCAGGTCAATGAGATGATAAATTTTGTAAGGAAGAAAGAAAACGTCAATAAATGTGTTCACCGAGATGAAAAGAAAGACTGAAAGCTGGTTAAGTTAAAGTGTGATAAGATAAGACGAGAAAAGAACAGTCTTAATAACCAGACTGGGAAATTTGGGTAAACATTTCCAAGCTAAGGTCTCTGGTTGAACACATGACACAAGGCCAAACCAAGGCCAAATGATTTTGTCATGGTTGTCCTTAGTTCCCCTAAACTGAATGTGTTCCATATGCTTTCATTCACATAGATTGAATCAGCGGTAACATAATCAGCTCTTATATTTTCAATGTGAGACACTAATGAAGACCTGAACATTAAAAGTGACTGTAGCACCATGTGGTCTTTCAATTACCCCGCAGACCTTCTGACCTTGTTGCTCTCTGGAGAGGTGTAGTTGAGCATGCATTTGTGTCCGAGCGTGTGTGTGTGTGTGTGCTGGTAAATGTGTGTATGACAGTACACAGATGGTGTTTGAAAGATAAATGTAATGTGGCCTGTGTATCATTTTTCATCTCCCAGTGAGTGTATGGTCCAGTATTCCCAGTGGGTGCTCTCAAAGTCTGTCAGCTGTCTCTCTCTCTCTCTCTCTCTCTCTCTCTCTCTCTCTGCTCGCTCGCTCGCTCTCTCTCTCTCACACATACACACACAAAACACACTGTACACACACTTACTTAGGATTGATTTATATCTAGTTTAAAAGCTCTCTTTTCACAAGGGTATGAAAGACTGCACAGCATCCAACACACACGCTCCTAAATTCAGTGACGTCACCTGATGCTGACATTTACAGAGGGAACACAAAACAATTTGCACTTTACAGGTGTGAGTTTGACATCTTATTTCAAAATTAAATGGGCATGTGTTACCTTGAAACGGTCAAACAGCCTGCAGCAGTCAATTTCTTCTTATTTCTCAAGGTGAGGCAAAAATAGATTTTTGTAGTCATGAGCCAGCTTGAACTTTATTTTTTTGTATTGTGTAATGGTCCTGGTTTCTTCAATTAATTCCTGAGCAATCTGTTGCCAGGTACACCTGTGTAAAACTAATGCATTTTAAAACAACAGTTAAGTACAAGTCATGTGTCGATTGATCTCTCTAATAATTTTTGAGGTTGCAGTTTGTGGTGCTGATTAATAGTATTACACTATGGTGTTAGGTGTTTCACATGTAATCTATGTGAATCAGAGAAGGCTAAATGATAGGCGTGTTCAGGAGCTGTCAGAGTAAAGCATGGGGAAGGGATTGTGTGCTTCTATTTTATGTTGTATGTTTGACCAACCAGTTAGTGCTCATCTGTCAATTCTTTTTAACTGAAAATACTTGTTACAAAGCATGCTGTGTTGCATTTTGACATTTGTGTTTGATTGTGTAATGGGCTCATAGCAACCTTTTGGAGTTAACAAACAAACAAAAAACAGCGACAAGAAATGCAGTTTTTAACCACCATCAAGGCAAGAAACAAACTATTTTTTTTTTTTTACTTTTGCAGGATAAAAGACTTTAAAGAAAGGGATGTTTGTTTTACAGATGTAGGCATAGTTGAGTGCCCACCCTTCCTTCAAAGGCAGCCCATAAGGACTCCCCTCCAGGGGCTTCAAGAAAGAAGCAAATGAGAGCCCCAAACAGGGCCAGCCAGATAAGAGGAAAATTTTTTATCCCTCACGAAACTAAGATTTATTACAGGGCCGTATTAAACTGCAGTAGCTTTTATTCAGATTAAAAATAACCCACTGAGTAATGAGTGTTGTTACTCTTTATGTGCTCTGTGTTGTGAATTATTGTACATTTTTGTGGAAAATATAAATAAAGAAAAGGAATCAGTGATACAGACTGATGGAATTGATCTGGAAATGAATGAATTAGATGATTACTAAATTCAGTTTCTGCGATAATAAGCAAAAGTGGTGCACATTCACTATCAACTTGTAAACTATAAGAAATAATCTAAATAGTTTGATTGTGTCTTTTTATTGTCTTGTAGGTCAGTTTTGTCCTGCGGAGCAGATCCCAGTTTGCATTTTGAAATACCCTTGTCCCACCCTATTTTAGGCAAATAAAAGACAAATCTTTAGCAATGAAAGTATGAAATCAGCTTGCAATTTTATAAATGTCATGCTCACCATCTCTCTAATGCCCTCGGACAGTTTAGTCAATAGCATTTTGATAACCCTAGGCTCCATCTACTCTTAGACAGTGCATAATCCTCTTTGGCCAATCTAATCAGAGAGACGTATGCAGATTTGGCAGTGGATAGTGATGAGTAGTTTAGTAGCTTTGGGAAGATGATCGGACGTAAGCGTGGACTAGATTATGTCCAGGAGTAATCACTATTTAGGCTTTAATGTGATTCTATATTTGACCCAAACTTTGACCTGTCGAGAGCTCTGTAGTCCATAGCTGGGGCAGCAAAATTGGTCCAATTCTTCATGTTAGGGTTAGGCAATGAATTTCGTAGGGAGGACACAACTTGAGTGTGGGAAAGTTAGTGTCTTAAATGTACACATGAATGCACATAAGTCGCTCATGCAGTGGAAAGACACGCATGCATATGCACGTGCGAATAAACGTAAAAATTCACACTCACAGAGAAACTCCATTTGTCTCACGTACTGAGCCATCCAGTCGATGTGTGGCAATGCCATCTGCCCCTCCACCCCCACTCCCCACAACTCCTGGGAAATTTCCTTACAAGCCAGGAGGCACACAGTAATGACTGCAGCAGATAGAACGAGAGATGAAGAAGGACAGAAAGGAGGGAGAAGGGGTGAACTAAGAAATGGTTGAATGAGTGCACACACAAGATCTTTTTTGACCTCTGGGGTGACTCCCAACCCAGGGAGTCGAGTTATGGAGCCAGTCATGTGTGTAACCTCCCTGTGTCTCCAAGGGACCACACACACCCACTCACACAGGAATGGAGTCACAAGACATCTATCTGTCAAATTAATAACCCGAGAAGAATCAAGCACACGCCCGCATGCCAGAATATAAGCAAATACATCTAGGAAACAAATGTTTACCTCATTATGTATTTATATATTTATCAAACTTAACTTAATATTTTATTTTTTTCTTTAACTCCTACTGCATCTCTTGTCAGTTTTCTTTCACAACCGACAAAAGACACAATTACACGGACAAACACATGATGATATCTGTCTCACTGTATGCACACCACGCCGTAACTAGGCAACTAGCCTCTGCAGCACAGCATTGTGGGATACCCCTGGGAAGTGTGCTGAGAATGTCAACACTGAAACGTCTATGAGGGAGCGTCTGCAAAGAGCGATTCCTGTAAAAACACACGCACAAGAGAACAAGTTCTTTTTTTTTTTTCCACACGTTTAAAAAATCTCCGGTCGGCTTGTGATGTTTTTTTTTTTTTTTTTTTAATCTCTCAGCTGTGTGTGATTCATGAATCTCCATGGGAGAGAATGGTGTTTTTGTTGGATTAACATTTGTGCCTACAGAATCAGGAGTTTGAGTGACCGATACACTCACACCATTGTCATCGATAGCCTTTAAGTAGCCGGATTGTCCAAATGCCTAAGTCAGTGACTCATGGTGGGCATCAGCAGCGCTGAATGAGACCACCATAGACGTGTCATTGTGGAAAAACTCCCTCACTCATTCACACATACATTTTTGAGTCAGACCCGGAAGCCACATACTGTATTTATCAGTTTGCCGTCTCAGTATTTTGTGTGTAAACAGGACATTAATAGTCATGTTATTGTGTTGTTGCACTACCCACATGTGTGTGACTGTGAGCGCTCCCCTGGTGTGTGTCATGGTCTGGTATTCTTCCCTGTGTCCTGTGGACCCCATGCATTAGTGCGTTAGCGGACATAGGCAAATGTAGCAGGAGTGGCGAGGCAGTGAGGCAGGATATCCCCCCTATGTCTTACAGGCTTCCTCTGCTTCTCTGGCACACATACAGAGATCCTTCCTCACCCCATCCTCTTCCTCCTCCTCTAACTTTCCTCAATGCCTTCTTTTCTGCTGTTATAATTTCACATTCTAACCTTCTTCCTCCTTTTTCACTCACGTGCATCTTTCATGTTGTCTGCTGTCAGGTTGACGCTCACTTAGTTTTTCTTCATCTTCTTTTCTGAGTCACACTGTCGTCATTTTCTTCTCACTTCTAGGCTCTGTTCCTGTTTGTCTCATCTTTGGAGCAGCTTTTTTCCCCCTTGTATTACATACAGAAAAGCAAAACAAGAGGAACCAAGATAAAGTGAGTGACAACAGGGAGTGGGTGAAAGCGAGAAGGCATGCCATCTGCTTAGCTGAATGGAAACCGTTCCTCTTAAAGTTTAAGGCGCTGTGATACAATTAGTTCTATCCAAAGTAGCAGTGCTTTCCTCTTCCTCTTCTTACACAGTACTTTTCCTTTCAAAGCTGGAGACCTTGTGTAACCTTGTAAACATACATACAGTATAATATGCCACAAAGTGTGTGTGTGTGTGTTTATGTGTGTCCGTGTCCATCCTACTGGCTACAAGACGAAATATAGTGGCCAATCTGTTCCAGACTGTTTAGAGATGCTAGGGCAAATATACTCATGCAAAGTACCGGCTCACTCTGCCTTTTTCTGCCTGTCTGTCTCTCTCTCCTATTTCATTCTGTGTCTTCAATCTATCCATTCATCACTATATCTCTGTCTACCTGTCTCTCTTACTTTTACTCATCTTTCCTTAAAAGTGCCTTTATGTATGGCTGGAGCTGTTTGCCCATCATCATAGCAAATTTCCCCCAAGGCTCCTGCCTCTGTGGTTAGACCACAAATGTGTTCACACACACACACACACACACACACACACACACACACACCTCTGTAATATATGAATGTTTGTCTGCTATGTGCTGAATGTGTAGATTATTAAACTGAGCCCTGCTCTGAAAAATGCCAGTTTCTCTGATGTCAGGCCAGATTGCTCAGGTCAGAATCTCACTCTCTCTCTTTCACACACATTGAATGCTGCATGTGTCTGTGTGTGTTAAGTTATACAGAGAGAGTCTAAGCAGAGAGAAAAAGAGAGAGAAAGAATATATGTTTACATCAGCCGTATATTAAAGTGATTAGACTGTGGTGCCGGAGAGACGAATGCTTGAACAAACAAGTAGCTGTGTGCTGCCAACACACACTTTACCTGTGTGTGTATGTACTCTCAAGAGCACTCGCGCGTATCTTTGCCCCTCGTCCATCTGTGTGCCACACAGACCTGCCTTGTGCGTGGTCACTCTTGTTTAACTGGCCTTAATCCCTCATCAGGGAGGTATAAGAGCTGACGTACAGCACCTATTAGCCTTAAATTACATCCCTTACCTTCCCAACCAGCCTGCTACCAGCCCCCAGAGCCCCCCATAACTGTCACCACACACCTCTGGCCTCTATGTGGCATACCCACCTTCAACATTGGCCCTTTATTAAAGCTAGCTGCTTCTAATTAATGGCTTTAGCCTTTTACATAATAAAACAACTAATGTATGTCTGTGTTTTTGTCTACCAACCGGCTCCTGTATTACACACACTCATTCAATGCCAGGTTGTTAGTAAGTGTGCTGTGCATGTACATTAATGTGCGTCATTGTCATTTTTGAGTTCAATTGGCGCCAGTGAAGTAGATGTTGAAAAATGAGCTGTTTTTAAAGTTCCTCTTCAATATTGAGTGTGGAATGTGAGCAAATAGTACGCCGCCTGTTTTCTCTCTGGGTTAGAGTCAACCGATTTATGCAAATGTAACAGAAAATGGGAATTAGCCCAAAAGCCTGCTTGTATGAATACTACTCTAACGGTTAGGGCCCTGATAACATCATTGCTGCAGGCACTGCTGAATGCATACAAGTCAACTGCTAAACAGCAGTTGACTGCTTAACTGACAACACTTTTATCCATTAAAACACAAAAACAAGTTGGACAGTTGTATTGATTGTTAATGCGTTATAATGGACTTAAAGTTCATTTTTTGCCCTGTCATCATGATTACTTCTAATGGAAATAAAGGCAAATGAGAAATGACGACCTCATGCAATTTCTCTAGCTCTATTTCTACTCTCTTGTTTTGGATGACCACCCATCTCCTATGTGTTAGGAAAAATTGCAAAAAAGAAAGATATTCTAAAGGTATTTGAATAAAAGGATCCAAGTCACTTAGGGATGATAAAGAAAAATGAATAAATAGGAAAAATAGAAAGAGGATGGAGAAGTTCTTTGTCCTGTGTTGATTGAGATGGGATGTCCAGCGTGATGAGATGACGTAGTTCAACGTGCCAGAGCTAACCATGCTCCCTAGATGGGAGCTTTGGCTTCTCCGAGCCTGTCTCATCAATGTGACACACTTGTAGAGACAGACTCATGTACACACACACATTCATACAAATGCAGGGGAGGATAGACCAAAATATAGATACCCAACACTCATTCACGCGCCCACACACAAGCTTGTTTTAAAACAAGCATCGTAATGGTTTGCGATGGGTGGATTGACATTGTGATGAATCTGTATCCTGCAATCTTAATGGTTTGTGCATCTATATTAACTGGACTAGGGGAGGGGCAACATTAATGTAGGTCTGGAGAAAGGAAAGAAAGGAAGGAAGGAAAGGAAGGGAGGAAATGAGAAAAGTGATGGATATGAGTGGAAAGGTAATATGTGGCTGGTGTGGATGGGTGAGGAGGGGGATGATGATCATTTGAGGTCTGTTGGCTTATAATTGAGGCAGAATAAGTGACTGACCTATCACATTGCGTATTAGGGAATGGTGTGGTCCTGTTCTCCTCTCTCGAGCTGATCCTGCAGTCACGGCTGGTTTTCGGATAATTTGAATCAGCTTAATCATGGGTGGGCCTCTTGTAATTAGGACTCATAAGAAATTCTGAATTTGAATGGATGAATAGAGCAGCTAATGTGATTATGAAAGATGTGTGTGTTTGTGCAGGGGGTCTTTATTCTGGCTGCAGTATCTGGCATCCAGGATAATTTGAGTCACACGCAGCTGAGCTTAATATAAATTTGCTTTCTGACTTTCTTTTTTTATCTATCTTTCTTTATTTCTTTCTGTCTTACTGAAAGAATTAAGACATGAGAACAAAAGGATTAACTGGCGTTAGTGAAAAGAGGAAAGTGATTTAGAGTGATTTAGTGAGAGAGTGAAAGTGAAAGAAAAGAGAGCTCTTACTGCAACGCGGGAGAAGCTTAGTTTATACGAAATGCTGGTAATTTATTGTCAAGCCCTCATGTTCACACTCACTGGTGTCCAGTATAACACAGCATCTGCGGTGTGTCGGAGTAAGAGAGAGAGAGGATCGGCGGGTGAATCAGCCAGTGGGAGGAGAGGGAATGAGAGACAACAAGAAAGAAGGAGGGAAGGAAAGAGCAAGAGCAAGAGGAGGAAGGAGGAGAGGGAGGGTGAATGAGCCAGCGGGGGTAGAATGAGCAAACCAGCAGTGAGCAAGAGGTAGAGGGAGGAGAGAGAGAGGAGGAGGAGGAGGGGGCTGCTGCTGTTGCTGCTGCGACTGTTTCTGCTGTCAGTCGGCTGCTGCTTGCCTCTCGAGCAGGAGGGAATACAGAGCAGAGCAGAGGGGGAGACTGAGACAGAGGCTGGTCAGTGCTGTGTTGTATTCTAGCAACACTATTGTCTTCTGTGTGGCACAGGGAGCCGCAGATACTCGTGCTGCGAGGAGGTGGATTTAGACGCTAGACACAGATCTGCAGATCCATGGATTATCAGCAGTGAGGACGGTTGACTGCTACTGCCACTCTACTAACCCACTCATCATTTTCAATAGAGGAGTGAACCCACAGTCTCCCACAGCGGGGAGTCAGTCTCAGTCTGGACACATTGGAGACACAGGGGCAAAGAAGGAGAACAAACCAGACAGTCCTGGGGTTTTTTACACCTTTCTTTCTACCCTTTCTCCCTCCATTTCTTTCACTCTGCTGGTCTGTGTTTCAGAGTGTGTCACTGATGCTGTTGCTTGGCTCTCTGCAGGGGGGATGCTGGAGGCTGATGTGGCTAACATTAGCATGACGGCTAAGCCCAGAGAGCTGGACCTCAGGTCTGCTGCCGTCTCCTGCCAGGATACTTCAACCCAGGCCATGGCCTCTAGGAAGCCCCCGCCCAAGCCCTCCGCTCTGCCTCAGGGACCTTCACGTCCCTCCGTGTCAGAGCTCAAGGTCTATCGGCCCTCCTCTGGATCTATCCCAATTCCAATCCCCAATCCATCCGGTCTGCGCAAGCAGAGATCACTTAGCAACTTGTCTGTGCTCACTGATGCTGAGAAGAAGCTGCACCTGTACCAATCTCCGCGGTGGAATGATGACACAGGCCGGGCTGGCACCGGCACCAACAAAGCAGGGCAGGCTAAAACAGGTCAAACTGGAGGTGGAAGACCACCCCTCTCCCGGAACCTTTCAAAATCGGAACAGTCCCTTTTCCAGGGAAAGCCGAAACCTCTCAGCTCTCCTGCTGTGACTTCTAATATAGGCAAGCCAAGTCGAATCCCTGCCCCTGGTCGGCCACGGGGACCTTATGCTGAGGTCAAACCCATCAGTAAGTCATCTGAGGTGGGCCAAAGTGCTCACACAGACCCTGTTGACCACCCAACTAAAGCTACCTCCAATGGAGCTGGGAATACTGGGACTAATGGCAAAAAACCAGTGGAAAAGGGTAAATCTGCAGCTCTGCCAACAGAGGAGAAGAAAGAGAAGAAAGGCACAGATGGGGAAGAAGATAAGAGCTTTCTGAAGGTGGACCCAGAATTAGTGGTGACGGTTCTGGGAGACCTGGAGCAGTTACTCTTCAGCCAAATGCTTGGTGAGTCCGCTATCTCTCCCCCTATTTTGCATGACAATATACAGGATCACGCATGAGACCTAATGTACATCACTCGGATACAGTTAAGTGGCTAAGTTCACCTACTTATCAGTTCATCGGATATCGAACATCATAAGATCATCTCATCTCTCCTCTCTTTTCTCCACACCCAAACGGTTCCCTCCAGCTCTGGCTGTAGCTACAGCATCAACAGTGAATTTTAAATGAGCACAGTCTCTATTGCAGCAGAGCATAATGTCAGTGTGTTTTTCTAAGTGCTTTTCTCCATATAAGGGTGAAATCCCTTAGTGTATTGGTGGCAAAATCTCCTATCTTTACATCCTGTACATCACAGTAGGTCATATGTGTTTTGTTCATATATGTGAAATTGATCTATGTTGTATGTAGACGTGTGTGTGCACATGTTTACGCAGTAGCATCTTGTGTTCCCATGAAGCAGCTGAAGTAAGCATTTCCACAGGGCTGACATTGTTTTGTTGTTGATTCATTAGCTAGCGCTGGAGTGTTTTGTCCTAGTCTCATCTGACCCACTGCCACAGTGAGCCAGATACTCCATAGCTCAACCTATCAAATACCTCTCTCTTATTTCTCCATTATAACTCCATCTTTCACACAGTCCATACAATTCATCAATTCAAAGCGGAAAGCTTTAAACGCTTTAATCCATACATGTCTGCGTCTACATTTGCAGTGTGAGAGTCTAAACTGCATTCATGTCTTATACGGATACTGCAGTCTTAGCATCTCCTGGCTCAAAACAAAACCAACCATTCGTTAATAAAGGCCGTGTGAGTGGGACTCGTGGGGTGTGTGTCCTCAGTCGGTAAATAAAACGACTACATATTGAGCCAGGCTCTGGGTCACAGTGGGCCACATATTTAGCCCCGCACCACTCCCTCACCCCCCCACCCTCCCACCTCCCCTCTATTTCCATTGATCTCTGGGCCACTGACAGATGGTCACTATCCACAGCCCCCCCCACCCCCACCCTCCACCCCCTCTAACACACACACATACACCTCCCCACCTCTCTGTTACCGGGGGCAACGTGTGGGAGGAGAGAGGGGAATCTGAGGGGGTTGGTGGCATAGGTAGGTAGTTAACGTGCTGCCATGCACACACGTTTCCATAAACACACAGTGTCACTCACACGAGGGGGAGCCAGGGGATGAAAGTTTTAGTTATGGGGGGGGTTATATAGTGAGAATACTGACTGAGATAGTGACTACTAGTGTAGGTCAGAGCAGGGTCTGAATCAGCACCTATGACTCATTATTCGCTAAAACAAACACACACCTTTCTGTGTGTTCTTTTTTCTATGTCTCGCTCTCAGCAGGAACAGATAGCATCAAAGAGCGAGGGTGTGAGAATAGTGTAGCAGGTTGTTGTATCTGTCGATATATGAGGAAATCATTTTCTGTCCATCACCATCCATCTCTCAACATATTTCCTCTCCTCACCAGCTTGCCTCCTGCACCTCAGCCCCAGATCACAGTTTGTGCGACCTTGCCCCTGCTGCTTTGTTGTGTTTTGAGTGTATTTATGTGCAGTACATGAAATGTGTGTGTGTGTGTGCGTGTGTGTGCGCGTGTGCAGTGTGTATCTGTGTGTGACCTTGTTCCTGTCCTTATTGTGATGCATGTTGATGTTGCAGGCCACACCTACGTCAGTCGGCCAGGTAGGGAGGAAGAAAAAAATGGAAAGTACAGGGAGGAACACTGTGAGAATTGAGATTAATGGAAGAAAAGTGAAAGGGCACGGATTCAGTCACAGAGGGAGACAAATGAGAGAGAGAGGGAAAGAAAGAGACAGACTTCAAGGAAGAGAAAAACAGTGGAGTGAAATAAAACCAGTGACCTAAATTTCTATCCAGCATCCCTTGTGACTGAATGGAGCTTTGGGTCATTACAGTGCGCCACAACCTGCCAGAGGTTTATCATGGAAACCACATAGCAGGTGTGTGGCTTAGTGGTGTGCGCACACTCATGTGTGTTTGTGTGTGTGTGCATGTGTAGAGGAGGTTAATTGTAACTTGCCCTGTAGCTTGCGGCTGCGGGCCCATCCTTTATCGTATCTGCTTCTCCATTTCCGATGGGACGCGCAGCTAATTGGTTTCTGCTCTGTGTGCACTGTCATAGGAAGATAGATTATGGATGTTCAATGGATCATTCTCAATGATCCATTCCTCCCTTTCCCACACACGATCCCACCTTGTCCTCAGCTGCTTCCTACATACATGAAAGCATGTCCATATACTGTATAGTCTTATGTGTCATGTTGGATCAACCTTAACCTGGTCCTAGCCTATTCTTACAGAAACTATATGTTAGCTTTTAGCTACCTTTTACCTTGTACACAGGATTGGTGTACTGTATGACACTGTCCTGTTGAGAGTAATTTACAGTAGCAGTCAAAGATAATGGAAAATGCGAAAGAGGTCTAATTTGGATGTATAACAAGACCTTCAGCTATGCACTTAAAAGGGATAAACACACACACACAAGCAAACAATCTAGGACATTTCGTGAGGTGATTTAGATTAGAGGTTGTGTTATCTCTTTTGTCTTTAATTGGACATACATGTTAAACCACTGAGCTTTTTACTAACTGGATTTAGAAAATTTCTGGATTTGTGTGTCCATGGATGGCAGCTCTAGACATTCAACAGTAATTCCACCAAATACAAGCATGTATTACAAGATATATCTTCTTAACAGCATTAGTGTCCAAGAGCAAAGAGAATGATGAGCTGTGTTTGTTAAAATTCTGCCAAAAAAAAAAAAAAAAAATAGTGTTGACCTGAATGACACCTTGCAAAGCATATACTGCATAGGCTGCCAGGGTATTCTAAAGCTCCGAACCTCAGATGTCTGCCACTAATGACACCTCTCGGTCCCATCCAGCACCCATAATGAGGTGTGTGGGAGAGGGTAAGCTCCCTAAAGCAGTGGCCTTGCCCAGCATGGGGCTGCCATGGTTTAGAGAGGATCCAGTCTAAAGACACCAGCAAGCATCCAGATTAGGCCTTGCATAAAGATAATGAGAAGATTCAACCTCCATTCCACTAATCACAGATCTATCACCATGGAAAAGGCCAGCCACCAAGACTAAAATGAATTACAGATTAAAGCTAAAATGACATCTGTTTGGTTAGAGATTTGGGGGAATTGTACTTTATGAAGGATCAGATAGAGAATATAGATTTAGGTTAGAAGGTTGTGAGATGTGTGGGTTTTTGGTGTCAAGCTAACTGACTCATGGGATGATGAATGCTCAGTTGAGCTAAATGCAACTCTGTGACACACGAGTGCTCATAAAGGCAGCCTTGACTACCAGCGTTCTTGTTATTTTAGTGTGACATTGTATTGTGCGTGTGGGCACATTTTGTGTGGCTGATGGTTGCTCCTGCATCCTCATCAGCTGTCTGCGGAACAATAAACTCCACAGAGAAACGGACAAAGCTTTAAAACAGAAGACACACACATGCACTCAGGCAAACACAAACACACACACAAGCCTGTTCAAGAGAACTTAACAGCGCTGCAGGAAATAACAACAAAGCACTGGAGCTTTAAAGCTCCTGCATGCTCACACACGCACATTCAAAATGTGACACATCGTCACTAATATCCTCTGCCGTCTATGCTTCCATTTACTCATACCCGTCACCCTGTTGCAAAGCAAGGTATTTTTCTCACTTGGTCCTTGCATTGTGATCACAGCGCTGAGTCTCTAATGTGAAGCGGAAGCGGGAAGAGCACCTGGTTCCACCCTGAGCTTCGCTGACTGAACGATTCAGGGCAGTCGTCCTCCCATCGAGGAGGTGGTGACAAGCCGAATAAACACAAACGCCCAAGGAAAGCGAGAAATAAAAGCATCTTTCCAATCCCCTTTCTCTCTCTCTCTCTCCCTCTCTCCCCCCCTTGCCTCTCTTCCTCTTCCTCTCTTTCAACTGTGATGCGAGTTGATGGATAGCAGTGTTCTGTCATCCATCAGACAGCGGAGAGGATATTTCTGGTACAACTGTTTGAGGAGGAAGACAGAGGACATCTTTTTATTATGACAGGGACTTTGCCACCAGGAGTATTTTAATATAGGAATAGTAATAAACATACAGATGATTATGCAATTTTCTCTATAAGGTTGTTTGCGAGTGTCTATGTTTACAGTGCTTTGTGGTCAGTCTCTAAGGACTTAATGCAGGAGCCACTGCATTAGTGCTGTCTGCTTCCTGTCTTCCTCCTCCTAAATCATATTAGTGCTCTTTGTGCTTTTGTCCCATCAACTCTTACACAACACACACACACACAAGCAAACACAAACACCACTTATCACTGAACACAAGCAAGTTATTATGCTGTTATGATCAAATAATTTATAATATACTATAGGCTGTTTATTTTCCTGCCATCAGTACAACAATGACTGAGCTGTATTGTTTTTATCTCTTCGATATCTATATTAATGTGTCGGGTGTTTACGGTTGTCGCTGGAGCACCCACACTTCCCACCGTGTGTGTGTGTGTGTGTGTCACAGAAAACCATTCAATTGCTATAAAACTAGGTTGTCTTCAATATAATGATGAAATAGATAGATGAAGAAATGATATGACTCTAGTCAGGCCTGAAAATACTACACCTGCATTTTTCATTTACATTTACGGCTTCAATACATCGCATTTGTTTGTGGCTAGTGTGTAAATTCATATCACAGGAGTTGTGGGATTCTGTAGCCTACGGGTATTTTATTAATTTATTTATTTTGAGATTTTTGTTAGTTTTGTGGTAAAATAAACAATTTTTCTACCCCAAAAAATAAAAAGCAAGCATGGGAAAGGTTTATAAGAGTGTGGGGAGGGTTTATAAAGGCTTGAAAAATAAAATAAATATATTCTTACTACTTTATAGATTTTCACCTCTCGCAGGGGGTTCTAGAACCTAACCCCCGCTATAAGTGAGGGATCACTGTATATATCTTTAAATTACTTTCATGGGGAGTAAACGTAATAATAAGTTACTATCTTGCTATCTGCTTAATATATTTTCTGGTCAATCCTGCCAGATAACAGAAACATGCATTGATAGTTACCTCATAATGTAATATAATATAATATATTTTTATCTCAAAGTGTGTGAGAGAGTGGGGCAGATAAAGACACTGAGAGTTGTGTTGGTTGCCTTGTGATGAACAGCTCTTAGAGTACATCTCTTTCTGTTCATTTATGTTTCCTCCTTTCACAGGTCTCAGATAAGAATTAACATTGTACTGATGTAGCTGTAGTAAGGAAACATTATCAGGCGCACACACACACACACACACACACACACACATCTGGCTTGGTCTTATGACAGGATTGTTGTTAGTTTACCAGTGACAAGCAACAGCCAAGACCAAGAGCAAATGTCGGGTATTATCTGGGTTATAGACATTATTTAGTCGTTACATTTGTTTTTGTTTTCCTAATTTTTTTTTTATCACCCAGTTATGCAAGTCACATTACTGGAGTCATAAGAAATTGATTTATGCACTTATTAGACCTTAGAAGCTAGAGGTAAAAGTTGTGAAGCTTGAACTGGTGACACGATTTTGCACAGTCACAGCACAATCCAGCTGTAAAGCTGTGGTTTCAAAACCAAATTGATTGAGTAGGGGTGAGGTTTGTAGCCCCAGAAGACCTGTGAACAAACGCAATAGCAATAGAAACATAACAGAAAATGTATGTCTAATATGCAAACTGGAGTTGTTTAATAATTTGTTATTCATTTTTTTGATCATTTCTGTTTGATTCACACTTTTGTGTCTTTAATTTTAGTATTGATACATAAGATTGATAGGTTAACTAGGTTTTATCCATGTCTGTTAGAACTACTTTTTTTTTTTTTGTTAAAGTTAAATTTTTCTGGTCCTGAGATCACACATTTCAGAGGCCAATTTTGGAGACTGCTTAAGCAAATCTTGACATTTGAAAACATCACCTTAAGCTTTGGGAATTTGGGAATTCTTTTTTTTCCCCATTTTTGGACAATTTATAATGAAGCAACAGATTCATTGGAAGCTTAATCATCAGAGTGGTCAATACAACACCTCTTGAAATACTGAGAGTCATTCTTAGTCAGATTTCCAAAATCATGTTAAAAAACCATCAGTTTCAAACCTGTCTGACTGTTAAAATTTGACACTGTGCTCGACTGTGGTGCATTTTGAAACATTTGAAGTACTGCTGTCTCACCCACAGCGTGCAGACTGTCTGACATGTGAGAGTGGAGCTGCAGCTGGGTTTAAGCACATCATAAAATACGGTTCCACAGGAAACAACTCTTCTTGAACAAAAATACACCCAAACATTGCTACACATTATGGTCTGCCTTGGCTCAGTGCTGGGTTTATTTTGTGCGTGTATAAGTGTGTGTCTCTGTGTGTGTTTAAGTGTGTGTGGATGTATGCTTGTGCTCGAATGTGTCTGTATTTAGATTTAAAAGTTTTCAAGTGTATACTGGAAACTTAAGAAATACAAATGAAATATTTGACATTTCAGTTTGATACACAAACACACATTTTATATTTTTTACAGCATCATCTGCATGCTGTGTGTGTTTGTATGAGGTTTGTGTGTTACAGATTGCGCCTCTCTCCTGTCTTTACTCTTAAAGCCTCTCACACACATTTAATCTCATCCACTGCAGCTTTGCACAGAGGAATACACACACACACACACACTCCTCTTTGTGATTCGAAGTGTAATCAGGCGGACTGGGAGAGAAGTGTTCTTTTGCTGTTTCCGTGTTGAAGTCTTGACCTCCTTCTCTCAGAAAGTAAACTTCTGTCAAGCCACTTAAAGCCTCCTCATCTTCCCCTCTAAGCAGTTAGTGCTGTGACCTCTGAGCAGATAGGGCTGTGGTTAAGGAGATATGGTGGGTGTGTTTATGTGTATGTATGTGTTTGGGTCAACTGTCAGTGAGCCAGGTTTTAAGGGAAAGAAGATCTGGGTTTAAATGGGTTTAAACTGGGTTTAAAAGAGTAAAGATAGAGGGTTTTAACTTGAATATCCATATATTGCACAGAGGGATTTGAATCTAGTTATAATATTTCACATTTAGCTGAGGTCCAAAGACAGTAAGTGTTTTGCTCATGTTCTGTCCCTGTTATGGAATCTACTCTTGCGCAAAGTAGCACTGACACAATTATCTGTCAGGACTGCTGCAGCTTTTGTAGTATTTTCAACCATCAACTGCTCAAATTTCATCGCAGCACAAATGCAAGATTGTGGCCTGATATGCTCATTAACCATTCATGTCACACATCAGATACAATCTTCAAGGGCTCTAATATCCTGTTGCAACATCCCGGTGAAGCGGAAGAACTGTGTTGACGCGCTGTGTATTTTCTGCACGTGTGTGCGCGGACGCACATTTGGGTGCATTAGTCTGTGTTTGTCCACGTCGTCCAGATGTGCAGGAATGACTGTATGTTGTAATGCTTCCTGTTTTGCAAACTGTCTGAGGTCAACAGAGGGTTGTGATGTGGAGACAAGGGACAGGAAAAGAGAGAAAAAAAGAGATGATTAGGAATGAACAAATTCGCCTGGATGATCATGTCAAACAAAATAAGAAATAACGAATCATCTTGGTAGTGTAGCAGGTTCATATACAGATATGAAGTAGTGAATATCTCAGTGATAACATGTTCTACCTTTGTCTTACCTTTTCATTTTTTTGCCAACCATGCCCGAAAGAATTATTCACAAAAAGTAGAAGCCAAACCAATAACAAAAACCGCAAAGGTTTAACTAGCATCCTGTTTGTGTGATTGTTTGACATCAGTTGTCAGGAATGCTGTAATGATTGTCTTTGCCGCACACAAACAGCTATTTTGGAAGTGTATGACTATTTGAAAGACATTAACACACATTGTTTGAGATAGATTCCATACATTGTAAAATGTAGTATCAGTGATGCTCAACCACTCCCATCTATCATGTAATAAGAGGGTGCTGTGGTCTTGAGGGGCGGGATACAGCACCCTTACAGTGACACTAACATATGTGCACACACGTGGACAGGACAGGGACAAATGAACTCCGGAGGGAAAGGAGGAAAGAATAGAAACAAGAACCATAAGTCAAACCTTCATCTGTATTTCACATAAATGAAGCTCTTAGTGGTGAAGATGTACACTCATGTGCAAGAAAATACTTGTAAACGCATTTACAGTCACCACACAGAAACACACTGTTAAAAATGGTTTAATACAATAATACACACACACACACACAATGGCATAATGCTTCTACAAGGACAGGGCCATTAGTGTTTCTTTGGGGTGTTTTTTCTTCCTAATGGAGAAGAAAGTCAACTGAACCAAAAGAGGAAGCTAAGTTCAATTTATTTATTTTTTTTACTCGTACTCCCTGTCATGCAACAGGCTTATTGTTTCCTCATCTTTTAAGGGTCAAGGCTGGCAATATTTTATATTTTTCCAATTATTTTCCCTGTTTCTCCCTGTATTGCTCTCCCACTATTGTTCTAAAACAGTACCATCTTACTGCTGCACTTGGTGTGTTTTTCCTCATTGTAAATGAACATATAAAGTATAGTTTATTCTGTCAGTTCTACAAACACTGTTCAGTTGAAGGTGAAATAACTGCTCTTGTGCACAATATTTTTTTAAATGTGCATCTGAAACTACTTTCCAACAAACCTATTTACTCTTTTTTTTTGAGTAACATTGGCTAGAAACGAGTGTTAAGATATTTTTAGCATATTTAGAGCCTTCTTTAATTAAAATAGATGTATTTTGCATTTTGAAGGATTTGTTTCTTAACTAGGAAGTTTCAAGTTTCAAGAGACTTCTGCCCAAAATGCAGCAATTCTGTTTAATGGGCTTATGCACAGACAAAATATACATCAAGAGAAAAAATCCGGTGTTGCCATTGTTCATGTATGTAGTCTTGCCATCCGTCATCTTGTTGGGGTGTATGTGGTAGAATATGTCAAAAAATAAAATACTCCCCTCCTTTACAAACACAACTTTCCATTTCTTCTGGCTTCTTGGTGTTTGTCTTTTATGTCAGTCTGTTTGGTTTGACTTGTTTTGACGGAGATGATGCAGAGCTTGTCTATATAGAGGCTGTCTATATATGCATCGAATGCATGCACTTACATTAATACTCTCACTTTAACTTGCTGACTCTCATTTTGAGAGTCTGAGTGGACCATTACAAAAGGTTCCTCCATTGGTTTCACAGCCTCTTCAGAGTTGGAGTGTGTGCTCACGAGTGTATTGATAAGAGGCACATGTACACACACACACACTCACACACACACACACACTCACCCAGTTTAAACCAGATGAGTGTAATTCATCTGTACCCCTGGGGAGCTGCCAGGGTTGACAGGGATATTTGCATCACTAATTCCCCCACCACCACGACCACCACCCCTCCTCATGCCAGCTGGGACCAGCAGGACCAGGGCAGACGCGGGACAGGAAGTCTTTTACATACACACACACACACACACACACACACACTCACAAACACAAGTGTATGCACAATCATGCAGACCGTATCTAATCAATTTGACGCTAGTGTTAAACAAAGCTCCCGTTTAAGGTAATTAAAATTGCCCAATTAAAGTCTGTGTGTCTGTGTGTGTGTCTGTCTGTCTGTCTGTCTGGGAGCCTGTCAGACTTAACCTCTAATCTAGTCTGTCTATGACTAGATTAAATAATTTAAAGTTTGAAAAAAAATTGTTGACAATTTCAAGTTTCAATCGTCTGTGTGGTCAATCTGTTTTTAAGTTAAATCAAGCTCTATAGATCTGGTCTAGCCTTATTCTGTGTGTGTGTGTGTGTGTGTGTGTGTGTGTGTGAGAGTGTGTGAGTGTGTAAGTGTGTGAGTGAGATCCAACGTGCATATATAAGTGTGTGTGAAAACAGTGTTTAGTCTGCAGCTGTTGCTGAGATTGACACCTCTGGCAGCTCATGATTTGGCGTCCTCACTCATTAGAATGGTCCCCCCCTCACCCTCTTCAACTCCTCACTAGCCAGCTGGACTGATTCATATGAGGGGTGATTGTAAATGGTCTGTGTGTGTGTGAATGTCTGTCAACAGGGTCATGTGCTTGAGCTGGTTTTTTGTTTCTCCATCAGTGTGTCCCACATATATTGTTGTGAGAACACAATATGGATCAGGGTTTATATATTCATGAACAACATTTATTTTGAATAATTAAACAAGATTAGTGACTTCAACAATGGCAGCAGCCCTGCGGGATTATATTCTGCATTAAAGAACTACTAAATGCTAATATACTCACTATAGCAACTTTATCATGCTAATGCAAAGCAGCTTTAATGTTTACCATGCTGACCTTGTATAAAAAGTATACTTGAGCCTATTATCGGTGCTGAAGGAGTCTGTAAAAAAACATGCCCTGGACATACTATAAAAACATGAAAATAATGATCCCAGGTATACTTCCTCATTTATATATTTGTCGTGCTCTGCTCCCTGTTTATAATAGGTCTTTTACCATGCTCATTTGAGAGTCAGCTGGCATAGATCTAATGGTCTATTGAACTGAGTCTCAAGGGTGTATAGACTGTCCCATACCTTACCTCATAACTCTTTTATCATCATCCCCCACCACACATAAATACACACTAGAGAGTAGGAGAGAGAGAGAGAGCAGGGGTCAAGGTCATGTGATGCAATTTAGATGTCCTGATTAGGTCACTGGCTAAATGTCACATTTTATTTGTGTGTGTGTGTGTGTGTGTACACATTTTTCTTGGCTCTCAGTGTGAGATCAGAGTCATAGTTCTAACTCCAGTCTGTTAATGAGCTTACAGCCTAAAAAAAAAAAGAGCAACATAAATGGGGGCAGCTAGACATGTTTTGAAATTAAAACTGCAAATTGAAGCAAAATTTTACAATAAGACTTTCTTGAGTATGAATTCCAGATGTTGAAAATATATGACTGCTCCTAAGTGGTTAAAATATATTGTTGTTGGCGAACACTAACACCTAAGTGTTTCAAGACAATTTAGAAAATCTTTCATTTTTGCTTTTGATTGCATCCAGTTGTCGAACACCCCGGGGGGAGCAGTCTGAAGTCACACACATACACACACATGCATTCATGAAACAGCAATGTGAGCGGATGGTGCAACATGAATCTAAAGCAGATAATACCATATTAAGACGGTGTGAGATAAATACCAGAGTTACACCTGTCAGTCCCCTGATGGGTTTAACTGGAGAGGTCAAGGGGCAAAGGGGCAGAGTGCAATGAGCGGGCACCGGGACTTGTAACTCAGGGTAGTTAGAAAGGAGGAAAAGAGGGATCCAGGTAGAGCGAAAAGAGATGTGGCCTGTGTAGTCTTAAAGAAGTATTTTGTGTCTGATTGCCGTGATATTTATTTCTCCACTTTCATCATATTATTCTTCTGTTGTAAATTTGTTTTCATTTTTGTTTAGATGATTAAATGTAATCCCATGTTTTGGCTCTGGGCCCAGGGACTGAATATTATATGATTACCAAACTAGTCTGCATGGTTTGTTTTGAGCACATAGGTAACAGACGTGATCATCATTAACTATTTCATGCCACAGTTTGTACAATATTTCTCATCACTCCTTGTATGTTTCATTGCATATGTATGTATTTTTGTATCTGTCTCCAGTTTTGTGACATGGCACTACATTTCTAAAAATATCTGTGTGTGTGTGTGCGCGTGTGTATCTATATCTCTGCAGACCCGGAGTCCCAAAGAAAGAGAACTGTGCAAAATGTTCTGGACCTTCGACAGAATCTGGAGGAAACCATGACCAGCCTGAGAGGGGTGCAGCTTAGCCACAGGTCAGACACACACACACATGCGCGCACACACACACACACACACACACTCACTCACACAGAGCTGGAAGCGAGACCGCATCAACAGAGGCAAAAAGAAAAGAAAAGGCAAACAAAACAAGTAAGTCTGGAATAGTTAGTGTAAAAAAGTGCAGCAGTTGAAAGAGGCAGATTGTTATTGACACCACTAACAGTGTGTTGGGGTGCACTTTTTAACCGCCTGTTTGTCTTTCTTAGATCAATATCAGTATTCCTGATGGACCAGTAGCTGTTAGTCTGTCATTCTCTTCCTTTTCTCCTCTCCCTGTGGGTTGGTTAATACGGAACTGAAGCAGAATTAGCTCAAAGCTGACTTCAAAGCTCGTCCTACCAATGCACACTCACGACTTACATTCACACACGCAACAAGACACGCAGTAACACCCTGATTGGTTGCGTGTGAGCATGTTTGTGCTCTTTCTCCCTTCCTGTGTTTCCTGCCTGTCATTGACTGACTTTGGTTGTGTCCAGAGCTTCTTCGGGTTTTGTCCCAAAGAGCTTCTACTTTGTCTGCCTGTCTATGCATCTCCTGCCATGTATCCTCTCTCAGTCCCTCAGTGGGATCTCCCTACACGGAGAGCAAATCAGCAGATGGTTCCCTGCTGGAATACATTTCCTTTGCCATTCATACTTTTATCGTACTGTAATAACCTTGAATCACTCCCCGCTGTCCCAGAGGACATATTCTGCTTTAAGGCCAAAAGCCTGTTTCGTGAAAGTTTCCTGTGCAAACAAGATGTCATATTTCCTGTAAAAAAAACTGAGTGTTTAGAATAAGGAAATTGCATGGATTAAACAAATGGATTGGTGAGCAAGCAAACTGTTTTGTCTTCGCATATTTTCTCTGATATGTTGTGCATGTGTAACAAGCGGACGCTGTGAAAATCTAACACTTCAAAATGATGGGTAGCATCCTCTCTCTCATCCTTGCTCCACTTCCCTCCTGCCTGGGTTATGTTTGCGGTGAAGTGTCTCATTTCAAAATGTCTCTGTTGACCATTTTTGTGAAGATTACTCACATCTCCAGCAGACAAGATTAATGTTAATGTAGCAGGCAATCGCACGTACAGTCACACAGTTTGAGCGCCAACAACTTTTAATATGCTAATTCTCATCATTCTCATCCAGCTTCGACACTAAGCAGTGATGTGTTGTGCTGCTTTAGCACAGCCAGTGCATTTGATTGTGTTGTTAGTGATGTTTAGACCCACACAAAGAACACGAAGGCTCCTTTTATAACAGGAAAATATCATGCAATATAAGAAAATAAACACATATATTATCCATAAGTGTGTGCAAATACGCAAAGCCAATCTTCATGCACATACAAATGAACCTTGAAAGCAAGTAATCCTGCACCCTTTTTAAAAATCAGTGTAATATGTTTTCTGAGAGAAAAGGATGGAGTGGGCGGGTGGGGTGGGGGGGTAGATGACGAATAAAGTAGGATAAAGTAAGCACATCTGAAGTTTTTTTTAAGGAAAAAAAGAGGAAATTAAAGGCAGACAGTCACTTCCTGTCTGTTAAATCGTATCCATCCAATTTAATGTCTTTCGGGGAGCTCATTGTCATGAATATGTTTTATTCCTATGAAAGAATCCTAAAACATGTCCTCTTTTTCATTCCATAGCTGTGTGGAGGGGACCATGTGCTATGACAGTGATGAAGCTGCTGCCTTCTCCATTTCCAGTCTTTCAAATCGCTCTTCTCCACTGTCATGGCGCCAGGGTCAAGCTAGCCCCCGTCTACAGGCTGGTGACGCTCCGTCCACAGGTAACGCACAGTCAGACATTCCCCTCCGGATCAGCCACACCTCTCGTATCCACCTCATCGAAGCCCTGGACGACACAGATCCATCCCTGCTGAAGGGAGAATACCTTAGTGACAGTGACCTTGGTGGGAAGAGCGCAAATGAGGATGATGGAGATGATGATGATATTGATGATCTGGAAAATGGGTAAGTTGTGGGCTTTTTTCTTACTATTATATGTTTTCGTCCTGCATCATTAACATTAGTAGCAATAACAACATTTCATGACCATATGAAGCTGCAGTCGGTTGATGACCTTAACAATACTTCTGAGGTGAATCCTGCCACCTGCCAACTGTTACAGCACCACAGCTGCAGTCAGACCTGCAGTTGGTGATTTACCAGCACAACAAAGCTCTAATCGGCCTCTCTGTAATACATCACAAGCCCCTCTAATAGTGTTGCCTTGACACTGGCAGCTGTAGCCCCCCTGATGCAGCTGGCTCTGCCATAGTCAGAAAACAGCCCTCTGGCAGGGTTCGGGTAATGATGTCACCATCAAGCCCCCTTGCAGAGATCATCCTGTCATATTCAGCTGCAACCTACCGGCTTTGCCAGCAGACTACCATGTGGAGGACCCCTTGCAGCGTTGGCTCACCAGAGCCCCTCTGGCAGAGCTAGAATGCAGATGTCTTCGGAAAAACTGGTAACTCTTTCTGTCTAGCCAATGTGGGATCAGTCAGAGCTGTCAAGGTCAGAATGAGTTTTTTTTTTTTAAAGTAGCCATGGATTCTTTGGATCAAAACATCAAATGCTGAAATCACATTAGAAAATAAGACAAGAGCTCTTTTGGCTTCAGAAATGTTCACTGGCACGCTAGCTTTGTTGTGTTCGTCAAAAGTTTTTCAAAACTTTTCCCCCATGAAAAGTAAATCTGCAATCTCATCTCTGTTCATTTCACACATGTAACCTTCATTTTTTGCCAGCTGTCAATGAGTTAAATGTTAATGTGAATTTGTTTTGGTGTCTATGTGTTATTCATAATCACATAACACAGTGACCCAATAAGATTATATATTGTTCAGTTTTTGAACATTGAGGCTTAAAGAGTACAGTGAAGAAATGACTGTTGTGTTCCCTGGTCTTTGTTATTTATGGAGAAGTTGAGGCTCTTATCCCAATATGACAGGTTATGACACAACAATTTTGACTCACACAGCAGCATCATGTTTCACTGACCAACTCTAAGCTCAGCAAAGAAAAACACATTGTTTCACATTGTAAACTGTGATTCTAGCTTTATGCGTGCGTGTATGTGTGTGTGTGTGTGTGTGTGTATAAACCCAAACTAAAAACAAAACCCCTGTGCTGGCCACAGCCTCAGTTTCACATCCCCATAGTAACCACAAAAATGCATCCCCAGTTTGGAAATCAATTGCAACACAGTTTGGGTCCCTGTAGTTTTACTGTGTATTTGGTAGCGGCCTCCAATTTGTGGTTATACAGGTTTGTATTGTTCTTTGTGCGAGGAGGCAAAACAAAAGGTAACATTTGTTGGTGGGAGGAAAAAGATTTTGAGAGAAACATGATAGACAAAGACACGACATATATTTTAAATCTGAAACACAAAAAAGAAAAATGGTGTCCTTAAGCTCAAATTGTGACTGAATTCATTGTTCGGTCATGATATAATGGAGCTGCACTAAACACAGGTTTTTATTAAGCCTGGAATGATGTAGATGTGTGTGATATCCTTTTTTCCCCCCATAATATTAATTAATTGGATAAATGGCATAAAATATGTGATATCCTACCTAAATGGTTTATCCTACCATCACTCCAAAACAAAAAAAAGTGACAAAACCACATTTGGGAACCAAAATCAAAGAGAACATGGGCATTTTAGTGCAATACATTTTACACTATCTCTTCTATTGATCAGAATTGTTGTTTATTCATTTTTTGTTGCTCCACTGATCTCGCTTTATCATTTTGGTTACTGGATCATCTATGTTTATAGATCATTTATAGTGCAATTCCTGTTCAAGCTTCATACTAATGTGAGTTCACCACTAGAGGGCAGACTAGTGCTGCTGTTTCCCATTTTCTTACTGCACTCTCCACCCTGCTTACTTAAAGTAGCCCCAGACTGGATTACTCTCCCTTATCTCATAATTTATTACACATCCTCATCCATTATACATAGAGGCACTACTCATGTCATGCAGAGGTCACACACAGCACATAGAAGACACAGGATTTCCCCGCATACATTATGTATCACAACTGCACACATGTTCTTTGTTTGGATTATGCAGTCCTCATCTCTTTGTTCTGTTCAAACCAGGAAACAACATTAATAAATACAACCTCAGTTGTAAACCTATATGGATGAGCAGGATTTGACTCATCAAGGGGCTCAGTGTGACTCACCTTAGTTTTATTGTATAGACATGAATCACTTTCACAAAATAGTAAGTTTACCGTAATTGTACCATGACCTACCTGACAGACACACACACACACACACACACACACAATGAGTCAGGACCTCTTGTGTCAGTAATCTCATTCCTTCTCTAGCTTGGGCCTCTGCTTGTCTGAAGAGTTCCACTTACATCAGGAGCAACAACCCTCCCTGTACCCCACCCCCGTCCCCCCACTCTCACTCATACACACACACACATACACTGACACACACATCTTTCTCACTGGGAAGCAGCGGGAATGGGGACCATGGGGTGGTTATTCCACTAAGAATAATAAGGATCAGTCCAGTGTAGTTTAACTCTACAGACAGTTTTTGGTTGTTTTTATTTCTTGGCCCATTTATTGTACATTTCAGTTTCACTTTTTCCTCAAAGTATTTCTAACAAAAAACAACTATTTTCTGTAAACAGTCAGATAGTGCTACCTGCTTAACATCAAATGAAATGCAGAAAAAGTTTTGCAAACCACAGGTGAATAAAATCAAACATCTAGGAAGAAAAAGACCGAAATGTCTTTCTCAGAAGTTGTTGGAGGCCAAACCAACATACTCAGCCAAATCTATAGGACTCCCATGGGATGATAATGCTTTGTGTGTGCTACGTGTGTAAAGCTGGAATTATGCTTATCTGGAGATAAACCTGAATACCTTTACATATGACGGTACACATTGGTATGCTGATTTGTTGATCCATTACGTTTTTTTTCCATTTTTTCTTTAAGAGTTTGGACGTATATTTCAGTATTCTACCAGAAAATAGGAAAATAAATTTATCTCTTTGTTTAAATTTGGCCAATTGCTTCACAGTTTATTTCAGTTTAAATTGGTAGCTGTTTGTGAAAATTGTAGCTATTACAACTTTATTAGGCAATAATATGTCAGGGCAGTTTGTGTGTTAGCTTAGTTTGGAGTTCTTTTAACATTTAGTGTCCAGAAACCAGTAACCAGTGAGACATTCATCTTTATCACCTCATCTATATATCACTACCTCCAAATCCCCTCCCTTCCCAAAGGATTGAATGTCTGTGACTGAAACAAACAATGTAACCATATTATCTCAACAGAGGCAAGCAGGCAGTTCACTGTCTAGAAACAAGCTACAAAGCGCAGTAGAATAAATTCTAAGTTTGTCATCAATGTTTTTCTCTTGAGATCAGCACTTATTAATGTTGTAACTGTTGAGTGTGTGAAGATATGTTGTGAGGAAAGATACTGGCTGAGAAAGAAAGTGTAATAGCTGTTGGTGTGTGCGGTCATATGATGAACCTGCATGAACCATTAAGGCTACACACGGTCAGAGTCTGAGCCTCATCTGGGATTGATAGATAGTATTGATTGCTGTTGTCGTGGTTTGAGTATGATGATAATGGGCTCAGCATGTACCTACACATGTGTTGATGATTGGTTGAACTCGTAGCTTGTTTTCTGCCCTGCTGGGCGCAGACTGCTTTGTTTCTGGATGGAAGATTCACTCTCCCATTAGTAAATGTACAGTCTCCATGGTGACGCTGCGAAACGAGCTGCTTCGCTGCACTAAATGCTTGAATTATGAAAACATTTTTTTTGGAGCATAGAGCACACACACACAAACACTAACACAAATACACACACTACTACCCCCTGAAGCTTTTCAGAGTCTGTTGGTTTACGTGCTGTTTAGAAAAAGCAGAAGTGAGCTTGTTGCTCTTTTTGTCTCAGTCCAGTACACTACAGGGAAGTGAAAGAGGTACCTCTTAATAGAGAAGTGATATGTTTTGTACACAAATGTCCCTTGGAATAAGCTTTGATGTCATCAGTAATCACTTCTGTCACATGCCTGCCACAAAATACTTGGTCTTTGTCAAACACTGGAGGTCATTACCCAGCTTTTAGCTGATGACTATCTGACCGCATCAGTGGTTCACCACTTCTAATTAGGTGTAACTCAATAGACCTTGTCATTGGCCTCTAAACCTTATCAGCAATGTGACAGGGCTTTGAAGAGAAGATTGTGTGTGTGTGTGTGTGTGTGTGTGTGTGTGTATGTATGTGTGTCTCTCTGTCTGTCTGTCTGTGAAGATGTGCATGTTTTTTTCTGCTATACTGTTACCCCATCTACTGGCAAAAAACTAGAACGACACACACACACACACACACACACACACACACACACTCACTCAAAGAACCTAATACATTCTGACACATCTGATTAATGAATTCCTCCTCCCACATCTGGATCTGATTCACGTTGCAGGTGATAGATCTGGTCACTCACTTATTCACTTTCTCTTTCTCTCTGTCTCACACACACGCACACACACACATTCACACACATACCTCCTGATGTGATCCTCAGTGGACACACCCAGGGCTTTCCTCTTACTAAGAGCCAGATCTTTACTTTGTGACTCATACTGCGGTCCAGTTACAGACCCCCACCTCCCCCCAAAAAATCAGCATAGCATTTTCTTTCCTCTCTGGCCAGTCACAATATATAATCTTTGCCAATTATTAAATATGAAAAAAGCAAAGTAAAAACTAAAGAACAACATTCAGGTGACACAAACATTTGACAAAACCAGTGACTTTCCTTTCATAGTCCTGTCTTAGTTCGGTGTCATTGTCACATTGGAAAATTTTCCTCATGCCAAAGAGTCATCTCTTCACTTAGTATTTTGGGTATACCGTCCTGTATTCAAAATGCCATCTATATATGTCACTTCCCTCTACACTTTTTGCACTCATGTAACTATATTAGCACACTTGAACTTCTGCAATTCAATTTTTTAAATAATTTACAAAAGAATTAGAATCAATAAATATAAACATCTACCCAGTGAACACTCCACCACCTCTTCAGTCAGTAATTAGAGTCAGACACAGTCAAACAATGATACTCACGTGTTGGATTTGCCTGGATGAAAGACAGTTTGGCTCATGTGTAAGCATCACTTAAACAGTGGGGGCGGGATGCCAGCAATCCACTAGGCTGATAGTGGTGAATGTGTTAATTCATTATAGTATAAAAAGGCTCTGTTTGCCCATGGAATTGTTTTTTTAATGGATTATTATGGCTGTGTGTTGATGTAATTGTAGTTTTTCTCATTCTGTTTTAGGACTTTTCCCTTACCCACTATGCCTTTCCCTCTGTCTGAGTGACACTGCGTGTCAGAGACAGTACAGTTCACATGAAAAGTTGATGAGAGGCAGATTGTGGTGGGGTTCAGGAGGGTGATGGGGCATGTATTGCTCTTGTCATCCACTACCTGCTCTTCTCTGGGCCTCTCTGGCACTGTGCAGTTCTCTTTTGGCTCTGTCTGCTCAGTGCAGCGTGTAATCAATTACTTTTCCTGTCATTAAGGAGGGAACTTGACTAAGGGGAGGAGTGTGCTCTTTGTTCCACCACGTGTGGCCAAAACACTCGAAAGAACACCCATGGAGAAGACACACACACACACAAATATCACTGTCTTTATGCTTTGTACTTCATCTTCATTCAGTTTGACAGGGTTTTCAGTTTTATTTTCAGTTAACAAACCACAAATGCCACACATAAATTACAAGATAATTAGATTTAGTTCAGAATTTATATTTAAATATATTGTCGATTGATGATGTAAATGGCCCCAGCTTTAACAGCAGGACCCCACTGACAAACAAGACATTAATCTGTTTGTCTGTTAAAACAGACACACACTCGCCTTCACCAGCACTCATATACACATATACAGACATAAACACATACACAAGTGCACAAACACATTAAGAGCTTTAACAGAGAGTAACATATGGGACTGCAGAGGGATTTGCAGGTCTAGAAACCCCCTGACACCCCCCATTTCAGTGAGAACAATGTCCTAATGTACCTTTTTATACTCTCTTGTGTTTACTGAGACTGTTTGAGCCACATGGTGTCATTACTAACCTCTTTTATACACCACGTTACACGACTTAGTTTACTGTAAGACCAAACAAACAAGGGACAAACTGGGAATGAATGAAGCTTTCTTGTAGCTGTTCATCCACAGTGACTTTCACTGTTGGTTAAGAAAATATTTGCGTCACGTCTTTCCACTCATTTTCTGTCCATGTCTCTATCTGCTTTCATACACACACGCAGACACACACATACACTGGTGGGTAATGTCCAAGTTGACTGCAGTCATTTGTTGCCAGAATTCTTAACTTCCACTCCTGTAGATCTCCATGGATATGTTTGGTTTGACTATGGGCCATTTCATTATTGTGAAACATACTGATGTTGAGCAACAAACACATGTTCTGGATGGGAGCTTGGGAAATGGACTAAAATCCCACAGACAGATTTTCCCACATTCTGATTTGGAAGAAAAGAAAACTTTCTTTGCTTCCTGGCTGTCATTTCCTTGGATGTCTACAGTCTGTGTCCTATTAACAATATAACTGTATTCTTTCTTGAAGGCCTTGTCATTCAACCTCCTCTGTTTTTCCTATCACCCAACCAAACACCAAAACCACTGTCACAGCTACTGTTGCCTAGACATCCCCCCAAGCTGAGTCCTTGTAAATCCCTATGGAGACGCTACAGAATAATCCACACTAATCCCTGGCTTCCTCTTATGGCAGGTTTGGAAAAGAATTAGAAAACTCAGGGATGTGGTCAGCAGTCTGCAAGGACAAGGGGGTTGGGACAAGGACAAGGGGGTGTGGACAAGGACAAGGGTTTACGATGGCCCTGGTGTGAGCATGTGCAGGACCCCCACATAGTTCAGACGGATGCGTTACCATGTCAACAATATGAGCGCACAATGGAAATAAACGGAGTGAGTGGATGTGTATTTGAATGGAGCCTCTTAACTTACAGAGGTCAAAATGTCACGACATTTGCCCGATGGCCAATTTCACCCCATTTCCTTTAGGGAAAGAGATTGATCTTGCCCTTCCTGAAGATGTTTTTAATTTACTTTATAGTTTTTTTTTTCTTATGATATCATCACAGGACCTACAGAGGAGATGAAAAGGGGTAAATGACCTGAATGGCCAATATGATGCTAAATCAACAAGCATAGAAAGGAACCATATAGACAGTCAATAAACATCTATTGTTGGAAGGCTACAGGACTATGTTCTATTTCTTTGTTGAGGATAACAAAGAAATTGTAGCATAGAAATTAATATGAAGAATGTGTTAAAATATTATGATGTATGTTTTGTAGGTGCATTGTGAGATATTTACCTCTGAGATTTTTCCCTCGGTCCCAATTCAGTAAGGAAAAATTAAGGCATTGAAAAGTTATCATTAAATAATTGTCCTTTCTGAATCAGTGACCTTATGTGAATAATCCAAAGGCTTCACTGTGAAGAATTTTAATTGGAACTACGTCCTATAGGAGAAAAAAGGCCCACTGTAATGAACTCTCCTTGATATCTTAAATCTTAATAGCTTTTCTTTTTTATCACTTTATAGAAATACTAGAGAAATGCCATTGTAAAACATACGTAATCAAGCTATTGTAAGCTTACAGGGAGGCAAGACATTCAAAGTCACTAGGGTATAGAGGCTGCTGACTTTAGATGGTGAAAATGGTACAGAAACCAGCGTGTTAGTATTGTTATTGACTTCTGCCTTACAGAGGAACTGATCTGTTGTTTGTGTCTTATGAAAAGAGAAGAGGAAACTGTTTCTGAAAAAAGAGATATTAATGATAAGTTTAGTATGAGTATGTTTTTTGTTGAAAAATGTGTTTTAGTGCTTAACATATTCCATTCAGTTCTTTGGTCAGATTCCTAAATAGTAAAATATACAATACATGTAATTTACAATATATAATATATAATCTGCAAGGCGAGATACTACCAGAGTGAAGTGAACCAAAAAATGTATTTGAAGAGAAATTAACTGTTGCATGAAACATTGTTTTCACTGTTAAATGAGTACTTTCTTCTGTATTTACGAAAGGAGATTGAGGAAATGATCAGGTTCATTCCTCGGATGATTGGTTGGTTCCCACAGTTAAAAACACGTACGCACAAACTTCTCTAGTTCTCATTCATACACACATTCTACATCTATACAGCCTTTAAAGTACATTCTCAGATCCTCTGCAGGGGGTAAATGAAACTGCACGGTTAAGGACAAGCTTTTTAGAAGCTTTGGGTTAGAATCCGTCTCAAATCTACACTACACACACACACACACACACACACACACACACACACACACACACACACACACACACACACACACACACACACACACACAAATACAACATGCACACCAGTGTTGAGCTTTGAAAGTTTAACAGTGGGGTGCGACAGGGGTTTGTAATGCGCATAAGACTTAAACCTTGCTTCCCGCCTATTGACTCCTACGGAGTTATTCTCTGGAGCTGTTTAGACATTAGTCACACACTTTTCTTTTTGCCCTCCTGCAATCATTTTCCCTTCCTGTTCTCCTCATTACACCATCTCTTAATCTTATCCTTTCCTGTGTGCAATGCTATGCACCAGTGCTCCCAACCATGAAAATTTTCCCAAGAGACCCAGGCTGCAGTAACCTGTTGAGCCAGATTTAAACCTGCTAGTATGCTGGCTGTTTTTTTTTCTTTTTTTTTTTTTAAGTTGTTGGTCTTTCTCCTGTGTCTTATGAAAGGAAGAGAACCTTTGAAGTCAACTTATTTCAGCAGTTCCACTTCATATTGTCCTCAGTCTAGACCTTAAGAATAGCACTCTCTCCCAGCAAGATCCCCATTAGATGGTTTTTGGTGGTCCAGACATGGAGAGTCCCTCAATTAACCACAAGAGCAACCTTTTAGACCTGCAAGCTTTCATGGTGAACTTTGAGTATGTAACTGTGAGACCATATTTTCAGCATTTGGGTTTTGAGAAATTACTTGTGAAATAATCAGAATTCTTCCAACTTTGGCACAGTTTTGTGTTTTAGTGTACCCAATCAATCATAATAAAAGACTGAGATTGAGGTACATACAAGAGGTTATGTTCACATACTCTCGGTTATTCTCTCTTGGGTATTTAAAGAAGTTGGAGAAGAAAAAAACATTTTACAGGACACTTCAGCTTTAAAAGACAATGAATGTCTGTGTGGCCAGGATGAAAGTGGGAAAAACAGCTGCTTTAGTGTAAATGTTTTTTAGTGAAAAAGCCAAAGAAAAGATATTAAATTCTGACAACTAAATACTGAGGAATGAAAATTTGATAAGTAACTGAGAATGTGCGAGTGATAATGAAGAGGAGTATTCAAGTCTGATGAATGTGTGAAGGGGGTGTTTTATTTTTGTTTATATACAGTAGGTTATGTAGCCTAGTGAGTGTGTGTGTGTGTGTGTGTTTGTGTGTGTGTGTGTTTGATAAGGGGGATGAGTTTTCCCAGGTCTCTTGTGTCTTTCATCAGTAGACGAGTGACAGGTTCCCAGGGTCATATGGACGACCCTGTCTGTATACTGTCATTACACAGTTACATCACCACCTAATTACACAGGTCTGCTGCAACAACGCACACATACGGACACCGAAAACAAGTAGTGTGGTCTAAGATACCGAGGGAAAAGCGAGGTAGTGGCGACAAAAGAGTTGCTCTTTGATGGGAAGAAGTAAATAAAGAGGGCAGGCGGACAGAGAGGGCATGTCTGGACGTGAGTCAGTGGTCAAAGTAAAAGCTGGCCAGACTGACGCAGGACGTGGGCCAGCTCTCTTTTCCAGAGAGTCTGATGAGACTTGACATAACAGAAAAAAAAGCTCACAAACTTGAAGAGGATTGTGTGTGTGTGTGTGTGTGTGTGTTTTGTGTTTGTATTTGAGTGAGACTGTTTGTATTAGTAACGCTGGGCAACTACGATGGCAGTGGCTTCACACACCTGCAGTTCAGCATGCCAATGTGCCAATCAGACCCACCACACACACACACTCAGACACACACACACACACACACACTGTGTGCCCACCTGGCCCTGCATGGTACGGGTGAGCAGTAGCCTGAAGAATCCTGTCTTTGTTCCCTCTGCACTTAAAAAGACTCTATTAATGATCTCTTTTTTCCCCCCTCTCTCTTTGGGTGTGTTTTTGCCAATCTCTCCATTTCTATCACTCGTTTCTCTTTCTCCACCACTCCTCACACCATTTTCTTTCTACTGTCTTTACTGAAAGGACACTGTTAATTATCTACACCCCCACCCCCGTCCTTTGACTGTCTGTCGCTCTCTTTCTCACCCTTCATTCATGTATTGAACTGACCCAGCAGACAGGCAGATCTATTCACTGGGGTCCACTCAGTGCTTAAAGTGTTTAAACACCACTGGATGTTGTGAGGGGGCAGAGCTCGGGGGGAGTGGATACATGATACCCACTCTGTTCCTCTGCAAGTCTCCAATAGGCAGAATGCACATTGTTACAATAGAAACAGTAGAGTAATTTACCCTCCCTGCTTCATTACATCCTGACTGAGGCTTTTTTATGTCTCTGACAGTTTGGCTGTTACTCAGCATTTCTTCTAGACATTAAGTGACTGTTGAAAGATGTGTGATAAGTCCAAGAATTGTACATTTATTGTATGTTTTAAGATATTTTATCACAATTTATCGCTTACTTTACTCTCATTTTCATCTACATTCCACTGGGAAATATGGTGCTTTTTACATATATGGGATAGCTGACATCACTGTTTACATAACAAATTATGATTTTACATACAAAATAACAATTCAATTCAATTTATTTTATTTATATAGCGCCAGGTAATAAAAACATTTATTTCAAGGCACTTTACATAGAGAAACCCAACATTTCCACAATGAGCAAGCGCTTGGCGACAATGGAGAGGAAAAACTCCCTTTTAACAGGAAGAAACCTCCAGCAGAACCAGACTCAGAGTGGACGGTCATCTGCCTCGACCGGTTGGAGTGAAATGAAACAGACTGTAGAATATTAAGCATTGTTATAAACTCTTTTTTGTCAAATAATTACATACCCATTATTAATGATTTACTAATTTTACAATAAGTCAACAAGCGTACGGCAAAAATAAATGTATTTTAGTTAAAATGTGCCACAGCTCCTTTCCGTAACTTATAAACATACAAATGTCTATTTGTGGATTATTTTAAATGATAAAGGAGATATAAATACCAAAAGATGTGTCAAAACTTGGTAATGCAAATGTTAATCTTTAAAGCATTAATCTATGAAATTAAGAAGGGAATTATTATAAAGTCATTACACAGAATGTCTAATAAGAATTTGCATTTAATTAACAGTTCAACAGTCCAGTACATTATAAACTGGTAATAAAATCATTCTGAATAATCCAAGGAAAATAAATTAAAGTAAACGTCAACAGATAAACCTCCACATTAAAGAAAATTTGAACATGTAGGAAACAGATCATTAAATAAAGTTAATGATTGAGCATCACGAACATCTTCCTGTGTAAATGCCACGACAGGAGTCGTGTGGTTCAGTGCAATGGCCCAGTTTCGTTCTGAATTTTACACAAGGAAAGGAGCAGCTTAAATAACATGAATACTTAACATACCCACAGACATTGGGTATTAAAACGGCATCAAAACAAATGCCAGTGTTGAATGTAGCAGTGATTGTGTATCAGAATACTGAGTGGGTGGTGTCAGTGGGGGTATGTCTTGTGTGCTGATGAGAGATTTAAGGGTGTGAAAATGTCTTTGACGTGTTGCTTTAGAGAATGTGATGACTACGTGGTTACCCTGCGGCTGAATGCGCGTTAAAGCGTCTATGCGCTTTTTGGAAGACACAGCTGGTCGCGATCAGTGAAACGGGGGCCAAAGGAGGAGGAGGAGGAGGAAAAGGAGGAGGAATTTGGGGTGTTGCCTTTCTACCCATGCTTTCCTCCCTCCCTCCCTCCCTCTGTGAGCCGTGAGAGAAGCAGAGAGAGTGTGTCAGAGTGGAGACACTGCGGGAGTGGGTCAGACAGTCAGGACTGCTGGTCGTACAGGCGGATCCCCGGTTATCAGCGGCGGAAATCACCGGGTGGACGCTTTTTCTCTCTTTCTCTCTCTCGCACGCTTTAGAGTCATAACAGCAGGATATGTCAAACGGGAACAAAGCGGCGTGAAAAGCTGGACGGTTGTAGAATGAGTGGGCGCGTGCTGAACGGGAAAATGCTGCAGCTCCCGGCTCCGCAGCGCGCGGGGAGGACAATGCACTTTCTGTCAAGGTAACGAATGACACCAATGCCCGCATGTGAGCGAGAATGCCGGATGAGAAGCTAATTGACACAGCGGTGACATTGCTTTTAATTATGTTAACGTGGAACAGTTACGAGCTATCTGATGGTGGTGAATAGGTTGTAAAAGCTCCGGCAGAGCCAGCGCGTAAAAAGCAGCAGTGTGTCTCATTGATAAAACTCCAACAGCTGCATTGTGGCACGTTTCATTATTGTGAGTGGCGTGCGCTCCGATTAGCTTGTCACTGAATATTCTGCGTCTGTCTAGACACAGACTAAAAAAATGTTGAGCATATAGATGCAGCTATAGTCTCTAGCGCATGCAGGCACAGACGTCAGTGCGTCAAGACGTATGTTGAATCAGCATTGTGTTTTATTACGGGTCACTCTGTAGAGCGGAACCAGAGACTGGAACCGTAAGACAGGTTGGTTTTGTTACATTTATAAAAATCCATATAAGAAGAAATGCATTAGTGTAAATCATCTAATGAGAGCAGAGGTAATGGATAAGAATGCTGCATGTGGATGTGCACGGCACAAGATGCATGCGTGCCTTAAGTGTTTCAGCATTTTACGGTCCACTGGGAAAGCCATTGTTTTCAGCGGAATCTGATGACAACTGGTTGCTGGTGTGTGTTGTCTCAGTCGGCAGATGCAGGTATATGTGAGTGGGTGGGTGTGTTCGCAGTGATTGATCCGCTGCGGGACTGGACCGCATTCTACTCAACGGGTGACCTACATTCTAAACGACGCCTTCCCCCGGTATATGTGTTGTGATTGGGTAAAGAACAGCAAGCCTCCTTCATATCATCTTTATGCCCACGCCATGTGAGAATTAAACCATCTAGCTGCCTGTGTTTTTATAGGCCAAGTGATATAAGCAGGTTACTGATGGAGACTGAGGAAATGTAGCAGTGTAAGAAGATTTGTAAATGAGAAAACATAGAGAAGTAATTTATTGAGAACTATTTTTATCAATAGTCCTGGTGCCCATTTGCTATACTGATGCATTAAGACAGCATGCACAGATGGACAGACAGAGATGCTCTTAGGGTATTGATTCTGTGTGTGTGATTGTGTATGTGAAGGGGTTTGGGGTGGTGGTGGGGGGGTCAGCTTTGCTCTTTTTGGTTGACTGACCCCTATACCATCCATCGACCCTTTATGTAAACCCATTAGAGCAGAGTGGTCCGATATCATCAAGGCATTTGACACACAAACACACCCTTATACACACAGACGTATGCACACACCTAACAGACAGGAACACTTTCACTATCTGAGCTGCTAACTGACAGTTTTGATTCCCACAGGACCAGTTAAGACATTTTTATCTCTGTGTTTGAGTCCAACATGTATGCTTAAACAGCCTGGCTGTCAAAAGGCTGATAAATAGTCCAACACATACAATCTGACAATCACACACACACACACGTGTTATTCATGCAGTCACTATAGTAAGATTAAAGCTAGAGGTGAGTCCTTACATATGTAAGACAGCGTGTGGGTGTAGGGTGTGTGTCTAATCTAAAATAAAACATGCATTAACAGCAAACCAGTTGCTGCCAACACAAAGATTTGATCATCTATATTAGTCATAGTGAAAGTAATCCAACATCAACTTAAACTCTGTCCCTGTGTGTGTCTTTTGTCATGTGAACGCTACATAAACAGCTCCCTCAGCATGACCTACCCCTATCTACATCCACCCCCAGTTCACACATCGTAGAATCGTTGAAATAGCATATTTGCAAGTTAGTGACATCACTCATGGACATGTGTCACACCCATATCAACACAGTTTATTTTAATCAAATGAAAATGAAATGGATCAGTCACTGTGATGCAGACCAGACCAGAGTCATAGCTGTGCATGGGAAGCGCTGGTCAGTACAACAGCAGCTCTGATCGCTTGAAGGCTTAGGTCTGGCCATCAGCTGTTTCATTACAGGCACTGAAGTCTTTAATTAAAGCTAAAATCTGTAGAAGTTTTTGTTAATATATCATGATTATGTACATCTGCATGGTGGAGTGGGGAGAAATGGTGCATTTACTGTGCTATTGAGAAACCCTGATCAGGTTTGACTGGTAGCACCTGTTAAGTGACAGTTTCATTGCCCTTTGTCTTTGATTTAAGTAAATGTAGTGTTTTTCATGTATGTTACCTGGCTGGTAACATTTTTCTTGTAAAAAGGGTTAAGGACGTAAAGCGAGAAAGAGATTAAGTTGTTTGGGAAACACACTTCGCTGACTCAGTTTCTGGATCAGTTGGAGGGGTCAACAGTCCGTTGGTGATGTTATCACACCCAGTGAATCATGATGCATGAATAAGAATTATTATCATTCTTAAGAACACAAACATGTTCACACAAGTGCAAATATGAATACACAAATCTTAAACCCCTCTTCCATTTTTTTAAGGGTGTTACAAAGTTCCAGTTGCTACACAAACATCAAAATAATAAAAACACTTCAATCTCTAGGCGTATTCAGTCTTATTGGTGCATGACTATTTATATATTTAGATTTTTCAAAAAAACAATTATTTTCTCCAAGGCAAAAATTGAGGAAAAACATAATGGGAGTGATTTCATGCTACCACTCACTCTTGATTCTTTGTAATTGGGTGAGCATGTTTACTTACTCTGCCTACAAGGTCATTAGGGAGACCTAAGAGCAAAACAACACATGCTTGTAACTTGTGCTTATATGCTTGTAAGACACATGTAGACACACTATTTTATTGTACACACAGGAGCCTGTGTTCAAATAACAGAGCTCATATTTTTATGAGGTGTGCCTCCTGTGGTTTAGTGATATTCTGTATTACATCAAAGCCAGGGAACGACCTACAACCAGACAACATTGCACCTTAACAGGCTCGTTGGGGATGAAGGAGAAAGCTATAAGTCTAAGGTCAGTGACCACTGAGAATAATAACCTCTGGATGTCATTTTCACCTGGACCTGAAGCATTTTCCTGTGAAGAAGTAAAAAGCTCAGACAATGTCTGGCATTGAAGCGTTCAGGGAGTTGAATGGAAATTGAGACGATTCCTCCAGTTTGTGTTGGAGCAATGGACTTGAAGCTGTGGAACCTCTGGATCTGTCATTTTATTTCTGTGTCTGTGCACTCGTGCATTGGTATGCATATGTGTCCGCATATGTCGTAGGATTAGGGAGTGGGACCCCAGAATATACTCACTGGAATGTGAAGTGTGTGTTTTGAGCAGCCCGAGGGCAAGGAATGTCTCCCAAACTCACTGTAACAACTTTAAGTGGCATGGATGTGTGTGTGTGTGTGTGTGTGTGTGTGTGTGTGTGTGTGTGCGTGTGTGTTATGAGTGACAGCAGGTGATGGGTGTGAGCTTGCATAGGCTCACACCCGTCCCCAAACCACATATGTCCATGTATGTGTATAGACAAAAACGCACACAAACACACACGGCGGCCTGTCTTTCCACAATACTTCACAGTATGGGAGTAACGTGTGTGTTTTAATAGGTGTCTGCTTTATCTCAGCCAGGAGAAGTGAAAGAGTATCTCTGCTCCAGTCAATGAGCCTCAGTCTTTTCTGTTCAGGTGGTGTTTTGACAACCTTTGGCAGGTGCTTAGTGTTGTTCTGCTCAGATGTGTAGCTTCTTTATGTAACTTGATTTGATTTAAACAAAAGCTAGGTAATCACTTTTGATTCACTTGCTCTCGTTTTGTGCTTTCTCAATCCTTCTCTTTGTCTTTTTCTCGCTCTACTATTTTCTTAACCCGAAACTGATTGAAAGGATGTTGGTACCATCAGCCCACTGATTCAGTCGATGTAACACCTCATAGTAAAGTGGTAACCAACTGCTGCCGTGCTAATCTTGGAGATTAATCTGTAACTAAGTGGGTTGTAATTAGTTGATTAGCTTTTGTCATCAGAAAACAGTGAGATGCTTATAGAAATGAACATAGATCAGGGAAAAGTAATCTGGCCTCCCTACTTTACAGCGATGACGATCACTGTACCATTTCTCCTGACCAATTTATTTGGTAGCCATGTTGAGCCATGTTGAGCCACTGCCCTTTTTGCTGCTCATATCATGTTGACTCATAGTTCCTCCATCTGTTTTAGGTGCATGGGTGGGCAAATGACCGTGTTTGTTATTGTGAGATAGTTCCCTTTTTGGCACATTTATTGGTACTTTTAACACAAACAGCATCCTCATCCCTGTAAATTGATACCAAACTGTGACTATTATATTTCTCAGATTTTTATCTGTAATCTAACTTGGGTCTATGCAAAAACAAGTTAGCTGTATTGTATTTCATTTGTGTTCCTGTGTTCTTTTTGTGTTTGTTTTGATGTGTTTTGGTGACTGTGCCATTTAGTGGGACATTGCTGTTCTCAGCTCTACACCCCAGACAGCTGTCCATTATTTGGTTTATGTCGCTCCAGGCGTTGTTACTTTACCATATTCCGTTGATCAAAAGGCAGCTGTCAGAGGAACTGTTTGTGTTGTGTTCTTTTGCACATGTCTTTCGTACAGCTGCTTCAACTTAACAGCAACCTGGAAGAAGCGTGCTTGGTTCAAAAGTGGTACCTCCCTCTCTTTCTCTTTCTCTTCCTCCTTTTCCTTTCCTTTCGTCCTTACTGGTCCCCGTCTTTTCAAACCAAAACATCCCTTGCGTGCCGTTAATTCACACAGCCGTTAAGTCAGCTGACATATCTGGAGGGAGGCCAGAAGTAATTCTACCCCAGGATCCAACCCCTGTCCTGGGCCTCTGCGTGGTGGGGTTCCCCTTGTGAGCTCTTTCCTGGTTCTTAGCCCTTGAGTTGGGGCTGGGTTGCAGTCCACACTGCACCCCAGACTGAACTACTTATGAAGGTGATTTAAAAGGCCATTCCACCTCTTCCCAGGAGTGCTGTCCCTCTTCTGATTCCTGCTCTCTTGTAGAGAAAAGAAGGACTTTGGAGGTCAAAGGTTATTGGGTCACAGTAGAGTTCTGCCAGTCAAAACCCAACACACTTAGATGCTTTAATCTTCTTTGGTGGAATCTACCAACCTTTGAACCAACTTGTCTTGGTCTCTACACTAAGAGCATGAGTATGCTGTGGAAACAATTTTCTCCAGTTCTTATTCAAAAATTCTAAGGGCATTGTCTGCATTGTGACCGCATTCAAAGACCTGGGGTAGCCTTCTTTAGACTCAGGGCCAGTAACCCTTGAACTTTAACCCTGTTTGAGTTGAATAATAATAAGAAAAATGCAAAGAAAGGGGAGAAGACATTGAAAAATATGTGTCTGGTTCCTCTCAAGGAATCTCCTTGTACACCTCTCCCTGCTGATCTCCTTTTTTGGGACTTACAGTATGAGAAGATCAAGATGACCCAGTGGGTGTCGGCATGATCAACAGTCACACAATGTTTTGTGTGACTGAGTGTTTCACCCCTAGAAGTTCCTTATATGCAGGTTGGAGCTGCTTGCTGTCCTGTTTCATTTCTTGGCGATAGCTCAGAGCCAAGTGAAATCTGGGCTGCGATGTGTTGAACTCAGAACAAACTTCATCCATTCACCCTGGGGAGGTCAGGACATGAGAAGAGATTCAGAGATTAATTTGCTGTCTGAGAATAATTTTACCGAAGCAGCTTCTCCTCTCCTTAAGCTGTATGGTTTTTGTTGTCCATATATCTCCACCTCCCCACATACAGATAAGAGAGGGAAAATAATTTTATTGACCAGGATCCCTGATGAGTTCAAGTGCCTTTTCATTGCATGAACTTTCCATACTGAAAGCATCAAGCATTTCTAGAATGTGTCCCCATTCTTGCAAGGAAAAACTTGGAACAATAACGTACCTCAGTTTTCTTCCACACACCTTGGAGCCAGTAATGCACAGCTGGTTTGGCTTTGTGTAACCCTCAACATGAGCAGTCATGAGCAAAGCTGCAGTTCCCACCAGCTACTAACACTAATTCAGGTTTCTCTAAGGGACAATGCATTTACTGCATTTTATGTGTGTGTTTGTGTCTTAAACCTCCAGGCCATTGCTGTCAGGATTATGTCTGTTAAATGCACCGTAGGGTTTCTCCTCTGTGATGACCATTTAGGGATGTGACCTCCTCTTATTTCTTTCCATGGACTCACATTCAAACACATACACACAGACACACATGCAGTCCCTCTAGTTGAGGCTCCTGGTCCGCTCTGATCCTGGTGGCAGATGGAATTAGTAGTAATTATGAGCTCATTAACTCCAGCCTGTTCTGTAATCCTCTGTAATGCCCAAATACTGCTGTGTGTGTGTGTGTGTGTGTGTGTGTGTGTGTGTGTGTGTGTGTACATGCTTATGTGTCTGTACATACATGTGTGTGCACAATAGACAGTTCAAGCAGCTATTTTACATTGTTCCATTTCACACCATGGAAACTGGACAGAGAGTAGAGGAAATTAATTTCTTTGAGTGCGTACCCAGAGTGTACCTTGCACAATCTAGATTTTAATTGAACTCTGTCAATGATTTATTACAAGTCTCACAAAACAACTCAGCAGAGAACCTGTTCTGTCACTAATTAAAAGCCATTTTTATTTTTATTGACAGACTTGTATCTAATTACTTGACAAGTGCCTCAAGACAACAACATGTCTTCAATAAAATGTGGCAGAATTAGCAATTTATCACCAATACTAGATGTCAACAAGGCATGTGTAGCTGTGTTTTCTTTGATAAGTACTTGTCATGACTCCACACGGCAGCAGGTGGCTGGTACTTTATGGAAAAAAGCAGCTAAAACTATATTTGTAATCAATCTGCTTGCATCTTAAGTACATTATCAGACAGACAATGTATGCCACAACACTGATGGTGTTTTTTCAGTGGTCCACACATTGTTATGTCTGTGCTGTATGTATGTGCCGACGGGAGAAGATGAAACAATCAGTCTGATTTACAGAATATTTTCAATGCTCGTCCCTCCCGCTATTCTGATCACACCTTTTCTTGGATTAAAAAATAATTATTTTACTGGGAAAATCTGCTGTGCTTATAAGCCACAAAGGTGATTCACAGATCTCCCTCTCTCTCTCTGTGTGTGTGTGTGTGCGTGTGTGTGTGTTTCCTGGTGATAAGCTGCTGAAGTGGTCCAAGGACCCATAGTGTTAGCCATCTGTGCTCACCAATCCCACTCTCACTCTCTTTTTCAATTTTATCCAGTAAATGACCAACCAAATTTATTTGATAGGATCTCTTTTTATAGTCATTGTGATTTTTTTTCCAAGATTTCAAATTCTTGAATCTACTGATTTTTGCTGTACTATATGCTGTGTTGAAAAAGAAGCAACACTGGGAATGGGTGTGGCTGGTCATGTTGCTCTTCCCTGCAAATGAGTCATTTGGTTTTGTAAGACTCTGTGTGGACGTGTGTTTACCCCCGTGCAAGGAAACGGTCATCCCTGGGGTTTACATCCTGTCCTGTCTGAGCAGACTGAAACAGAAAGAGGATGTTAAATAAGTTGTAATGTTGCTGTTGAAAGGCTAATTCTCTCTATGGCCTAACTCTTCATGGAGTTTTTGTCAAACTTTCTGAATATAAATACTAACCTAACTTACACCCGCTATAAGGTGGAATGTAGTATTTTGGTGGCAGGAATGTAAATGAGTATCTTAGCTGTATTTTAGCTGTATGCAAATGCGTCCTTTATCCACCATCTTTCCTGCTTTTTACTACCCCTTTTAGCTGATCTCAGATTTTATCTGCAAATTCAATAGTTTATAGACAGGAGCACAAACAGACAATGCACCTCACCCAACTTTCACCTATGGCACTGGTTACAGTTTCACTCATTTAGTCTTCAGAGAATCTAACGACTCAAGCGGACCTTTCATATTTGCCCCCTCTGGTTTCTCAGCTGGCTGCCCAGTGCCAGTCTGGCGGGCCCAACTTTCCATTTGCCTGAAAAGGCATCACTACAACCAGGAGCCCATCTGATTTAGCCATTTTGGGTTCTGCCATGTGACACTGTGGATTTTAATAGGAATGGAAAGTTCCTGTCCACTGTAGGACTGCAGAAACACTTTCCATGCATTTACACAAGTGAGAGAGACGGTGTCCAAATCGGTCCAAATATCACCCTGGATAAGGTTTATTTAACCCCATGAGGTAAGAGTTGAAAGCATCACTATTATATTTGTACTGTGTAATTTACAGTATCTTAAACCTTTCCTACTCTTCTATCATGAAGAGCCTATCCATCCACCTGTTTTTATGCACTTTTATAATTGTGCAGTTGAGAGGTTTTAACCAATAAATCCTGAAGCGCATCTTAAATGCCCACCAAATCTTATCCTCCATGCTTCACTTATATATAGGAAATGACATACATTCATTTCCTACATATAGGAAATGAATAGAAATGCTGTATTTTTGCTTTAGACAGCTCACTGGAGAATTACTGCTGCTGACTCATTATCACGATGTGGCAATCTTCCAGTAGTCTAATAACAGAAGTGAATGGAAACAGGTCTTATTTGGCATCTTCTTATGTACTTTAACATCTCTGTTAAGTGAAGCGCCCTGAAAACAGAGTGGTTAAGGTTACCAGTTCAAATCCTGGTTGTGACGATCATTTCCCTCACTTTTCTTCCCACCTTCCTGAACAACCTTGACTTATTGACCTATTAATAATGGCAAAATAGCCAAAAATATATCTTGGAAAAAAATATATATGTTAAGTTTAGTCAAGACTTTATGTCTCCTCTTTCTCAGGTCATTTCCATCTGTCGTCTGTATTCTTATCTTATCTACTCCAACATGGTTCAGGTGTTTTATTTCTAATGTCCAGTTTGGTGCTACCTGTTTGTTCTGGTTGTTTAAGGTGATATTACTACACATTCGTAATCATTTCATCTTGTTTACCCAGGCGGATATTCTGTCTTTGTTGCAAAGTGACTTGTAATTGGATAACTAAATTGATAATGACATTGTGCTCCTCCTAGCTATTGATCTGTTATTTAGTGGCACACTTTGCATAAGTGCACTAACATTCTCTTTAATAATCTAATTACTTAATTGCTTTAACAATCCTCTGAGTGCAGGACAGTAAAAATCATCACCATACACTGACAACACAGCAAAGCCAAAATCACTTGGTTGGATTTCAACACAGGAGAGCTCCAGCGTCACATTCCTCCAAATCCTAGCCTTCATGCAGTTTTAACGAATGTTTGTTTAGATGGAACAGCTTATCAACCAATACTGTTAAATCGACTGCCATCGGCTGGCAGGACATCAACTCCCAGCACGCACTGCTCTAAAAAACCACAGGCAAAGCTGCTTTGTCTCTGTAGTGGCTTTTTTTTTCTTCTTTCCCTCTGGATATTCTGTATTTCTCCCATTTTTCCTCTCATATCTGTCAACCTCACATAGGTCAACGAGAGGAGAGAATGAGAAGAGGGAAGTTTTAACATAATGAGCAGCTTTGAAAAAAAGAGCATTCATGTTATGATCTGATGAACAACTGGCGCCATAGTCTGGATAGTGGAGAAAGACAGAGGCTTGTTAATAAATGCTGACAACTTAGTTCAGCAGCAGATATTGAGTTATTCTCTTGACAGCTTGTGTGGCTCAGTGTATGTATGGGTGTGTCGGTTGTCTCTGCAGACAACGAGGAACAAAGAAATCATGTCTTTGTGAAAGAGGGGCTGTGGCGTATGTTGACCGCCATGACCTTTATTAATCTGGTAAATGAAGGAGAAATATTTAAACCATTTAAAATATTCTGCAATGTGCATGAACCGCTCTCACTCTGAAAGACAATGAAATCGGAGTTTATTCTGGACAGGCGACAGAAGGCCTCACTGTGGCTTTTCTTGTGCTCCTGGCTGAGGGCGATACCATACACAGTGTGTCCATGTGGCATCCTCTCTGCTCAGCTCCGTCCGCACAGATCCATCAGGTGGAGGTGAAAAACGAGTTTAATCAAGTGCATCTCAGCCTAATTGACATTTATTGCAGCCTAAATCGAATCACTATTGATATTCATTTTCCTCATAAAATTACAGCCATAGCGTGCCATTTTTCAGCATCTTGGTCTTTTACCTCTGGCTGTATTCCACACCTTGAAAAGAGGTCACAAAAAGACAATGAAATTTAACATCCATAAACAGGGCTTGCAGATGTGATTCATGACTTTTTTTTTTTTTTAAATGCCCCATATTATATTGATATCATACATTCTTATTAATTCATAAAACTGTAATTTCTTCCATTAGATCTAGAACATTGCTGTCAAGAGATTCAGGTGTTTCATGATGTGTCGCAGCTCTGCAGTTGACCCGCATTAGGTTTTTAGAGGAAGTTGCACCAAAGGTCGGGCTAATTAACATGAATATAAATGTGACAGGGAAGTGGCTTTACTAAGATGGTGCTCACTGTGAGACGTTATCTAATCTACCAAAGTGGTGATGTAGAAGAATTAGGTGCTAATATTATCCCTCAGTCTCTGCAGCTGCTGCTGAAGAATGAAAAAGATGAGGCAGAGCGAGGAGGGATTGTAGCAGGAGATTTCAGCAGCTGCTGTTAAAGAAAAGACGGATAGAGCAGACTGAGTGAGAGGAGGCAAGTTAAGGGAAGCGTAGAAGAGATGAGAGACAGTTCTCTTGAGAGAACACATTGTGTCTTGAAAGGTTGAGGCTCTCTGCGTGTCATCAACAGCACTTCTCTTTCCACTACACCCCTCTCTTTTTCATGATTGTCATTTTAGTTCTTTCTTTTCTTCCCACATACCACTTCACCCTCTTCTCTTGAGTAGCCTCTTGTTTCATCACCCTCGTTCCAAGCTCACTCTTCCTTTTATCTCACCCAGAAGAGTTGATGGAGGACTGCGAAAGAGTGGGAAGACAGAGAATCTGGTGAAGCCAGATTTTGGTCAGCACCAAATTGAGGGTGTCAGGTTCTGGCAGGGAAATCAGAAAATTCTATTTTTTTTCAGCCAAAAACCTTTGGACTGACTTGGACAGATAGCGTTTCAAGACCTTCAATCATATCATCAGAAGTCTTTTGGGTCTTGAGAAGACATTCCCCTACTTACTTACAGAGCTGAGAAGTGTGGGTCCTTGAAGTCTGACTGAACATAACTTTGGCTGATTTAAGCTGAAGGCTGTCTAACTTGCTGCCAAGACGCTTGTACCAAAATTCACAAACATACACTCAGATAAATTGTAACACTGACTTACGATGCCTTATGTTCCTCTTGGCATCTCATCTCTCATTTACTTTTTGAGTAAAGTACTTTTCTATGGGGCATCTTTTAGTCTCATCTAAGCAGCTTTTAATAGAATATCTTTCCCTTTGGCCTGATGGATTTGGCATTCTTATTACAAGGAGCTCATTTAATTTTTCAGAGGAATCAAAACAACACAGTGAGAGGATTCCTGACCGAAATATTTGATTTTCTTTTTGCATATCCACTAGGAGATCATGTCACCAATATATTTTGATCTATTTTATATCATTCATCCGCTCGACTGGTACTCATGCTGTCTGTATTGTTCGACCCTTGATCTTGGTGCTGTTTTTATGGTTACTTGGTTTCATCTGTCGGCTGATTGACAACCAAACCCTGTAGAGAATGAGTTTGTACTGTTTCTTATCGTATCTGAATTATTCATAAAAAAGGCCATTATTCTGCAAAAGCACCAGTGGACATGCAAATAGCTCAGAATAACAAAATACAATCAGACAGGTAATGCCTCAGAGAGAGATGCTGATGGTAAATCAAAGCTGTGTCTCCCAAAAGGAGGTTTATCTTTCAAAAATTGGGTTTGTTCAGTAGAATAACATATGCACACATATTTGATACAAATATACAACTTTCTGTATGAGTTCAGAGTATATTTTTTTGTATTAGCGACTGAAAATAAAGCAGGGATCCAATTTTCAAACATTTATGGAAAACAACAGCCTTCTTATGATGTTGTTAATTCTCTATTTGTGTTTTTTAAGGGGCATATTTTGCTAGAAAAGAAATTTTAAAATCATCCATCTGCGAGTTGATAAAAAATCCACAAATTTTCACTGCAAACATTGAGTTAGTTTGTCAAGTGAGTTTTCTGTATTTGTTTAGCAGATTAAATTTTTTATTATTTCACATGGAGATGGAAAGTGTAGCTTGATTCTCTGGATGTGTCTGGTCCCATCTTAAATTTGCCCTTAATCTGGCACATAGAGATGCGAGCATGACAGCCTGTCTAAGATGTCCACAGGCAAGGGGGGATTTCCCTTTTGCCCCTCTTCCCTGGATTTGCGCCATCAAGACCCCCAGGGTACAGTGTGACCCATAGAGGCACCCAACTGTAAGGCCCCATGCCGCTGTCTCTCCTCTCCATCCTCCGTTTGCCACAATATACATGACCTCATTGGGCAGACGCCCCCCCTTAACTTGCTTTACAGTTACAGAATGATATCTGTCCAACCTATTGACCCTAATAAGAGAAAAACCCAACCCCCTAACTTCCTAAACATGACCTATATAATATATTCAGCCAAATGCGTACTGACATACCCAAACCCCTCACACATGTGTCTCTTATGATCTAGTTGTCTAGATTTGATCTAGATTAAACATAGACATGGTCATTTAATAACACTTAAATCACAAGTAGTAAATCAGAAATAGATGGGAAAAGGGGAAAATACGAACACACTAAACACATGGATTGCGAATATTCCTCTATGTAAAGATGAACGAAGAGTGTAATTCTCATTTAAGTAGGATGTCTATTGATGTTATTGTTTCAGATATACAGAGGTAAACCACTACAGAAGCTCCTTGATCCATTTAAGTCTGGATTTTCTGAACAAATATTCTTTGGCCAAAAGACAAATAACAAAACAGATGTGTTCTAAGCAGACAGACTTCACAGTCCTGGCAAAGACTCTCCTCCTGCATACACTCGTGGGCGCGTGCATCAGTGTATATGTTCTTAAGTGCTATTTTCGTACGTGTGGGTTGAGATGATGTCGTGAGCGCACCGAATTTCAGTTTGCCAAGCTCTTGCACTATGAAAGTAAGGAATATAGCGCAGGCAACTTCCTAAATGAGGTCTTTGACTATAAATATTTCATCAAAAGATAAACTGGAAGACACTGGAGCCAAATGATCCAATAGTTGATGTAACTGAGTTGGTGCAGTTTGGGTTTATCGCGCAATGAACCAACGTGGGGAAATTTCTGATAGAGACTGCTCTGTGGTATATCATACTAAATCAATCCCTGTTGGGATTAGTCACCAGAATTAGATACTGTTTGCTCTTGAAACCAGTAGGGAGTTTGGTATCTTGACCAAGGACACATTGAGGTGGATGCTTAATGGTGCTGGGACCTAACCACAGGTTGTACAGTTGAACCTCTCAGCCAACTTGCCAAATGTGTGCACCAAAAATAGAAGCACACCTCTCCCACCTGTCTTAGTTCAACCTAATTATTCAATCAAAATAACAGTCTCAACACGTATACAATAAGCTGTTTTAAGGCTGATGAGATTATATATCTGACTACAAATGGTGTTTGCTTTAATATGTGAATATGTCTAACATATCCTCTTCTTTGTCATTGTTTCTTTTAGTTGGGATGAGAGCAGTTCTATCAGCAGCGGACTGAGTGATGGCTCAGACAACCTGAGCTCAGAAGAGTTCAACACGAGTCCAACTCTCAATTCTCTTCCCACCACTCCCATTGGTTCTCGCAGAAACTCAGCCATAGTGGTAAGTAAGGCACATGGGAGCAAATGCACATACACATACACATAGCTATCAGACATGGATGGAGCAGTAGTGTGTATGTGTTGGATGCAGAGGCATTGATTAAGGTGTTAATCCACTGAGATATTGAGTAGGTGTTGAATGATGTGTTGAACACACCCTGAATGATGTTGCAGTACACAGAAGACACACACACATATATGTACCCAACAGGCAGCAGGACAGTTGCACCAGAGACAAAACCTCATTAAGTATTCCTTGCACACCTATAATATTCATCACTTCTGCAGTGATCGATAATACAACACACACACAGTGCATACTGGGCAACTGCATTGTTGCACAATGCTCCCTTTCCGCTTTTCTGTGCAGTGTTTTTAAGCTGTGACAAACAGGGCCATTCTTGGAGTGTTTATAGGAAAAATACATAAAAAATACAGTCTGAAAATAATCAGTGTGTATAACTGGAGACCTATTTGTAGGTTATTGGTCTACAATAATCCACAAAGAACAGGGAAAAACATTCAATATTCCCTAAAATCTGCCACCTGATTCGGCTAATCCACAGACTGTGGTTTTGGCATACCACAGCAGTACAATTAGCTTGCCTGACTGGAGTTAGAAACAACTGTCCTGAGTGGTTGTGCTGCTTCTCATAATATAATAAATCTGCTGTAGGAACGAGAGGATTTGGGACTGATGACCTCAGTGCCTCTAAAATCCTGTCTACAGCTCCGCTTGAGTTTCTTTAAGATCCATCTGTGGCTGTAAAGGTTCCAGCGTCTTTGTGTGTGTCACAGAGTTTCCCAAAGATATAGGTCACACCTCCAAAATGCGGTTTATGTGGCCGATATAGTAGGATTTTACAGGGAGAGAGACAGCGAGAGAGAGGGAGGAATCAGTGTAACCATGGTAACCACAGCACAGAGATGCTGAGAATGCGGGTCTTTGTCTCTCGTATACAACCGGAGAACAGGTCTAGGATGTCGCCATCTGCATACACACACACAGACACACACAGAGGCCATCTGCAGTCCCGCATCCAGGCCAGTGGGCTGGAAGAACCGGGGCGCCTCCCACCACACCTAGTTGCAGTATTCATAGCAACCATTACCCCCTATGGCATCGTTACTATGGCAACCAACCATCACATCATCATGCCCCCGACATCCTCTAATACACATGGTTCCCTGTTCCCTCACCATTCTCAGCTCATGTTTTTCTTTATCAGTTTTGCTTTGTTCTTTTGCCCTGAAGCCAATTCTTCTTATATTTTCGCAATTTTCTCTTTCACTCGATTTTAAATTTTTAACAAAAGGTAACTCTGACATAATTATCCACTCCCCCTTTTTACCTCATATTGTGTAACATATATTGTGATATAAAAGAAAGGTAATAAAAGGGAGCACAAAGACACGTTTGGAAGAGAGACAAGTCAAAAGCAGTGGTGTATAAAGGTTATACAAAAACTGGATTTCCATATGTGGTCAGATCAAGTACTCTAGTTAATACACTTTATTTTCTCAGCACCTCAGTGTACATGTGTGGCTATCTGATTCACAGTTTGTCTGTTTGGGTTGTTATCTGTGTTTTGTCACCACTTTTTAACCAGATGTGTATCTCACCCCCCAAACCCCTCCTCTCTGTTTCAATAATCAGGGAATGTGTGTGAGGAAATGACAATGTTTTATCAACAAGGTCTGATCAGACAGGATACACACGCACTCATACACGTTCCTTCTCCTCATGTTATGTGAACCTGCCCGTGGGGTCTATTGGTTTTAATAAAAAAGGAATTCAGCACATGAGTCTTCATGAGAACTACCGAGTGCAGTGTCCTGAACTGGTACACATTCACACTCCTGATGTATTGTGCAACTGTCGGCCCCCTGCATGACTGAGTATAATCTGTCTCTATGAAAACTAGTCATATCCACCATTGTGTAGTCTCCCGTAAACACTCACACATGAACACACTTATACAGTCATTGTGTATTGCAGTCATACACCACATATACCCACAGGTGACCTTGACTCAGTAAAGGCCTGGTTTTTACATTTCCTGTAGTTTAACATTTGACATACTTATTGGATTATTGTAGACTGTGCTGTCTGTTTATTCTGTGAAGGTCAAATATGTGCCAGTTTTTGTGCCTAATCTAATGTATGTGCTGTACAGTGTGTACAGTACATATGTGTAGGCTTCTTCTCCCCCTGCTGTGCTCTGTCTACTTCTTTTTTGAAGTGTTCCAACGAAGCATAAAAAGGGATTTAGACTGTGTAGGTGAGACATCAATGAGACATCAGACTTTTTAAGTTGACTGGGTCAGACGTGTTTCTCTCTTCAGTGGTCATCAGGATGAGGCAGTGAGTCTGAGGCTCAGACTGAATCAACACACTTCATCAAATGTCTGTTTTGGTTTTGTTTTGTTTTAACTGTGGCCCTTGATGAATAAGTAAGTAGAGAATTTAAGGGATGTCCAGTCTTTTTGCATAAATAGTCCAGTGAGTTATTGATCACTAACCTCTACAGCATGTATTGAATCATCTCCAATGAACTTCGATTTTAAGTTAAGTTATATCAATTAAGTGGGGTTTGAAGGATTACAGGGAAGTAGTGCAAAAAGTGTACGATACAGTACAGTTCTTAAAGTGGGACTGTAGTTGGATTTCAGTGTATTTTCACAGTAATTTTACCAGTGGCACACAAAAATGCATTTCTTAGCCCTGAAATGTTGTATGTAATTGTAGGTCTAATCCAGTGAGAGAAAAAAAAGAGATGAAACTATCCAAATTTAGTGACAATACAATCTGAACTCAAGGACTTTTTTGTGGAGCTTTTGCAAACATCAAACTAGCAGACTGAGTTTTCTCAACAAATTTGTTGACACAGGAGTCCAATAGCTGATGTGATTTTATTCATAAAACTTAAAAAAAAAAAAAACTAAACTATAACTATCGCTAAAGTTTTGTGTAAAGGTAAAAGTGGTCATGTACGCAGAACAAAAACCTCATGGGACAGGCGATGCATAGAAAAGTCTGTGTAAACATCAGGTCCTCCCAAGATTTGATCAAAATGTCACCAAAATAGACAGATTTTTAGGGACACTCTGGGACTTCACTGGGTTTAAGACCTATCCCACTTTAACTTCACAATAAAAGCAACATACAGTCTTTGTGTCAGCCCAAAAAAGCTAGTTTGAGTGTGTTTACCAACTTTTCCACAGTCGGATTAAAGCGATTCACGTTCCATCCGCATCGAGCATGAGCAATTAATCAGATTCCTCACACAACGCTTCAAACACGTTTTTGAATAACTTGTGTTTGCAATTCACTGCCAGAACAGTAGGAAGTGATATGTCTCTTTCCACTAGGCACTGCCATGCTGTTGATTTCTTCATGGGCACTCGCGCACGTCATTACACACCACTCCCACATACGGCACACACGGATTATCAAAAACATATACACCACCTCTCTCAATCCGATTAAAATTTCAATTCAATCCGATCAAGCCGAATCCGATCAGATGGTGTGGATACATGAGGTATTTTGAATCCAATTCAGCCCATAATCAGATTAAAGCAGTGCATGTAAACATACTCACCGTCTCTGTCTTTAGCAGCCATGGTGCTGATGATGCTTATGCTCAGTTTTGTTTTTCAAGTCTGATTTTGAAGTTTTGGGACACTTTAGATTTTAGAATTTAGATTGTAAACCACATCTGTAAATGTTAGTCTGATCTCACTCATGTCCATCTTTTTTTTTTTTCTCTAGATGCGCACAGATGCAGAGAAGAGATCTCTGGTGGAGAGCGGCCTGTCCTGGGACACGGATGACACCAAACCCAGTCGCAAGAGCCAGGGCAGCAGTATTTACGATACTGGAAGTCTCAAGTCAGAATCAGCCAATAAATGGAAAAAGACAAGGCCACATGGAGAGGGGCTAGAAGGAGGGAAAGGCGAATTAAAGAAACCTCAAACCTTGGGTCAAGGAAATGTGTTGAAGAAAGCAAGAAACCCACCTGTGGGAGTGACATCCCCGATCACCCACACCTCTCAGAGTGGGCTGAAAGTGGCAGGCAAGTGCAGAAACGCATCTCTCTCCCTCACACATACACTCACACATGAGGTATAATATATATAGCTCCACTTGAGATCGTTTCATAACCTGAGCAGACTGACACATTTCTCTGGCTGTCTTTTAATATTCCATTCTCTCTGGCAGCTCCACACCCACACAGTCACAGACACACTCTCTGTCTTTGTCCCACACATTCATCCACAGCTGCAGCCCACCCTCTGGGCCTTTAGAAAGTGGTGCCATGTATCAAACGCCCATCACCACCCACTCCCTTCCTGCCAGCCAGCTACACACACACACACACACACACACACACACACACACACACACACACACACTGACCAACAGTGTTTTTTTCTGCCTACTGGGACAGCCTTTCCTATCCAAGCTTTATTTTTATGTCTGACAGAGAGAATTTATAGTCGTACGATAAAGGCCTTGTCCCTGAAACAACTGGACCACAGACAGTGTGTGTGTTTGGAGTTGCGTGTATGTATGTATGTGTCTGTGTGTGATTAGACAGGTCTGAGATTGTGCCAGTCTTAAAGAGTGTCACCCATCACACTTAACACACACACACACATACACTCACTCACACACAAAGAGCACAATAGTGAGGATTGTGCAGCTGCCTTTTAAGCTCACCATCTGTGTGCTGTTTACGTAAGTGCACACACACACACACACACACAGAGACTCGCAAAACAAGAGGATATTAGTTGTGCTGTTGTGTGCCAGTCTAGATGGGCAGTGTCTGTGTAAATAGCCCTGTTTCTGTGGGACTGTCCTGTGTTTGCTTTGCCAGCTGTTGAAATGATAGATATGCCAAACAAGCGTCCTGAACCAGCCTGTGATTCATGTGCCAGGCTGTTATTGTTACTGATGTTGACAGTATGAATCCGCTATCAAGGCAACTGAGTTTCAGGCTCTTAATTAATCAGATGATGAAGACAAGTGAAAGCAGACTGGAAAAAGGTACATGAATTGGAGGAGCTTGTGAATCTATCTCATGAAGCAAATGAAGGGCAGACATTCTGAGATAGTTGAAGTGGTTTATTGTTCATGCTTGAGATCAGTTAATTGCTGAGGCTTGGCAGGATGGTGTGGCATTTCCAGGGATAGATAACCACTGTTGCCATCCCGTAACTGTGTGAAATACAGAATTTTTGTTTTGGTGCAAATATAATCAGATCATAGTGAATTAAAAGAGGAAACAGCAGCACATTTTTTACTTTTGAAAAGTTGCAACCGGGAATTATATGATAAATGTCCTTCATAAGTGAATTAAATGATTAATCTATATAAAAACATTTTTGATATATCATTTTCTTTGGACAATTAATTAATTAATGATGGTTTGTTTATATCAGGATTAACAGAAATCATAAACACTTAAACACTTTGATTTAAAACCTTTAAATTACTAAACGTAAACTTGATTTAATGCTATAGCTTATGTATTTTATGATTAAATGTCGTAGGTCTACCAATGCTTCTTCTCTTTATCCTATAAATCTTGCATCTATTGCATCAGTATGTCCTTTAAGAACCTCTTGCCTCGTGAACACTGAGGGTCCAACAACAGGGTGTTGTATATTGTTCAGATTGTAAAAGCCCTCTGAAGCAAATTTGTAATTTGGGACAATAAAATTGAAACTAGACTTGACCACTGCCAGTTAAACTTAACAAGGAGACATTTAAATGTTCTGACAACGAATAAAACTTTATTTTTTTTGTTAAAAACCAGGCTTAAAAACCATCATATATTATTTGTGTTAATTCTTTCCAGCTTCGAGAAACGCCTCTATTTCCTTTGTGCTTTGTAAGATGGGACAAAAGTGTCATTTAACAGCCCAATTAAAAGTTAAACTGCTTTAATAAGAACAATATTTTAGTCACCTTAATGTGAACACAGTTACTACATAGTCAGGAATTGGGTCACAGTACAAATCTTCATCATTTTGTCAGCACTGAGCAAAATATCTGTCCTTTGTTAAATGGGGCCACACAGACTCATATCTGCATATTCAGCCAGCTTTCTTCAGCAAATGCACACAAGCCACCCATGTACACACAAATCAACACTGACACCGCATCTCAACAGCCTCAGAAATGCATGATGGTTGATGGGAGACGATGTCAGCAGAATGCCGGAGTCTAGGAATGAGGTGATTTGTATTTATATGTGTGTGTCTACAGCATAAATAGATCAACATTCCACTTTCCTCCGCTCTCGTCTCTCCCACAGTTGCCTTAAATAGCAGTAGAAGACTTAAATGTGACATTTTCCTGTGAAGTGAAGGCAGTGACATGAGGATTTGTCTGTCTGCCACTCTGTCTGAATTTCACCAGCGTGTTAAGATCTCCCATCTCCTCAGACATGCAGACTTCTTGGGTCGAGACATGTAGTGATTCACAGACTCATCTGCATACCCCAGTGTGTCAAGCTAAGAGGTTCACAGTCCCCACAGCCGATGTCAGTAAATCAGGCTTCTTTTATGTCAGATTTAATACAAATGTCTGGCCTCTGTTAGTGTGTGTGTCACTGCCGGTGTGAGTGTATCTTTGCTGCAGCTTAATGTTCTTGGAATGGGTAATGTTGCGGTTATACGATGGATTGAGTTTATGACGTGACATGTAAACCCAATTTTCACATTTACAAAAGAACTCTGAGCGTTATGTATTGTCAGTGTTACATTCCTATAAGATCTGATCACTGAGAACTGTGGGTGTGTGTGGTATATATGTCTGCCCCCCACCCCCCACACACGTGTGTGTGTGTGTTTTTTTGCAGATTTATAAATACACTTAAGTAAGTCCAGATGTCCTCAGGCAACACGCCGGTGGGTCTCACTCAACAGCAGTTCTTTTGACTGTGTTAATGCCTTGTATATAAACCTCCCATAACAACTCCCATTAGATACAAATTAAGAGCCTGGGTAGTGAGACTCACACACTTGTGTGGGTGGTACATACAGTGCACGTGTTTCTAATGGACTGTTTGGTTTTTTTTTTCATAATAATTTCCAAACAAGTCCAATTAATTTGCCAATTGGGAAATGTACAGAGGTGTTTTTCACCCCTTGATCTTTCCCCAAAGAGTCTTCAGGAGTGGAGAAACTAAGCTGAACTGCATGTTTCATGCAGTTTTGTGCCCACAGACACGCTTCATGAACGTGAACACCAGTTTTCCACATCCACGGTGCACATGTTAATCTCAGCTCTCCACAGATGTGACACACAGACGTGCACTTACTGGAAAGCTGGAGAAAACTATTTTAGTTCATCTGGATGGAAAAGAGGAGTAACTATGATAACAGCGTATGTGACAGTAAAGCTGGCTGTGAGTCTGGTCCATACACAGTCTGTCTACTCAGACAAAGGTTTGCTTTTATCAGCTGACAGTCAGACCCGGTAGGTGTTCAGATAAGATATCATGTCCTAATATGGTTTGGATAGTGTCTCTCACCACCAGAGTGTGAATGGCTCTCACTACGAGAGACACTAATCTGTGTTCAGGCATTAGTCTCTTCAAACTACTCATGATTGTTTTTTTTTCTTTTTCTCTCTAGGTACAGTTAAGTCAGATGGGAAGCCCATGGATAAGTCTCGGTTAGCAGTGAAGACTTCAGGTCTCCAACGTTCTTCCTCTGATGCTGGTAAAGACCACCGGAATGGCACCAATGGTAGTGAACAGCGTAAACCTCCATCCGGCCTGGTCAGGCCCTCAGCTGGTGGGAACTTTGGCTTCAAGAAACCTACTACATCTACCAGTAATGGAACAAACAATACCAGTGCGCCAACTGTCATGAGTACAGGTGGCAGTGCCATACCCAGTGGCTCTGCAACTGTGGGAAAAATTCCCAAAACGTCTGGTATTCCTGTCAAACCAGGCGCTGGTGGTGGTGGTGGAGGAGGAGGAGGACGGAAGACAAGTCTAGATGTTTCAAGCAGTGAGCAGAGTGGCTTTCTGTCCCCAAATGCAAGGACGTCTCTCCAGTACCGCTCTCTGCCTCGTCCTGCCAAGACCAGCACCCTGACTCTAACACGGCCAAGCTCAGCTCGGCCAGTAAGCACCACCATGGACTCAGGCTCTGGATTGATCAAACCCTCCACTACAGCCCCCCAGGGCTCAAGGCTTAAAGAACCTGCCTCGGGGCTTGGTTCTGGGACAGGGTTGAGTAAAGCAGGGGGTCGTGGGATCCCAAGTCCCAGTCCTGTCAATCAAACAGACAGAGAGAAAGAGAGAGCCAAAGCCAAAGCTGTAGTGTCTGACTCTGAGTGTGGAGGTGGGTCTCTGAAGGGAAGTCCTGCTCAGACCCCATCAGAGAATGGAGGAAAGCTACAGGGGCTGAGAGTTCCCAGCAGTGGCAAGGGGCTAGATCTGCCCTCACCTAACACACACAGGTACTATAGTAAAAATATAACATACACAAAGCTATTTTTCAACCAGTGCACACATTTTCACATACATAAGTATGAATATACATTTCCTTCACTATTGTCTCCTTTTGTCTTCAGATTATCTGGGGTGCGCAGCCTGGCGAAGCCTCCGTCCATGGCCCAGCTTGACAAGCTGAATTCCAACAGCCTGGAGGTAGAGGTGCAGGACTCCCTCCCTCCCAAGATTCCTCCCTACTCTAAGCTCCAGGACCTGGCTAACTCAGCCGGCAATCCCACTAGCTCCTGCCTGACCCCAAGTCCTGCCCCATTACTCAATGTGAACTCATCAGCCTGCTTTTCAAGCTCTGGGATTGGTTTAGGGCCAAGGCAGGTTTCTTCACTCGGAGTTGAAGGAAGCGAAGGTAGCACCTCTCCACTGCTCTACCCTCGACTGTCTGGGCGGCATCGTAGCATGGAGTCATTGCAGCTCCAGATGAGTCTGGCTCCTGAGCCTCAGGAGAAAGAGAAGGAAAGGGAGACTTTGGTGAGAGGTTACACCACGATAGAGTCCAGAGACAAAGAGAGACAGGAAGACAGAGAACCTCCCGCCAGTTGGAGCTCTGGAAGTAAAGTGTCACTGACTCTCACAGACACGTAAGTTTGCTTTTGTTTGATAACTGCATATTTTTGAATCCAATCACACCACACAGGTAGCATGCAAAGCAGACATTTATGTCTCATTAACACTGCAATGTGGCTCCATCTACTGGTTAGCTGAGGGGAATGGAGGAGAGGTCATGGAGAGGCTTTAACAACATATTCACTTTTTTATGCTACAACTACACATTTTTCTGTTCTGTTCATTGTTCTTATTGAGTGGGCTGATGAAATGGTGATTTACGTTGTATTTGGCAAAAATGCTGTATAAACTGAAAAACAAATTTTGGACAACAGTGATTTTTGGGAAGAGGCACACCTATGAAGAGCTATAAAGATTAGATAAAAGCAATGCTCTAAGATGATTTGTAAAGATGTCTTTTTTTGAGACATTAATAACATATTGTATGACATTAATCTGAAAACAGTAGACAACATGCGTAATGTTAGATGTTAATTTTTTGCACAAATTATAGAAGTTGGCTTGAGATGACTAAAAAACATATTTGCGTTATGAGCTCAAACGACTTGTAAAAACAACCACATGGATGCACACTCATTCTTACGTACACATACTCTCATAGTGAGGGGTTTGCTAGGCTGTTATTACTACAGAGCTATTATCAGTGTTGTAAAGCACCGCTGATTGAAGTCATAATTACTGGCTGACACCAGCTGGCTGCCAGTCTTACTGTGCTTCTTTGTGCCCGCTGCCTGTTCTTGAGAGTTTAATAACTCCCTGCACAAGTGGTTAAATAATGACATCGTTTAATCTCCACAGCTCTCAGAGAGACAGAAACACACTGCCAAAGAAAGGTTTAAGGTAAGTTGATGCACACAAATGCACAGCTACACGCTTCATACACAATCTCATAGACCAGACTGGCAGGCAGTGATTGTTTGGTACTATTTGGGCACAGTCTGTTAATTGCACACATACAGAGATCCCATTGATAAGATCTGTTCTGATTGACAGATCATGTTAATCCTGCCCGCAGGGTTATTAGACACCATTCCTTTCACTATTACAAAACCCTGCCTCAGTCCCTTTGAAATTGTATCTCATTAGTGTCATATTGGCAACATTCTCATGTCTTAATGTAAAGTAATAAAAAGTCTACATAGTGTAGTACCATTCAATTGTCTTGTGGCTAAGAGTTAAATAAGTATTAATATTATTCATGTTCATTTTATAAAATAATGTTCTTATACTGAGATATCATGGTCCACTGTGGGTCTGAAACTAATGATGATGATGATTGTGATTATTATTATTATTTCCCCATTTCATCCAAATGCAGCAGCTATTTTTTACAGTAATGGTTCTAAATCTAAAAGAATTGTGTAGGTGTATTGTACATGAATTTGAAATGTGGTTTTTTATTCATTTTCCATTAGTCCCCACTGACTTTAAGTAAAATATAACTGACTTTGTCTTGTTGTCTGTGTAGTTTCAGTGGAGCCTCACAGGTTGAGGAGGAAGGGAAGGAGAAAGGGGAGAGGAGACACTCTCATTCTATCCTCAGTATGACTGACTCACTCACTCTACCACTCCTGTCTTCACCCACCTCCTTGCCCCGCACTTCTAAGTCCAATATGGGTGAGTATATACATGTATATACATACTGTGAAGTGTACCGACAAGAATAGTACACTGCCAGTTATGTGTTTGTTTTTTTTCATCTGAAACATGACCAACTAACCCATATGATTTCTTAATAGTACCCAGTCCTGTTGGTGGACCACCAAGGATGACTCGCTCCAACAGCATCCCAACACATGATGCCTCTGTAGAGCTGTATGGAGCATCTCCACTGGGGAGTACACTGTCGCTGGCTGAGCGTCCACGCAGCATGGGAATGGTTCGTTCTGGATCCTTCAGGGACAAGGAACCGGATGAGGGTGAGTTTTATTTTTCTGTTATTTTAATGTCCTGTTTGTTGCTGTTGTTGAGAAACCCTGTTTCTAATTTAGGTTTTTATCGCTTTATTTTGTTCCTCATAATTATAATTTTTTCATTTTCAGTTCACGGGTCTGTTCTTTCCCTGGCATCCAATGCCTCATCTAGCTACTCCTCGGTGAGTGTGGGCAGCATGCAGAATCAGGTAGATACAGCTCAGTGTGTGGTTTGATATGTGTTTATGTATGACTGTGTGTGGATGTTCGTGCGCACAGTGATGGTTATTTCTTAGGACTACACTATAGAAAAGACCTTCTCTCCTCTTCTCTTCTCTACTCTCCTCTACTCAACTCTTCTTTACTCTTCTCTAACATCTTGACTTTTACTTCCCCTGCTTCCAAAGGCTGAGGAAAGGATTCAGGGAGAGGTAAGTGTTTTCTTTCCTGCACTTTCTTCTTCTCTGTCTCATCAGTTTCTTTTTCTTCATCCATCACTGCCATCCCTGTTGTCTGTGGAAGGGAGAAAAAAAATGTGTCATTAATTTCATGGACGCCCACATTTCACTCAAGTCACTCACATAATATCATTGTCAGCTTTCCAATCTTGGATATTTTATAATACAATACCTTGTATTTCTTTACAGCAAATCCGCAAGCTGAGAAGAGAGCTGGAATCATCCCAAGAGAAGGTGTCTAACCTGACCACACAGCTGACAGCAAACGTATGTATTGTTTGTCTGCTAACAACATTGTTGATATAAAATAATTAGAATTTTCAGCAAAAATGTATGAGTTTAACTACATATATCAAATACAATCACATATAATCACACTGGAGCTCTTAAAGAATTCTGCTGAAAATATAACAGCAGTGGAAGATCAACAAAAACATATTACCCTTAAAAAATGAAATAGCTTATGTTTCTGAACTGATACCCACAAATAACTACAATCTTCTTAATTGTTATTAATTATGTCATTAGTTGATCATCCTTTCTCAAAACTGATGCTGCTCTGGGGAGCATCAGATCCCAATGCTTTATTTTCACATTCTTTCCATTCCCCATATTAATTCTGCCTCTTTCACCCAGTTTCAACCCATAACAATGTCAGTGTCAGTGAGTACAGCCCTACATGTCAACTCCTCCTCCTCCTACATACTAGATACCATCCCTTCTAAGATCCTTAAGGAGGCATTTTCCACATTTTTCACTGGACTAAGTTTTGCAAACATTCTACATACCACTACTCACCCTGTCCCGATGAAACCTGATTTGGATCCCCTTCACTTACATAACTATTGACCAATGTGCACCCTGCCTGTTTTTAATCTAAGCCAGTTTCTTTAATGCATTCTTTGTTTGCCTATTCTTAAATGAATAAAAATTATTCATCTGAATTTGGGAGAAAAGTGGGTAATATGGAGGAAAACCATGCAAGTGCAGGAAAAACCAGAGCTTTTGTGCTGCGAGGTGATGGGCTAAACACTGCACCACCATGTTGTCATAAAAGACTTAAATGATACAACTTTATTACCAAGTGCATTTCATTTCAAGTCTTGAACATTATTTTCCATTGTACAAATTGAACAATAGAAATAGAATTGAAAACTGAAAATTCAAAAACATCTAGCTAACCACGTCTGGAAACTAATTTCAGCTTTGCAATTTTTGATTAAAAACTGAACAGCTGTGGACTGTAAACTATATAACAAAAGCAAGAAGTGGGAAAAAACCAGCTAATTTGAGCGATCCTTTGATAGAAATGGGAAGATTAACATCTGCAAAACCAGACACTAATCTATTTGAGTGACATTTCCATGTCAGCATTTAAGTAACAATATGCAGCCTTTTACCCTGAGGCAACTCCAGAATGAGAAGACACCCCTCCCTCTAATTTTACACCCCAGTACTTGTCAGTCACGTTGATGAACTGTCCTGCTCAATGACTTGAGCTCTGAGGCCAGTGTAACTGAGTCATGAGGACACTATCAGTAGTATCAGAGTTGAACAAGGGATAGCAAGAGAGAGCAATGTCAAGGATTGTTACTGTCATTTATTTATCACCTCGTTTGCGTTTCACCCCATGATTAGCAGAATTGTACATACAGAACAGACTAGACTGGTCACCGACTGACAGATTAATTTAATGTAAAACTAATATAAACTCTTCATATTAAATGAAACCTGTCAAGTTTTCTTTTTGCAGGTCAGTGGATTTAGACCTTAATCCTTAAACCTCTTATAAACTTTAACACAACCCTTCATACGAAATAGAGAGAAAGCGATTTAAAATCCAGGTTGTGGTATGTCAGTTATAGATCACTTCTGTGCAGTCTCAGCACAATTCACCATGCAGGGCTTGAATAATGCTAACCTCCTCCTGAACCTCTCCCCAAGCCACTTAGCTTAGCTGTGCACACATACGCACATGCACGCAGGAGCCTCGCCCTTTCTTTCCACACTACAAGGTTGTTTCTGATTGACCAGCCGGTCAGCGTTTTCATTGGTCCAAGAAGTGCATGAATACACCACTGGTATTATGCACAAGTTCACTGAGTACACATCAATCAAGTCATTCCATGTCCGTGTGTTTTGTTTCTCATACTCTTTGACTCTTTTCGTGGGAAGTGAAAAGGCGTAACGGACGCGTGGATCAAAGCATAATTAGATTAATGACTGGGTTGTATCCATCATTTCAATGCATTAAAGTGTTTTGCAGAGGAGAAATGAAAGTCATTTCCTTTTCTACCTCTGAGCTAAAGTGAAGGTTGGTGAGAGAACAATTAGGGAAGAAACAAGTTTTTCAGTGGAGGCAATTCTGTCTAGCCTTTTTTGTTTTATTCAGTTTTTTTATATCATCTCATTTACAAGGATTTAGAGGCAAAGAAAATGTACAACCTGTTCCTGAATGTTTTTTTTCTATGCAACTCATGTATGGTTCTTTTTTTCCGAACAGGCAAATCTGGTGGCCGCCTTTGAGCAAAGTTTGTCTTTGATGACAGCTCGACTCCAGAGTCTGTCATTAAGCCACGAGCAGAAGGTAACATCGAACAGCGGTTGCATCTATACTTTCAGATACACACAAACTTAAATTCCAGTCATATTTTACTCTGCTGCTCATCTCATGAGCAATGAGCTAAGAGGGGGTGAGGTGACTTTGATCACAGCCTGCAGTGAGGAGCTAAATGTAAGTGAGAGGCCCAGGCTGCAGATTACACAGAGAGTTCATGAGAGAAGAGGACAGCAGAACAATGAAAGCAAAAGAAAAACTTCACTTTACACTGAATGATGAGCTCAAAGTGCAAACAGTTTGCACGTGCACTCACATGCAAACATCACATTCCTGCATTCCTCTTGCTTTGTATTGCTCTGCTGTGAATAAACTAATCGGTGCCTGAAGCAGTTTTCAGAGTGTGTTTGTGTGCGTCTATAAAAGTAAAGAGTCCCACTAGGTGCTTCATGCTTTGCTGCTCCCACTGAAAGTCCTGTCTAGATCTTTCCAGAAAAAGTCTTTTGTTGTTTGTTCCGGCGCACTGACCTGTGCAGATCAGTCTGGAGTTCTTTAACCTTTGAGAAGACGGGTTGGGCGGTTCAATTTATACTGGAGTGGGACAATGTTCAGCACACAATAAGAAGCATAAAGAGGCTAGGCTGTTCTGGACCCTGTTAACATCAAGAGGGATATCCAACCCACCAGGTGTTTGACCTGATACTGTGGGTTTGAGTTACTGTGTTTGCCTAAAACATCACGGAATATTATTCTTTCTTGAACACCACAAGAAGATATCAGTGTTTATTTCACACATGTTTGTTCATTTTGTGTTCAATCAGGACTCAGAGCTGATGGAGCTTAGAGAGACCATCGAGGCTCTGAAGGCCAGGAATGATGAGGCCCAGGCCGTCATACATGGAGCTTTAAACAATCCAGATAACATGAAAGGTTTGGAGATTGACCAGCTGATGCTGCTCTGTTTTCTTTCTGTTTTTCCTGCACATCTGCAGATGTTTTGATGTTGACTTTTCCTGTTTTCCAGACATGCGAATTCGACGCCAGAACTCATGCGAGAGCATCTCAAGTCTCAACAGCCTGACCAGCATGTCGAGTGTTGGCAGCTTAAAGGACCAAGATGCCAAGAAGAAAAAGAAAAAGAGCTGGGTAAGAATGAATGCATTGTGCTTTTGGGGCAATGCTTTTACTCTCAGTGTTTTGTTTTTTTCCCAGTGTTTGTCTGTGTACGGTCTGTTCTCCTTAATGATATGAAAAAGAAGCATGGAGAATAAAGTATGACCGGTCTTTCCCTCCTCTGTGTTGTGTTATTTTGCTGTTTAGGTCTTTGAGGTAAGTGCAGTCATTGTGTCCCTATAAAGCCTCTGTACTTTTCTGTCATACAGCATGATGGGCCATCTAAAACAAACTGCAACACAATCCTCAACTACCCTCCATCTCTGCTGATTCACCATCTGAACTACTGACTGGCTGTCTGTTCTGTGAATACTGAATTTGAATGGTTGGCTGTATTTCAGATTTAGAATGGCAATCAGCAGACATGATGTTCCATTAAATCAAAGTTTATTAAGTGCAGTTTTCAGAAACCTTTTCCTTGATTTCCACCATGCTTTAATGTGTATTTTATCCTGCAGGCCATGTTGTGACCACATAACCCTTACTCACCCAGCAATTGGGTACTAAATCTGCAAAACATACTTTGACTTGCAGAAAGTTTAAAGGAATAGTTTGTCATTTTGGAGAAATATGCTGAAATTGGTAGAAGATTGTTAGCTTAGCTTAGCATAAAGATAAGAAAGTGTTATCCAGCTGTATAAAAGATGGTTGTTATTTTTCAGAGTTACGTGCTATAAAAATGACAAACTATTCATGTGATGTGAATGCATGTGTCAATTAACAATCCTAACAACTCCTTTTTTATCCTTTTGGTAATAGATAAAGTCAACCATTGAATATTTGTTCGATAGTCTGTTCATCTCTCCCTCATTCTCCCTGTTTCTTTCTTTCTGTGTAGCTGAGGAGCTCCTTCAACAAGGCATTCAGCATTAAGAAAGGCTCCAAAACCTACTCAGACATTGAAGAAATTGCCACCCCAGACTCGTCAGCTCCCAATTCCCCAAAGATGCTTCATGAGGGAGGAGAAGGAGGGGAGAGTCATGCTCCATGCCTCAAAACCTCAGCTTCTGCCACCTCCTCTGTGTAAGTACTTAAACACTACTCCAGTTCTGAGCTCTGCAGAGTAAAATCAAGTTTAGCCTTCACTGGTGTCTGGTTGTGATGAATGTATCCTGTCCCCTCCAGGATAATGGAGTCTACAGAAGAAGGGGACAGTGGTGAAAATGCGGTATCAGACTTGCGCTCGGAACTCTGGGTAAAAGAGAGGGAACTGACAGACATCCGACTGGAGGCCTTAAACTCTGCTCATCAGCTTGAACAGCTCAGAGAAGCCATGAATAATATGCAGGTTGGTCTTGTCTTTATGTGTGTATTGATATTGCATTTGTTGCGTTAATATGACTTGAATCTAAATTTTTTACCTTGTTCCAGTCAACGGTGGAAAACCTGAAGGCAGAGAATGACCATTTGAAAACAGGAAGTCAGCTCCATCTGGCAGGCCCTGGTCCCACCTCCTCCACTTCACAGCCTTCAGGCCTGGCCTCTCTCCTGGGGCCGTCACTGAGGCAACCAATAAGCATGTCCCTCACCAAGTCCTTCAGCCTCAGTCTGAATGATTGTAAAGATCCAGGTAAGAGACAAACATAACTTTCTCCAAAATCAAGATCTCACAGAGCATGTATTAAAAAAAGTTATGTTTCATCGATCCTTGCCTCTTCTTCTTTTTCAGACGTGTCATCGGTTGACATGTTAAATGGATCCTCTTCACGTGATGAGGTGTGTGCACGAGTACTAGTCCGAACTGGAGATCAAGCTGAGGTAATTGGAATAAACTGTTAACAGGTGCGATATCCAATAAAGTCAGTGGCTTTAAATTGAACCACTTAAACCTTTTTCCTTTCCTTCTATGTGTCTCTGTAGGAAAGTAAACAGCAGCAGGAGTTTTATTTGGGATCAGTGCTGATCAGTGCGAGCACTGACTGGGCCTGTCTTGACTCTCTTATAGCCAAGACCTTCAAAGTAAGTCAATAATTGTCCTCTTTCACTGTGTTGACATTAGTGGTTCTGACAAATAGAGCCACACACTTTAACAGTGGTCATTTTATGTAATTTTGTCTGTAATTTGTTCAGGACTACCTAATCCAAGTGGACCCAACAGCCAGCCTGGGTCTGTCCTGTGATTCACTGCTCATGTATCAACTGCCCCAGGGAGGCCAGAGGGTGATAGGAGGAGACAAACCTCAGGCCTCACCTTATCGTTGTTTCAGCACTGGTTCACCTCAAATATTTGTCACCTTGAAAGGTTAGTGACTAATCTGCATACATTTTTGTACAATATTTGGTAATGCAATCGCCATTATAACCTTATCTGACTTTGTTAGAAGTTGAAATTAATTACATATTAGCCCTTACACTCACACTCACTATCAGGTTGTGACAGATGTGCAGAATCTGTATGTAGTATTATTGCAAGGGTACTATAATTACACGTTGAATTCTGCTTTACAAATATGATGTGATATGAAATGTGTCCAAAATAAATCTCCTTGTGTCTCCTACTTCTAGGTCTTAGAGAAAATTGTGTTGACTCACTGGTGTTCGAGACTCTAATTCCTAAGCCTATGATGCTGCATTACATCAGTCTGCTCCTGAAGCACAGGCGACTGGTTTTGTCTGGGCCCAGTGGTACAGGAAAGACCTACTTAGCTCAGCATCTGGCTCACTACCTCCTGCAGCGCAGCCGGACCGATTCATCCGAGGGCGACCGTGAGACCTGTCTCATGGGTCAAAGCGCCGCCGTCACCTTCAACATGCACCGTCAGTCACAGAAGGTAAAACATGATGTGGGATTTTTATTTTGAAGTCTTTGAAGTCCTTTTTCAAAAATAGTTATGGGATATGAAATTATACACCCAGTTACTTAAACATTCACCTCTCTTGATGTCCCAGGATTTGCAGCTGTATCTGTCCAACCTGGCGAATCAGATTGACAGAGAGAGTGGAGGAGAGATGCCACTGGTTGTTATCATAGATGACATCAGTGATTCAGCAGCTATCACTGAGCTTGTTAACGGGGCGCTCACTTGCAAGTATCATAAATGGTGAGTCAATGTGATAAGTATCTCACTAAAGAGTTAAAAAAAGACATGGCTCATAAAAATACATAATTTAATTTATTGATGTTTCAGTCCTTACATCATTGGAACGACCAATCAGCCTGTCAAGATGACGTCAAACCATGGGCTGCACCTCAGTTTCAGGTGAGCACAAAAAATGTGTTCTATTACTCTGAGACAATATCAGATGCCAAACAAAAACTAAAATTTCTCACACATGGTCACAGGATGGTGATGTTCTCTAATAATGTGGAACCGGCAAATGGGTTCTTGCTGAGGTACCTGCACCGTAAAGCTGTGGAGGCCTACCAGGAGGAGGAGCAGGACTCAACACAGAAACAAGCTCTCCTCCATGTACTCGATTGGGTCCCTCAGCTCTGGTACAACCTCCACACTTTTCTGGAGAAACACAGCACTTCAGATTTCCTCATAGGTAAGATACATGAACAATTGGGGATAATTCAATCTGTAACTCAGGAAGAGTAGTCAAGGGAATTTTTTGTCTCCTCTAGGTCCCTGCTTCTTTCTGTCCTGCCCAGTGTCCGTGGCAGAGTTCAGGCAGTGGTTCATCGACCTGTGGAACCACTCCATCATACCTTACCTGCAAGAGGGAGCTAAGGATGGCATCAAGGTAAACACAGATACAGACATCCTTCAAAATCTGACATTAGCAGCAACAACGAGAAGTCAACTTCATGTTGTTTTACATTCTGTTCCTGCAGGTTCATGGGCAGAAGGCAGTATGGGAGGATCCAGTAGAGTGGGTGAGAGGTACCCTTCCTTGGCCTAATGCACAGCAAGACCAGTCCAAACTCTTTCACCTACCTCCCCCCAGCATAGGTGCATCAAGTGAGGAGAAGAAACCCCCCAAAGATACACCTCCACCCAGCACACTGGAGTCAGACCCACTGGTGAGTTTCTCTTGATGCAGGGGACTAGTAAAAAACCACCAAAATGTTTTGTTTCTGTTTCATGTTCAGTGGCAATAATATATTACTTGGAAAAGGGAACTGAAAATCATAAAATTTCTAGTCGCAGACTGCCTTTAGCAGCAGAGGAAATTGCAAATGAGCAATGTAAGAAAATGTAAAATCTGCAGCACTGTTTTTTCCAACGCAAACTATCCATCCATCCATCAATCAATCAGTCCATCAATTAAGATGGATGAGATTTTGATGGGCAGTTTTACTATTTTCTGATATTTCACATGTTTGAATAATCAGAATCAGACATTTTGACAGGTTAATTGATGATAAAAATGCACCTGTCTCCTCCAGATGGCCATGTTGCTGAAGCTCCAGGAGTCGGCCAACTACATAGAGTCCCCAGAGCAGGAAGGCAGCCTGGACCCAACTCTGCAAGCTTCTCTCTGAGGATAATGTACAACTGTCTAAACTATGGAACTATGGACTCTTACAGCTGACACAGCCGAGTGTAATCCCAATGAGACTTTAAAGACTCAATAATGAACTTTACTGTGTGCTCAGTGAGCAGTAACAAAGCTAAATGTAAAGGATTTATAGAGAGAGTGATTATGGACAAAGGGTTTGCTCTGCCCTGCTGTCACAATGTTGGAAAGATACTTAAAATGCTTTCATAGGAAGCTGTGATGATCATGTCAGGGAAAGATATTGATTTATCTCTTCTCTGCCCCCCAGTTTGTCCCAGATGGGTTGTTGTTAAATCTGCAAGTGCATGGTAACCGGAATAGTATGATGCAAAATATTACCTATAATCCTACTTTCAAGAACCCGTTTAATCCCTTTCTTTTGTTTGTGTTTAACTGCCACAGCTTTTCACCACAACTATTGGTGCTCACTGGTTTACTTTGGAGGCAAGTGCTTCGTTTTAAGAAAGAACTTCACCTCAGAAATAAAAGTGTCTGATTTTCCTGAAAGTAACATCAGGCCATCACTCGACAAACAGCCAAAAATGCACTTTATTTTCTATATGTGGTAATTGGATTTAAGGAGGCTGCGTCAGTGACTGAATCAAAGACCGTCAGTTTGGCCAAATCATGCAGTTCATTAGTTTTTTCTCTAGAGGGCAGCATTTGATAATATCTGCCTCAGTGCTCTCCTGGTGTGCTTTTTTTAAAATCTCTTATCAAAGGTGCTTTTTTGCCAAAATAGTTTGAAGCCATCTTGCCAGTTTTAGCCATCGAGTCATTCATGAATCGAATATCAGACCTGTGAAACTGTAAGAGTAACATGCATGGGTGAATAATGAATTGAAAATTGAATCTGTTTCAGGGTCATTGTCGGTGGAATGAGTTTCCAAGTGGTTTACTCCAGTAATATACTGATTGTATTGACAGACGCTGACCCTATACCCAACACACTATATTGTAAACACACACACAAAAAAACAAAAACAAACAAAACAAAAAAACAAACAAACAAAAAAAAAAAAAAAAACAAGTACCGCTCGTTTATCTAGTCTGCCAAAATGGCCTACCATTTCTGGTTATGCTTGCATCTACTCCGTATTTAGATATGTTTTAAAACACAATCTTCTCTTGTGATAGATAAGTATACAGCTTTGAAAATCTTGATTTTGTAGGATTTTATACTGAGTCATCTTCAGTGGATCATCTGTATACCGTAATTTACCTTATATAACCACCAGACATGCCATCACTGACAGCAGAGAGCGTAGAGGCGTATTTCAGACATCACTGTTCTCATCATTTATCATTTTTTAAAATCCCACAAAAAGAAAGGAGGGACCAAGCTGTCATCAAGTGATAACAAAATGTACAAACCACATGTTTCCTTCCTCATTGCATTTGCTCTTTATATCTTTGATAATGTTTTACAAACTCTAGAAATCATTTTACTTCCCACACATTGTGTTTATTGTTAAAGTAAGACTAAGGGCTGGGGTTAAGAATGCCTGAATCTCTCTTTTTTTAGTGGTTTCCTCTTCCTTTTCTTTTCTTCATTTCTTTGCACATAATATATATTAAAGAGTAATAGATTACAGAGTATTTATTGCACACACCTTGACTGTTTGTGGGAGGCAGCATAAAAAGACATGTAAATGGAGGAAACTATAGGTAGTAGAAATACACTTAAACCTCTCAACTCTGTGCCCCTTGACCCTGAAGTACCTCAGACTGCCATATTCTGTCCAGATGTTCCTTTACTCTCCAAACAGCGAAGTGCTGGTGGAAATAAGAGACATGATGCCTAAGTCTATCTGTGCCTGAAACACAATTTGGCCTAAAGCTGCTTTTGAGCTGCTTTAATCTACCACACAGAGGCCTCGAGTTAAAATCCTCACTTCCTCTCACCTGCTCTGATGTCACTTTAATGTTGTCACCCAATGCCCCAGATTCAGGTGGAGAGTGGGTTATTAATTTAGGTCTGTGGCCGGTAGTCAAGGTTACGTGTGTGTCAGATAACTCTGCAGTGGATGAGAATGTGTATCACGACTGGGCTGCTAGCGTGTGATTTTGACAACATGTTGAGCTTGAGTGTGAAAGATTTAAACAACTTTGAGGAGTTGCCTGAGAGTTGGAAGCAGTGTAAGAACAGATATCAACCTAGAGATGTAATGTCGATGCATGTAACCCTGGTGTGTTCCCAAAGTTTTGTTTCATTGGACCTACCACACTTAAACCTTATCATGGGAGGGATTTTTAATAACTGGATATCTTCCTTTTTCGCATTGTTTTTAAGAGCTGACATCCGTTTTTTCTTATGCAAATATTTGTAAAAATTTCTTTCTCTTTTGTACATGACATCACTATTGTAAACACTGTAAATAGTTCGTTCATGTGCGACAACAATCACTTAAAAAAATGTAGAGGTCTAAGAGAAGGCATGGCTCCTGTATGCAGAAATGGACATCCTCAATTGTTTTATTGTCTTCCTCCAGAAGGAAGGAGCACTTGGTTTAAAAGGAGACCTAATAATGTTGTGTGGCATGTCTCTATAACCACATCAAATCCCATATGTCTAACATTGAGCAATGGACACAATAAAGTCATGCCATTCTTCACATAACCGCTGGTCTTGGTTGTCTGCTTTGACTATATTACCCACTGGAGGGCGCTAATGTTACTTTTTATGATCATCTTTAAAACTGTAAGATTATTTTAATAGCGTGTTTATTAAGATAAATACTGTTTACTGTAAATATTTTTGTTTCTTTGTTTCTGTCTTTGTTTGTTTCTTTCTTTCTTTTAATGTTATTCGGGTTAGAACAAGACAGGATTTTTTTTTTGGTTATGTGTCCTAACAGAGATAAGGATATGACTTAAGTGGACAAGGGGGGTGGGCATCAAGGTCAGAGGATGGGTGGAGTTGGCGTGCAAGCCCACCACCACCCCATGCTATATATATTACCTCAAACCAGTCTCCTTCATCCAGAAAACTGACCGTCTGTCAGCACGATGCCAGGAAAACCTGCGCCCATCAAGAAGGCTCCAGGAAAGAAGGCTGCCGAGAAGGCACCTGAGCCCGCCCCGCAGCCTGAACCCGCCCCGGTAGAGGCTCCTCCTGCGGAACCTGTACCTGCGGAAGCTGCTCCTGCAGAGGCGGCTCCCCCCGCTGAGGCACCGGCAGAAGCCGCCGCCCCCGCTGCGGAGGAAAGCGCTGCAGGTGCTCTGTCTACACTTGAATGCAATGGAAGCTCGTCTTCTACTTCTACTCGTCGTAGTTAAATCAGGCGGGGGAGTAAATGAGGGTCGTAGACTGCAGCTTTTGTGAGTGATGAAGTCAGCTCTGTTCACTTTATTAGGTACACTAATCTCAAACTAATGCAGTCTATTCCAACAGTAAATCCTTCCTTTATGAGGGCTAGAATAAACAGCTTTTGTTGCATTGCTGTTGTTGTGCTTCAATAGTCTCAGTTTGGTGTAGCCAAGCAAATAAACTGACAAGTGCAGGTGCACATAAATAAATATTCGTTACTCTTAGGTGGCTGATCTTGCATGTTCCTGATCAGCTTACACTTATTGACACAATAGATCCTACAAGACCAGCAGTTATTTTGCTTAATATTTTCATGCTTTATATATATATATATATATATATATATATATATATATATATATATATATATAAAACTAAACATTTACAAATAAACAGTGACTAATCTGTTGGTGGTACCAGCCACGACTCCTGAAACAGGATCTGCTGCAACAGCTGAGATTAGAGCTAAGATTAGATTTTTTTTGAAACTTTTTTGTGAAAATATAGAGATGTTATAACATGGCATGAATATCCCCAGATGTATTGCATCTTAGTGTGTACTACAGTGAAGTAAAATAACAGCTTATTTCCCAAACGCTGGTTGAGCTGTTGATCTTCCATAGCCAGTGTTGCCAGATCTGATAAAAGTAGCTAAATCAGAACCTACAAACCACCAAAAATAACTTTATTTCCCAGTTAAGTTTCATTTAGGACAGAGTTGTTTGTCAATCCTTTGCCTTGTGAGACTACCTTAATTATATTAGGAGTGATATGATAAAATAAGAATCTTTCAGAAGAGGAAAAGGTGAAACAAACTAAAATTACATTTGGTTTTGACTCTGAAAAGTCATTAGTCAATGTGAGGCAGGATGTAAACTGAGTGTCAAAGTATGTGGTGAGTTGTCAATTAGATCAACAGGTGTATATCTTATTCAAGATGTCTTTGAATCAAAAAGTAACTCCTGTATTAAATGCAAATATTGTGTTATCTAGCACCGAACTGCTAATTGTAAATGGCATCATCATTACTGCTTTGATTTTCTTTGATTTTATTACTGATTTCTGACCATTAATCTTCATTGCAATGAATTATCCATTGCAGAAGTCCCTGTATCATGCAGGAATACGTAATGAAAGAGGAAGAAGCCAAAAATACAGAGGACTTCTATGATGGTTAAATTATTGAATCCACCAGTGATATGTCCTGTACATTACCACCCAGGTACTGACCCAGTTTATGTCCATCTGTTTCTACATTCCACCTTTTGTTCAACCATTTGTCCCGAACGTATTCAAATTTCCTGTGAATGTCACTCACCGGTCTTTGGTGGTAATGTACATAATGGTGGATGGTTTTGTTTTTGCCCTTTAACCTCAACATGTAACCCCCCCCTAACTTCAGCAGGTGCCACAGCCTCTGAAGAAGGAACTGATTCTGCAAGTCTCATTGAGGGTAAACACACACCACAGGCGGTCCACACACACGTACACACGCTGTAATGTGTAATGCAAAAGTGTATGTGTGTGTGTTTTGCTTGTGTCCTACAGTTTACGTGTTTGAACTCTGTCCTTTAAGCCAACCTCTGTGGTCTCTCTGCGTGGACATGTCACATGCAGATGTTTTACAGTGTGTCTCCAAAAAGTGTTCAGGAATCATGTTGTGGATCATAAATCCACTCTCTCTTGTCAGTGTGTGAAAACAGAAAGCTTCGTCCACACTGCTTTGTCCTACTGCTTGCTTCACTGATATAGATCATGATTAAATTAGCTTGAGACTGATCAATTTGCTGCACAAGTAATGTCATAATGTAAGTCACTAATTAGCTTCCCTAATGGCATTTTAACGCTAGCTGCTGCTGCTCCTGCTGCTGAAGACGGTGCCGCTGCTCCTGTTGCAGATGCTCCCACAGACGGTAAACATAAACCACACAGACAACAAGCATTAGTACTTAGCCATAAAACAACTGATAACTAGTATTACATCATGCCTTTCTCAGCTGTGAGGACAACTTGATTCTTAACAAACTCTGAACTTACTTATATCTTTTCCAGTGGTGAACCTATATTGATTGGCATCCTGTAGCACACCAACATTATAAACCTAACCACTGAAAAGTTACAGCTTGATGCCTCACTATGGGAAAGGTGCTCTGGATATTCATCCGGTTCCTCATCGCAAGTGTTTTTTTCTAAAACAATATTAACTTCCTGCTTGTTTAATGCTAGCTGCTCCAGCAGAAGCTGCCGTAGTTGAGGAGCCGCCCAAGGCCCCCACGCCACCACCTCCTGCAGGTAACACCAACATGGCTTATTAGCTCGGTTTCAGTCATGGTCAGTGTGAGATGTTGTGACAGCGACATGTTGAAAAATCTCAACTAATCCAAGTTAATATGTAGAACAAAAGAAAATTAGTGAGAGTTCTTAAAGGATATAATGTAACTAAACACTCTGGATGACAGAATGATAACAGGTTTAATGACATATCGAAAAACAGAAACTTAATATAGTTATATAATTGTCTATATAGAACCTATATAGATTAAATTTCATTATTGATTATTCTGCTGATTGTTTTCTCTTTTCTTGTTAATAGTTTTGTCTGTAAAATCTCACAAAACCACAAGCAATATTATGATTACTCTGACACAGCTCGAAATAAAAGTTGATATTTGATCTTTTTGCTTTAAAATGGACTAACTCACTCTTTTCTCAATGATTAATCAGATGGCAGGTAATCATTAATTGCAGCTCTTCACGTAACCGCGACGTAGGATTGAAAGTTTGAGGAGACAAATTCCATTTTTTAAAATTTGAATTTGAATCTGTTTCCTGTTTATTTCCATCATTTGTTAATTTGCTCTGTTTGAATTTCTTTTCAGTCCCCACCAGTGCTCCTCTGGAAGTATCTGTGGACGATGTGACCGACTCCAGCCTAACCATTAAGTGGAACACACCGGAGACCATCGGCAACTCCGGCTTGGATGGATACGTCATTGAGTACTGCAAGGATGGAAGTAAGTCTGTTTGTGTGTGTGTACGTATGATGTGAGATTGCACCTGTCCCCCCCGAGTGTCAGAGGGCACATAGACTCATAGCTGCGTCCGGGCCGTATACGGCAGGCAGCATTTCACTGGCTGTCACTGTATCTCCTGACACCACTTTTAGAAGTGCTTGTTTGCTCAGATGACAGCATGCCCTCTGAGGTTTCATCGCCGTGGCCAAAGGGTACTTCTTATGGGCAGGTTGTTTGTAAACTTGTGTCGACAGGCGATAAACCACTTAACATGTCCAATTAAGAGATATATGAGTTAGTATAGAAGTGATATGCACGGCCAAAGTGAAAAAAAAAAATTACTAATTGCAAACATTTGGGTTTCCCTGCAGCAACAGAGTGGGTTGTAGCTAACCAGGATTTGACCCTATCCAACCGCTTCTGCATCAAGGATCTGACAACCGGTGACCTGCTGCGTGTTCGCGTGGTGGCTGTAAACCCCGGTGGCCACAGTGAACCTGGCGTACTTCCTGAACCTGTGTCAGTTCGTGAGATTGGTGGTGAGTAGCAGCTAGTATCATTTCTCCAACTGTCCATCACAAGAGTGTCTGCTTAAAGGGACAATTCACTCCATTAAAACAAAAAACGCTTGTCTCTTTAGAAGCTGCAGACTCAACTTTCTGACATGCAAATATTTTTCTATTTTATTCATAGTCTGTCAAAACCTTTGCAAGTACATGGTGTGATTTTACTATTACTAAAGTACTAACCACAGGAGTTACAACTGTTGATTGGTTAATTGGTAGAATTTCTATCTTCTATCTGCCCCTACAAAATCCAAAACGACTTTTCCTTCAAAACACAATGACTATATTTGAGTTTTTCACTGGTGTAAAGATAACTCAAGATTGTCTGTCTCCAACCTCTTTATCGGGAGCTCTCAGATAGTTGTAACTTATGACCTATCCTTAAAATACTCATGTTGCAACCAGGGAGGTGGAGGTAGTATTAACTGCCGGTGCCTCAGAGGGACTGCACAGACTCAGAGACATAAATCCCTCAGATGCTGACAAGTGCTTTCATTAGCTGTAAATCATGCTTTCACTTGTGTGTACACACATCTTGAGCCATTACCACAGGATTTACATCACAAATAACAAGATTAAGCACTCACAAATTCTGTACTTGGATTTTCACTTTATCACATTAATAGTCTGAGTCTATGGATTTCCTTTTTTTTTTGCTGGTAACAAACTAAAGGTCTTCACAAGATAGTAAGAACAATAGCTAATCAAATCTAAACCTAAAATCAAACTTTATAACTTATCACATGGATATGGAAAGTTTGACTAATATTTATATATATATATATATATATATATATATATATATATATATATATATATATATATATATATATATAAAGCTGCTGCTGTGCTATATGTGTTTTGGCAGTTTGCTTCTTGAACTATAACAGTTACAGTGTGTAAATTCAGAACAGAATTGATTACACTTAAAGGACAGCAATTAACCAATACAACATGTTTAGGGCAGTTACATACTTAAAGAGAAACCCAAAACAAAACCCAAAAACCCATGACCAAAGAACATTTTTGGATCTAGGCCAGAGTAACATACAAAATGCATACACTTACTCTAAAACAAGGGGTTCTCAAACTATTCCACAAAGGGCTGTGTGGCTGCAGGTTTTTGTTCCACCCAGTCAAGAGCACATAGTTTGACCAATCAACAGTTTGAAGACTGAGAACAGTTAATTAAATGAGGGGACCCCTGCTCTAAACTATCTATAATATAATGTGTTCATTTTTCACATCATGACATTTCCACCAGCCTCATTTGTACAGAGTTTTGCGCTAATTATAACATGTTAGCATGTTGAACTAAGATGGTTAACATAGTAAACACTACACTATCTCTAGAACATCAGTATATTAGCACTATTGCTGTGAGCATGCTGACGTTTCGCTCAAAGCACAGCCATGTCTAAGTACAGCCTCACTAAGCTGTCAGCATGAGCCAAGTCAGGGTTTCCGTTTCTCAAATGCTTTTTGGCACGCAATCTGAGTTTCTGTACTGATGCTAAAATAATACTTTGCTGTGAGAAAATAATAAAAAAAACTTCTGAACTTCTCTTGTCTAAACACAATCAGTTACAAGAACTAAAGAATTAAATCAGGAACCAAGGCAACAAATCTGATTAGACATATAATGTCAGCTTTCAGTTCCAATAAATATGGTTCATTATGGTTCATTATGGTTCATTGCGGTTCATTACAGTTTATTGAGGTTTATCACTACCTACTACCCCATCCCAACTACATAATAAAAAAATGGTGACCTGTTTTTACAGTTTATGCCCCAAAATATACATTTCCAGACATTTTCCAGTCATCCTGGTCCCAAAACGAGCAAATGCATCTGCAGTTTGTCGAGCCACACAGTTTGCCAACTCATTTGTTTGTTTACTGACAACTAACACGGTTTTGTTACCATGGTCATGTAATTTCCATCAGCACTCACACCGAGTCACATTGACGTAGTGTAGACCTGAGCTGACATACCCCAGTTATCCACTTTCAGAAGTACAGCTTACTGTCTCTGAGCATAGTTCCTGGTCTGGTTTCACACTGCTGCAAACAAATGGGAAACTTGCATGGAGAAATGCGGTCGTGCAACCAGAACTGCTGGTCAGCTGAGGTGAGTGAAACGTGAGCCTAATTGATGGATTCTGGGTGGATTGTTGGGGGGTAAATTCGGCTGTTTGTCAGTCACACACTGTCCCAACCAGACCCACATCTACATGTACAAGCTTCAGATAAAGACATGCTGTCCTACATATGCCGAAAGCCCCCCACAAAGACACTTTATCCAGAGACAAAGACAGATTAGCAATTCCAGTGGAATTGCTGGCTGCTGACTGCTGTGATGCCTGCAACACTTCTGGACATTGCTGGGAAGTGTGCTAATAAGTAAGGATTAGTGTTTGAGCCAAATCTGGATTCAGACATGATCTTCATGGGGAATGATAACTCCAGGAGCTGAATCCCATCCTGTGCAGTGGTGTTATGGTTAGGTCGGGGAGGATGAAACATTCTGGGCAAGAAACCAAGTGAGATGGAGAGCAGCAAAAGGAGAAAGTGTGACACTGTGAAGGCTATGGGGAAAAAAAAGATATTTGGATTGGATGAGGAGAAATCAAGGCTACAGCAGGGCGAAGGATGTGATGGAGGGCAGCAGCTTGGTGGTTTTATGTATCCTGTAAGCCCAGGGAGCTTTTCAGACATTTGCTGCTTATGCAGAAACATGCCAGGGATGCTGTTGCTGATACTTAGCACCCAGCCTGAACGAAACCAACCAGCAAGGTGAAAACGTCTGGGAAAGCATCTTACGGAGTCGATACAATTTCATCTATATGATTTTATTCACAGCTAAAGAACATCAGCACTTATAGTTGTAGATGTGAAGTTGGATCCTTTGCAATCTGTCGAAAGTGATGACATCTTCCTGCTGCTTCTTTGTGTCCCATGACATGATGGGACACGTGTCAGGGGTCTCATCACTGAGGCTATTTTAGGAGCTGCTGCACGAGGGGTCTTCCTCTTTTGCCTCTCTCTGCCCAGATACTGCGCTTTTTCCCACAAACACAGACTGACAGAATGTTTTGTTCAGCTGGATTTTTGCCAAAAATGTTGTTCATCATTATCATCAATGAAACTGGGCGATTAATTTATTTTGACTTAGCAACCACACAGATTGTAGTGACGTGTGACTGAATACCTACTGATTATCAGATGTTGTATCATCACATCAATTAATCTAAACTCAGAAAGGCCACATCATCTAAACAAATAACTAACTTTTTTTTTCAGAATTTCTTTTGTTTTTTATGAGGTGTCTAACATACTCTTGTGTATGTTTAGTTAATGTCATTGTGTATCTTTAATAAATGGAAAAAATGAACTGTCACTATTAATAATGTTTGATCTTACAAACTAAAGCTGCGCCTAATGATTATTCTTTTTAAATGTAAATTAGGTTTGATTGTTTACTGTATGAACTCCCTTGTGAATTTATTTTAGCCTGGTCAGCTATGGAGCTTTGCATAGCTGTGGTTTGTCTATTTAGCTCTTGTTGACCCGACATTTTGAACATACGTGACCCCACAGGGGAAGTTTACTTCACACAATTCATACTGTATTAGCTAATGGTGTCAAACAGATAATTGATTAAGTTGCTCAGGTTCAAGCTCATTTGACTTGAGTTTTTGTTTTTCAGACCGTCCCAAGGTCCGCCTGCCCCGCATTCTCAGGTCCCGTTACGTTAAACAGGTTGGAGAGCAGGTCAACCTGGTCATCCCCTTCCTTGTAAGTCTGTACAAACACACATTTCATAGTGTCCCTTTGGTAACAAATAAAGTTGGCACCGACATTATACTTTTTCTTGCATCTCATCATTCTCTTCAGGGGAAACCCAAACCTGTGGTGACCTGGCTTAAGGATGGTCAGCCTTTGGATACAAAGCGGGTCAACATCAGGAACAGTGAGAGAGACAGCATCTTGTTTATCCGTACAGCTCAGAGGGACGACTCTGGTGTTTATGACATGACTGTTAAAGTGGACAGCTTTGAAGACAAAGCCTCCCTCACTCTTCAGATTGTAGGTGAGTTGCACATGGCATCCATGTGTTTGCACACAACATAAAAAAAAACATGTGACCAGGTGTACATACTCACTGTAACTTATTTTAACTTATTTGAGACTTGTAACGTGCTCTGACAGAAATTCAAGGCATTAGCCAGCACACATCCCATGCCTAAGAATGATGCCCTTGACGTTCGCTGTGTTTGAGGTTGCTGTCAGCTGCTGCTCCTAAATATGTAGCCTCACATTAGAGACATTGTCATACAAATACAAATGAGTTGCTTTTGATCTTGTGGGGTTGAGGGCAGGAACACACCGGTTAGGATTTAATCTTTTTTTATTATAGTTGACAGTAATGTGTCTCCTCAGAGCTGCCTGGTCCTCCTGCCAGTGTGAAGCTGGTTGACAGTTGGGGTTTCAATGCTGCTCTTGAATGGACTCCTCCCAAGGATAACGGCAACACAGAGATCACTGGATACACCATTCAGAAGGCTGACAGGAAGACTGGGGTAGGGCACGTGTTCTCTGACAAATAGATATTCTTACATCAAATCAACCATGTTATCCTGTATAGTAAGTGTCATTCAGTGGTTTCTGTTCAGCAACAGTTTGATTAAATCTTTAAGAGCCCTTTACAGTGAGTTACCTACTGGTTATTGTAACAGAAACCAAGAATTTTCTGCTGCACTGCAGAACACTGAAATGTGTTTTAGCCATGTCGGTCACAGAGAATGGTCCTGTTCTCAATCAGTGGCTGCAGACTGTAGCTAGTATCATAGTATAATTTTAAATTTCCACAGTATTTCCATAGCTCTGAGGAATAAAATCAGGACTAGTGGAGTTAACATGGACAAATAATGTGCATTTCTGAAGTAGTTTGAGATACACAAACACAAAAGGTACAAGACATTTGCCTATTTGCTAAGACCTCCCTTATTTAAAAAATCTCTCTATATTTATTTTTTATTGTATTTTGATTTACTCTATTCTTTTCCCATTTTTAATAATCAACCATTTTGACAGCCTGTGTGAAACAACCCAGATTTATGTTTGATGCAGAATATTAACTGGAGCTCAGAACAGGTTTTCATTTATAGTTTAGATTGATAGTGTCACTGCAAAACTAGACTGATATATTGTTCATGAACCAACCATATTATATTCACTATATTCTATTTATATGGTAAGCTGCAGAGGTGTCAAACATACACACATTTTTCAGTCAAGCACAAGTATACATACTGTAATCTTCTATACTGTTGTAAAAGATCGAGGGACTGCAAACTCAATGTGCATGGTGTTCACTTCATTTGTCTGCAAATAGATTAATTAGATTAATAGATTAAATAGATTTAATAGATTAAATAGGCTATGAGTAAATTTTATCCTTCACAACAGACTTTAAAACCATACCAGTGAAGGCATACCATAACTATAAACTTCTATTTAGCAGCAAGAGATCATGTGAAGGACTTTTGTGCATCTGGGTGAGAACTCCGCACATCAGTGTGTTTGTGTGTGAGAGAGAAAGAGACTGTCAGTGATGAAAATCCTTAAATCTGAATATGTGTAGAACATGGTGTGCACATGTGTAGGGGCAAAGAGTGGGAGAACCTGTTGCAGTGTAGAAAGGGTTTGCTGTCTGCAGATAATCATCTTTTTATTTTGATGTGCTGATTGATTGATTGATGTGCTGACTGATCCAATAACTGGCCCAGTATGCACACATCACAGTATAATTTCCTTCTGCTGTTACTAAATTAGCTGCCCGCTATGTCTCCACTTGCAGGAATGGTTCACCGTGTTGGAGCACTACCACCGACTCACTGCCACTGTCTCAGACCTCGTCATGGGCAACTCATACGCATTCAGGGTGTTCGCTGAAAACAAAGTGGGCAGGAGTGAGTCGAGTGCCGTCACCAAGGATGTAGCCACCATCCAGAAGACAGGTGACCATACTGATGCATGCAGGATTTTTTATTTATCCAGGATTTTTTTTTTTTTTTTTTTCATGAGCAAGAGTTTTAGTGGTAGGGCTGCATGACCAGTGGCTGCAGCAGTAAGTCTGGAGAGTGACTCCCTGTGTGTGTGTGTGTGTGGGTGTGTGTAAAGAGACATCTTGAGGAGTGGAAATGGCTTTGGCACTTTAGTAAGTAGCTTTCTTGGCCAGTGTTCAGTTACTACTTAAATAAAGTTGAAGAGGCTCCGACAACATTAAGACAGCTGTCAACTGAGCACATGTAGCTCCTGTGCATGTGCATGTGTGTGTATGTGATTTTTCTACTTTTCTCAAAAGTAGTGAAAATCATCTTCCAGTCAACTGCATTTGATGTCTTCTTTTCTGTATTTTCAGAGCACTTATCATATGAAAACAATGCCGAGAATCAGCTCAATGATGGTGAATTAATTAATTTGATTTTGCATAAATTTGTGACAACATAAATAAAATATGTGTCAGGCTCATAAAAAAAAAATATTCCATCAAAATTCCTTCAAAATGAAACTAAGACAACCTCCATCTGTCGAAAGGGGGACGACAGGTTTAGGTTGCCAAGCTGTTAACAGTACTGTCACTTGGAGCTACTATTACCACTGTTCAGCAAAACTTGCATAATCATTATCCTTCACAAGTTAGCCTCTAGTGGGTAACCATTTCTCTACAGCTGTAAAAAACTTCAACATGACCCTTAAACAAAAGTAAAAAAGTGCAAATTGTTGCAATTTTACAACCCCCGTGTGTAGTCGCCGCTGAGATCTTAACTTACTCCTTTTCTTCACAGGTATCATCTACAAGCCTCCTGAGTACAAGGAGCATGACTTCAGCGAGGCACCCAAGTTCACCACACCCCTCAGCGATCGCGCTGCCACTGTGGGATACACCACCAAGCTGTTGTGTTCTGTTCGTGGATGCCCCAAGGTCAGGCCCTACGCTTGTACTCACTTTCTGTGCTACAGTGTGGTTTGCCCAGAGGCACATGGATCAGTGTACTGTTTCACCCAGGGTATCTACAGCTCTTAAAAAAGTTTCCCAACAGAATGTCCTAGTTGGTATGAGAATAGATTTAATTTGCAGTCAGCATAAATGTTATTTCTTACCAATAAATGAGGGAATATTGATGCATTTGATTACATCTGTGAACTAAAAAGTGAACTTAAATTTTGCACAGGAAACTTGTCACTACTGCTGGATACAGTAGTATTTGATTTTCTTAGATAGAACATTAAAATTCAATCATGAGTCATATTTTACTTTTTGAATCTGTTGGACAAAGACCAGACATATGATTTGAAAAATATTTTTCACTTCAGACCGTTTAAAAGTAATACTCTATTATCCATAGTGCATCTAGTCAAGGATCACTGTGGTGTTCCTGTTGTGCGTCACTGATAGCTTTTACCAGCTGCTGACTGGTTACTATTTTTACATTTGATTGGACATTTGGAGCACATGCTGACAGTAAGGAGAGCACGGGGAAACATCTGTTGATTATATGGTGAAGTGTCGGACATGTCCCATCGAGGTTTTAGACATGTCTCTCATCATACAAAGTTTGAATCCCTATCTTTACAAAGATCTCTACAAAGATTCAGTCTCAATTGAATCTTCCTAGAGAGCCTCATTATATCACTTGAGTGTGTGGTCTACTGTTTCAAATGTGGTATTAATGTCATCGCTATAAAGATCCACTGTAGAAATGGGGCAAGACTTGTGTTGGTATGTCTATGTTGGATTTCAGTTTGTGTCTCGCTGTTCTTGGCAGACACAGCTCTGGTTAAACATATCTTTACAGTTGTCTGGCTGACGCAGACAGCTTATGTGGTCAGCCGTGGTGGAGATGCGTTTGATTATGCCTCCTAGCTGTGTTTGGCTTGTCTCCAAAGACAGAAAGAGTTTGACAGTGTGTACATGCCAGTGTACATGAGACAAATCAAACAGGAACTGATGAAGGCTCAGACTACTCTCAACGTGCCTGTGGACTAAGAAAAGGCGGACTGACGGATGATGGATGGGGATGTGTTTGTAGGTAGATTTAAATGAGAGTCTATAAATCTACACCCAACACGTCTAACTGAATATGAATCTGTTGTGCTTCTCTCTGAGGACCCGACGGGCTTACACTCTGCAATCAGAGCTACCAAGTAGTGGCAGCTGTGAGAAAACATATCCACTCATCATCTTTATAGAAACATTAAAAGAGATGCATTTAATACTTTGTTAATACAGGAGAACCACATACTCGGAATGTGTTCTTAACCTATGATTGTTTCCAATCATATGATATTCACAGGTTAATTTCACTTAAGTGTTCCTTCTCCAACTCTTCTCCAACTGTACCTATTGTAGGCTGTGTAATCACATGTAACTACAAAAAAGTGATTTAAATTAGAATTAATCTGTCCTTCTCTTTTTAGAATGACTTTAAAATGAGCTTATTTTGGATGTGTGTAAGCTGTAAGTATGTTACAGCATTTTTATTCAGCTACTTTGTCTTTCCTTTCTCAGATGTCAGAGGGCTATGTAATTGGTCCAGGACAAAGGCATGTAGTGTGATAAGTTGTCCTGCTGGTTCAGATAAAGAGCTGTCACATATAGAGGCAGAGAGCACAATGGGGAAGATAAGCAGGAAAGATTAAGAAGAGAAAGTGATAAGAGGTAAAGCTCACTGTCCTCTCGTGGCTTAGTGAAATGTTGCTGTATCACAGAAGGTACTATTTTTGTCACCCGTCCAGTCTGTTATCAGTGCGACTCACACATGGATGTCCAAACACAGAAACATGATGGGACAGAGGAAGATAAAAGAATAAAAGCAGGAGAGATAAATATAGTACTCATAGTATAGATTTACCCACTCAACATCATCAATGTCTGTCCACAATTTAATGGCAATTCTTCCAATATTAGACAAGAAATGCATTTTAACATCAAAAACTCTGAAACTGACTGTTTCTTTTTGTGGACTTTTCATAAACCATTTGCAAGCTGATGAAAAGAAATATCCAGTTTTGCTGATCCCCCTTACACTGTCTAAGATAACATGTTTGTCAAAATCCTTGATATGCAAGTATCAACAAGTATCAGAATAATGCAAAACAAAGTTTATATTTAGAGAGAGAAAAACTATTAACTGTAAAATATGATATCATATCACTATTATATAAAAGCAAGTAGCATCAGCATGTGTTTGCAACAGCATCATCAACATTAGCTCTAGCAACAGCATCTCCTCCTCTGCCAAAGGCTCAAATATACAGAACTTGATTGACAGGCCAGGATGAGAACATGTCTCTCATTTTCGTCATTCTCCAGCTCCTCCATCAGCAAGAGTAATGAAAGTGGAGAGGATGTAACCAATGGCATTGGTTTTCACTTCACAGTGATTAACTGTTAAGTCAAGACACTACATCCCGGTACTTGTGTGAAACTGTCAAAGTGCAAAAAAATTTACAAATGTCAAAGCAAATATATTGAATTAGACATGTGCCTTTAATGATGTATTTGCAAAAGTCAGTTCCAATAATAAGACGTGTATCTCAAAATCAGTGGACAGCTGTTACCTTCACCACAATCTAAATCTACACAGTCACCAAATATTTTACTGTCCTCACCCTCCAAACTGATGCGTCAGTTACCTAAAACCTTAAAATAGAAAAATACATCTATTTTGAAAACTTGTCGTAAGCATAACTAAATGTGTTTTACACATCAGTGAGGAAGAGTTGAAGACACATCTCTGAAATGCATTAGCTAAAGTGTAATTCAATCACTAGAATCACCTTGCATGAAGCTGGATCATGGGGAAATCCACACAGGGAGAGTGTCACTGCAACCCAGACCAGTGAGGGGTGAGGAAGGGGGTGGTTTGTGTTACTCTCTCTCTCCCCAACTCTCACACTCAGCACAGACTGCCTCTCACTGGAAGATGAGTTGACAACAAACCAAATACTGTTGATCAAAAGAAGATTAACTAGTTGAAAGTCAGCAGATCAACAAGGTCCATAGGAGTTCCTGGAAGAATGTCTCCTCAAAGGCCACCAGTATGACAAAAAATAACAGTACAACTACAGTTTCAAAATATCAATCTGATCTGAAAGGAAACTGAGGATTTTTGACACTATAGCAAAACAAGGAATAAGTGTGATACAGACTTTTTTTGTGTGACTTTGTCTCCTTTCTGCTCTTCTCAGCCAAAGATCGAGTGGATGAAAAATCAGATGATTATTGGTGATGACCCAAAATTTCGCCAAATCTCCAACCAGGGCATTTGCTCTCTTGAAATCCGTAAACCTTGCAGTTTTGATGGAGGTGTGTACACCTGCAGAGCCAAGAACGCCCAGGGAGAGGCCACTGTCTCCTGCAAGCTGGAGGTCAAACGTATGTATCTGCAGACGATGTCAACGGTGTGTGGGTTTGGTCATGAAGCATTCAGATATTTCTTATGGATTCTCTGCAGGCTGGGAATAGAAATGTGGTCCCTTGGCTTCATTTATCAAGATGACTGGTTTAGTTTGAACACCAGTTTTTTTGAGCACTAAAAACCAGTTACTCTAGCTTTTAAAAAAACTATTGATAATTTAAACAATGAATTGATAGGGTTTTCCTGACACCAAACTTTCATGAAAAAGTGTTATTGTTATAATATACTGTTAAAATCAAACTGTATTTCTCCTCCAACAGAGGTTATTCTTCCAGAGGGTGAGAAAGGCAAATAAATTAACATCTAAATATCCAGAGGTAAGAAACAAAGACAGAAATAAACCACACTCACTTTCATTCTTCAGCATATCCTCACTTATTTATGACCATCATTATCATAAAATACAGATCATTACTGCTTTTCACATGTAAACCCTAGTAATACAGCTCCATATGATGATAATGCTGCTGACCTGCCAAGAATTGCAATCTTCTTAAACTCAAAGCATCAAATTAAAATCCATAACAACTCTGTGCATCTTGCACATGACGATGTCCTGCTTTTGGATGTGGTAATGTGGCAAAGATTAATGACGGTCAAATAGAAATACCAAATTTGATGTTTTTACAGCTTTACAGTGTTTCCATTTATAGCGTCACTATTAGGCAGCTACATTTTAACTTAAGCTTTTGAAATGCTCGAGTGGTGTAGCCTTTCAGAGTGCCAGGAGGCTTTGCTCACAGTGTCATTTATGCCACTGACAAGAGAAGGCTCATTTAAGTATTTTTAAGAAGCTGAAGTGGCAAACATGAGGTTTGACGGGTTGAAAAAGATTTTAAAAAGAGGGGAAAGGGGGAAGAAAGAGATACAAAGAATAGATGAAGGTGGCATGAATGAAGGATGATGGTTTTGTGTTACTATAGAAGACATGCCACTGATTCTTTGTGCTGCACTGTGAAACACTATCACTTTACACGCCTGCCATACAGTAAGAACATGTGAGCAATGAGACAATTACATGAAATATTTTTAGATGGCAGCTTCCTCCTGTGTGGGGAAGGAGCTTCTTTTTCTCCTTTCTGCTGGCTAGTCAACCCTTGAGAAAAACAAAGCAGTTCACATATTGGTCAGATTTGTCATATTTCTATGAACACTGGCAAGTTTATACTCTGAGAAAATGACAGGAAAGAACAGAAAAAAGACAGATAAAAAAAACTGTCAGATGATGACTGAGTGAAAGAGAAGGTTTAAAAACTTTTTTATGGTATAATCAGACTGACGATGCAGTGAGATAATTGTGTCTAAAATCAGTGGGTAACTAAGAGTTTTGTTTGAATTTAACTAAATCTTAATTATTCTGAACCCAATGACGTACATACACACACACACACACACACACACACACACACACAAGAAGAAAATTGTCTTTGGTTGTTTTGGTTGAACAAGACCAAGTAATCATCATGCATCCAGCCAGAAACTCGTCATTGTAACTGTATTAGCTTTAAATCATAACCATGAAAAATGAAAAATGTTAAAATAAATAAATAAATAAATAAATAAATGAAAGGAATTTGATTTTTTAAAAGATGAGGCTGAGTCAACACATCCCATGAAAAGGCAACACATGTTTCACATCTACAACTTTTTCCATTTTCATTTCTAAGACAGATGTAATGATGACAGTTTTCAAAACAATGGTGGTTTATTGCAGAGTTGAACTGTTTTAGTCTTTTCATGGAATTAGTAGACAACATTTTTCTAATTTTAAGTTTTGATTTACATTCTAAAGTGCATGTGCATACTGACCTGCTGATACCACACAGTGCCCATTTGATTTTTGTCATGCAAAACATATTGTCATTTTATCTTTTGCACTCACAGCTCACAAATATGGGAGGAGTCCAGTGTCATTTTGTTTGTGCTCAACCTTGAACATAGGCCCTCAATTCCTTGTGTTAGTTATTTAACGTTAGCAAATAAACTGGATGCAGTTGCCGTGCTGCATGTAAACTACAAAGCTGACCTTCAGCACTGTCAGGGACAAGTGTGTTCACACTATACTGCAAATGGGGTCACATGCTTTCCTGACCACCCCACCCCCACCTACCCAAATGGGGTGGCTCGAGTGATCACATCTTAATGCATCCTCAATGTATTAGGATGCATTCACACCTGTATTTACAGCTGTCCACTTGTGATCACATTACCGAGGGAGCAATTTCACAGCAGGAGTACAAACTTCACCCTATGGATGACGCGGTCGTGCTAGTGAGTCTGTACAGTGTCAGGATTCTGACCCATAAGGCACAACCATACATGGGAGGGTCCCTCAAGGGGGAAAACGAGGGATTAGACAGGGAGCGCCTCTGGGAGGTAGGTGAGGAGGGGGTGGGGGGTGATGTCAGCGCAACACTCCACAGCCACAGCTTCTAAAAATGACTCCAGATGATCTGACACACAGCCAAACTCTTCACATTACCATGAGTCAACAGGCTCATGGTGGAGTGCTGTGAGAAGAAGGGAGAATGGGCTAAGAGGGCAAAAACCTAGCCAGATAATCGTCGATGGAAAATACACAGCGCATTGCACAAATGTCAAAAACCTCAACCAAGCCTCGCACACACACACTTGTGCAGTTTCTCTTAGAACATTCCTGGATTAAGTGATTATTAACACCTCGTGACCCCATTTAACCCTCTTCTTGCTTTAACTATCTTCCCACCAGTGTCTTTAAAGGACCAGCAGAAGTCCAGGTCTTATGTTTTAAGGTGAGCTCACACATGTATGCCTATGCGTGTAAGTGTGTTAGCCCTTATCCAATAAATCCACTTCCCCCAATCTAACCCTTTCTTTTCATCTCTCTTATCTTGTCCAGAATATTTGAGGAGATGAGAGGAAAAAGTGGTGGTTGGCTGTGCAGCAGAGTGTACATAATGAAGACAGAGATAGAACAACACACCAACATCTCCGTATCTATTTCCACCAACACATCCCAAATCACCCACTCCTTCCAGTATGCAGGGAGGACCCACCCCACCCATCCCACTTTGCCAAATGTTATATGTTATTTTAGTTGGTGACATGTATGTAAGGCTATATTTACCATGTTTTTTCTGCCTGCGTCCATTTGGTGTTTGCTAGAGTATATACATGTACTACTCAATAAAACAGTGAATCCTTAGACATACTATTGCAATGACTGAATGGATGTTTAATAAAAATAGTATTTTATTATGTACGTATATATATACAATGTGAATTTTTACTCAATTTGCAAAATACGTAATAATATGTTATTATGATTGCAGTAAAATTCTACAGATTGAAAGACAGAGTTATAGATAGGCTAGATAAAAAATGTGCGGTTTCTAGAATTTGATTTTAATATTGTGATTTTTTTTTAAATGAAACAATCCTATATAGAAACATCTGCCCTTGGCATGGTGGCACTGTAATGAAAGGGTTGGATTTATCTCCTGAGGTTTTGAGAAGGTGAAATAATAGTAATAATAAGATTAGGAAACATTTACTTCTTTACTTCACTGTTCTTCATTTTGAAAAATTTACAGGCTATAGTGTTTTATAGGAAGTAATTGTAATAAGGAAATAATGGAAGTGATGACACATTTATCTCTAAACCCTAGCACACACAATACATTAATAGTCTATTGTATCAAACACTCACCACCTTTAGGATTGTATCCCTGAAAAGTTTGTAGCTTCCTCTTTTTATCAATAGACATTCACTATTGTCAGCCTGGATTTCTTCTTTAAAGTTCCCATGCTCAAAAAAAAGTGTGTCTTCCTGATTCTTCTTTGAATGTTTGACCTATTTATCTGCATCCACATTAGATCCAAAGTTAAGGTGCGTGCGTTTGTGTGTGTGTGTGTGTTTACCTGAAACAGACCTTATATTCTTTATCCAATTTATCCAATTACAGTTCAAATTAGTTAAACTAGTTAACACAAGACTGGCACTGATGTGGATGAAATAAGGTACTGGAAACGGTTCTGGACTTGATGCAGCCTTTGTCATGACTCTATTACATGAACACAGTTGTCAATACAGAGTCTTTTAACAGTGGGTTTTTATAGTTTTGTATGTAAGTGTGTGTGTGTGTGTGTGTGTGTGTGTGTGTGTGTGCAGGTGTGCAGGTGCGTGTGCGTGTGTGTTAGAAATACTTGTGGGGGCTTTAGTGCACTCTTTTTCGTCTTTTCTTTTTACCACACTATTTGTCACTTCAGCTATTTGTGCATCCAAACTTACCACAGTTGCTCACCACAGGGAGTGACACAGACCTTTAGTTCGTGACTAGAGTCAAAGCCGAGATATGATTTCGTTTCAGGCTAAACAGGCTAAAACTAAAAGAATATTGAAGGTAAGTCAGTATTTCCTGAGTAAACAGTGAAATGAAGTCAGTACAATCTCTCCACACTGACTGATTCCTACTTTGCATATTCTACTAGAGAGTATTGCAGTATTTGAGATGAGTTTATCTAAAAGCATGGTACATAAGTGACCTTATGGCTTAATGGCTTTTTGTAGTTCATCTAAGGTGGAGGATGCTATTGATCTCTCACTTCAGAACATGTACATGTTCATCAAATGTGTTTGGCTTGGGTAAAAAACAACTTTGGTTTGTTACTTATACTGCAAAGAGGAGGATTTTAACTGTGTTTTCTTTCATAAAAAAATGAACCATGCAAACTATGTTATGGAATAAACATCTAATAATCTATTCAATAAATCTAAAACTTAATGAAGTAGCCTGTTAACAACAAAAGTGCATTGCTTTAGGTAGTGGAGTAAACTTTTGTTTGCAGGAACCCAGTGGTCTGAGGTGAGATAATACGCAGTCTGTGTTATGATGACACCTAATGGTGAATATAAGATAAGCACACTGACTTGACAAGCAACATCACATGATGGAAGTTCTATTTTACCAAAAAAGGGGTATGATCTCTCCTTATATATATAAGGAGATACACACACACACACACATATATATATATATATATATATATATACACATACATACACATACATGCATACATACATTCATATATGTATATATGTGTGCATATATATATATAGTCTCTTAATTTAATGCCATTTAACGTCATTTGGCTGGCAGTCAGACTGCCAATCACGACTACATTAACGAATTTCAAAATGAGAGATTAATTTGTTTTTTTGTTTGTTTGTTACTATACATACAAAATATGTGCAGTATATGATGTGTGTGAGAATCTCAGGGGAAGTGAACTTGTGAATAAAGGCTCGTCACTTTGCATGTCTTGAGAATGACATTCAGCTGAGGACAAAAGGATGCGACTCGTCGTTTGTGGTTAATAGGGTGGATTGACAGAGGTGTGAAAAAAAACCTCAAGTTTCCGTTCATGCTTCATGTCCTTCCATGACACTACAGGAAGATGAAATAGTAACTAAGATTTTAAAGTTGACTTTTCTTTTGAGTTTTTCTTACACTACTGTCTAGACTTAATCAAATGGCATAGATATGTGAATGAATAGTAAGCCTAGTTCTACCATTTAGATAATCATGACAGGTGTATAATATTTCAGAAATTATGTTTGTTTGGTAAACAACACAATAACAAAGCAACACTTCAGCTTTTTTGCATGTTCTTTCAATTCCTTAAATTCATTGTGACTTTTCAGCACAAATCAGCAGTTTAAATTCATATAGAGAACACACAGTGTGGTTGAAAAGATTTCCTGTTGCATCAACAAAAAAAACAAAAAAAATAGCAGATGTCATAGAGACGGGAAAGCTGCAGTTGTGAGGTGAGTTTAGAAATGACTTTGTTGCACACGCCCATCCAGTCTGCAGTCTATTTCCTCTAATGTCTCTTCACAGCACAGCAAATACAAAACTGAACTCAGTCTCTAGATGTGCAGCTCGATGGAAAATGTGGCTAATTAAGGTCTTCAGTGTCATATGTAAGTTGTTATACAATTGTCCGAGTAATACTTTCATAAACATTAGTGTATGATTCTAAAAAATCTTTTATTTGTTTATCTACTTTAACAGATGCTATTTGTGCAGCCCAAGATCCTAAAGATGGTAAGACCTTCAAAATTTCATATGTATGTGATGAAGTTTGACCTCATTTGTAGGGTAGTTCTGCATTTTTCTAATCATTAATAACTGTTAGTCTGAAATCAGACTTGGAATGTACTTGCAGTGAGTAAGAATGTGTTTAGTTTGTCTCTGTGATCGCTGTGAATCTGTGCTTGTACACTAACTTCACAAAAATTCATATTTATATACATTTTTAAATATACAAAGTCCGTCAGACTAGAATAGTGTTTAGGAAGTAGAGCATGGTTTAAGTAAACAAGAGGAACTTGAAGTACTTTGTTGTCGAGAGTCTGACAGTTCCTACAATCCTCCCTTACTAATGCAAGTTCATGTTTCAACATTCTGCAATTACAAACAATGTGTTTTCTAAACTGTTGTCCACTGAAGGATGTCCCTGCTCTTGTGTCATCCAGTACATGTGATGCATGTACTAACACCTGATAATATATTGTATAGTTCTGCACTTGCTGAGTGAGAGAGAAAAATGAATGAATGAAATGTCTGCGTTTTTGTTTCAAAATACTGTTAATTGTTGCTGCTTTAACTTCACTATTACCAGTGTTCTGCTCTCATCTAAAATCTAAAATTTTCTCTCATCACCTCTTCTTTCATTCAGCAGTCACACATATGCTCCAAAGTACTCCATCCACTCAACAGCAAACTACCTATGGTAAGATTTAATTTTCAGTTGTTGTGCTGCATACAAGAAAATGTTTTACAACCCCAAAATTACATTCAGCAACATTCTTTGCTCAATGTAAATAAACTTAAATCTCACCATTTTCTTTACTCTTTGTGATTAGTAACCACAGTTTGATATAAAGTGTTCTCTGGAGAGGGTGTCGCCTCCAGCTTCTCAGTCAGTTCAGTTGGTGAATGGGAGTATCTGCAGTGCCATAATGGACTTGAAATTCAACAGACATCCCCTACTTTGGCCATAGATTCTTTAAGTCAGTCTAACAGTGAACAGTACCAATGCAAAACCAAGAGAAGCAAAAGCTCTTTCAGCACAGATGAGTAAAACAAAATAAGATAAATAGATAGACAGATATAGATATACATATAGCATAAAGGTATGCTTACCAGACACATGTAGTGATTTTGTCTCACTCATTCTGTGTACATGTGCTGTACATACATTTGTAACAACTGCAGTGAAAAACCAACAATGCATATTTTAGCATCCCTTTCTCTTACCCTTTTCTGAATCAGTTATTCATATAATTACATTTTTGTCAGGATTATTTTCATTTTTTAGTCGCGTATTTATTTAAGTATAAACTAATAACTTATTTAAGTATTAATATTTTATTTTGGTACTTTCCTTGGTTCCCCAATTCCTGTCTCTGTTGTCCTCTCTTAGACAACCTATATAGTCCAGCATTTACCACATGTCCTCATCAGATTACTATTGTTACCTATGTGTACTCAGCTCTCAGAGTCTCACTTTGCACTCACAGAGTTGAAGTAATATATTTTCCAAAATGCTGAACTTTTCAGTATAGTTATTGAATGAGTGTGAGTTATTGATCTTGATTTTGATATTTTGTTTCATTAATACTTACTTGAGTGGCATGTTGTTATACCCTCAGTGGCTACTTTATGAGCTACATTTTTACAGTCTGTCAGAGTTTACTACCTTTATTAAGTTTACTGTGTTTGTGTAGTTCCTGTGTTTCAGTCTAGTGCAACAGCACCACTGTGACTATGATGCTAAAACATGCATCACTCTATGACGGTGTTAAAAATAAGAACATTACAGACTTTGTAAGGTGTCTGTGATGAGTAAAAACTTCAAAGTAATATTATTCTGTGCTCAAGAAAATGTCAAATTGCTTGTTGCAAATGTGTAAAATGCTAATAATATGTTGTATGGAGATGAAGGTGCCATTTTTGTGTGATCTTGTTATTGTTGTCACTAGAGCCTTAACAAACCTCCAAGCTGCTTTGAATTCAGTGAAACAGCATCTCGCTTCCGACATTTTATGCATTTTCTGTTGAAACAGGATGTTGTGGTAGAGCATAATGCAGGGAGGAATAGGTTAGAAGTGTGCAGTATGTGTGTGTGATACTGGAATATTGGTTAGACAAGGTGCTATTGTTGGCAAACAAAATGGAAAGTCAGAATTACTTGTTTTAATTGTTCACACTGACCACCGGTACACTCTGTTGTGCAATCGTTGAGAAACTTGCCCACACTTCCTTCAAGTTAATACTTAATTTGGGCTACCTCTCTAAACCATGTAAATAATGACATATTGAATAGTTTAATCACTATAACAAAGATTATATCTGTAAAAATATATTACGTGGAAACTGTGTTTGTCTTTCCTTAGAAATTCCTGTTCCATCTTTGAGGCAAGAGACCCAGTGGTTGGATGTGTTCCCTACTGAGAGTTTTAAGCTGAGCTGTGAGATACAGCAAGGCTCTGACTGGACATATACATGGTACAGAGATGAAAAGGAGGTTCACGCTGATAGCACTGTGTCACTTGGCACAAATGGAGCCACTCTTTCCATTAGCTCTGCTTTACCTGAACATAAAGGAGCATATAAGTGTAAGGGACACCGCCAGGACGTGACCAGCAGTCTCAGCAGTGAACTTAGGCTCAGAGTGTATGGTGAGTTTACTTTTAAATTTACATAAATATAATAGCCTATATTTTTGTTGAGATAAATTAAATCTGTAAACTGCTTTTCATGCCACACTTATTTACCCTCAGATGAGAAGCCAATTCCCACACTGACCCAGAGTCCAACATACAAAGTGATGTTTGCTGGAGAGTCAGTCTCCTTCAGCTGTCACATCAGTGTCTCCTCTGGGTGGGAGTACATGTTCTATAAAGATGGCAGTCAACTTAGTGGATCTGGAAACAAGCATTCAATCAACAGTATTACAACAAACAATCAGGGATTGTATACATGTAAAGTAAAAAGAGGCAACAATCAAGTCTTCCTCAGTGATTCTAGTACGAGTATTAACCTTGAAGTTAAAGGTAAGTTTCTGTTGATTTCCTTTAAACATTACATAAAAGTATACAGGAACTGAGTTTCAAACTATCTTAATGCAACACTTCTTTGATTAGTTATGATTAGTTAAGAGATGCTGTTATGACAAAATACATGCACACACACACACACACACACACATATTTTAAAAGTACCGGTACATCTGGAAACTGCTTTTCATGTCATTTTTATCTACCCTCAGATGAGAAACCAATTCCCACACTGACCCAGAGTCCAACATACAAGGTGATGTTTGCTGGAGAGTCAGTCTCCTTCAGCTGTCACATCAGTGTCTCCTCTGGGTGGGAGTACATGTTCTATAAAGATGGCAGTCAACTTAGTGGATCTGGAAATGAGCATTCAATCAACAGTATTACAACAAACAATCGGGGATTGTATACATGTAAAGTAAAAAGAGGCAACAATCAAGTCTTCCTCAGTGATTCTAGTACGAGTATTAACCTTGAAGTTAGAGGTAAGTTTCTGTTGATTTCCTTTAAACATTACATAAAAGTATACAGGAACTGAGTTTCAAACTATCTTAATGCAACACTTCTTTGATTAGTTATGATTAGTTAAGAGATGCTGTTATGACAAAATACATGCACACACACACACACACACACATATTTTAAAAGTACCGGTACATCTGGAAACTGCTTTTCATGTCATTTTCATCTACCCTCAGATGAGAAACCAATTCCCACACTGACCCAGAGTCCAACATACAAGGTGATGTTTGCTGGAGAGTCAGTCTCCTTCAGCTGTCACATCAGTGTCTCCTCTGGGTGGGAGTACATGTTCTATAAAGATGGCAGTCAACTTAGTGGATCTGGAAATGAGCATTCAATCAACAGTATTGCAACAAACAATCAGGGATCATATACATGCAAAGCAAAAAGAGGCAACAATCAAGTCTTCACTGATTCTAGTACGAGTATTAACCTTGAAGTTAGAGGTAAGTTTCTGTTGATTTCCTTTAAACATTTTGTAGAAATATACAAGAACTGAGTTTCAAACTGTTGTAATACAGTGCCTATTGGTCACGATCAGTTAAGAGATGCTGTTATGACAAAATAGACATATGTATGTATATATATGTGTATATATATATATATGTGTGTGTGTGTATATATATATATATATATATATATATATATATATATATATGTGTGTGTGTGTGTGTGTGTGTGTGTGTGTGTGTGTGTGTGTATGTATGTATGTGTGTATATATATATATATATATATATATATATATATATATATATATATATATATGTGTGTGTGTGTGTGTGTGTGTGTGTGTGTGTATGTATGTGTGTATATATATATATATATATATATATATATTTAAAGGTACATCTGGGAACTTCTTTTCATGTCACACTTATTTACCCTCAGATGAGAAGCCAATTCCCACACTGACCCAGAGTCCAACATACAAGGTGATGTTTGCTGGAGAGTCAGTCTCCTTCAGCTGTCACATCAGTGTCTCCTCTGGGTGGGAGTACATGTTCTTTAAAGATGGCAGTCAACTTAGTGGATCTGGAAATGAGCATTCAATCAACAGTATTGCAACAAACAATCAGGGATCATATACATGCAAAGCAAAAAGAGGCAACAATCAAGTCTTCACTGATTCTAGTACGAGTATTAACCTTGAAGTTATAGGTAAGTTTCTGTTGATTTCCTTTAGACATTTCTCAGAATTATACAAGAACTGAGTTTCAAACTGTCTCAAAGCAACACATCTTTGGTCAGTTATGATCACCTAAGAGATGCTGTTATGACAAAATACATATTCCTTCTGCTTTTTTGTCATTAGAGAAAAAGCCAAAGCCCTTGACGACTAAAAGGCCAGATGATGACAAGGTGTACATTGGAGAGACAGTGGTCTTTGAATGTAATGTTGCGATCTCGTCTGGTTGGGAGTATCACTGGTTAAAAAATGGAAGAATGCATGTTAACAGCAGTAGTTTCAAAATTGTTGATGCCAGTTCATCAAACAATGGGTCTTATGAGTGTGTGGCTACAAGAGATAAATCAGAGTACCAGACAGAGCGCAGTGATCCACAGAACCTACAAATATCGGGTGAGTTAAAGAAAATGACTTTGTATTGATTTCTTCTGATGCATATTTAGATCAATAATGGCGTCTTCATCCTTGTTTATGGATTTTAGACATAAGACATATTTCATACAATCTGTAAAGTGACTAATGGGTCTGTGTCTAGAAATTCCTGTTCCAACTTTGAAGAACTTGACCCCATGGTCGGATGTCTTTCCCACTGAGGCTGTGAGCTTGGGCTGTGGGATGGATGACACCTCTGACTGGACATATACATGGTACAGAGATGGACAGAAGATCCAAGGTGATAGAGGTGTGAATTTCGGCACAGATGGAGTTACTCTTTTCATCCATCCTGCTTCAGCCTCACATAGTGGGAAATACAACTGCTCAGCAAAACTCAAGGACAGGACTGTCTACAGCACTACCAGTTCTGCACAAGAAATCAGTGTTTATGGTGAGATTTGTCTCTAAATCTTTTTTTGGCACAATGTTTTGGTGTTTTAACTGAGTTATAATTTTGACTTCTTACACTAGACGAGGTAACGATCTGTACTTTTATAGAATGTGCTTATTTGCTTTCTTGTAAAGAAAGGGGTGAAGAACTGGTCTGGCTCCAACCTAAAAAAAAAAAAAAATCTCTTCAGGAAGTCAATCCTCTCAGCCACATGTGGGACATGTGAAAACCACAAACTGTTCTTTTTTTCCCTTTTTCTTTTCTTTTTTCTTTCTTTTTTTAATAAATACCAAACCAGATTGTTTTAAGTGATGATTAGTAAGAGTTATTGGAGCTGACTAGCCTGAGCATCACTACCTGTTTCCTTGTGCGTCCAGTGTTTATGCTAAGCTAAGCCAGCCATCAGGCACGAAAATGCTACAGATCCTCTCATATATCTCCTTAGATGCATGAGAGAGAGAGAGAGAGAGAGAGAGAGAGAGATTAGTCATTCTTGTAAGAAAGTGATGATCAAAATAACCATTTAACACATTTAGTTAAAAGACAACTTTTCATTATATTAGTCTATGCAGTATGAGTTACATTTAAATGCTATTATACTAATAGCAACGGCATTATTATTACTCCTCAGATACAAAACCAAGAGTCACACTGATCCAGAATCCCCCCAGCAGTCTGATGCACACTGAAGATTTAGTCTCCTTCAGTTGTCACGTTAATGTCTCGTCCGGATGGGAATACATGTGGTTGAAAGATGGCACTCAATTCTCCAATTCTGAGAGTGATTTTAACATCAGTTCAGCGTTGACATCAAACTCTGGGACATACTCATGTAAAGTTAAAAGAGGAAAAAATTCAGTCTTCATTTCAGACCCCAGTCAGGCCATGGGGCTCAGCATTGCAGGTACGTTTTTCTCTCCATTATAACTATTTGTATTTAGAAGCTAAATGTATTTATTAGAGTTTTCTTGTGTTTGCTGCAGAGCGCCCAAAGGCTGATATAGTCCTGTTAACTGGCTGGTCAGAGGTTTTTGCTACTGACAGCTTGGTACTCAAATGTGAGGTGAAGGACAGTGAGGACAAGTGGAACTACACATGGTAATACACCTCTAAAACACCAGTTATTACAATCATAGAAAGTTTTTTAAATACATTCATATTAACTTTGTGGATTCCCACTTCTCTTGAAAATTCAACATACAAAATTTAAACAGGTACAGAGCAGAACAAGAAATCGTTGAGCCACCTGCTGAGAAACACACAGTCACACCACATGAAGACCCAGAGAACAGCCTGTACACATGCAAAGGCCATCGCACAGAGAGACCATTTTACTCAAGAGTCAGTAATGCATACAAGACCAAGAACCTTCGTGAGTATAAGTGAAACTGGAAACCTTTTACCCTCAAAGTATTATTTCTTTTTCTCATTCTTCATTTTTATATTCAATCTGCAGTTTTGAAGAGAAGGGTGCTTCTTTCTATCTCTGGCTGTCTCTTCTTTGGCCTCATCATCGGCATCCTCGGGTGCATTGTCCTCAGATTCATCCGAAAGCCAGGTGTTACTTTAGTTTTGACTTTCATGGGTAGACTGCATGACTGTGTGCTGCTATAATTGTTATGATCGTGATGTGAAAACAATGTGACAGCATGGTTTGCTTATAGATGTAAATGTACAAATAATCACCCGAATCATTGTGGAATTTTGAGAAATTTTATAGTGAAATTCAGCCCATTGTGTAGCTGTTTAACTTCACTGTTCTGGCCCACACTCTCAGTCATTTTGCATGTCAAGAAATTTTCCAAAAACCCACTGGACACAAGTCACTCGGCACCAAATAGCAGGAGACACAATTAATGGCTGGTGAAACATTTAGTTGCTGAACAGCCAAATATATATTTTTTAGGACTTATAAATCAAGACTTAAAAACATCAAATATTAGACTTTCATTCTCCAGGTGACCAGAAACACAACAAATGAATATTGTTATGTAATGGCCAGATGTGTGAACTCTGTGCTACCAGTGTTGCCATTATAAAGTAGTGTAGTGCATGGCATGCACAACCACATTATTTTCACATTATAAATACAAAATACTGGACTTGTCACAGTTTAAGCACAAAATAACAAACAATAACCACTCTGAAACTGTTCTCTCCTTATTGTGTAGCTGGTGATGAAGATAAGACAAATGAGGAAAATCTGTTCATCAGCATGGCTCAACTAAAAAACCGTACTGGTAAACTGACACCATTTCTCATTGCCTGTGGTTTTTTTGGCACTATTTCCTCTTCTGCTGCAGTAACTGTCACACCAGAAACTCATTTCTGGGCTATTTTTGAATTTACTGTTAGTGAAACTATCTAGTGACATTTCATATGTTTGGTTTTGACTGGTGTAGTTTTATTACAACAAACAATCAGTGATAACTTTCCTTCCTCTTTCTTGCAGATGCACCATTGTTGGTTGAGTACGTCACAGATGCAGCACTGAATGCGCCACCTAAGGGTAACTGATCCATAAATGAATAAAACATAAAACATATCACTAATACAGTAGCTAATGTTTACTGTCATTAATAATTAATTTGCTGAACCACAGATGATGCCTACAAAAGTTTGTTTTGTTTCACCTATTATCCAAAACTCAGAGGCTGGGAATAATTTTTGGATTTAGTAAATAAATTAGTATTTCGTTATGAACAGACTTATAAATTGACTACTTGTTTCAGCTCTATTACTATATAGGAATTTTTTATTTAATTTTTTTTATTTTATTCTAAGTGCCCTTCCATCACTGACAGTCTCTGCTTTTCTTGTTTTTTGTTTTAAAAACAACAACAATGTGACCTGCAGAGGGGGGTGAGAATGGTACAGTTTGCAATGAAACAGACCCCCTACCCATAAGCACAGAGGAGGACCAAGGTAATATTACAAATGCAGTTCTCTAATTAAACATTTTCTTTGATGATGACGATTTGTGCTATGCCAGTTACTCCAAAACTGAAACATAATGTATCACTTGTCTATCGTTCTTGTCCTTGTTTTTCCAGCTTTGAAGACTGAGACCAATGATAAAGAAGAAAACAACGGTGGAATGGTTTCCTTCAAACAATGAGCTTGTAGCAGATAATCATCTAATAGACTGGAAGTCTATGAACTTGTATAGGACTATGTAGCAAGTAATGATGATTACACAGCAACAACATTTTTGAATCTACTGAAAAAAAAAAAAATTAGCTATTGCTTATTGCTTATTAACATTGCTTATTACTAGCTGGGCTAAAAAAAAAAAAAAAAAAAAAAGCAGAAGAAAAAATGTAGCCAAAGAGTGATACCAAATGGAGGTCAGCCTTTGTATGGTTGCCTTCATGGGACATCTAAGATTCAGCTTGTCTGGCTCAGCTCCACATACACAGACTTAAAGCCTAGCTGTGTTTTTACCTCATGTTCTAAGGTTCAATATGTAAGTATTAGTATTCAGATACATCTAAAGATCCTTTGTTTTGGCAGCATCCTGTAAAACTATGTGGAGGGGTAGACATTTTGACTTGCCTGCAGTGCTAGATGAAAAAATAATGTCATTAGGATCCATCCTATCGGAACAGGGTGACAACAAACTTCTTCTCATATAATCAAACAGTTGACAAAATAGTACACATTTGCAAAATATCTGTATATATTTCACTTTACTTTGTTGTACAGTACCAGTAGTAATTGCACATTTCTAAATTGACATCATTGTATTGGAGAATTGACTGTCAAAGGAACTGTTAAAATATGTTAAAATATTATTTATGTGATAAGCAACAATCATATACATTGTTGGCTTTCATTTATAGTATACACTGTAAATAATGTGATGTGCAGGGTAATAGATTAGTTCTCAACAGTGTTTCAATTCCTAAAACAAACACCAGATGTCAGTAAGTCCAAACCCTATTTTATAGTATAAATGATTCATCAATGTTATTCTTTTGTTCATCTAAAGTGACCATTTTGATATTGTATTATACACTTTTAAAAATTATAATACTTTGCATAAACCTTTGAAGTGATCAAATAAAAATAAAAAACAAATATACAAACTGTTGCCATGACTGTTAATTGAAAGTAAAACTGATATGCACCAACAAATGTGACAAAATGACTGAAAAATGTGTTCAATCGGTGATTTCAAAAGTAGGTTGGTTTGTAGTTCAGTCAGTGGGGAGGTCTCGTGAGCCTGCAACACTAACAGGACAGGACAACATACACAAAGAAAACAGAGTAATTATCCAGACGAACCTTTGAACCAAAAGTTATTTATTGAAACAAGAAAACTATGTAGACTCACTGCAAACACAAACACTTACTGACGCACATCTACTTGAGAATATCAGCCAATTTTTCCACATAGTACTCGTAGTTCTCCTGACAATCCTCCCAGGGTGTAAAGCTCTGGTCCTCCTTCTCCACATATGTCTCCCAAACATGCAGGAAGTCAGATGGCTTCATCATCCGCAGTTTGCAGCCGGCACTCTTCAGAGCCCTGAGCCCTTCTGCTATCTCTGGCTGCTCCCACTCAAAGAGACGGGAGCAGAAAATTCCGAGGCGGAGCTTTTTGCGCTGCTGGAGGATGTTGGTCAGTTTGGCTGCACAAGCTGCACAAGGACTGGATGATACATACCACGTAACTTCACACTCCTGGGATGAGTTAGGGAGCACCTAGAGATGAAAGAGTACGCATTTATTGAGGAAATAAGGGAGAAAACAATTTTAGAAACAGGAAAATGATTGCAAATAGATATATATCTGATCTCCCATGGGTTTCTGCAGTGAGAACAGCTGAGTCTGAGCATTCATTACCTGTTGAAAGAAGGCCTCTTCAGCATGGGCTGTGGCATGTTCATCCTCCATATAACCTTTCAGAGGCTCTGTGCTGCCTCCTGCTGCGTCCACTCTGAAGCACAACAAGGTTTTGTTCCTCCCTGACGAATACTCCACATTCCTGAACTGAAACTTGAAGTAAAACGGGCTCATCTGCTCCCTGGTAGACAACGAAAATGAGAATCTCCATAAATCTCACATTAAGTGGTCCGCTTCTTTTACAAAGCGCATCTCAAAGGGCATGTTTAACAGCACCTGTTGTAATCATCATTGCGGTTTTTTAGTATATGAAGGTTAGATAAGATTATCAAGGCTAAATGAAAAACACAATTAGCATAACGCATCTGTCAACAATAATTTCAAAGTAATTTGTCACCATCTATTCAAGAAGATGTCAAAATAAATAGTGATGATAGTGAGTCGCTGAAATAGACTTCGGTGACACGGTGAATTATATCTTAATGACACTATCACTGAGTAATCTGGTGTTTCTATAAATATTATTGGCTTTCAAATCAGTCTATAATCTCCAGATATGCCAAGCCTTTCATTATACCCTTCAACAGCCAACTGGATTTCATAAATGAATCTTTTATACCTTTAATATCAAAAGAGATAATTCTCAAAGGTAACAGAAAGGGGAACAGATGCTCAGCAGAGTGACATAGCATCTGTGTCACTTCTGACTCATCCCTATTCTTACTTGGTTAGTAAGGATGGCAGATGCAAGTCATTTGTACCTTTCCTCATTGAAATCAAATGCACAACATATATTAGTTGTAATAGGACAGAATATGGAACGGCAGAACAGAAAAGAAATTATTAAATTTACAGAAGAAAAAAGAAAGAAGGATGTGTGAAAGAACAGAACAATTGTGTAACAGGGACATAATGATTTTAACTCCTGTGCTGTGCTTAAATTTGACTCACCCTGTGACAATCTCAAATGGTGGCAGCTCTATGGGCTGAAACTCTCCATTTTCTTCACTGGTCGCTGCCTCTGCACCCGTTGCCCCTTCACTTTCCCCATTCTTCTGCTCCTCGTCAGGCTTGGGCGGCTTGGGGGTCTTCTCTAGCTTCTTAACAATTTTGTCAGGCTTTTTCACATTCTTTTCCTTTTCTTTGTCCTTCTCATTGTTGGTTTTGTTTTCTACCGTCTTCTCTTTCTTCTTAACACTGAGCCGACTGTTTCTGTCAGCCATGATTTTGTGTAAGTGGGGGGACAGTGTTAAATAAAGAGAGCGAGACAGAGAGAGAGAGAGAAACCGAGGGAGGGAGTTAGTATAAGTGGGGTGATAACCCTGGTGCATTTACAGAAATAGATCCTATTGTGTGCCGTGGCTGGAGTCACAACATGTGCATGTCTGGCAGAGGGCAGGGGTAGGTGGCTCCGTTAACTCACTCCCCCCTCTTTCCATGACCTGGCTATTAAAAGGCCAAACACAAGATTGAGTGCCAGGGTGTTGGATGGTGAAAGTAGGGCAAGACATGACTTATGTTTCTTCCAACCACACTTTATGCCAAATTAAGAAAGGAAAATACCATATTCGTATATAAATGTACTACAAACACAAGGGGTAGCTCTTTAATCCATCAGGCTTTAACTGTCAACAGGCCAGCAACAGGCAGGTTATTAATAACGATGCTTGGTTGTGCATGTGTCTGTGTGTATGGGGTAACCAGGGTTCTGTTGATACTGAACACCACTTTTGTTTGTGCCAGCTCTAATGTCCTGCAGCCCATTAGGCCTTAGCAAAACACCAAGGCCAGCTAAAGGGCAGCCCAACAAGAGGAAGACTGGGTATTGAGCAAAAGGAAATACAAACACACAACATGTAAGATGAGTTATTTGTCTCTGAGCTATGAACAATTTGCAGAAGTGTGGTGGAGTCCAGTGAGCATGTGCCCATGAGCAATCAATCTATGAAATCGCCCTGCATCAATATGGTCCTCTGCTGAGGCCACTGTGTGGGGGAGGGGAAATTGGTTTTGTAACTGTGTGTATTTTTGTGTCTATGTGTGGATGGAAAATGGCTTTCTGCACTGCAGATGTAATAACTTGAGGCATAAGGGAGAGGGCAGGAGGGAGGGGGCAGTTCAATTACAATTTCCTCCCCTCCCTCGGTCTGACTCTATGCCAAGTAATTCATTTCAGAGGCAATTGCCAATAGGACCGCGGCACAGCCTGCTCATCTAACTCGAATGGATGAGCTGTCACAGTGAGGGAGAGAGGCAGCGAGGCAATTCAAGCTGCTCCACATATACTCACAAACAACAACACGCCCATGGAGATGTGCAAAAACACACTTTTCACAGATAAACACAGCGGCACATCCACACAGATATCTAGCAACAAATCTAAATCCACAGACACATCCTGGGGTGACAATTTAAGATCACAGCAATATTTGATAATTATGATCTATGAAGAAAATCTTTTTGTATCTCACAAAGATTAACACGCTTCCTCTGAAGTGGTTTTCAACAACAAACAGCAGTAAATCAGTGATGGAGCGATAGTGCAGTTGGTAGAAAAAGAGAGACATAATCCTAGTGACTCTCCTTATCATCACATCATTTCTAGCCACTCATCTTCAAGTTGACTGATGCTGTTGTTTTAATGTTCTTTATTAAAGACAGAACCTTAATCAGTTCATTTAAGTAGCTTGTACCTTCTGATTCAGTACTGATGAACAAGACTGCAGTGGCTTCAGATAATTTTTTACCCATTTATTTTCTCTAGCCAAACGGTTTTGTGAGCCTGGTTAGCTGTGAGAAAAAGGACAGTGTAGGATGGGACTGCTGTCTTGCCTGCTGACTCAAATCTAACTGTAATGGAATTATTCCCAATTACCCTGCCTCCCCGCTGGCCTGGCCCCAAGTAACAGAGCCCCTGAAATAAATGCGAACACACACCGCAACATTCACAGTTTCTCCATCAAAGCGATGCCTCACAAAAAAAGCACTTTCAAAATATTTCCGTGAGGTTGGACGACACAAAGGCTTCTGTTATGCCACATGCGTTCATTCTCTGCTAGTCTTGTGGGACAGCAGTGTGGGTCAAACCTATTTCAATTCCTAATAGTTCAGAAGTAGAATTGTACATGAAATTGAAAAAGGAAAAAAAAAAGTGCTGATAATAAAAATGAAATGGAAGTGACCTCTATTCTGACGGTGCACACATGGAGTTATAAAGGACTGATGGAGGAAATTATACATGAGTTAGGGACAAAACCTTAGATAGATGTAGCAGATTTCAGCTGTAAGCTCTACTGGTAAAAAAAAAAATGATGTACTTGCATCTGTAAACTGCACACACCTTTATGTTAGGAAGTGAAACTCATTTATTATGATGTCCCAGTGATGAGGAATACATACAGAGAGCAAAAAACAATATGGGATGACATATTGTTCACCCACTGATGCTTTCCTTTAAAAACAACATCTAATGAATTAGTAACAACCTCTAGGGTTATTGTATATTGGTGAAAATAAATCATACGCTACAGTGTGCAATAACTGACCATTTGGTTATTGTTGGTATATCAGGGTTGGCTGGTACAGACAAGACAAGCTGTCTTTTAGGTTAGGAAAATGGAGAGTGAGGGGGTTTATGGTTGTTTAAAGTCCCTGATTGGGCAAAATACTGCCAAAGTAAATATGTCTATTGATCTGCTTCTAGTCTGTATGCAGGCTACATGGAACACACACAGCAATCAGCACCTACTGTAGTCTGTAGCAAACCCTTCTAAGCTGAGCTTCACTCTATCTCAGTGGGATATTAGGACTGTGTTATGTTGCTAGCTCTGTTTCCTCAGAGAGGAACAGAGGTTAGTATCCAAGAAATAACATTGCTGCAGGTATAAAGCTTCAGTTGCTGTTTACTTAAAAGACGTGCTTGACTCTTCGCTCTAAGTCCATAATAATCTGTAATTGGCTTTGAGGTAGATGAGCGTCTCCAGGTTCTTTGGTAAAATTCGACTTCTCTCTGGCCGCAGGCAGCGCCCAGCCGTGGTGAAAATACTCTCTACCACGGTGCCACAAGCAGGTATGGTAAATGCCCTCTTGGCCACTTGGGCAAGCAGAGGAAAGTCAATTGCTTTACGGCGCCAGTAATGCAAAGCGTCCTCATCTGTGGGTTCCTCTCGTAGATACACGGTCAACTCCTGCTCTAGGCTCTTGGCCTGTGTCGCGGGTCTCTGCTTGATGAAAGAGAATAGCTTGCAGGGCCGAGAAAGTGAAGATACCGGCGATGGGGCTGGAGCAGGTGGAGTCTGGGATTGAGTGTGTAGGTCTGTGTTAGGGTCTATGGGGTTGGAAGCTGTGGAATGTTTGGATAACTCCTCTATGAGAACTTGTCTGTGCCAGTCAGGGTTGCTACTCCAAGTGAGCTTGAACTGGGGGTCCAGAGTGGTGGCAGTGATGTAGAGAGGATCCTCCAGGATAGGAGCAAGCCGACGCTCGACAGCTTGGCTGAGGCCCACGAGGAGAGACGGACAATGGGGGGTTGACGTCTCAGAAAGATGCTTGCGAAGGCCCAGCACACATGGAAGGCCCAGGCTGATGGACACATGTCTGTCTGTCTGTGTGTCTAACTGCCTGTCCCCATGCACCATGTCCCAGGCCTCAGTAAAGGGCTCCAAAGTGTCAATGAGTTCCCTTAGAAGGGCTCTCTCTGAAGTCCCCAGAGACAGTTCTCCTGGACCACTCATCTCCTCCAGGAACTCCACTGAGTCCACAAGCCGTCGGAGTACCTGCAATAAAAATGGAAAAAAAATTTAGGGACAAAAGAAAAACTACACTTTATCAGTCTCATAACACTTTACTGTTAATACACATTTATAATCATATATCATATGTATAAACAATTAATAAATGGTTCAAAAAGTTGGAAGTACAGGTTGGAACATTTAAAGTAAACTATTAATGTGCATGTCACTATAACTAGTGATACTAGAGTATAACAGCTGTAATTATACATAATACATAAAAAACTGACAAATTCATTAACACTTTAATGTGTTAATTAATCTGATCGTGATTATATTTGCAAGTTATAAATAATTTATTAAGTGTCTGTTTAATACTAGCAATTAGTAATATTAGATACCTTAAGCTGAGCAGCCCAGTCTCTTACTGCAGGAGGATTATTCTGTGGTCCTCCCATCATCATTCCAGTACCATCAAACACCTGGCTGAGTTTCTCAGGTGGGACAGCAGAGGTAATGTAGTTGTAGAAACAAGCAGCCTTGGCCAGTGTGGAAGAGAGCTGTGGACATGAGCGTAACCCCTCTCTGACACACTGCTCAAGAGAACGAGAGAAACAGTCCACCCGGCAAACACCCAGACCCTGTTCCCACGAGTCCTCCCATTCACTATCATCTCCTCCATCACCATGACCATTCCTGATCCCTTCCTCCACATCGTTACCGTTATCAACCTCTTCATCATTGTTGTCATCTTGCATGTCAGCGAGAGGAGGTGAAACCAGGAAACCTGGCAGACAACATGGCTTTACGGTCGTCGCTGCCAGAAAAGGGTCCGCAACCACGCGGAATGCTCGTCCCGACACCCCATGAGAGTGGCATACTTCATCAAAATCTGACAGCACACGATTCCCAGAGCTGCCACCAGTGAGAGGAAGACATGCCAACAGAGCTGAACGCATCTGCCAGTCAGATGTAAGAAAATGGCAGGTAACACCGAGGTACCTAGGGAGAGAGAGAGAGTACTAAGCACTGAGAACATCAAACCCAGCTGGGATCGTGTTGTTTGTGGTTGATTTTACCTCCTTACCCTGATGTGGCTCCAGAAAACCCCCTCCAGAGATCTAGGCTGAGGCTGAGGGCATGTGCTGAGGACAGGGCTTGACGAGTAGTCAGCTGGACTTGGTAGGCGTAGGCTGGGAGAAGCTGACTCTGGATGTAGTGCTGAGGCTCTGGAGTGTAACGTGGTTCCAGGAGCTGCAGCAGCTCTCTGAAGCCTTGATTTTCCACTATGGACACTGGCTGCAGGTCGTGCACGATCATCTTAGCTATAGCCTCAGAGATCAAAACCTATGGTGACAAAAACACACAGTAAATGACTGAGATGATTTTTATCATAGTTCCACATTAATAATGCAACATAATGGTTACATGATTACACAAACAGTAGGACACTTATTTACATCTCACACACACCTGACGTGGGTCATGTCTGTCAAACTTGGCCACCCCTCCTCCAGAGCCTCCTCCTACTCCTCCCTCAAGAGTTCCTATTCCTCCAACACCTCCTACTCCTCCTCCACCACCACCACCTCCCACTCCAGTGCTGATGGGAAGTGAGTAGCGGGTATTCCCTCCATTGTTGGTGAAACTGTGCAGGGAGACAGAGGAGTATCCCTCTCTCTTCATATCCTTCCTTTTCACAAAGTCATCATACATAGCCTGATGCTTCCGCTGAATGACAGAGAAAGACAGGGATACAGTGATGTTACTGGTTGACAGGTGGAATAATTCAGCATTAAGGATGTATACATCTCTTTATCACTCTCTTTATGTCTTGTCTGAATATATGGAGAAGATACAGTAGACAGGCAGGTTTATGCAGCTGACGCTCGAGAGTGTATATGAAAAGATGCTGTAGGGCCAGCTGTTTGAGATGATGCTGACACAAATGATAAAGCTGAGAATAAGTACAAAGGATTTCTCCTTTCACGTTGACAAGCACAAAACATTTTATTTTCAAGTCATTACCTTGAGATGCGTTACGAAGTTGGACGTGACACTCCGTTTCGCCTGGATTCTGGTGCCACAAGCCTTGCAGTTGGACTCGATTTTGCCATTTTCACCTTCAAACACAATATTAAAGTAATCCAGAATAGATACCTTCGAAACTGACGCCATTGAAGCCAACTGTTCCTCTGCTCCGGAGTGAAATCAACTTGCGATCAAGGGCAATCTGAGTCTGATGTATCAGTCTCACCTCGGCTCTAATCATGAGCGCAGGCCAGCGTGTTTACTTCCCAATCCTTGATCACACATCAACAAATGTTGCTGCCAGTTGCGCAGACAAAAGAAAATTGAATTTCCAGCAACATCAACAACAACAAAAACGGAGTAGCGTCGCTTGCGCGTCCGAAATCGGCCACAATCTGGCAACACGGGCTGCTGCAGATGTCTGAAAACATCAATAATATAATAGTGAGGCTACATCCGTTGTTTCTGCGCTCTCACCCGTCGATCGGACGCAAGTGGACGACAGGCAGAGCATGTAGACAGCATTATAATTGGACCAGGAAGTACACACACATAAACGGTAGTTTCGGATCCCATTTCGACAGTTCCCGGTAATGTTCGGCTGTCCTCAGTCAAGCTGCTTGGATGTGAGGGTGGCGGCGCTCGGTCAAATGTTTTCAGTTATTCTCATGTCGTTATAATAAAAAGAGGCGGGTGTCTATTCTGCTACAGCTGCATTTCAAACAGGGATTGAATACAAGGCCGGATTTCTGTATTTTGTAGTATAATACAAATAGGCCTATTCTTCAAAATTAATCATAAGTCTTGTAATTTTTCGTATCCAGATTTTATTAAATACCATTTTGTAGTGCTGCCTAAATAGGAACCCTTTATAAATACTTAAGAATTTATAAGTAATGGCTTTATGAATGGTAAATAAATCATTCACAAATTCAATGAATTAGTCTCATTTTAATCCAATAATCAGAGCAAGGTTTGAGTTGCCAGGTTGTGAAATATACCCTTAATGTATGGACTCCAAAATTTCATCCAACCCTTGTCTTTTACTATTTTTATCTCCATCTCTTCATTTCAGTGATTGAACCTGCTAAGAGCGACAGTTGCGACTGCCAATTTTACTGTGCGGCATTTCATGGTATAAATAAAATCCATCAATCGTTAAGGACTTCCAAAAAACAGTTGAGACAAACCAGTAAACATGCATAACATAAAGTCTAAAGCTCTATAGACATTTCAAGCATACAATGCTGTTAAACACTGAGTAAAAGGCTTGTTGATGTGTGACCCTTTTACTTCCTAGAAATAGACTTCAGAGGATCTGGATCATAATGTATTTATAATCACAACTGCATGTCTACCAAATACAAAAAGAAACTAAAGAAAAACTAAACTACAGGTCTTTTTTAACATATAATGGGTCTAAAGTGCATCAGTCAATGATTTATTAATAATTTAAGAAACTCTGAGTTTCAACAAACTATTTTCTGCTTTATTTATTGAAAATGTTTAAACAAGTTCTGTTTATTTTTACGAATGAATGTTTTACACACTACAACACAGATTTAATTGATCCTGAGAAAGGCGGCATTCGCAAACAGTCAAAACAGCACAAAACAATAAATAATACTAATTATGCTGGAACAGCTACGTCTATGATCTTCACTTAGAAATCCATTGGTTAAAGTTCATCAAGGCCCTGAAGTGTAATCTAATCACTCCGATCATTTTAGCCTTCTGTGGCTGTAGACTTTCGTAAGGTCATCCCCAAGTTTGCCCTGACAGTGTTATTTACTCTGCCACCTTGTCAACCTGCTCTGCTGAGGTTTTCTTCTGGAGATCGTGTTTGCTTTTCATGCTGTTCATCAACTCCTGTCTCGTGTTCAGAACTGCAGTCTGAAGGGTTGCAATCTCAGCAGACAACTTGATAACTGTAATGTGACAAGAGAAAAGACAGAAGATGAAGGATGAGGACAAGGATTTAATGGTTGCTCACTAACGCACACATGCATGAAAATATTGCATGAAAAAATACAATCACACTCTTCTTCTTTCTTTCAAGTGCTATTTTGTGTAAAAGGTTGAAAAATGCGAAAATGAATATATACACGGTTCAAAGGTCAACTTGAAAAGTTTTCTGTTTTTGGTTATGTCCTCTTCTTTCTACACTCAGTATATGTTTTCTCATGTTTTCTTTTTTTATGCATGAGGCCATATGAAAATAATGAGGTCAAACTTTAGAAATCTCTATAGTGTTTAACTTTTAGAACCACAGACTTCACCTTGCTCCCAAATGCAGGTTTAATGGTGGTTCCTGGTCTCCTTAGAGAGGAAAGAGAGGTTGGATCAGGGAAGCAGAGATCCTCTCTAAATTTAAGGTTAGACCTAACACTTTCCTTTTTTATATAAACCTTCTGGGCAGAGCTGGTTGAGATGAGGCTGGAACCATCCCCTTGATTGTGCTGCTACAGACCTAAATTGTTGAGGGAACTGCCAGGACACACTGAACACTTCCTCCTCTCATGCATTTTTGTCACACTATTGAATGTTATTAACGCTGTATCATATTAATTGGTGCTGCTATTGTTGTTGCTGTTGACTGATAACTGATAACACCATTACATTGCTATTATTACTGTCACATTCACAACTAATCTAACAGTATAACTCCTCCTGGTCTGGTCTGTCTCTACCCTCTCCATCCTCTTTCTTCTCCATTTCTCCCCTTTCAACCAAAAAGGTTAAAAGGAGAGGTATCTTGTTAAAAGGGAGTTTTCCATCTCATTTGGTTCTGTAACATTGTTAATTAAAAAAAAATCTAGCTACAACACATATTATGGTTTGACCTTAAACGTATGTGTGTGTGTGTGTGTGTGTGTGTGTGTGGCCATGTGACATCATACCTTGCGTGAATGACGACTGTGCTTGTTTAAGAGCTTGTGGCACCAGAATCCCAAACCACTTCAGCGGATCTTGCTGAGGATTCTGGTCACACCTTTTTACTGGAGTAATTTCAGCAGCTTTCTCACCACTTGCTTTCTCATTTGTGTCATTTGTTGTGATATCCTTTTTAGGTTTGTTTCTTCTCCTGACACCTGTGACATTAAATCATACAATTCATTTGACTAAAAAAATCATATGTGAGCAAGATATTTTTTTAACATCACATTACTGTGGCAGACTCACCTTCTTCCTGAGGTCCAATGGCCTCTATGGGCTTCACATCTTTTCCAGACTCTTTACTTGGTGTAATTCTTTCTGTGCAGAACTCTGTCTCACCTTTGTCCAGTTTTCTGTCAATCACAAATCCCATTTATAAAAAAGTACCCAAAACTGATTGTATACTTTGATTCACCTTGGATCTCCATGAATTTCTCACCTCGCCTGGACACAAACCAGTGGCTCGATCTCACTCGCATACTGAAGTGCAGAAACTTGCTTGTTTCCCATGGAATATCTTGCCTTGGATATGGAAAACCATCCCTGTGAGGAACACAAAACACAGGACAACTTCACATATTAGAGAGAAAGAATAAGACTGAGCTGACAACAAAATAGCAGCTAAGATCAGTATCCTGCTAATGGAGTCGACACATGATTAAATATCAGGTTGGGGTTCAGAGTCTTGGTAAAAATATTTAAGAGGAAATCAGAATTGGAAATGAGAAATGATGCAGAGAATTGATTAAATCTGGCTGTAATTAATGCGTTTACTTTGTTAACATGGTAAGAAGGGAAAAAACAGCTGTCAACACATATTCATTTCATGATTCATCTGTTAATACTTTTGTTGGGGGAAAAAAAAAACAGGAAAATACTGACTAAATTCCCACAGCTGAAGTTAACATATTCAAACTGCTTGTTTTGTCAAACACCCAAAATATAATTACTGTCAGATCTGAGTAGGTAGGGCCAAATGTTGACAGGTTAAATCGCACAGACTGTATCTTTTCAAGCTGAGAAATATATAACGATAATACAATAGAATAGAATGGAACAAAATATAGGAAAGGCAAGCGCCAAAATAGAGGAGTGCACATTTTCTGTGCTACCTGCTCTATGAGAGAGTTGAGAGCAGCTCGTTTCTCCTCCAGTAACTCCAGCTGTTCCATGAAACGAAGCAGCTTCTCGTCCAGTGACTCAGACGATTCCTCCTGTTTTGACACACCCATGTCGGCTTTAAGTACTAGCTCAAGTCTTCAGAAATACAGCTTTACCGCCGTAATTATTAGTAAGAAATAGCTATACAAGGTTAGAATCCAACTGTACACTACTACTTCCGTTTATTATCACGTGGTACAACTCGTCACATGATTTAGGTCACATGCACATGTAATACTCACCTCCAACACTCAGCAACAAAGAACTGTAAAAATAACCATGTAATGAGCATTGTATCCATACACGTGACATTTTAGATCATTTCAGGTAACTTCTATGTATCTGCATGGCATAATGGTAGCCATTTTTTAGAGTTTGTATATTAGTTTATTATCTCTATCACGAATCGTTCATCTTGCTTGCTTATTGTCAACACAGTAATTTTATATTGGGCTTTGATTTCATACTAAGTTGATGAACATTTCTATCTTTAAACTTTCAAGAATTTGAAAATAATTTGAAATAAGATACAAAAAGGATGAAAAGGAGAAGTTCCCATACCGGGAGTCGAACCCGGGCCGCCTGGGTGAAAACCAGGAATCCTAACCGCTAGACCATATGGGACAATGTGTTTTGTAAAAAGAGCTGCAGGCTTAAAACATTTCTGACGGGCTTCTCAACATTCTTTCACTGGTACATATACTGTCTGTATTACATTTCCTTTTTGAATGCAGTTGTGTAAAGTATCAAAAAGTTTCAACGTTAATACAGAGACTGCCGTACCCTCAGCTAACTTGCCAGCTAGCTGCTAAAATGTACACTAAAATAAGGTATTTATAACCCATCATTTCACGTCAAGTCAATATTTCACTAAATGAGCAGACATGTTATAGATAACTGGGTATAACAAGGAAAGGAAAGAGGTTTTGAAAATCTTGTTACTGATATGGAGGACACTGCGCGTGCGACAACATCCATCTGTTTCTATTAGCTAAACAGATGTGTAACCGTGGCTAACACTTCATAAAGGCTGCAGCGCCGCAAGTAGACATGACTCCCAGTAGCTCGCCGTGATCGTATAGTGGTTAGTACTCTGCGTTGTGGCCGCAGCAACCCCGGTTCGAATCCGGGTCACGGCAGGGATAATCTCCCTGACACGGCTTGGGACGAAGTTTTTTTTCCTGTATCACACAAAAATTTAAAACATAGTACTTTTAATGAATCTCCAACTTTTAGCGTAAAATTAGCAGTTTACACTGAGGGCTTGAATACACGCATTCAAGTAGCGCGTAGCTAATGCTAACAGTTTATAACTTTGAATTCGCTGCCTGTGCAGCAATGGTGAAGGTGGCGGTAAATGAACATATTCAAACACAGCATAGAACGGGAGTAAACGTACAAAGACTTATTCCAAAACTTGAAATATCTTAATGGAAAAACAATTATTTATTAATGCAATAACGTTGTAGTGAGCCCCGTAACTCACCCTTCACCCACTGTTACAATATAATACGACCCTGGCCATGAACATAGGGGCGGTGTTTTAGAATGAGAAGCGCTCTCTCATTGGTGGTTGCTAGCAGCAACGTCAATGTTCCGAGATAAACAGCCAATCAACGAGCCGCAAAATCGCAAGTGTTTGTAGCTCTATGTGTGCAGTGTTCTGATTCGTCTTTACAATCAAAAGTTACCGCCCTACGATGGTGAGTTCCGGTTTGACTTGGTCTGCTCGGATGTAGCGTGCAGTTCAAACAGCAGCAAACTACTGTATCTCTAGGATAGTAATATATCCATATCTTTATTTGTATAATACTCTTATTTAATATAAAGGCTAACCTGGAACAGCTGGACACCTATTTTAATAGCATCACTGGTAAGAACAAAAGACACATATTAAATTACTTATTATTACATAAAAGACACAAATTTCTTTTGCTTGCTGTTGAGCTCCTTTAATAAAACTTAAGTTAATAAATGTGTGATCAAGGTCTAACTAATGACTAACATTTAATAGCCTTAATACTCATGCAATGCAGACACTGCTCATTCACTGAGTAATCCGACTAAAAAAAATACATTTTAAATATTTGTTTGCATAGATCATGGACGCCTCTTCAGCAGCTGGAGTTCTTCATCCCTACTGGCCAAGGGACCTTTTGATTCCCACCTATGTTGCCAATGACCGATCTATGTCTGAGATCTTGGTATTTTTGTTTTCTGTGTCTGGGGTGTTTTTGCTTGTGACCTGGTTGATCACTGGCCAGAAAGGTGCGGTCAGACTAGGGACATGGAGGCGTCTGGCTGTGTGCTGGTTTTCTACCTGTGGTTTCATCCACGGTGTCATTGAAGGCTGGTTCTCACTGTATTATGATATTATTCCAGGAGACCAAAGCTTCCTGTCACAGCTCTGTGAGTGCAAACAAACAAACACATTTTAAAATTGAGCACATAAACATTGTATGCTGCATTTTGAGACTGTTATTTCATTTAATAATATGTTTTATTTTTCTCTCACAGGGAAAGAGTACTCCAAAGGAGACAGTCGATATGTTATGTGAGTTAATCTTTGCACAAAATTATGCAAAACCTTTGTATAAAAAGAGGCAGCAATGTTGAAACTAATGATTCCTTGTGTGCATGTGTTCTGTTCCATCTAGAGCTGATAACTTCACTGTCTGTATGGAGACTGTCACTGCTTGGTTATGGGGACCATTCAGTTTTTGGGCTGTGTTTGCTTTTATAACTAACAAGTCCTATAGATATGTTCTGCAGCTCATCATTTCATTAGGTAAGAATTTGCAACATCTCCACTTAAACCAGGCCTTACTAAGGTTTGTAAAACATATTAGATCAAAGGGATAACCTAAATGTTAGTGTTCAAGCTGCTCTATTTTCAGTAGCATCTTAATTTAAAACATGATTACCTGTATATAACTGTTACTAGACCTACAGTCATCTGGGAAAGTACTCCTTCATCTTCTAGGTTCATAGAATCTTAAGAATCTCTTCTATTAATGATATCAATATGTTCAGTCTTAACACACAGTCTGATTCCAGGTCAGCTGTATGGAGCGGTGCTATACTTCTTCACAGAGCACAGGGATGGCTATGCTCACAGTGAGTTGGGACATCCAGTCTACTTCTGGTTCTACTTTGTGTTCATGAATGCGCTGTGGATCATCATACCTCTGGTGCTCATTGTGGATGCATGGAGACAGATGTCAGCAGCCCAGACACACACCGACAACACGAAGTCGCACAAGTCCAAGAGAAACTGAGCAACTGGCAGAACAAGACAGCAAAACTTCAGGATCCTGACTACAGGATACAAAGAAATAGAGAGCACACACTTTATATTACTTTGTATTTTGAAACCAAGATTAGGCAATATAAATGCTGACTTTCAGAACTGTACATGCCTCTTTTACCCATGTACCTGTACCTGTGGCACTGCATTTTAAATATGAATATCAATAACTATTGGCAAACTGAACATTTTATGTTAAAGTGCAGTTGGTTCTGTGAGCATATAAAGCTCTGGGTTGTATACATTTGACAAATTTGGAAAAATAAATCATTTTTCACACTATGTACCCTGTTTTTATAGATTACACCTGTGTTATAATTACCCCTAATTACAAATAAATGTATTATTATTTTAAATTATATTGCAGTTTATTGAATTGATTTGTGGTTACTAGGGCGGTGTCTCATGAATAAACATGTATAACTAAATTAGTCCTTCATTCGGGAGCAGCTCTGTTACACGAAATATATTGTTATTTTTCACTCCTAGTCTCGGTAACGAAGCGGGGTTTGTTATAGCTGTTTATAAAAGCTGCAATTAAACACAAAGGCTGTAAAGTATTTAACTTTTGAAAGAGATGTATTTACGCGGACTTTGTAGTTTTTTACTTGAAATTACGCTAAACTGATAATGACAGAAACCACCATTTTCCGTGCAATTACATATTATGGTTATTAAAACCCCGCTGTTAGCTTAGCCACCACGCCGAAATAGCTCAGTTGGGAGAGCGTTAGACTGAAGATCTAAAGGTCCCTGGTTCGATCCCGGGTTTCGGCATTTTGTCACTTCTCGGCAGATACAGCCTTTCCACCCAACTGCACGGTCCTCAGAGTGAGTTATTACACTATTCACGAATGACTCTTGCCAATCCTGTGGCTGCCAAAGAGAACTACATCATTTGATTTATGTTTTAATTACCTGGTCCGTATCTCTCGTCTCCCCGGATCCATCATTCCAGCGCCAATCAAATCACCGCCTCCATCTTTCCCCCGTCCAATCACACGGCCCGCTCCATCTTTCTCATCGAGGATGCCGCCGGACGACTGAAGCATCCGACTGACCGCTACAAGCGTCCGACTGACCGCTACAAGCATCCGACTGACCGCCAGACACCTTGAAAAAACAGGCTTGTTGTTCATATTTTGTCAATGCGGTGTCTTAGTTTTTGTGTTTCGCTAGCTGCCGGACAGCTCGCGGAATTCAAATAACTTACCTACGAACTTTGCTAGCGGTTTGCTATAGCTGTATTTTATTTATTTATTTTTAGCTGAAATGTTGTCTAACTAAAGGCTAAGCTAGAAGCTCCTGACTATATATAGCATATAATATATATTCAGTATACAAAGACCGTAATTATGCACTTGTAAAGTAAACTGTACTATCCGGTGTTGTTTAGTTACGTTTACATATTAAGATAAGCTGTCGCTCATTTTGTCAAAGAAGTTAGCATAGACGAGGCAAGGTGCCGTCTATCTTGACTGGCAGTTCAGATTATTTTTAGTAATGTGTATGTCAGTAATAGAAAAAGGGTCAAAATTGCTATTTCTAGTAGCCTTGGGGTAAATTGTTTGCTCTAAACCCAATCAAAGTCACCTGTCTGGAAAGGTAAATACTGACACAATACCATTTGACTCCCAGACACTCACCCTAGAGTCCATTTAGATGCAGTGTAAGAATCTCTAGCTCATCTGCTTTATATTATTTCATTGGGCATATTACTGTGACCTTACTTATGTGTAACTGGGTTAAAAATGTTTCCCTGACATTCCCCCACAATTTTTGTGTAGCCTACAGTTTTTGAGATTTCCCACACCACTGTGGGCATCAGGTGGTGTGAGAGATGACCACTGTTGTGGTCATGAGAAGCGGTCATGAGGATTGTGTTGATTGTATCTGATGTTTATTACAATGACAAACAACCTTACATGCCCTGTATCCTGTCAGCAGACACACATGGCTTCACAAAAGTCGCACAAAGCCATTTGTGACAGAGATGCCCTCTTCAGAGAACACTTCATGTATATGTAGATATTATTTGTCTGGTATATCTTAATGAATATATTGCAGGGTCATCCACCGGGTAAAGTGGACGCCACCATCCCTGTCCAGAGGAATGATGTTGTCCCTTCACCCTCATTAAGTACACCCTCCACCTCCAGGAGCAGTGAATTACTACAAAAAAGGGGGAGGAGTGGCTACTATAAATGAGAAAATTGCAGGCCTGTTCATTATATTTAGTGTTTCTAGGTTCATATTTAAAAGTTTCATACTAATAAATGTTTATAATGTTAATAAATGTCTTATTTATATTTAGCGTTAATAATTGTAAGTGTTCACATTTTGTGTTAATAAATATATTTCTTTGTGAGATTGATTCTGTAGTGTTGTATTCATTTACAGTGAGTACTAGACTACATGTTTAATGTAATGATATTCAGAATTGAAGCACTTAAAATATCAAGAAGCTGCTTGCAGTCTGAATGAACCAGCATTAAGATTCAAGGTTCAAAGTGTTTACTGTCATATGCAGCGACAAGAAAAAAAAAAAAGCAAGTTTTCTCAGTGCAATGAAATTCTTTTTTTGTCCACACTGATGCAGGGTTGTATATAAATAATCCAAAATAAAATAAGACAGAAATGTAAAATAAAAAAAAAAACATTAAGAATACTACAATAAGTAAGGAAAGTAAGGAAGGAAAAAATATCTCATAATTATAAAAATAATAATAAAGATATTTACAAACACCAGGACTCACCTGGCCCTTCTACACAGTCTTATGGACAAGATGGCGGCAGAAGTGCAGGATTAGTCATTTTGAAGATGGCAGCTGTTACAATCCACAGCAGCCTCTTGAAATCATAATGCACCCTGAGAGTGAGGATGACTCATCCTCTGAGGAATATGAGACTGACATGGAGGTCTCAGATCTAGAAACAGATCAGCTGGAGTCCAACTCAGATTCATTTGAAGAGTCATCTGCTCATCATCAGTCACCAGTCATCAGACTCCTCTAGAGATGAGAGTGGAAAGATGGATGAAGATGGATGGGTGGGATGAATCTCAATAAATGGGAAAATATTTTGGTCATCCTCAAACACTGTGACACTGCTATGTCCCAGCAGCCCGGGGTTTGATCCCAGGACCTACGCATTATGCCATTGTCCAGTGACCCAACTGCTGCTGACCGATAAAATCTTGCAGCAAATTGTGGGCATGATTAATTTGTGCGGGAGATGATCAATTGCAGACTGCTGAGATATGGACATAGAAGAACTGCGGGCCTATGTGGGGCTGCTCATTTTGTTTGGTGTGTACGGATCAAAAACTAATCATCCCTGAACCTCTGGACTGAAAAATCAGGACAGAGCATTTTCCAGGCTACAACGTCCCACAAGGGATTTCATCACACCAGCCGAGAACTGCGATTTGATAACAAGTTATCCCGACCCCGTGATGACAAGCTGGCTGCTTTCAGGAAAGTCTGGGGTATGAGGACCCACCGTCTGCCAATGCTGTTCAGCCCAAATAGGGACATTTAATTAATTAATTTTCAAATCTGACACTAGTAAAAATAAAAATGCATGAAAATTAATGTGTTGTAGTACGTCCAAATTGTAGCTACTACTGTAACAGTGCAGTAGTAGGCACTCAGTGGTACACAGTGAATACTATGATGCAGCCAGAGACTACATAGGGGAGACAATGAAACACACAGGTGTGACACATTAGGACAGGTGCAGGTAATCAAACAGGCGGGAAACACAGAGGAGTAAGAAGTGAAGCAACCTGAAATGAGACATGATTTCAAAATAAAACGGAAAACTTCAGGAACGAGATGTTACAGTAATGATATTCAGAACTGAACTTTAAATATCAAAAAGGTGCTTATAGTCTGAATGAGCATTACATCAGCATTACAGTACAGTATAAATGATATAACTCCTCCACATGGCCATAAGAAACAAAGATTTTAGTAACTTACTTTAACAACAAACAAAACTTTTTGAAAAGATAAAGAATTGGAACGAGTTGAGCAAGTAAAAATGAAGTCTGCATTTGTTTTTATCCAGGTCTGGATTTGAACTGGTGACTTGCTGGAATTTCTTCCCCCTTTTTTGTCTTTCTTTCTCTACATCTTATACAGATTACCTACAAGCGGATGGTCTGTAGTTCTTGCCCCAAAGGCATCCTGGCTCCATCTTTCAAGCACCAATAAGATCAGTGTGTCAAACTTGGCCATGAAACGAAATTAGATTTGGAAATCTGGACATCTGTCCAGATTTCCAAAAGGCAGCGTCTCTTCCGAGCTCCACGTTAGTCCATGGTTCATTTCCAGCTTTGTAGTGCGTATCCTCAATCCTGTTCTCTGGTATGGTGTTGTGTATGTTTATGGTGCAGCTGTCAAAACCTACTAACATTATGCTTGACACATGACGGTGGCTTGTTAGGTACAATAAGCTATTGTGTTTCGCAACTGGGTCGGATCACTTTCACACCTTAAACGAACAGCACCAGGGTTCGTATGATACTGCACCAAGACCAGCTCTTCAGCTGGGTCTCAGTCCGCTTGTTTGGTCTGAAACAGAGTTCGGTGGTTTATATTCACACAGCCCCAAAGGTCCAGTCCAAGGGAGCAAACGAACTCGAGTGTGTTTTAATTGGACCAAATGAGGCAGGTATGAATATGCCCTTAGTCTGCTCACTTGCTTGGACAGTTGCACCATCTGCCATCTTAGGGGTTTGAGAAGCTAAAACATAAAACAATTATTTGAATTTACTGAATAATTAGTTTTAGGTTTTATAGAATAAAGTGATAGATGTAATGAATAGATTAAATTATGTTGTATGTATGTATGTAATAATGGGCTTGGACACAAAGAGAAGATTTAAAGGTCTGGTTCACTCACGGGTTTCAGCATTTGGAGTCTTTTCAGCAGAGGGAGCCTCTGCACCAAACTGAATAGTCCTCATAGTAACTATGCTTCACACAACTGACTTCTGCCACCTTGTGGCCGACAAAGAAAACTACATCATTAGTTTCATTCGTGGCTTTCAGGTATTGCATTCAGAATATGACTGCCAGCCGTGGAGGAGTTATTCAAATCAATATATATACTATTTATCATTAATTATTGACATAATTGATCTTAATTAATGAAAATGCAGCGAATCCTCACACTTGAAAAGCTGAAACCATGAAATGTCACTCAGCTCATGCTTTGCATGGAAAATTTGAATTCGAAAAGTAACTACAGCTTATATTGGATTGAAAAGTAGTTGAGAAGTAGAGAGGCAGGAAGGAGAATACTATAGTCAAATTCAGTTCCCTCAAACTTGCATTTAAGCACTTTAGAAGAGAAAATGAAAATCCACTGGATCACATGACCTCCACACTGACAAATGAGTACACTGCTGAAAAATACATTTTTGGCAAAGTTTTTTTTTTTTCTTTTACTTTGAAGTTACATTCAGGAAATTTCTTCACAGGCAGCAAAGAGTACAGAGGCCTCATGCATCAGCAGATGAATGGCTTTAATTCTAAGTCGAGGCAGTGGCTGCAGATGCACTTCCATATTTTATGTTGAATCGGGAAGAAAATTGAACCATTATCATCAACACCTGATGATAAATTCAAAACATTCTAAACTTTAGCTGAACATTTTGCTAAGTCTCAGTCCCAACTGTGCATTTGTCTCTTTCTCTCGACTTGCTATGTCTTTCAGTGCCTTAATAGCAGCAGGTGAATCCGGCTGCAGCTCCAGCAGTTTCCTAAACGCTTGTTTGGCCTCCTCCAGTTCATTCACCATCTGGCAGGCCTGACCCAGTCGGTACCAGGCTTTGGCGCCACATGGTTCCAGCCCAGTGGCCTTAGCTGCGTTGGCCTTAGCCCGCTCTGGTTGTTTCAGTTTGAGCTGGCACAAAGACAGGTTTGAGTGGAGCTCTGCTTTGATGGTTTTGAATTCACTAACTGAAGGAAGATACTGTGTTTTATCACTGTTGTTTTTGTCGCTCTGCTCCTCTACTTCTCGTTCTTGTCCTTTTTTCTCCAACTCTCTAACACGGTCATAAAGAGGAATGAGGAGTTTGATGGCTCGGCTGTAACTGTCTGCAGCTCCCCACAAATCCCCACTCCTGAATCTCACTCCACCCCTCTCCTTGTGTGATTTCACCCACTCCCATTTGTCACTATGAGGGATCTCCCAGGATTCCTTGCCTGGCGTGAAAGCCTGGAGTTCAACTGTTGCACATAAGGGCAGGTTTTCCTCTGCAGTCCGTGGATCAGAGATCTCTGGTCCATTTCCAACAGGAGAAAGTAGTATCTGAGTAGTAAAACACAATGTCACATATACTTAAAAAAATAGACACATGATTCAGATTATGTTGCATGAATACATGTATACATGTATGACAGAGTATGACACCAAAGGTATCTAGTATAGTCTAGCTTTTAGTTTCACATTCACAAGGGGTTTTAAAAAGAAATTTAATTTTGGAAGTAACTAACACTAAATTTTTATTACTGTCAATTCCCCTCAGTCTTACCTCACATTTCTCTCCAGCTCTCATCCCCTCCAAACATGCCTCTGTGATATCACACTGACCCTCCCCCAGTCTCAGTGTAGTCCAGTTATCCAGCGGGACCTGCAGCACCGAGTCCTGACACCGCGGAAAGGTTGTTTCCATCTCAGACAAGGAGAGGTCAGGTTGGACCAACAGCTCCTCATCTTCCTCATCAGATACCGAACTCTCGGTTTCACCTGCGTTTTCTTTCAGCCGCACTCGTACTCGACACAGTGAACCCAGCCTTGGACGTGCTAAAAGAGACAGACAGGATGAAAGCTGAACATTTCTTTGAACATTTCTATCCTAAAATTACTGACTAAAAATTCTATCTAAAATTGTAAATGCTATGATCACTTATAATGAGGAATGAAATAATCTTAAAAAGCAACTTACATGACACAATTCTTTGGCTGTCCCTCTGCTTGACTCTTTTTGTTCGATTTTTCTGGACTTTCCAGGGACCTTTGGGACACACTGACACCCAGGATGTGACATCAACACCGTCACGATCGCCATTACTAAGTAGTGTTTCCACAGGGTGAGCTGGATCCATCTCTGAATTCACAAAAGCATCATCAATATCCATCATAACATAAATGGCAAGAATCATTTAGCCACAGTTTTCCAAAACATAATAAATACTTGTGTTGTCTTTTGGGACTATGTTAATCTGTGTGTACATTCAGTTGGTAATTTAACCAGTTGTGCTGAGTCATGGTCATTTTGGAGACTGTAGCTTGTCATGTTTTGTAGGTTATAGTTAAGCTAAGTTATTGCTCCACAATCTATAATAGTAACCATTTTTATTGCATTTGAACCTATACTGCTGCTGTCTTTTTGTTTGTATTTTAATGTTATTTATATGGCTTTAATGTGTTTAGGTTGTGCTCTTTTTCTTTATTGTGTTGTTACTGTCTATGTCTATTTCCCAGCTTGGGATCAATAAAGTACATCCATCCATCTATAATGATCATATAGCTGAATCAACACCTCCTTAGGTTTTGATCAACAGCTTCAACCAGTGTTTAACATGTCTGATCCAGGCATATTTCAAAACAGTAAAATGAGAATTTCCTTGACAACTACAGCTGTAACCGTCTTCATACAACATTAAGTCTCTGAACAGTTACAGCACATGGTACAACCATGTCCCTTGTACTATACATACAGCGGCTAATGAGACTTAACCAAATATTTCTTCTGTTTCACTGTGACAAGAGAAAAGTTAGCGACAGTAAACAACGGAGGAGGGTTTCTGTGCATTAACCGCGGTGGCTGCAACAAATGACGACGTTTTATTTCACCGTCAGTATCAACGTACCTCAGTAAATCTCATTTAAACGCAGTTTAACATTTAACAAAGTAGCGTCACATCATACAGCTACCGAGCAAAGCATTTCGTTATTATACACAACATGCGTCTTAATTAAGTGCTACATGTAACTAATAGGCAAGCCCCTTACCTCACGTATTAGTGTAATGTAAGCAGCAGCAAGGCGTTAAAATACACATTAGCCGCTCATCATCCTCATCCTCTTCTCCTTCTTCTTCTTCTTCTTCTGCTGCTGCTGCTTCCTCTTCTCCTTCTTCTTCTTTGTTAATCAGTTTAGAGATACACTAGCGACACCTGCTGCACCGGAGTTTAAATACGATTTTGTACTGGTCATTGTAAATTTAATGTCGTGTCATGCAGAGATAAAATACAATTTCCATTGTCTTCTCTAGTAATAAAGTTATGAAAGTTACAGTTCTATAAGTGAGGCTCCTGTACATGCTGCATTCTCTGTATGTTGATTTGTCATTTTTTCTCCCCAAAGGTTAACCTGTGTTTGTTGTTTTAAGAAATGTCCTTTCGTGCTACAGACAAACTATTCTAGTACCAGAGTGATTCTTTGTTAATTATAGCCAATACAGATCATAAGGAAGAAGTGGGGCTCTTTACATGATTCCCTGTCAAACAATTAACCAACATAAAACAGGGTCGACAATAACAATGAAAATTCAGAACAAATTAAGAATGAAAAGACTTAGAAACAACCCCACACCCACTCACCCCATCTTTTCTTTCTTTCTTTCTTTCTTTTTTTTTTTAAACTTAATTAACTAAGAGCATAACATTTGAGAAAAGACTTGTTTTAAGGTATTTTTGCTGTAAAAAGTTAAATCTAATTGTCAATTTTTGAAAGTCAACTTTTCTCAGGGGTCTCCCTACAGACTCACACACACACACACACACACACACACAATTTACATCTCTGTCTGTGTATTGACCTTTGACTTGTACCACTCATGTTTAAGTCCTGTGTGTTAATCTGTCCTGTCAGTATGAGTTAGGGTACTATCTTTTGAACACTAGAAGCCATTAGGTCCGGCAGAGGAATACCACACTGGTCAATCAATGTGTGTGTGTGTGTGTGTGTGTGTGTGTGTGTGTATGTGACAGAGAGAAACAGAGTGCAAGAGGGTCATCTTAGATGCAATCTGTCCTCTTATATGAGGCCTGAGTGACCGTTGATGAAAACAAAACGAGACGAGGCAATAAACGCGAGACTGTACCACTGCATAACGAGAACCATATATGTGTTAGTACCACGTTTACAGAGAAAAGAACACCAGGAAAGGTTTCATACATGTTCACAGCTCACAGAAAGGTTCATGACATATTAACTTAAAAACCAAATGCTGATTCCCATGTAAGAATGATGAATTACAGCCCCACATGTCCCACTTAAACAGTCTGAATTGATGTGTCTTTTATATGCTGTGATTAATGGCTCATGAAAATCATTTGCTAATGTTTTTCAGATCAGTATTGCCTACGTTGCCAGTTTGAGAAAAATCCAAAACACTTATAGCAGCTCTTTTATTCATTAGAGACACCCCTTTGAGTGAAAAGCATCTGAACCAGGCATGAATGAAATATACACAAAGATGGTGAAAATAGGACTCAACAATTAAATATCCATGTGAAAAGAATTAGTGCTAAACCACATCCAGTCTAACCTTATGAGAAGACAGTGACTGTGGGAAGGGATGGTGAGAAACAAAGGCAAATTATGTAAGTTTTGGCCTGGATTTAAAGACACGCTTATAAAAATTCTCTAACAGCTGAAACATTATGAGAAAAAGATGGGGTTTTGTGTCTTCCAATTAAAGGTTTGTTTCTATAAGTTTAGTTCCAGTAGGGGTCTCTCTCTCCCCAACAATATGGCCTATCACTGGGACGCATTCAGTTCTGACTACTAATATCACTGACACATCATCAGTCATGTTGTAACAAAAATGTAAAAATTAAAGGGTTTTGTAAGTGTACATGAACACCAGCAGCTTTACAAAACATGTATTGTCATTTCAGCAGCAAACCACAGTGTTGAGCGTTGAGGGGAGGTAACATTGATGAGGAAACATTTCTAAACACCTGATAGACCTATTAACATTTTTGGCTAAAACACAAGCATCATTGTTCATATTCAAAAAATTGTAAAGAACTGTAATGGAGCCTAGTGTATGCAGCAACTTAACAGGAAAGTATGATATTGTAAAAATTTGTGCTAAAACAGTCTGTTTTTATTATATACTAAATTACACACATATACAGTTTTACTCTTATTGTTTTTCTCTGTGAAAGCACAAAAGTCCTAATCTTTGTTTTTTGGGACCAATCTGGAAGTTTTTTTAAATGATAATTGAGTACAATCACATATAAAAAAACAAGGCAATATCAATGAAACAATTAAAATAGAGGTAAAAATCTGTTAGACACACAACAAGTCTGTATTCTAGAGACAAGGAAGTCTAGCTGCTGTTAGAGAAGAAGTCAAGAACAGGAATCAACTAACTTTGTTCAATGTTCTAATTGGTACCATTTATGTCTTAAAGAAGGGGCCTGGGTCTCTATGAAAGTGTTCAAAAACAAACATGGGAAAAAAATAGGAGCATATCAATGAGAAGTGATACAATAATTGATCCTGAAGATATACCACTTGGTGTCTGTGCAGTCCAAGAGGTGAAACACACATTTGTTCAATCTGTTTGACAGTTTAGATGAAAACCAACTCATCTTTGCTCAGCACCAGCATTAGACAAATGGCAGGTCCATTTAATTGCCAATCACGTTGCTTGAGAATAATTTCAAATATTCTTGACTGCCATTACAGATCCAAGAGGCTGAAGAGAAACAAAGAATATATCTGTACACATCCCATCCTTCTTCTTACCATCTCTTCCTCTAACTCTCTTTAATCCTTCTCCATGTGTTACCCATATCATCCCTTTCTCCTCTGTTCCTCCAATCCACCCCCTCACCTTCCTCTTGGCTCCTTACGACTTCCCAGCTGGGCTCTTGTGAAATATCCCAGTGGGTAAATTCAGAAGCATGTATCCCAGGGCTTGTGGACCACTCCATATTCGCCAGAAGGGTGTTACAACCTGCCAGGAGTTGGGTCCAGAGAACAGCTGCAACTTCAGTGGTCAGGGCTTAGTGCTGTTGGAGGGTTGGTACGACCTCTGCTAGCCTCTCTGAGGGGCTCAACATGCGTCATTCTGGGAAAAGGTGGAGTATGACAGGTGATTCAAAAAGGGAGAAGTGTGCCAGATAGAAGAAGAGGAGATAAAAGGGAAAATAAGAACAAAGGAAACAGTGTTTTCTTGACAGATAGATGTGAATTTGGGTGGAGACTTTTTCCCATGAGGATAAAGATGGACTGACCACCAGCAGGATCACACAGCGTAACTAACCGAGAACGTCGATCCCACAACAGAGAATATCGACTCGCTTTACTATCTGAGTGAACAAATGGGAAAAAAGGTGATAAACTGATTGACATTCCTTTTTATTTATAAAATACTTGTTTTCCTCTTCAATAGAAATAGACAGCAGGAAACATTGTACACAAATTTATTCCCCCATCAAATCTCTACAAGCTTGTCTAACATTGGTGTTTGTTTTTTCCTCATTAAAGCAGCAGCCAGCTTCAATGTAATCCTTCTATCACACATTCCCCAACACTCTCAGACACTAACACACACACAGACACACACACACACACGCACACACACAACCTCTACGACCCTGGCCAGGCCAGAGGCTAACTCGTAAACAGATCGGGCCACACCACACAGTGTTTATCCCATACAGTGAGAGGAAATGCTACACATAATGTTACCCATGTACGTATTTGTGAGCATGTTTAGCACTTAAACTGTAACTAGTTATACAACCTCAAGGTTGTTTGTTGTTTATAGTCACGAGACACTGACAACAAGCTTAGAATTCACTATGTAAACTGAATGTGTAAGGAGAGGCTTTATTTATAAGTGCTTCCCACACTCAGCATCAGTAAATTAGATAAAGTAGATCAACTAAAGCATCATCATGCTTCATGAAGATTCCTCCACTGGCGTGAGTTCAAAAGTAATGTCAAATTTGAGCTGACAAAGCCCTCAAACAACAACATTTTAATCTTGTCAAAGACACCACAGACATGTGAATTACTTCACTGTTTTCTATTATATTGTGAGATCTTTATGCACTGTACCAATGTGCTGCCAGTCCAAAGGAGTTTGATTTACTGAGGTTTTTAGGTCAAGTGGGGATCAAAGCTGATCCTGAGGCTGATTAGAGCCACTGAAATGACAGGGTCAAGGGAGGCAGATCAAAGGTATCACTCAACCCCCTTATGACACCAACGTATATAGCATATTGTTTCTTTCACTGTCATATGAGTTTTGTTTTCAGACTGATCAATAAAAAACAAAGCCTGTACAGTGCACGGCCTCGTAATTCAGACTGATTTCCAACAGAGTTGCACAAGAAGTGAATTATGACTTTTGTCTTCCATTAGCAGTGATGGAGCAGAGGCTGCCAGGACAAAGTAATTCATCTACATTATAATGTCATGATGAGATTGCTCCAACTGCAAAGGAAAAAAACAGGCTCCCAGTTCAACTCCCTGGGTAACAAGACATCATAGTATTGCATCCTTATGCGGCAGATGCAGTGTTACATGAACAGGCACTGCGCATTCAGGTCATGTTCCTTTGAAAATGCGAAATATGAATTGATGCATTTTCTTTTGGGACAGAGAGCAGATGTCAATGATGCTTCAGTGCTTTACATATTCAAACTCAAACTATGAAGCACCATCAGCATCCCTCACCTTCATAACTGATACCAAACACTGCCACAGACAACCCCACTCAGCACCAGATAATATCCTTCTTCCCATTGCCCATTAGTCTGTACAACTCCTGTTTCACTGCTGGGCACTGACAAGAATTATCACTAGAGCTTGTAATAATTAATTCATTTGTCACCGGACAGAAAAGTCACTTTCACTTAGTGAATGCTGTAAATCTTTGGATTTGGACTTGAGTAGATGGAATTATTTAAATTTTCACCCTTATAAATAATAACATATTTTTCACTATTATCATTTCACCAAATGATTTAAGTATAGTATAACAAATAATCAAGTGAGACATATCAAATAATAATAGTGAGTAGATTCATAGATATAATTAATGACTGTCAGCTGCATCTCTCAACTTTTGTCATTTATCTCTAAGAGCTGTTGTTGATAATTGTCAATTACTGTGATTTTGGGGTTTTATAATTAAAATTATATGGACCCTTGATCTTAAATAGAGGAGGAGAATTTGTAACAAAAAAAAAATGATGGTTTGAGTTAATGCCTGAGTGGTTCAATGTGTCAAGTCTGATCCAAACAAAATCATAATCACATAAAAGTGTCTAACAGGAGAAATTTCATTTCTGATGTTGTGTTTGCGATACACAAAGTGAAATGTGTTTCCATTCAAGATACACAAACACGCATACATCACTACTGTCATTATTTTGCCATCACTGAACACATTCAAAACGTAGCATGCTAATATGTGTTTACCCACTAGCCATATAGGGAATCTGGCATTAAGGAAGGGTAAATTTGTTTTATCTGGACCATAAACAGGCTCTTTAACTCCATTAGGTTGTTTCTCTGGGGGCCAGTTATGCAGTCGGACCTGCGCGGGCTGAGTAGGAACCCACTGAGGGGAGGAGATGGCTATCGCAAGCCACGGGGCAGATGGGGGGACCGTTTTTATCGATACACGCGCTGTAATGGGGTCTTCCTGTGAAGGGGGCCTGAGGAGTTTCTTTTGACTTTCATGTGTTCTTTTGCTGTGATGTGTGTGTTGTGTGACTGGAGAAAGTCACTGTGGGCCATTAGAACTCTGCACGCATACATATTAGCGCACATCTGGATATGCTTCTCCTCAAACAGTCATACCTACATACAGTCTGGCAGTCCATGTGACCTTGTAATGCTATCTAAGGACTTTTAGATAAAGCCAGTTAGATACCACCATCACACACACGTACACCTGCTCATGTCATGTCACAATTCTTGCATGGTTTTGTATCTATGATTTCCTGCGAATGATAAACATATTGGCCCTTCATGTCAAATATTTGCAGAGGATTTCTGAGTAACCTTTGTAGAGCTGGTGTATTATCAGTTGTTATCAAAGTTGGTGAAGAAGTATCTAACTCTAACCCTGATCCTAACCCTGTTGATGTTGAAGTTTGGTCGACATATCCATAAAGCTTTTACAGCTCTGTTTAGGTGAGACCTTGTCTGTGAAGTCTGGAGCATTAGAGATGTATCAGCTGCTCAGAGTTCATTCTGCACAGGTGGGGCACACCCCACTTGTGTCTCTTCCTTAACAACTGAGTTAATTCATTGTGTATTGAGAAAAAGAGCAGAAGAGGCAGAGCTAGAGAGAAAGAGCAAGTGAAAGGCTAAGTTGGCCACTGAAAAGAAACACATGTCAGGATTCAGAAATCACCTGGCCAGCTGTGATTTAGGTGAGGTTTGGATGAGGGTATGAGGTCTGTGGAGGGGCGAAGGGCTCTAATTCAGACCAGCCTCCAGTCAAAGTAACAGTTAGCAGCTCCACGGTCTGTTAGCTGGTGGACCGGGGCATGTCCTGTCATGTGTGTCTGTCAGTTACACTCGGAGGTTTCATGCAGTGCTCTCAACAAGCTGTCTGTAGTGGGACAAACTCAGTCAATCATAAAGGAGCTGTATTTATTTTCTACCTGGAGGGTGGTGGTAAGTTGCCCACTGGCCAGTGGCTTGAGGAAACAGCATACCAACACTAGAATGTCATGAATGTAGTAAGACTGAACGATATAGAGCACTAATGGGAAGGATACTGCCTTTTATGATATAAGGGATGGTAGCTATAAATTATCAAGCACAATATGAAACTCTTGAACACATGTATTGAAAAGCTTCCCTCCACCACTCAAAGTATATGCCTCTTTTTAAATGATGATCACTCACAGGTCTTGATGTGGTAAAAGAGAAAGATTTTACTGCAATCTTTATAGTACAATGGGTATGAATAAATTGTTGGAGGTTAATGGACTTCCTTGGCATTGAGACTTGCTTTTTTGTTTGCCATTTGTCTTCTGCAAACTATGCAATATCCACCTCATGGTGTGCAGCATGAACTGCGTGTTGCACTGTTTTGAGCAAGGTCTTCCCAGTTAGTTTTGTCAATAAGGAACTTTTCTGAGGTTGATCTTGATGTTGTCCTTTTACCTCCAACCTCTACATGTTCCCTGCTCATAGTTGATTGGAGAACATCTATGTTGGGCGTCCTTACCATTGCATACATGTTGAAAGAGGCCAATGGTGACATAGTTGATGTTTGCTGCCTCTGACACTCCGTCACTAAATTATGGGGTGGGAGGACAACTGCCTTGTAAATGAGCACTTTGCTTCTTACTTGTATATTCCTACTCTGAATCACTCTTCCCCTGAGCGTTTCAAAGGCCCCACTGGCACAGCTGATGTGATGATAAATTTCTTTCTGCAAGTCCACATGTCCACATTTTTGAGAGTGGTGTTGTCAGTGTGTTGCTGGTGGGAAAGTGGTAACATCCAGTGAGGGGGTGAGGGTGAACTTGCTCAGAACTAGTTCCAGGAGCCAATAAAAGCATGTGAAAATGTACCAAAGATGCTGAAGATCTCCTTCTGGATGGGTAACACTGACTTCCCTATGCTTTCCTCTAACTAGGGAATTTTTGGTGCCTTATGTTGCAGTTTCTTTGTGAAATTGTTGAAGAAAGAAATCCTTAAATAGTGAATCAGAAGTATCAGAATCTTCCCTGCAAGTACCCTTTCAGTTTCAGAACGTAAAGAGTGGTTTGCCTAGTTCTGTGCCCTAGGGAAAAATATTGGGCAATATGAGGAGAGGGCAAAGGCAAGAAAGGGCAGGCCACCCATTGCAGTCCAACATGAGGAGGGCAGATGTACAGACGGGCGTACAGGGCTCTTTTCAGAGTACAAAAGGTTTATCTAAATAAGACCCAGCTGATGTTGCTGTTTTCTCCTCAGACCCAACCCTCTCACTCATCTTTGTAGGCCTCTTTTGCTAATCCTCTCATACAGTTTGACCTATGACTCTGTGCCCATACTTTTTCACATCTCTCCACCCTCTTTTGTTCTGCTCAGAGTGGGTGTATGTGTGGCAGATCTCAAGGGAGCAGGTAAGGTATAAATCTATAGCAGTTCTGACATCTCACAGTCTCTGGTTCCCATTTGGTCAGATGCCCTGCAATCAGTCACTCCTCTGCGCTCCTCTTTCTTTCCTGTTCATTGTTCTTGCTCTGGAGACTTTTACAAAACCTTGTGATGTCCCTTGTGTTTTGGCCCCCAAAAATGTGTATCATATGCTTCAAAAACACCAACACTCCAAATCAATGATATCTACTCTGATCATCTCTCTGATGTCTTTTATTCTGCCTTGTAAGCAGTAGTGTTAAATTGACATATAGTTTAAATGAAAACATGAGTAGATCCAGTGAGTATTATTGCTGACAGCTCACAGCAGCAGCACTTGGGGAGGGGGGCAAGTTCCCGTTCGATCCTTTCATCTACAGTCATATCAGCTTGATCAGTGAAACCGCTTAATGTGGACATGTGTTTCCCCCTGCTAACAATCTGCTACAGGGCACAAATGCCCACATACACACTGAACGAGGACAAGAGTGTCCATTTCAGATCCCACAGAGAGAGGCTGATAATGCAGTCTGCAGGATTTACAAGACCTTTAATTAGTCACTTATGCAACTAAATGTAAACTATGTTGTAGTCTTTCTCTTGCAGCGCAAAAACTTCTCGCTTTGTACTAAATGAAGATGGTATAACATGAAAGCAGACTTAGTTAAAATAGTTTGTTGGTAATTTAAGCAGTTATGCCAAAAGAACCACTTGATAAAGTGATTAGTGATAAATGTTCTAAAATGTGTCCCAGCTCTAGCTACTTAAACAAACAGGCTAATGACTTTAAAATCTTACTAACAGCTACAGTATCACTGTATACTGCACTGTGACTTTTTTTCAGTAAACCTGAATTGCCCTTTTAATTTGGGTTCTGCAAGAACCTAGAATTCAACTAGTTTTGTTGTAAAACTAAATAGTATTTAGCTTTTTCCCTATTGGGCAAAACCATCTTCCAACAAACTAGATGTTCACTCAGATGAGTCACCATTCATCTCTGTTGTTGAAGTTAGCTTGTCTGCCACGTGAAGTTGTAGGTAAAACCCAAAATGGATACAGAAGACAGCAGAGGAGACATCAAAAGACCAGACACATTGAGACCTCTGGATGCTGACATAAGTACTACTACATGAAAGAGAGAGATAGACCTACCTATTTTCATGTTCCTCTCCTGAAGGAACTATAACTTCTAGCTTCTCTGAATTATCTCTTAATCTTTAATTTCTGAATTTTAAGACCTAACATAGAATATTATAAATGAAACCATTTTGATACAAACCAAAAAACAATCACGAAAAAAATGCATTAGCAGTTATATGTGGATGAAGTGGGTTGAGGAAAGAGATGTATCAGTATCAGCTGGGGTTAAGTGAACTATGATATCTGAGTGAGACAGGTCAGTGTAAGGGAATCAAGAGACTAAAGACCACCAAAGAAAAGCTTGGAGCTGGATTAGAAGCACATGGTGAGACATCCAGGCATTGAAACATTTGGTGTGGTACGGATCAGTGCTTGTGAGGTGGAGGTGTAGGTTAGGGGATTATAAAGAGAGTGTGGACTAAGGGATGGTGTCATATCAGCATGTCAGATATAAAATAAACCAACACCCTTCAAATCTAAAGTCAGTGGTTGACAATGCATCCATGCAAGTTCTATCATAGTTGTATTTCTATTATTTTAAACTACATATACAGCAACAGTTATTTAGTCAATAAAATCAGACATAAAAATCAAATGATAAGCTTAAAAATACACTGCATCCTAATATATTAAACAACTGACTCAGCACCTTTTGGGGATGTGACCTTTCACACAAAAGCAGCTTTTACAGGGGGTCTCTTACAGGGGGGCATATGTGTCACATGTCAGAGTTGTTTGTTTCGGTTTCAGAAATGATTTTTGTCTGAACTTCTCAAATAGTTTCACTTGAATGATTCTTCTAGACGTGATTAGGTAAAATGTTAATTTCACTAGAAAGTAATATATATGTTTCAAATAAATTTAATGAGCCACATCAGACATTTTACTGAAGTAGGAGTTTGAATGCAAGGCATGATATGGTTGTATATAGAATGTTAGTACATTCACCACAGCATCAACGTGAAACACCAAATCTCTCACCCTCACCATCTACTGAAACCTGGCAGCAACAGACCAGGACCAGCTTCCAGGACTTTGAAACAGTCCAGAGGCTGATCTAAGCCTTGGTGTATCTCACTGTGTGTTAGATGAGAAGGCCCGTACATCACAGTCAGAGATAGTGGAGTTTACTGAGAGCTGTCATAAGGTCAACATTTCACCCTGACAGTCCAGGACAAGTGCCAGCCAGCTGCCAAAGATATGCCAGCTTTTACTGGACGACTTCAGTCGGCCACAACGCAACTATTGTTAAAATATGGCGTGAAAGCCGGTGCTCCTCACCAAGAAAATGTTTTCATTGTGATGCCAGCAGTCTCTTGTAGTTTTTCGACATCAGCCTGGCAAAGTCAAAGGCTGATATATGGAGTTGGTTAACTGGTGTCACTATAGTTCACAGAGGGCACAGTTTGCAACAAAGGCTTTAGATAAAACCGGCACTCAGACCTTAAGAACAGAAACACATACACTTGCCTGAGCTGCGTACATGTTTGCACACCACTTTGCTCTGACATTAGATGCTAATATCAATAATACGAAAGTTATTGAAGTACCTTCCATCCCACCCAAGCTGAAATCAAGATAGCTTTTTTGTTCAGGATTTACCATGGCAGGAAATTGAAAGCCAGAGACAGACTCACGGGGCCTCAGAGTCTTTCAGACATGCCTGCTGGGCTTGGAGGAACACACAGGATGAGCTGGCTTTGACCTCAGTGACATTTAGACACAATCAGAACTCCAAAGAATTTTAGGAATAACTTTAAACTTCAGTCAAAAGATATCCTTAATCAGGATTATGTTTCTAACTTGGATTTCTGGAATGTTTTTCCTAATTAAGTTATCGAACGTTGCATGCAACACGCACTAATTACACATTAATGATATGCTCAGACACTAGGGCACATACTTCTAGGGTGCATCAACAATTTCACTATCACCCGCATCCATGATTATGGCTGTTCGGACAATGAGTCATAATTTTAGAAGCCCTGCATGGCAATGTGTCACCGAGTGTACACAGATTTGTTTGGACGTCTGGGATGGAGCAGTAGTCTGGTCTGAGTTCACTTGCTTGTCTGTGAGTGTCTGTTTATGTTGCATAAACTATCTCTTACATCCTGTTGATGAACTTGTCTTCGTGTCTGTGTTTATTACAGTAGCATGCTTTTACCTCATTGTGACAGAACATACAGTACAGTATAGTGTGTCACTAAGAGAAATACATGATAAAACTACATAATGGCAACAGAATTACTGTTAATGTTACACAAAAAAGTTGTTGCCAATTTCTCCAGTGATCAGCTGATGGCACTGTGCTGCTCAAAGATGTGATACCAGTCAAGAGGAGTCAAGGTGGAGGAGAAAGGGATGCAGAGAAGGAGGTAAGTGCTGTGAGAAGAAAAGACGGTACAAACGGTCAATATCGCCTATAACTATGGGGAATGTACGATCTCTCCACATGATGAAGAACTCACGACCAGCCTACAGAGCAGCATCATGTGTCTCACTGAGACCTGTCATTGGACAGGAGGGCTAACGAGACAAGCAAGAGGAAGGAAGTGGGGGTCGCCATGTTTATTAAGGAGAGATGGAGTAACCTTGAGCACATCAGTGTTACTGAGCAGCGCTGCTCACAGGACATTGAGCTACTTGCTGTTAGCGTCTAAATTAAGATTTCTACAATGGTCACTATACAGGTAATTAGGAACAATACAGGCTGGAATTCACATTTGCATGTAAATCAGTTGGGGTTCTTCAAATATAGTATGTGACTTTAGACAGAACAATGAGTTTGGTGTTTTTTTTTTTTTTTTTAAACCTTTATTATTACTGACAATCCCACTCTCACTCAGACATATTAGCAAAGGGTCAGCATGCAAGTATACACAGGGTTTTAGTTGTCTAATATTTTGTGTAGAGTCTTGTTGCTACTGTTTGTGCCAGGAATACTAGTCCCTGTCTGAGCCCCTTGATGTTTCCTGAGTTTGCAAGGGTTGGTACTTGAGAGACTAGAACTGGTGGGGGTGACCACCATGCTGGAGTCCTACCTCCCAGTGTGTGCATGTGTGTGTGTGTGTGTGGGTGTGGGTGTGTGTGTGTGCCTGTAGTACAGAATGCCTTGGACTAAACCACATTTGATTTTTATGCGCTTGTGGCTAACAGGAGCCAGATGTAGCTGCCTCCAAGGAGCTTACCATTGAAACAGCCATTTATTTCCCCTTTTCACTCTCTTTAATGAGATGTGTGCATACATGCTTACATCCATATTTGTATGAGTACATGCTTTTGAGTAAAAACAGCCAATAAACCACAGCAGCTTTTACATTATTTCTCTTTCTTTAGTTCACTGATATGACTTGATATGTTGATGTGACCCTGTTCAGATGACAGAGCATGAGAGCGAGGAGATCCATGATTTCATCACATAAAGATAAATGAGAAACAATATATCAGAGTGTCAGAGCTCTGAGGACTCACAGTTCTCTGGATGCATAACCTAGCCCTGAGACACGAGAAGATTCATGGAGCCTAAGTGAAAAGTGAAAAAATGAGCACACACCCACATACACAACATGCAGTTAGATGGTCAAAATCTTTCTGAAAACTAATCCTTGCATCCTGGCTGCAGGGCATTCAACGGCTCATTAATGACAGTCATTCAAATACAACAAGTACGATACTGAAATTATTGCATAACACAATCCAGGATTAACTGTTTTCTGAAGACACATACACGTTCACACACAGACACACACACACACACACACACACAGACACACACACACACACACACACACACACACACACACACACACACACACACACATATATTCTGTATATTGAAAAAGTATTGAAAAAGAAAGCACAAAGCAAAGGAGAAGCGATCTTGAGAGAAGGGAGAGTGTTAATTGAAAGCGAATGTGTCTGTGCTGGCTGCTGGTCAGAGATGGGCCGGGGTCCCAGTTGGCTTTCACTTCAAAGGCCCTACCCGCCTGACTCGAGCGCACCTGCACTCGGTTAAACCCTGCTCTCATCACTCAGGGAGTGGAGGGACCTCTCCTACAACTTAGAGCCCTCACCACATAGCCTTTTGCCAAAGGGCCATAATGGCCCACACTCAAGAATTCAACCAAAAACACCAGGTAGCTCATACAACCTTCACTGCAGAGCTAAACGTCAATCACATGATGTGAGTGCTCACAGAACATCCACAACAGGGTTCCTATAGCCTCAAGCACAGGGTCGATGCCACATCCATCACTGGTCACATGGGACTCATATAAACATTATGACAGGATTTAATTCCACTAAATATAAATATGTCAGAGAGAGAGAAGTATTGTTAAGGACGTGTTCTATTTTGTTGTTTTTATTTAATAATTTGTAGAAATATGTAAGAGCTAAACTTGTGTGACCTATGTACATGTGATGGCAAATGGTTATCAAGACCATGTAAATCGTTGAACTCAGCATTATATGTGCTCAGACAAGCTTTGCAACACTAGGTGTTCAAAGATAGAATAAGATAAAAGGACTGTTGTGCTGTTCTTGTTCCAACAGAACATAACAATGACCGACTTACCAGCATATATTGAAAAAACCACCATCATGTCCTCAGCTCTTGGCTCATTTGTGCATCTCATGACTGGTTTCAGAGGCTGTGCTGTGGGTCCATTTGCAAAAGCTCTGAACTGTACTTTAAAAAAGACTCATGTCTTATACTTTACTTTTCTATTACCTCTATTCAAACACTTTAAAACTTCACAATATTTTGCTCACAAAGCGAAGAATACAACAAGGAGTTCTGCATCAGCTTGTATGGCTACTCAAAGCCCTGATCTCAATATCATCCAGTTACTGTGTGATTACTAGAACACAAACTTCAGTGAAATACTCATAACAACCAACCTGGTCAATCTTGTGCACAGGTGTACCCTGGAAAGTGGTGTTGTTTTTTAATTACATGGAATATTTACACTGAATATTTAAAGTATTCAAAAGTTTCTCATTTTACTCAGGATCTACACTGAATAACTCAAGAACCTTTGTTCATTCAGTAAACACTGCACTGAAAGTACAGCAAGGTTTAGCAGACTAAACAAACTCCTTAAGCCTTAAGACCTAATGCAGACCTGCAGTTTATTGTACATGTTATACAGGTGTCAAAAACACAGAAGATACCAGTGCACTTTACCAATACACAAAAGAGAGAGTTTTCTTGATGTTGACAGAGGAATTCTCAAATGGGCACTATCTTTGCTTGATGTTTCCTTGATGAACCCACCACACCTCTGGAAGGCACAGCCGTGAATTCTGCCATCCTCAAAAACAACCCCTGTGTCGTTCTGGCCTGCTAATGTGAAGACCAGCAGAGATCTTTCCTTTTCATCCAAAACTATTGATTGCTTCTCTTTGCTCTGTCCGACATAGCTTTGATGGCTAAGTACAGTCTCTGGCATCTGATTCCCAGATTTCTAAATATCTGGAGGTAGATGGTGCCACAAAAAACAAATATCTCCACTTCTGCACAGCGGACTTCAGTGTTCCAGGCATGATGTTTCAATGCTTGACACAGCACAGCAGAGACGTTTTTGCTTATAAGCCTTGTCCACTGAGTCCTCCTATAGGGTTGGTGGTAGGTTGCTTGTAGGAATTTCCATATGACAAACAAGTTGTCGGTCAGTGTCAACTGGCATATATTTGGTAAAGAAAGCACAAATAATCCCTGTTTGAGACAATAGCTAAACCAAAATTTCCCATGGATTTGCAAAAACTCTCTCATCCTATATCTTTATCTTAAAATATATAGCTAACGTCATAGGGACCAGCTTTTTGACCTCATATACCTACACCTGGTGTAGAAAAGTTATAATGCCTCAGACTCTTAAGACATTCTCACTCATCTGAATTAATGGATTCTCAGACCAAGCTTCAACTCATAAAAACACAACTGATGTTCTGTCATGATGATTTCATTCTTGGATTATGGGTTGACTCACTTCTTATTCTGTGCAAAAAGTGTAAAGACAGAGAAGAAGAATTCACTGTTTCAGACACTGATTCACTGTTCACTATGCTACCTCAGCTAGCCACCATGTGACCAGCTGCCCATGGCCTGCAGAATACGTCACACAGACAGTTCCCTACTGAAACAGGAAACTACTCAGCACAAACTCAGTTCCACTCAGAGGGAGCAAGGAGCCACTATGCTGTAAAAATGACCTGCATCCATAAAGGTAAATATTCCTTTGGATTATTTTAGAATATTTTCAATCTGTAAAATGTATTCAAATGTTTAGGTAGGAAATGGGAATAGAAGCAGTTGGATGCAAGTTTATTCTAGTCTATAATGTAATGTCGATGATGTTTGCCTGATTATTTTTGTCTGTGTGACTGTTTGTCTGCCTGTTTCTGACTAAGAAGCGTCTCAGATGTGTTAAACGTCAAAGGGGCCACGCTGCCCCGGATATCCCTTTGATGTAATCTGTATCACCTGCTCTATGCTCATACTCCAAGCGTGTCTCTATGAGTGCGCATGTACACGTTCTAGTGTGCGCATGCTCCAAATTTGTCCAGTATGACGGCATCCCCCTGCAACTTAGTAAACACTCTATTATAGAGTTATTACCATAACATCCACGGAGCCATACACAGGAGCCATAAAAGTTATTAATGACAAAGTGTCTTGGGGATGGAGAAAGAAAGCATGTAGAGCTTAGACCTGTAGAAACCAACCATGATGTAATATAAGAATACATGTTGTAGCATGGTTATACTATATATACTACATATATTATTATATATTATAAAGATACTACATGTTTGAGCATTTTGTCCACCTGTGCAAGCTCACACTTTCTCTCAATGCACATGCTTTTTGTCGCACCCTCTGGGGAGGGCTGACAGCAGGCCTCGACACCTTCTATGAGAGCCAGCCAAACGTTTTAGAAGCCTGTGGAGTTCCAGTGCCACTGTGTTTGTTCAAGGCAGTCCATCTCTGTCGGCAGATCTAAATTTACAAGACAATAAATTATCACAGATCTGGTCGTCTGGCTAGCATGCGTGAACCTGCACAATGTGGCTTGTGTGTCCCTGAAGGACGGTGTATTTTTAGGGCATGTGATTTATTCTGACCTTTCATTAGCTTTATGGATAATGCTACTGAATTTTCAGCTGATTATTATCTAAACAGCCACTCAGGCCTATTCCTTTTCTCCTCACAACTACTTAACATGCAGAAATTATTACAATATCAAATCCACCTCCGTTAGTCATCCTGCAGGAATTAAAACATTTAGACTGGAGATTGTCCTTGTCAGAAAAACGGCAGCATTAGTCATGAGAGTAAACATTTAAAACGATGTTTACGTTCTTCTCACAAGTGACCTCTTGTGGCCGTGGAAATGATGACAGTTGTCTGACAAACCATGGTGTTTTTTTAAATGATTTAAAAACATATATATCATAAGGCAGAAAGAAGAGCAGGAAGTCAGGTAGTGTTGTTAGTTAGAGTAACAAAATCCACACAGACTGAAGTAGATGTTGGAGAACAAAACACAAGTTCACTGTTTCCACATTTCAAAGTTTCCAGTTTCAAATCAACGGTGGACATTGTTTTTTAAATCAGGATCATTAACCAAGTGTTTATTATTGTAACCACCAAGACAAAGCTTCCCCATTTTTAACAAAGTACTTCTTTTACCCCCAAACCATAATCTTTCTCTAAACCTAATCAAGTAAAAACATAACAAATCCTAAATTAACAGTGATTTTGGAAGTCACAGACAAATGATCTTGTCCTGATGGTTGGGGCATCAGATCAGAGAACACTGCACTACCAGAGGGTCTGAACAAATTTTATTATAAAATCTAAGGATTATTTTGCAAACAAGTTATGTTGTTATTTAGGCTGGAGCACTTTTTTTTATCTTATTAGTAGCAGATGTTGAGAAAATGATGGTGGATATGGTAAGACGTCACAGCTTTCCCCTAATTCGTTTCAGTTCACATCTTTTTGTCTTCGACCCTCAATCCACCTGTCCCTTGTTCTTGCTTCCTTCTTGGACCTTCTCGGTGTTGAGTTTGTCCCCTTTGTGTCCCGTAAGTATGGGAACTCGGCCAGGCCTGACGACAGGCTGTCCTCCCTGATCTAGCCTGCCAGAGGATGGGAATACACAGTGAGCTCATCTCTGGACTGCCTGGCTGGTGACAGCCCAGAGCATAATCCCCACTGGGGACACATTACTGGGCCATTAGTCCAACTCTTCCACCTAGAGTGCATGCTTCTGACTTGCCTTTGGCTCATTCAGCCCGTTCCCTTTTCTGACTGCCACTTTCCTTTCAAAAATAATCCTGAGTGATTATAATGTATCAACACAGAAATCAATTGGATTAATAAAAGTCCCCTGCCTCTGTAAATCTCACCTTTATCCCTCCTTCACCCTGTAACAACCCCCATCAGTATTTTTCCTCTGAGGAGATGGTTGCCAGATTGGACCCTGTACATCAGGGCAAACTTTTCCTTCAACTGACAAGAAGGCACTTGACTCTGTTATTGTTTATGAAGCGAAAGCTGGGGTCAAGTTCACAGGCTGGGAGAGAGAGAGAGAGAGAGAGAGAGAGAGAGAGAGAGAGAGAGAGAGAGACAGAGTCTGTTCCAGCTCCAGCCCCATGAGAGAAAGCATAACTCAGCCGTGTTTGTGCTTCCCTAATTCCTTTTGATTTAGCAGAAAATTGTGAGCTGAGCTGCAGCGCACAAAAATTCACCAGAGCTTAGCTTCTTTGCCTCACCTCACTGCTTCTCACAAACCTGTACCCACTCCACTCTTTGTGTGTTTGTGCACGTCTCTGAAAATGTTGAAAAGTGTGTGTGTCTCGCTCTGACAGCAGACTGCCGGCCGAGCTCTACGCAGAAATAAAAATGTCTCTATAAGGAGCTTAGCTTTAACAGCAGCTTTGGCATAAACACTAGAACTGTTTTCTTAAGCTTTTGATGAAATCGCAGTTTGCGACAGCTATTGCTAATTCTAATAGTTTCAATTCCGACAAGGATTTTCCTGATTTGTTTACTTGCTTGTTAGTATTACTGGGTCAGCTGAATCAACTGTGGTATTTTCAATCCAATATCACAAACTCCCTGGAGGAGTTCGTGTCTACGCTAATAAAAACTGTATGAACTGGTGTCTGTAAACAAGTCAATAAGTGGCTTTTAAGTCTTTTGTATTCTCAAAAATGGCTTTTGAATGTGTCAGGAGCCATTCAAGGACAAACAGGAACAACAGAGATTTGATGACAAATGTCAGCATACTGCCAAACGTGAAGACAACCTGAAGACACACAAATAAAGGCATGGGAACTAAGGTAAGGATGGCTACTCTCTAGGGACAATGTACAATGTGTGTGTGTGTGTGTGTGTGTGTGTGTGTGTGTGCATGCTTTATTCCAGCGCTGTCTCAGCACTCTCTCTCTCTTACACATGTGGTTCATATTTAAGCCACAGTTTTGGACGATTTGGCTCTGTTCTTCCAGTCCCACATTCCCTACTTTTTTCTCCGACTTTCATTTCTGCTAAACTTTAGGTGGTGCATGCCTGTGGACTTAACAAATATTAAAAACAAGTATTTGTAAGATACAATAATTTAAATGACATCATAGATTGAATTACTGTATGGATTATCATTATTATTTACTAATATGATGCAAATGTGTCAGATTTTAGCCATAATGATATTTGGTCTGCAGGCTAGTTTGATGTTAAACAATGTTTATATTAAGCTCTAAATATTTTAATCGTATTTGACTGGAGGGACATAAGGATTAGAAGTTTTGCAGTCATTTGTGCTTGAGATCATTAGAGTAAGATGTTGATATAAGATGCTATCTCAGCTACAAAAAACCACTGCTACCAACAACTCCCATTGTCCATTTTGCAGCATTTCACATTTGAAATAATACAATGGACCGTGCTAAGTCTAAATCTGAATGTGATTTAATTGTAAAATAAAGTCGCTGTTATTACTTAGGACAATTTGTGTCTGTGGTTTCAGATTAACTCCTCACATTAGGACCGTCCACTCATCATCACCCCTCGTCCCAGCACCAACACACGCACGTCTCTCCATCCATCCCTCTTTGATATCTCCTTCCTAGTCAAACTCTGTAACCCCTACATCTGCCCAATGGGCGCGAGGAGCTGTCAGCAGCGAGCCCTCCCTCATCTCTCTCCCCCCCCTTCCCTCTCCCTCTCCCTCCCTCCCTCTCTCTCCCTCTGCTCTGGCTCTGTCCACTGATAAAGGAGAGGTCCGGCGCGAGCATCCGACCCAGCGCAGAGTCACACACAGCCGACAGAATCGCATCTATCAACCTCTGACTCCAGCTTTCATTTGGACATTTTTCGCTTTTTTTTTTTTTTTTTTTTTTTAAAAGGAAGAAAAAAAAATCTTTTAACACATATATGTGAACTGTGCAACACAAATCAAGGATAAGTGTTTGGAAGGGAGCGGACCGCAGAAGTAAAATAACCGACACTTGTTGCTCGTCACCGTCAGGTAAAAAAAAAAAAAAGCTCCTGTCTGCAGCCTTGAACCGCTCAGTGGAGAGTCTCAGAGAGTCTGGTGCGCACATGGCACCGAAAACGCGCTCCTCACGCTCCTGACAGTCGCGCAACATGGAGCCACAAACTGGATAATAAGGCCTTTCTACTGAACGGGTGATTATCCTACTTCGCATCAAAACCTTTTTTGAAATCCTTTTTTTTTTTTTTTTATTATTATTTTTTTTTTATTTTGGTTGGGTGGGTAGGTTGGTGGGACTTTTTTTTTTTTTTTTTTTTATATTATTATAATACAAAACAAACAAAAAAAAATTGCACAGAGCCATGTTGGGTTTAAACAGGATTCTGAGCCGACGGGCAGAGCGGAATCGGAGCTGTGGTTCGTCGGGAGTCAAACTCTCGTCCCGGTCTTCTTCGTGCCAAAACCCCAGTGCCAGTTCGAGGATTTACTGTGCGTGTGTGTTGCTGCTGCTGCTGGTAACGCCTCGGGTGGACTCTTCGTGGTGGTGAGTCTGCATCCATCACACCTACAGGCACGCCTGTCTGCCAACGGGATGAATTTATATACTTCCTTCTGAAGGAAACGTTCAAGTTAATTTTTATAATAATAATAATAATAACAACAACAATAATAATAATAATAATTGAAACTTCAAATGTAAAAGAGTGGTAAGAGGCTGCCACGGTTCTGAACATTAATCACTGATCTTAATCATTTGAAACGGAGCTGGGACTGCTGCCTAGCTTTGGGTCTTTCGTTAGAAACTTCAAGGATTCAAGTTGCCAACGAATTTAACTTATGATGACTTGCCTATTTTAACAACCCCCTTTTCCAAAAGCAAAAGCAAAAACCCATTCCAATTAATTCGGAGCAGCGGATTTTCTTTTTTTTTCTTTCTTATTTTTTCCAACAGCAGACACACAAGGCCATTATTAAGGTTCAGGGTTTGTATCAGTGAATTTATTATCACGGACATACAGTATGCAGCTCATACACTTACACTTTCACATCACATGTTGCCGGCGACGTTTTAAACTTTATTAATCTCCTTGTTATTCTTGATTTTTTTCCCTTTCTCTCTCTTTCCCTCCTGCAAGTAATTTAAACGCACTAGGTTTATTGAAATAATATTAAAAATAAAAAATAAAATAGTGTCACAGGCTATGATTTGCCACAAACGAGTGCTTTGCCTTGTAAATTTTATGGGGTAATGACTGCAAAGAAAAACTATAAATGTGTTTTTTTCTGTCATCATTTAATTTAAATCCAATTGACTTGCCACCGAAAAAAAGGGAGTAGAAAAGAAACACGACGGCGCATTAACGGTGAAAATGAACTAAATTACGAGTTTGTGAATCGGTTTCAAGCTTCTTTTAGGATTTTGTGCGCGAAAACTTATTTTCTCCGTGTCAGTTTGTTGGCCTGCCGTATTGAGCAATAATAATAGAGCGATAAATGTAATTTATATCGGCGCTGTTGGCTCGACGCGTGTTCAGCTCAGCTGGAGCCTGCATTAGACAAGGCAGAGCGGTCATTAATTCACCAGGTAACACACACACACACACACACACACACACACACACACACACACACAAATACCCCAAAACCAGCCATTTAGAGCATAGGTGAGGGGTGAAAAAATATCTCCCTGCCTGCATAGTAACATACGTGAAAATGTCCATGTGTGTGAGTGTGTTTATAGGAGAAGTGTCTGTGTGTGGGCGGGTACGAGGGCGATGGAATGCTTAATAGTTTGTGTAGATTAAAAACAGTTATGGGGAGTAGTGGGAAAGGTGTGCATAAAGGCTTTGGCTGGGCATTATAGGATTTGAGGGGGATTTAACGCAGGAGATAGAGTATTTAACCGTTTATCACATTTCAGTGGTTGTACAGTAAGTGATGATATGGACAGATCTGAGGCTTCAATGCCCTGAGAGGTTCACAAAGTAACTGTGGGATGTTCCAGCCACTTAAAAAAAAAAAAAAAAGGAGTCGAGATAATTCAATAGAAATACGTTATGTTTGTTTAATAATTGTGATACATTTTATTGTGAAATAATGACCATCCGCAACCTTCAATTACGCCTCAGTGGTCATGAATTTGTGTGCAATACTGATGCTTATCTTGTGTGTGCATGTCTGTACCAAAATTAATTAACACTTCATTCACAGTGTCTAATTTTAGCAAGAAATCTAAAAAATATATATTAATTGAAATGATTTCTTACTGGTCAGAAAACAATTTTTTTGTATGGTCCAAAGCATCGTTGCAAGGCTTTAAAGCGTGTTATTTTAGACCTGTTGATAATGACTTACAATCCCATAAAATCCACAAGTATTTGTGATTTTGAGAGAGAAAGAAAGAGAGAAAATTAAGTGTGAATTTCTCCTTTGGCTCTTCCCTTTGATGAGCACTCTCTTCTTATTCCTCTTCTCTAATCCCACCCTGGGGAGTCGAGAGCCTCCAGTCTCAATCCTCTCGCCCGGCCTCATAAAACACGACCACACAACGATACGCTTCCCTGACCTCCACTTACTGACCCGCCAAAACCCATGCAGCCACCAAGCTGCAGGTCTCACACACGCACGCATGCATGCACACCGGGTGGGGGGGGCGCGTTGAAATTAAGTTTCGAGTTTATCTTGGGTGAGCCCAGCGCAGCATTTATCTTGATAGGATGTTATAAAAGCCTGTTTTATTGGGAGACGCAGAAAGATTGGAAGAAGCATGCAAGAGAGAAGTGTGGGTAAGATGAGAGCGATCAGGCAGAAGACAGAGAGGAGTATAGTGAGTAAATGGGGTCTTAGCCTGACAGGGTTATTAGAGGCCCCAGACTTCTCGCTCTGATTTGTGACGACATGATTTCAACCATCCTATTGGGAAACATTTAAACACACATACACACACAGGTCTTGTGGGGAGAGGTTAAGTGCTTATTTATTTGGAGAGCGGAGTAAATGGTTTCCAGTCCCCTCCTACTCGCAAACCTTAAACTGTTAAGTGTAGTGAACTCTGACTCATAAAGGACTGTTACTGCCGCTCTCCTTCATGCCACTCACCAACTTTGAGTGTATGTATGCACCTACAATAAGAAGGCACCTACGTTTATTCATCCATTGTGGTATACTATCAATCACTGCTGGACATTGTATTCCAGTCCAGCTCAGCTGTATCCCATGTTTGTGTTGATTCAGTTAAAAAACCACAATGAACTTTCAACTTTCTTTTTTCTGCACACTCAGGTACATTGGTGCACTGGGGGCCCGTGTGATCTGTGACAACATCCCCGGCTTGGTGAACAAGCAGCGACAACTGTGCCAACGCCACCCAGACATCATGCAGGCCATCGGCGAGGGCACTAAAGAGTGGATCAGAGAATGCCAACACCAGTTCAGACACCATCGCTGGAACTGCAGCACACTGGACCGTGACCACACTGTGTTCGGGCGTGTTTTGCTACGGAGTAAGTCCATGTGTGTGTCTAGATACTAAGCTCTATCTGCCACTATCTCACTCCTCATTGTCATTCTTCTCCCCTAACTCTGTTCTTTCAGCGACCTTTCCTTGTCATTCGCACCAATACTGGTGCTCCGTGTTTATAGTCACTAATGGACTGTTGTAATGCCTTACGCCTCGTCAATAAACACACAGGCTTCGAGATGTGGGCTTATCATCGTTTTGTTTTTCCACTCCTGCCAGACTGCTCTGCTTTGTAACAGATGCATGTTAATATATATACAGTTTGTGGATAGTGCATGCACAGTTCTTACATGTAAGAAGGGCGATATGACTGCATACAGTCTGAATAACATGGTGAAGGGGCGCTTTAGTAAAAACACTGCATAGCCTAGAATAATTGGTGTTATGAAGTTAGCTACCAATTTTGTATGAAAGATGAAAAGATAAGTTGCTTATTATACTATTATTTCCAAAGATCTGTAGTAGTAGTAGTAGATTATCCACTTCGGCATGCAGTGTAACATGTAAAGACAAGCACCCCGTGACATTACAGCTTTATTGTGTCTTGGATTTGTTGATTTAAGCAAGGATTAATTGAAAACAGTTTATTTATAGTTCTTTGAAGCATAGCTGGATGCAGGTTGCACAACACAAGCTGTTTTTCTCTACGAACTCAGTATCTGAGAGCATGGACTTTCTTTGGCTTGTCCCTCTTCCAGCCATCCTAAGGCTGTGTGGGGGCTAACGATGCATGGAAAAGTAGCAGATATGGAGATACAGGCCATTGCTGTGTGTGTGTGTGTAGTGGTGGTGGAAAGGAATAAACAGTAATGCAGATGTAAATATTTAGAGAGATATTCTCACTGTCAGACAAACAGCGAAGGTCTGAATGATGACCAGCAATGCCCTCCTCCATCCTCCCCCACACACGCCCCCCTAGCACCCACTGCCCCCTTCTCACCCCACGGATAAAACAGGACATTCCAGTAAAGAGAGAACAAGCAGGTTGGACCATACAAACCCTTCTGGTTCAGGACAGATACAGACAGGTTTGAAGAGTGAGCACAAGCCTTATTTTTAGTTACCTATGTTAAAATACTCCACCTCACAAACAGTAATATGTCAAAAGCTGCGCAGAGTTTATTCTGAAGTAAAAAAACCTGATTATTTGAATTTAACACAACTTCACGGAGGAAAACATTTACTCATTTAATTATTAGTTACTTTACAGGTGTAGTATTTTCTTCTCCACTGCCGCTGTCAACAAGTTTAAAGGCATCTTACAAGTTCAGACCATCAAACCAAAAAAAGTAGCGGTATGAGGTTAGAAACAGAGACCGCTCAATAGACAGATAGCTGATGTAACACAAGATTAAGTCTAACACTGTTTACACAAAGTGTGTGGTGAAAGCAGCGGTGCAACAGCTTTGGTCGTCCATCAGTGTCTATGCAGGTTTGAAGATGGGATGTGCTCAGCCACAGCAGTGTTATCTTGCTGTCCACATTTTGGCAACGCTCAGAGACACAGGCGCCTCAGGTCGCAGTTACACATACGATGCACAGGTCTGCATGGACAGCTGTATTAATATAAAGGAATGCACATCTGTTCTGTCTGAAAAGAACAGTTGCAAATTTGGACTTGGAGGTTATTTCAAAAGTGGTTTATTCTCTTGGGAGCTAAACATCATAAAAAATATAGCAATCTGCCCGTTCTAGAGTGAGATACTTTGCATACAGAGATGATATTTCAGCCTGAGGGAAGTTCATCATATAGTATACATCATCTGGATTTCATGAATGTGTTTAGTGTATTTCATGGCAAGTAATAATTGATTCAATCAGATTCAACTGAGATATTTCTTGAGGTGTGTCATAGGCACAAAAAAAGCACCTGGGTTCATCCTCTGGGAACCATGAATCTCCACAACTAAACCCAATCACTGATCCCAGATGGTTGGTCAGGTAGACTGGGAATGACCAGAGTCATCATGTTCCATTAATTTTTTGTTGGCGTATTGCTGTTTAAATAGCTTGTTTTGGAAAGAAATATTTTACCTGGCCGAAAGTCTCGGAACCAAATGAAAACTATCAAATCTTTGAAGTTGATCACATAATAAAGATGGACAAGTTGTTATTGCCTCTTACTGCCATGTTGCTTTTGGGAGTACTTACTCCCACAATAGCAACTGTGAAAAAGGCAACTGTGACAAAACAGTATGTCTAATTCTCTATGTGTCTTTGGCCACACAATAGATGAGTCATATTCTAAGGAGCTAAAGAGACCAGGAAAGAACAGATGAGCACAGGAATGGTAGATAATGCTGTCATGACATCACCCTAGACCTGATTAATGGGGTATCACTGTGTCTGTCTTTAAACAATTTATGTGAGCAGAGGAGAGCCCCACAGCTAGAATTATTTCCATGATAATATTTAAACAGAGCTGTACTATACTCCACATCAGGCCTGATATGTCCCCGTCAGCTGCACCTTCATGTCCTCATGGCTCACACCCAGGCCTGGTCATGGCATTTTAAATGTGACTGTGTATGCATGTTAACATGTGAACTGCAAAGCTCTAAGACTTCAGTTGTCGGAGAATTGAATGCATCGCATGATTTATTTAACCTCTGTTTCTTTGGTGCCTTTTCTCTCTCTGTTTCTCAGGCAGCCGTGAAGCAGCGTTCGTCTATGCTATCTCCTCAGCGGGGGTGGTGTATGCACTTACACGCGCCTGCAGCCAGGGGGAACTGAAGACGTGTAACTGTGACCCACATAAGCGTGGACGAGCTCGCGATGGCAAAGGGGAGTTTGACTGGGGCGGCTGTAGTGATAATATCAACTACGGGATAAAGTTTGCGAAAGCCTTCATAGATGCCAAAGAGAGGACTGTCCGAGATGCACGAGCCCTCATGAATCTACACAACAACCGCTGTGGCAGAACAGTGAGTGTTTTTTGCCCAAGCTTTGACAAACCTGTATCTTGGGTACAATTTACAGCATGCAATTTCAATCTGGCAACATTATGTAGTTCAGCATTCTCTTGATGGTGATTCCAACAAATGTCTTTATGTAACTTGGGTAAGTGGACCAAGACATGTTTTTTTTTTTTTTTTTCTAAAAAAGTCTAACTGTACAGATTCACACCCTGCTGGGAACCAGTCTCAATCTGAGCCAGAACATATCCAAATAAAATATGAAAAGTCCACAACTTCCACAACACTGTCACTTTCTATTTGAAATTTAAACTACTCTTCAAAGATATAATCAATATTCCACTTCAAAATAGTCAGAGTTAACAGACTGCGTCTCGTACTACAGCATGGAGTCTTCCTTACACAACTACCCTGAAACGTTAACTTGCAAATCAAGTGAGGCAGTGGAGGCACCTTAAATTAACACGTTTTTTTGTGAGCTGAAGCAAAACAGTGGCAGGGCTGAGCTGTAATTACAAACTGTGGATGCTTGTATCGCCAGTGGGCTAATAAGAGGTTGAATATTAAACTGGTTGGACAGGAACAAATTTGTCTCGCCTAGTTCCTCATAGAAATAAACGGGCAACAAAATCCGGTGTGACTGCAGCATGTGTTAGGTGGTCGAGTTCTTCTGAAATAGACATTGTGAAAAGTTAACCGACACCACATGTGTTTTTTCATCACATGTAATCACATTATTAAAAAGTGTAATAGGGTTTTGCTCTTTTTCTGCAGCCATCTTGTTAAAATAAAGGTGAATGGGAATAGCATCCTCATAACTATCAATTATTCCATGAATTATTCACTAGGGCCTAATGAATTGGTAGATATCAACGTAGTCAGGATAAAAACTGTTCAGACATCTGTTTTTTTTTCCATATTGAATTATTCATGTAATTCTATAAAACTGTAAGAACCCGAAACAAAAATCGATCCACCTCCATTGCATTTGAGCAAAAGTAGAAATATAAAAAAGGCTGACACAGTTAAAAACTAATTTTCCTGCTTAAGAACTACATTTTTGGGGCAATTTCACGAACAATCTCTCTATGTTTTCTAGGCAGTGAAGCGATTCATGAAGCTGGAGTGTAAGTGCCACGGAGTGAGTGGTTCCTGCACGCTGCGGACATGTTGGATGGCCATGTCAGACTTCAGGAAGACCGGCGACTACCTGAGGAGGAAATACAACGGGGCCATCGAAGTGACAATGAATCAGGATGGGACAGGCTTCACTGTGGCCAACAAAGCTTTCAGGAAGGCCACCAAGAACGACCTGGTCTACTTTGAGAACTCGCCGGATTATTGCCTTCAAGACAAAGCAGCAGGTAAGACGGAGAGAAGATGAAGAGGAAGACGGTGGACTGAACTGAAAGGCAGAGAGGCAGTTTCTCATGGATGTTGATGGATTGCCCCGACTGTGTTATGTGTGTGTTGTGTGTATGTTCATGCATGACTAGTGCATTTGTGTGTGTGAATGTCAGTGTTTGTGTGCATGTGTGCATGTGTGTGTGTGTGTGTATGTGTGTGTGTAATGGTAGTCAGATAACACAGCAGGCCTCCCGTGTCATGTCTGTGGAAGCTAATATCCTTGTACCCCGGGGACATGGTCGTTCTGTGACCACCTGACCTCTCAGTTGTCAGATTCTGTCAACACACACACACACACAGACACATACAGACACATACAGACACACACACGGACTATGGGTTGATAAACTTTACATGATTCACATAATCAGTTATAAAAGCCCCTGATTGTCTGTTTGATTGATGAAAAGACTGCTGAACAAACTTTTGGAACATCCGACACCAACACCTTTATCACAAACTCTGTTCATTTCTCCCTCTTTCACACCCTTCATCCCTCTGTCCCTCTAGTCCACAGCCTAGGGACACAAGCAGCTAATTTAAAAAAAAAAAAAAAAAAAAAAAAAATCACTTCTTTCTGTCTGTCACAGCCTCTCTCACTATCTGTCTTTCTGAACTAAGCGTAGCTGGAGGGCAGAGTGGGCCTCAGAGTGTGAGAGCCTGTCTGTCTGTCACGCTCCACTGTCCATTTAACCCTCACACTCACGCACACAAACACACACACACACACACACACACACACAGACCCACACACACAGAGTAGCTTCAAAGGGAGCAGTGGCTTGGGAAAAGCAGTGTAACTATAGGCCACTCTACCAACACTGCATAGTTGTGTGTGTGGGTCTGTTGTTCTATGGGCAACTTGTTATGATAGGTAGCCGTTCGAACTGGGAACTTCTCACACCAAACACCAGCACTAATCACTGTGGGGATGACATTCACATAAGACAGGCAATATGCCATTAGATTAAGCACTAGACTGCTAGACACAATGATGACAACTATAGAACAACTACAGATCGAACACTAAACCAATTAGAGAACTAAAGTGAAACTAAAACTTCTGAGTGATATTCAGACTTAAGAAAACCACTGGATTCAGTGACATCTGTGAGAAACACAACAAACTGGCAACATGGCTGTAAAATCACCACCGGTGGCAGTTACCTTTAGATATAATCCACAATTAACAACAAAACAATCAATCAATGCAGCTATTTCAAGAGTGTGATAATACCATCTTGGTATCATGCCTGGTAAATTAGGGCTGGCTAAACAGCCTAAGTGTCTTTTTGAACAAATTGTGGTTTAATTCAGTCAAAATCTTGAATTCTAAAAGTGCAGCAGTAGATATTTATTTATTCTATGCTGACACACATCTAGAACAAAGAAATACTACAAACCCACACAAATGAGATAATTATGAGCTTGGCTGTCTGTAGACATGATCAGTGTTTTTCCTTAGAGGTGAAAACAGTTAAGAGAAAATAACTGAAGTTAAATTTTTAGCCTTCATTAGTTAAATCTTCTGTGGTCTGTGCAGGTTCTCTGGGCACAGCTGGGCGGGTCTGCAATAAGACTTCACGTGGCACAGACGGCTGTGAGGTCATGTGCTGTGGACGAGGCTACGACACCACGCGAGTCAAACAAATCACCAAGTGCGAGTGCAAATTCAAATGGTGCTGTGCCGTGGAGTGTAAGGACTGTGAGGAGGCCGTGGACATACACACATGCAAGGCCCCCAAACGAGCCGAATGGTTGGACCAGACCTGAGGACAAGCCCTCCTCCGCCCCCTGTAATGCAGCCCCACCCTTTTCCCCCTTGCAGGAAGTCCTGTGGAACATGGCATTCTGGGAAAGTTTGTCCAAAAGTGCTCTGCGTCTCCGCCCTCCCCTGCCCCCCCCCTCGTCTCAGTTCATCATTGCATGGCTTATCTACCTGTGTCTGTGAAAGCACTAGAATTCAGTACCCATCAATATGAATTAATACCAATTACCCCTGTTCGTGAATGGCCCTGCGACTGAACTGCTGGAATCAGATGATGAACAATGAAACCACATGAAACACTTTGGGGTTTAGGTGGATTGGGCTTTTATCAAAGATTCAGTGCAGATGGCCTTTTTTTCCTAGAGTGTGGTTCTGAGTTTAAAAAAAAAAAATGGTTTGCTGCTTTTATAATGCTTTAAAGACACATTTTTACATTAACTGAGCCTTCAAACGTATCCAGTATTATTACAACACCATCATATACTTACATTATTTTCTTTCTTTCTTTGGGGAAAATACACTTTTATCTACCAAAAAAAAAAATACTTGGTTGGACTTTGGGAAGTAGCTTGACAAGTGCACTTTGTGGAGTGGACATCTAAATGCAGGTTTGGCTCTGTGTAGCCAAACAGAACAGTCCAGGCAGAGGACTACCAGAGGACATGGAAATGGACACCAGATGAATAAATGGACGGATGCATTATTGGAACTTTGAATGCAACTGCCAAAAAAAAATATAAATAAATGAATTAAAAAGAAAGAAAGAAAAAGAGGGGAGAGGGGGGAGAAAGCTGTTTAAAAGTGATTTATTTAAATTGTAAAGTGTTGTTATATTTCTCATCTGCGGATAAGACTGCACTACATTGGCTGACAGGAGGAGAGAAGAGCACTCCCATTATTGTGATTATACAGCATACTTTAGTTTTCCGTGTGTTAGATGACAAACTGCTGTTGAGAAGAAGACAACGATGATGAAGAAAGCCTGGATGGTCATTCAGTAACGCAAAAACCACAACATCAGACAGATTTCACTTCTTTGCTCTCCAGCTTGCTTGTATAACATTGTGTATATTGCCTTATCTAAACAGATGTTCATATGAAATATATGGTGCATTAGTATGACACTGGAATCTTTGTTTTTTGTTCAGACGGACAAACATAGTTTTTGAAGGCAAAAAAAAAAAAAAAAGAAAAAGAGACTAGATAGTGCTGACAGAGCAGAACTAATCAGCGTGACTGAACAAGATATTGAGTAAGTTCTGCTGTGCTGCTGTCATAACCCACCATGTTATTCCCATCACACAAACACACACAAACATCTCCTCAACAGCACGAGTTTAGAGTTGAGAGACACTGGAGTAGAAGCAATACAATTTATACTCGTAACAAAGGCTGATTCTGTGCAAAGGGGAGGGAAGTGTTTGATTAAAGGACCAACCTAAACCTCAACCCCTGCTGGCCTCATCCCACCCCTCGCTATGTGGAATTCCAGGTGGGTCCCAGGCTAATGACTAGATGGCTGTAATTACCCCAGGCTGTTGATAGCTGGTGATTGGACATGGTCGTGCTACAGAGGACCTAGTGTGGGCTCCTGCTGGGACCACATTTAATCAAAGGCTTCTTGGCCGGCTTATCAAAGGGAATACTTTCCAGCAATCTTCTCTGCCTCAGCCCCCTCTGCTTCCCAGACTTTTAGTCCAGTTCAGTCTCTGTTATATTAGATCCCAGAGACTCCAGATAACATAAATTCAAAGCATAGTGCCCACCATAATAAAATTAACACAAAAGTAGCGGCAAACTCCACCACACTGAGACAAAATGATACAGTATCATTTCAACTGCTTTTTACAGAACAAATCAAGGTTGTCTTGTCACAATGATACAACTTCCTGTAAGGTTCTAGGCCACATATTTTATACTTCTCCAGACATTTTTGTAGTTTTAAAGCACAGAAAACCATAACACTATAACTTTTCATCTCTTGCCTTACACTGCACTTTGGAACTTTTGCAAGAACAGGTAATTTTGTGCTGGTCTCTCTTCTGATTGGCCGACTGTTTTCTGAGTAATGCATGGCCAGATCAACCCCAGGTAAGGGATTGTAGTCCACTATATTACAAATCATAATCTCCAACATGATTTCAGAAGAGAACTTTTTAGCCACTGGTCATTGATATTACCAACCTTGGGAGTGTTTGGTAATAACATATTGGCTTCCCAATGTCTAAGGTTTGTTTCTTCAACACTTTTTCTGTATTGTAGCTTGCTAGTATATGGGTTAACAACTTGATACTATGACAGTTTCAAAAAAATTTAAATAACAACAACAAAAGAAAAAGGATGGACTGTGGGTCTGGGTGAGCATGTCTGAGAGCTGAGAGTGTACAGCTGTGATATCACAAATTCAGTTTAAGGCACATTTTCTGAACATGGGTAGTGTGTGTTTCTCTCTCGACTAAGCACTTTGTTACTTTCACTGTATGATGTGTCTATAGCACCGGGACCAGCTTCATTATAATATTAAAAAAACCTGGGAATCTCGCTCGCTACAGCATGAGACCTCCTCATGGATTAGAAAGAAATAGCAAATTGTTCTCATGTGGTTCCCTGAGACGATACCTGGCTCATTCTTGCATTAGTGCTTCATAATTAAGGTTTATAGACTATTATTAGATCACTCAAGATTCACTTTACAGTCAACCAACCTCATCTGCCCCAAAAAGAGCCCTCAACATCCTAGAAGTGGTCTTTTAATAGCCACAGGGGGCCCATATCGTTAGATAAGATAAGCTTTATTGTCCCTCAGGGTAATATTATCAAGCCATTCCAGCCATAGAGACTATTCTAGTGCCAGCATCCTGTGGCAGAGTCTATCTGTGTTCTGGATGCCAGGCTGAGAGCATTCCTGTTACAGACAAACCATTAGTCTTCACAGCTGGCAGGCAGCACTGTGGGTGAGGAAGAGGATAGTACCAACTGAGGGCACAGAAATGGCAACAGGCCACATAAGAGGTTTAAAGGATATAAGTGGTCTATCATAACTTGGACTTTATTTTTATAGATTTGGCCATCAGCTCTGTTAGTTATAACACTCTACTCAAGTTAATTACGGAGATCTGGGAATGGTACAGCATTACTGAAATACAGGCTTTTGACAAAATTCCAGGTTAGCCAAACTAGTATGTTGGAAAAAAATAAAAATATTACCACTCAATCATCCATCACACTTTACAGACCAACTCTGTGGTTCATCATTGTATTGACCATACTTGAAGTAACAGACGTCCAAAAGTATAAAACCCAACAATCAAAAGAAATTGGTAATAAACCAGAATTATCCATTAATTCCACAGCAAGGTCAAGTGATCTGACTGGGCCCAAATCACAAGCACAAGTAGTTAAAATCAAACTGTGATCCAGCTGAATTAAATATTTTCTGTTGAAAAGTGAAGGTTGCCCAGTTGAATAACACCAGCTCTTTGCAAACTGGTGCACACATTGCTGCAATATCTTTCGACTATTAGCTTCGCACACAGCACACATGGCTCCAATCATTTTTTCAACATTAGTTATTCTCAACTGCATTACCCTTATACTGGTTCTATATTCTCTCTCTCTCTCTCTCTCCATCTTTGTCTCTCTCCTCGTGTCTCGGCACTGACAGTTATGTAGATTTATCAACCTTATGTCCCAGCTGTAATGCGTGTCAGTTTGAGCTCTGGCTGCCAAATGACAACAACCCTGAGAATAGAGGATGAACTTCACTCTGCTTATGTACGCACACATGCACACACGCACACACACACATAAAAATGTTGTTGAGCTACATGGACAGGACCGAACCTACCACCTAGACTGTGGGAGTTTACTCCAACATGTTGCTCTAAAGTCCAGCTCCTACTGAGAGACAGAAAAAAGGAGGTGTGAGACAGTGAGAAGGAAGACAACAAGTGAAACGGATGGATGAAGGGGAGAGAGAAATGGATAGGATTACTTAGAGACCTCGCAGGCATGTTTATCAGCAGATCTTAATCTGAGCAGAAAGAACTGCGTTCCCCCACAATTCATCATCATTACTCGCCCCACCTGCCACAATCCCCTGACTGCCTTCCATCCTCCTCCCTTCTGCTCCATGCCTCTGATACAAGCTTCGGAGACCCCAACAACGTTTCCCCAATAACATTCACCTTGGGGTGGTCCGGGTGTCAGCCATGCGATCTGTTTCGCACACACATTTGCATGTACATACCTGCAGGCTGGGATGGAACCGCCTCAGTATCCCCTGAGGTCACCTGTCTGGTAAAACCCTCTGTATGTTAGCGAGCCTCTCTACTCTGTCAGTCATTGTTCATGACCAGAGACTGTGTGCAAATGTACAAGTCTGTGTGTGTGTGCGTGTGTGCATGTGCGCGTGTGGTGGGGTGAGTTAAGATCTCAGGGCCAGTAAAATCTGGGGAGTCTGGTGAGGTCAGGGGTCATAAAGTTTAGGTGCATCAACAGAAAACCTTTGGCGCTATGAATGACCATCGTTGATCTCTCTCCTGTTAACACCTCCTAAACATGAACAACTTGCTCATGTAGCTAAGCTCACGTCTGGCTCACCAGCAAAGACGTGAGCTCAGAAGAACACCTGCTCCGCTAGATTAAAACCTGGCCTACAGTGTAGCTGCCGACAGTGTCAACTCTTCCATTTATCTTCCATCCTTTTGCTCTGTCTCTGTCTGATCAGGTGCTTGTCAGCCGCTAGGTATTAGGTGGTGCAGCTTTGTTGGGAACAGGTTTGGATTGGGAGGATGTGGGAGCAGTAGGAGGTGCAGATTTATTAGGGAGCTCAGACTAATATTTACGTGACCTGCCAGGACCCGAGGGGTGTAGAGACAGAGAGGGAGAGAAAGTACGGATATGGCAGCGTCTGTGCATTGATGGGAACAACACAAAACACTAACCCTAACTCTAACCCTCACCACCACAAAATAATTTGCCCTCAATTGCTCCATCCTTCCTATAAACTTTTTACTCTGTGATTTCCTATAATGACAGCGAAAAAAGTTAACTGATACATTGTAGTATAACCTCTGTAATATCACAGAAAAAGCTACTTAGAACTGTTTTCTCAATATATTGGTCCAACAGGCAATAGGTTGCCAAATAAATTCTTTTAACTGGCAAGTTGGTGACAAAAAGAATAAAACTTTTTCCTAAGAATTCCACTCCATTTGAAGGAGTAGTATTTCAACACTGACTCACCGCTGCATGTAAAACATTTCCGGTGCTTCTATAATTGCTCCAGCTACTGACACATACAACCGCATGCAGGTTTGACCTCAATGAATTTTCCGCAAGTAGAAAAGCCTGTGTGACCCGACATGGCTCCAATTTGTCATCCATAATTTATCCGTGATATAACTCACTCACTGCAAAGCCAGAAGTCAAGCTCAGTGTTGGCTGGCACAATGGCTTAGCAGGTTCAGCTCTCAGACAGTCAACGTGAGGGTGAAAGGACAAAAGAGTGTCTGTGTTGAGCCTGATTCGGAACATTTGGAGTTGGTAAATACTTCACCGTACAAGGTGTGGGCCACAGTGTGACGAGGTTTGTATATGCGTGTGACAGCGTGAGTGTGTTTATCTCCCTCGCTGTGTGGGAATTTACAGACACACCTTGCAAGGCACAAACAACAGTGACCTGGAAAAATAGTCTAAATTCCACCAACATACCAGGGAATCGAGGGGTTTGGGCTGACAATACACACTGACACACGCACACAGACAACGAGGGAAGAGGTGTGGGAAACAGGACAGATACAGGGTCAGGGTCAAACTGTGTAGGCCTCACAGAAATAGATACCAGTGAGTGATACCAGCTGACACACACTGATGCTAACACTAACAGTGATACCATAGCTACCTGAGTGACATTGATAAATAGTGCTGGGCCATCCCAGCATGCATGCACAATCAAACCCAAACTGAGCTCATCCCTGTGACTTTAAATCAAGATATGTTCTCTTTTATATCTCAAACTTCTGAAACTGGGAAAACACTCTTATGTCACCGCACCAGGAGTGATTTTAGAGTCTAAACACTGAACAAAAAATAGCATCAGGGCGTAAACTCTTCAGTGGTAAATGGGAGAAAGGTGACAGCATCCTCTGGAGTGTCTACCTGTACTCAAACATGTTCACAACTGTGTGTTTATTGTTGCTTTGAGTGGAGTAGATGTGTTTACCCCACCACTGGAGCCAATGTCCCACTCCCAGTCTCCTAGACTCTTCACCTTTGAATACACAAACCACTAAAGATACACATAAATTAGTTTATATGACGAATCCCAAACTCACACCACACAAACAAACACTCTCCATGTGGAATGTTGGAGCCTGTTTTGTTTGTGTTCTGACGTGCAGCTTTCTCCAGTGGTCGTTTCTTTGCTCATCTTCAGGAATCACCATGTATATCCTTGTTTCCAGTCAGACAACATGTGGAATGATAGACAATGTAGGAATATCTTGAATCAGTCTGTTGATGCGTGTGGCTCAGTGGAGCAGTAACATGCCTCCACCCTTCCTCCTGACTGGGCTTCACCCTCTACCAGCACGGAGACAGCTGATCGAGAGCAACGACACAGTACAGTAGCCTCAGTCGCTCAGTAAACAGTGGTAAACAGAGCAAGCGCTCGGCATGAAATGGAGGAATACCGCTTACAAAACATTTACACAGAGCTGCCACGGGAACAATATCATTTCAGTTTTACAATAAAGTGCTGGTGTAACAAAAACAACAGAAGGAAACTCATCTGTCCCTCTCCCCAGTCAGCGTGACTTGTTTATGCTTTGGCATCCCACTCTGTGTGAAATAATTCAATCAAGTATAATTAAACTTTCACACAGATTTAACTAAAACTACATGCCCCAAATATGAAGACTGACCGCATATATATCTGGTATTTTGTTCTATTCTAGGTCAATAAATGAGATATTAATCTCTAGACTTAATCAGAAATTAAAAAAAAATAAACGAACAAATTTGATATATCTTTTATGTTGATAGTATTTATTTTTTTGTTTATTTTACAATCTAATGTATTCAGTGTAACAGACCATTGAGACCCTACAAAACAGACCACGTAATAATAAAAAGAAATGCTAATATTCTTAACAAAAATAAACCTAGTCATGATAGTCATTAATGCAGCAACAACCGTGCGTCTAATTAGATAAAAACAGGAGAGAAGAGAAACACTTGAGGCATGGAGCCTCAAACACTTAAGAATAGTGGTATTTTAATTACACCCACTGTCCGCCATAAAGGCTAGGACACACCTCACCTTGTTTTGGCAATATCATGCTGTGTCCACATCCTCCTACTTACAGTGTTTTGATTCACCTCAGACAGGAAAGCTGTTCCTCTCATGCAGAGAGTGTGGGAGCAGGCAGCAGAACCACCTTTACTCTACTGGGTGTGCGTTGTAGATCACACGTGGAGAATGTGAATTTACATGAAAGGCTGTGCGCACACAGGCAAACTGTACACGCAAACATGGAAATTGTGTAAAAACATCAATCACTTATATGTCGCGTGGTCTCACGAAACTTCTTGTGGAGGGAAAAGCATGTTCAGTGTTACCAGCTCCGACATTCAAACACACGTCCTACAGACAAACACTAAAACTAGATAGAAATGCTATTTAAAAACCCTCCATGATAGATGCTGTGGCTCATATAAAAGGTTAGATGGAGTGGAGGAAAAAGTCGAGGTGATATGACACCTGACAACTCAATGCCAATAATTGTCAAAAACAAAGTGTGCGACTCAATAGCATTTTTATATATGTGTACATGAATGTGTACATGATTTTAGGCTTACTAGTCACAGTATCATAATGACACTCACATCTTCATTGTTGGCTTGGAGCACGAGCTCTATCAAGTGTTTGAACTGGGATAGTTTAGGGATGAATAAACAACAGTCTAATGTGTTTATCAGACACTAAAGCACGCACCAACAGCTGTTTACCGCACAGAGACACAAACCACATACTACAACAACAGCAGCAGCATGAGCGGGATGTAATCTGATGGGATTTATATGCTGTAAGTGAAGGTGATGTTTTAGGCTGGTTTGTGTCTTGGATTGTTTGAGTGGGGGGGGGTTAGTTAATATGGCCACCCTGCACGTAAATATCCTGCCGCTGCAAAGTTCTCTCTACCCTCAGCGTTTAGATTGAAAAAAAGGAGAGTGAGAAAGAAACAGAAAGAGAGAGACAAAGCAGATTATGCTTAAAAAGCCTCCTACTTCTAGTAAACAAAGCAATAAACATGATTCCACTTCACAATGACACACCATGGCTGTAGTTAACTAACTACAAAGAGCTATACACGCAGGAAACGCTATAGAAACAATTAACTCTCATAAATATACATCTGAGGATACTTTACACACAAAACACACAAGCATGATTGTCTGCCACAGTCACAGACTCCTCCCTTGAAATTTTACCATACAGTTCATTAGGCATGGCAGTCACTTTACAAATGGTGAACAATAGTGTTGTAACTCATTTCAGTTAAAAGAAAAAGTGGCTCTTTTGCCTTTTTTTTTACATTTCTAAAACCAGTGTAAATGTAAATTAGGTCGACTGCGGAGATTATACTTAACATACAGATGAAAACATAAAACATATAACTGCTGGCAGCTATGTGTGAGGTCCTTGCCCAAACACAAATAAACAGAATACCATAATTTGCCCATTTGTCCCCATAGACACAGCAAGAAGCATCATTAACATGCGGTCTGACGCACTTCGTACGCTACATTGGATCATTCTAGCATTAAGTATTTAGGTTTGCACATCTTCACTGTTGACACTGTTTGTGTGTCTTTGCCAGATGTTTATATGTGTCAAAATTCTCTGGAATAGAACATTAATTCTGATTTTATGTATCCTTGTTTCCATGACCCTTCATTCACCACCTCAGCATCCTGAAAGGTTTGTTAAGGTTTTTTTTTTTTAAAGTGTGTTTATTTGTGGATGTTTCTATGTCTTGGAAAGTCAGGCTACCACCTGCAGCTCATTTACTTTTCCATAGCATAAAGAATGAGAGGAAACAGAATCTCATTACTTAATACAATACAATACAATAATTTGATTGTTCAAACTGTGCAAAAACTGAGGTCTAAAAGCTAAACGCTGCAGGTTTATGATGGATTATGTACTGCAGCACGCTGCTGGATGCATGGAAAACAAAACTACACTTCATTTAATTTTAGATTAAACAAATGAGTTTAAACAGCATGTAAAGATGTATTTAATCGTATTTGTTTAATCTGATGTACTAGTTTTATGCTTGTATATATTTATGCATGTATAGTGTGTGTGTGTGTGTGTGTGTGTGTGTGCGTGCATAATGTAGTGGAGCTGGACAGATGCCATATTTCTGTTGTTGTCTGGCCGATGGGCAAGGACCTCATGCAGTGGTGATTGAAGATAGATTTAACTGGTTCACCCTTGTGTAATTTGATCAGTCTCTTATTCGTACTTTATCGTTATTTACTGTGCGTGGTCGTAGTAATTCAATTGAATTGGTTTTAGTATTTGTAAAGAGCTGGACAGGTGAATATGGATGATCAGTGTAACTTGGAATTCAAGTTAGTGTACCTGTGTTAATTACTAAAGACTTATCTTCATAGTTTTGGTTACTCAGTCGCTGACTTTAACTAAATTTTTGAGGAATATACAGACAAAACAAGATCCATAAATGTAATTAGAGCAACATCAAGGTCAAAGATAAGAAATGTTTTAAAAAACCATTTACAGACTATTGAGATTACAAATCTAGTGATAGGTGATGATCATATACATCTGCCCAACACTGATTCAAAATGACATTGCTTTGTTGCATCTAGTAGTTTATAAGATAATTATCTTAACTTTTTAATAATAATCATAGCTGTGCATGTGTTTTCTGTCTAAACAAAACAGTCTGTATAAACTATATTGTTATTTTTTCATCAAACAAATCATAATTACTGCTTCTTATTACTTGAGATGCTCAAATGTCTTTTTTTCTACGCCTCACAAAAATAAAAGTGCATCCTAGGATGCAGGTAGTCCTCCCTGGGAATGATAAAGAACGTGTGCAGATAGTCTGATTCATTATACAATCTATTTTTAATAGGCACAGTCTACAAAGATTGATGGAAAAGCATCACAGCGTATGTGTCGTTATCACAGCTGTATGTATTTACTGGCTATGTATCAGTAGTGGGATCTTAAGTAGTGGCATAAACATTTCTGTGGATATTACCCCCATCACTATCAACTGTTCAGTCCTCACATTAAAGATCATTACCTTGAGCATCACACAGCACTCTGCCAACTGTGAGGAGGACTCTGGGTTTGAGGAGGTCTGAGTGTGAGAGGAGAGGCCTCTGTAGTGTGAGGAGAGCAGCAGGAGTGTGACGCTCAGCCCTGTCTGGATCCAGGAAAGAGTGAGATGTGAGAAGGGATGGAAGGAGATAAGTCCACTTCAGCTAACTCAATGGGACACTTCAGTGCAGGCGCAGCTCTCACCCTGAGCACTGTCTGTCTGCCTGCCACGACAGAGAGGGAGGGAGAAAACACACACATTAATAAGAGGAAACTGGATCGAGATTTTTTTTTTTTTCCCAAATCGATTGCAACTGTAAAACAAACTAATTAAATAACCTTTTACTGTCAGTTTTGGTCTGGATAGTATCAAATGCAGATGTGACATCTAGTGAAAGTAACACTGCTGCTGAGGAGACCAGTTCATCATTATATGTGTGTTTGTGCACAGACTGAAGCACAGTGACAGAGACAGATTGGGTGTCTGAGAGGGACAGATAGCCTTACAGCCAACCTCCACTCACTCATTGAGTGAGATAAAGAGCAACATTCACACACAGACACACACTCCTCCGCTGGCATCCAACCAATCGCGTTGAGAAATAACTCAGCCCTTAACATGGACAAAGGTGCGGCTAAGGCCTGCTTTTGGTTCTGCTGAAAACTGCCGATTCATCACAAATTTCAAACAAACAGATTAGAAGAAGACTGTTGCGGTATTCAAACCGACTTATAGGATTTGTCCGTGTATACACTCTGCTGTGCTGTGTGAGATTCAGGAGGGGCAATGTGAATAAGAGAATGTGTGAGGGTGCCAAAACAGTGACACGACATTCTTTTACAAACAGGTTTTCAACAAGCTCTTATCTCTCCTCTGCTCTCTCCTCATCCATTCTCTTGTTTCTTCTTCTCCTCTCAAGGAAGAGCTGCCTTTTGGTTACATTTCCATCACAAATTTAGCCATTTTTGTCAGAAAGGCAGAGTTATAATAGGCCAGGACCCAGTTAACTGGACACAGTTAAGGTGAACTCCTGTGGCAACGCAGTGTTACGGGTTTGTGTGTGTGAGGGGGTGGTCCTGTGTATCCGGGTGATCTCAGTGGCCCAGGCTGCCTGTCTATTAGAGCAGGGGCTATTAGACCATCAGAAAGTGGGAGCATCCCCTCTCGCCATGGTGATAAGATCAAGGCATTCCGACGGCCAAAGCGGTCATTACCCTGCTCTCTAGCCCATAATGTCCCCCCATTAAAACACCCTGTTGCCTTGGAAATGCAGCTGCGGCCGTTTAAGTCATTTCTTGGCCCTGCCGTCTCTCTGGGTCATTGACACACACATACACCACTCTCACACACACTGCATTGACATGTTGTCTGATAAACAGTTACACATGCACGTTATCAGGGGCATTCTCTCTCTCTCTCTCTCTCTCTCTCACACACACACACACACACACACACACACACACACACACACATACATACATACAAACACACACATGCAGAAACAATCAAATGCTGTTGTCTGGGTACGATTCTGTCTCATTTGGGGTCATGGCCACCAGGACAGTGAGATGATCACTGTCAGCTCAGAGAGGACATATGGTACAGTAAGACAATCTGCATGGCTGAGTCATCACATGGTCTGACAGAATACAGCTTCAAACACAAACACGGATAGGCAGACAGATAGGAGGCTGACGTAAACACACACACAAACAGACACATGCACAGCACTAACACTGATCAGGATAAACAAACACCTCCGGTTGTTCTGAAGATTTTGTGTCAAACAAATCCGACCCCTTGTCCCTCTAATCCTCATTTTGGCCACTTCCAAACTTTCTTCAGAATCATCAGTGGACACCTCCTACGCTCAGAAACACACGCACATGCTAATGTTTCCTAACCCTGAAATTCACAACCAACATCAGGACTTACTGAAAATGCTAGCGCTGCTGCTGAGAAACTATTACGTGCATCGTACATCACAGTTTTAGAAGATTTAATGTTCATCTAGTTTCTAGTTTGTAGTTTGACTGCTTCATGCAATGACAACAAAAATACTGAACCAAGAAAATGAAATATGAGCCAAATGATATATAATGTGTGCAATAACTAAAAATGGTTTTCTTATCAGTTAATGAGTTAATGTATTAATCAACTAATTTGTTGATTATTTCAACTACATATTAAACAAAAAGGTTTTAAAAGGGCTGAAGATAATACTCTTAGATGTCACTGATTTGTTTGACAAAGAGCCTAGTTTAATGTCAAAAGCTGAAACACATCTGTACACATGTGTCTACTGCTTTGGTGTTTGCCAATTTTACCAGTGGCTGTACAATTGACCATAAACCTGATACAAAAACTTTATAAATAAAGTAAACATATTAAGACACATTTCAGTGTTTCCATAAAACAAATGCTTCGATAACTATGACCTCATAGAGCATTAAAGACACACTTTAAGTCCTTAAGTAGAGCCTACTGACCAATTTAACACAAATCAAACTTAACTGGTGTAGTATCTTTCAGGATCACAAAAAATGACCTCATAACAAAGGACAGTGAAGACTACCATGATGCAGCGTTTGCTAAAATAGTGGACCTACGTGTATTTATCACGGTGTGAGCGTCTGCTTTTAAACAGACTAAGCAAAAGTGAGTCTGTGTTTCCCTCTAGTGGACAGAGTCCAACAGTAAAATAAAACCTGAAACAAGTTCATTCACCACCATAACTCTCTGTCAAAGGGCAAAGTTTAAATAACTTTTCATGTGGTTCCACAGAGAAAAAATACAGATTTATAAATTCCAGAATTTTATATACCATAGTGACCGTCAGTAATATAAACACAGTGGTAAAATTATAATATTTTGACTGAATAAACATGTTTTTTGTTTTGTTTTGTTTTTAAGCAAGATGGCCCTACTTCCAGAACTTCCAAAAAATATTTTACCAAACATCTAAACATAAATCAAAAACATTACATCCAACCAGAGGCCAACGCTCAGAGCAGTCGAAACTGTAAAAATGCTGTAACCTGCTGTTGCTAGGATACAACAAAGGCAACATTATGTTTATTTTCATGTTTAAAATCCAGTTTAAATCCACTTTGTCAAACTTTCTGATGCTGCTGACTCCTTTTCATCCACCTGTAAAGTAAGTTAATGTTACATGTTTGCTTCATGGCACAGACAGGTACTGTTAAGATCGCTAGCTAGGGGTGTTTGAGTGTTAGCTATCAAAGTTAGCAGGTTATCTAGCTGTTAACTACAAGTTTACAGGCTCTTATATCGTTATACTCACCTCTGCGGCGACCACTTATTTTCATGCACTTATGTGAGTGAAAGCTGCGTCACTGTTGCTGTCTCGTTAGCTGCTCCATGTCATCTCACTGTCACCTAGTGGATACATGTAGCGACACCCGTCAAGCTAACGACGAGCGAGATGTTAATAAAATAATGAGAGTGAATTATTTTCTGTCATTGTGCTCATCGTTAGACCCCAGCCCTTTTTGACAATGCAAACTTCGCTGTGTTTTTAGATGGAGTTAACAAACGCTGTGAACATGAATGCGCATGCGCGACCTTTGTGTGATTTTTTTTTTTTTTTTTTTTTTTTTGGATTCTGATAAATCACTGAATCAATAAATAAATCAATCGATATTTATTGATTTTGCATTCAATCTTACAGGTAGATTGAAACACTGTCAGTTCCAAATGGTCTTACCTCAGTTTTTCCAGTGGATTTAAGATGTTTCAGTGTCTTTTGTCTCATATAATCCCATGATATTTAAATGTGATCTATCACTTTTACACAATTAAGAAATGATCTATCATCATAGGACTGAAAACCCAAGGTTAAACCTGAAATTATCTTGATGACCACAAATCCTGCTTCACAGCCAGGACTCTGGCCCATTCTCTCATGAATAAGAATCTAAACATCTGTAGAGCCTGAGAGCTTTGCACATGTAATGTTTACTGTATTTACATGGGCCCGAAGAACAGCAGGGGCAGTTGTTGCATAATAGACACATGCACTCTTTAAGGGAGAAACTGTGGAGGATTAAATGAATGTATGATAGCATGTAAGTGCACTCATTATCATACAGTGGGTTTTCGGATCATCTCTTTCATTCTTTCAGTTCCAGCAGGACCAAATGAGCTTACTTCACCAGCAGCAACAGACACCACAGATGTGGGCTTCAGTATGTTCTGTCCAGAAGACAGGACCCGAAACATCTGCTTATATAAATGGGCCACAAAATGAAGAACAGATGGCTCAGCAGGCCCATCGAAATATGGAATCACGACTGAAAGTGGCAAGATTATTTCAGCAATACAGGTAAGAAAGCTTTTATTTAAATGTATTTATAAAATGAAAATGATTTTAAAGGTCTTAGTGATCATCAGAGGCACCCAAATTCTGATAATCTTGACACAAAACAGTCTATGGCTGGTGTTAATTAAAGAGTAAGTTGATTAAAACTTAAAACTTTTTTTACTAAATCAGTCAACAAAGTGCAGGACTGAAGCACTGAACTTAGTTCTTGATATATCATCTATCAAAGAAAATATTCATCTGACCCATTTATCTTTTGTTTTCTAAATAACTTATTCTCTTTACAAAGTGGATATGACTTATTTTCCAAGTAAAATAGCATCTTTGTTCATTAAGTGTTCAACAAAAACTTATAACCACTCTATGTAACTACTCATAACAACCAAGATACACAGAACAGATACCACAGAGCCCTCGCACGTAACCAGCCTAGCAGACCTATGTCTGAAGACAGGTGATGTCTTCAACTGCATTTTATGATTTTAAACTGAGCTTTTAGTGTAAGTTGTCATCCACAGGGCTCAACTAATCTCCAATCCACATGATGTCACTGTAACCTCAGTGCCTGCATCAAGGGAAGAGAAGATCTGCCTCACTGTGTGTGAAAACAAGGTGAGACACACAGAAGAAAATCAAGCTGTTCAGTAATTAATCCTAATCGATCCTGTGAGATTATTTGTCAATAATGCTAAAGATGAGAGTCTGAGTGGAATTAGATAGTTTCAATTTACTTTGTTCTTTTTACTTACCATGCAAGACTCAGCATTATAAAGAAACAGCCTTTACCGTGTGTGTGGACATGTGTTTGCCCGTGGCTCCAATTGATAACATGGACAGTTTGGATCTAACATGTTTCCTTCCTAACAGAAAATTATACCGCTCACTGTGAAGAACTGTGGTGCCCGGACCATTTATTTCACTTTTTGGGCTTCTGACTTCGTGAAGAATATTTTCACGGTCAGAGGATGTCATGGAAAAAAAATCACGACTATCAAGGAGCACACTCTTGGACCAGGTATGAAGACGACACACGTGTATGTTTAATTGAGAAAGGATTTATACTAATATATATGACAAATGAGCGATTTCCAGGTATAATGCATAACATGTACAGCATTTATGACTGTGAATTCACAAGCACAATGAGCCACGATGTTGATTGTCATGTGAAATGAAGATAAAAAGCTCAACCAAACAAAGACAAAAAAAATTAATTAAACAACTGTTAAATGAGATACAACACTTCAAGCTGTAGTCATAACAAAACTCACGGAGATCGACTGTCTTATAGTGATTTCCTTTTTGCCGTTTTGAACAAGGTGTCATTTCCTAACCAGCCATTTTTTCCAAGTGTCAGCGTCTTTCTTTCAGTTGTTTCCAGTGATGAGAGACCATAAGCAGTAGTGTGTGACTGCTAAGAGAGAAAGTGCTGTGGCCAGCAACTTTTTCAGAGTGCTCTACTTTCTTGTGCTACTGCCTCAAGCACTTCTAGTTGAAAGTCTCTGAACTTTTTAAGAAAGGTGCTGGTCACTGTGACTCTTCAGGTTTAAAGCTACCAGAGCAGTGACATACAAAACATGACAAGAAAAAAATACAAAGATGCAGAACCCACATGCAAAAAATGACTGATTGAGTTTTTATAAAGTAACTTTATTTTTTTTTCTTCACCTTTTTTCCCTTCTATGCTCTTTCTAGGAGAGACATATAAGATCAAGGTCCATTTCTACTCTGACCAGGCAGGCTTCTATGAACAGTTACTGGTCTTTAGATTTGAAACAAGCCCACTGTCCTCAGATAAATTTGAGATCATGCGTCTGTTAGAAGTCAGAAGTCAGGCACAAGCGCTACTTCCCACAAAGTTTAACCAAACTGTGACGCAGATGCTAACATATGCCAGAGGGTATGACACATTGACATGACACATGACACATATTATGTGATATTCAAATGACTTATGTTGTTGTGTTGATTGTGTTATAATTTATTATATTGTTTATGACATTATCGGATCAGTAATATTACTGTTTTTTGTTTTTGTTTGTTTGTTTAAAGGAATAATGCAATACCAACAAATGTAAAAGAAAAGATGAAATTGAGAAACATGTAAGTATTTTCAAGTTCACACACTTTCAAACATTGTGATATGATGTTATAGCTTCACATCACTCTTTGTCAAAGAAGTTAAACACTTTTATGACATTTGATGCCTCTGGAATCTATATAGGGAACTGGAAAATAAACCTCTGAACTGGGAGAACTACTGCTGGAGGTTTTGCATGCTGCTGAATATCGAGCATGAACATCGGAACGCAAATTTGAAGAAATACACTCAGGACGATGTGCTGATGTTCAGGCACAAAGACTTCACCAACATTGTTGTTCTGCAGGTCACGCATGTTACACTTTCAATAAGACAATGAGAAACAACTTTCACCATCGCAACTCAGAATGTAACTTTAAATGTAGACAACGTTTTATGTCATCAGCTTGCAGGTGCTTCATATACAGATCTGGTCAAGACCCTGGCCCTGGTGACTCCTTTGAACCAGTCAATATTTTCTAAATGCATAATATACAAAGCCTTGGTCTTACATGTGACTGAGGGAGAGATCTACTTGAAATTCAACGAGAAGTAAGAACTTCAACCGTACAGTGCTATATTCAGCTATATAAAATACAGTTGGGTGATACCAATTTTTGATTTAGTTTAAACTGCAAATTGTTGCTAAAAAGTTAAATTTTTAAACAACATTGATGATTGTTGTGTGTCTTCAAAGGTGTCATTGAAATAAGCGGGAAAGTTAGTCCTTGAGTAATATTTGTAATGTGTTGCTAAAATTGCTATTTGTTCACATGTTGTTTTGAGTTTACACAGTGGTCACCAAATGCTAGTTTTTAGCATCAACAAATAACTACACATGACTTTGAATGCAGGGATCTGGAGCAAATCACAGATGGAATGAGGGTCAAGGTTTCCTTCATTATGGACAAAATGCCATTGGTTATGCAGCGCAGAGCAGTGAAGCTGCTGTGCAAGTACAAACTGATGCAGGTGGTGTTCCCTACTGAACAAGTTTCTTTCCGCCAGTCCCCTCTAAACAGGTCAGACTACCTGTAGAATGCAGGGAAAACATAGCAAGCGTTTGTTATTTGTCTTAAAAATTCATTTGTCATATACAGCTAAAAATACTGCTTGGATAACATTATTTTACATGTTTTTATCAGTCTTACAGGGCTGCAGAACAACCCGGAGCAATGCACTGCCATTCAGCACATTGTAGCTGGTTCTGCAAAGCCTGCCCCTTACCTGTTATTTGGTCCACCTGGTACAGGTAGTGTACATCTATGTGAGCATTATTGAACACTGACGTATCAAATTTTCTTGACATTTTTTTAGAATAATGTATTTCATTATGTACTGGACAGGCAAAACAGTGACTTTGGTGGAAGCCATCAAGCAGATAGTCAAAACTCAGAGCTCGTTCAACATCCTGGCTTGTGCTCCCTCCAACAATGCAACTGATCACCTGTGTGAGAAGATTGTGGACAGCAGCCCGAAAGAGTTCATGGTGTATCGTCTGTATGCCCTAGGCTTCCCTGTGAGCAATATTCCTAAAAATAGAAAGGTGCGCACTTGTGATGGAAATTCTGATCTTTCTCTGTTTGTTACAAATATCTCAGGCATTTCAAAGTCCATTGCGTCACCCTTGTCTACTCATTTCATGGTCCTTTGTTTTACCTTCAAAAACACCTTAAGTATTATATGGATAGCCTTATCTGGATTTGAATTATTGACTGCTGAGAGATCTTTGTTTTGGGAAGAGGATAAAAGCTGGGATGTAAAGATCGACTTTGCTCATTCGCTCACAGACTGTTCGTATGGTCACTCTGTGCATTTGAGTCCTCTCATGCATGATCGCTTTATCAAACTACAAGAAAGGTAGCTGAACGTGTGAACTCTCTTTTGTTCAATTTTATCTCATTACAGATATAAAATTGCCACTACACACTGATCTTTTTTGATTTGGTTCCCTATAGATTAAGCAAACCTTAAAGTTTGTAGGTAAAATACAACTTAATAGTTTCTAACAAAGGTTGTTAGTTATTATACGTGAAGACAAAGCAGTACATAACAGAGTTCTGCTTCTTCTTTACCCGAGCCATACACACCTTTCGTTTTCTGATTTCCTTTTGTTTTAAAATTTTAAGTAAACTTAAATTAGACTTAGACTTAAATTTGTTTTCTGTCCCAACATCTCTTGTATGTGTCAGCAGGGTATGAATCAGATCATTTTAGCCTCTGCATGTGTATGATCACTGTAATGTTCAATATGTATGTTTGTATGTGCTTTGTTGTTTTCTTTAGTTCTTCTGTAACCTTGACTGGCGCACAAACTTACTTCGAGTTCCTTCTAAAAGGGAGATGATGAGTTGTCAAATCATGGTCACCACGCTGCTGACTGCAGGAAGGTAAAGTAGCTTATTGTTTACTTGGTAAAAATGCTCTTTAAATAGCCAATAAAGATCTTATAAATAGATGCTTATTTTAGCATGTTACAGCAGGAAAACAGAGATTTAATTTATACCATATTCCATTCAGGTGCGGCAGTTACAGTTAATGTGGTAACTTGTATCCTCCTAGTTAAGACACTGAGCTATAGTGTTTTATAGGTGTTATAAGTGTTTTCTAAATGTTCAGACCCACTTCATCAGATCAACACGACTCTTCATCTTTGTGCAACACATCAGCCCCTATTGTAACAATTACTGCACAGATATTAATGGCCACTGTCCTCTAACATGGACACTTGGGATTTCAATGCTGACATTTTTTTTTTTACATTACAGTTACACATTGAAAATAAAAGTTGGTGTGTATTTATTAAAAATAAAAAAAAAATATCGCCCATAGCAATAATGTAACAAGAAATAATGATATGTCTAATATGTAAGTAAAAACTGAATGTTCATTAAAAAAAGAAACTTGGCACACTTGGAAATACAATTGTTGTTCCTTTATCTAAATATTAATTTTCCCTGCATGTAATTTCCCCTCTTCAGGTTAGTGTCAGCAAGGATTCCTTCAGATTATTACACTTACATCTTTGTGGATGAGGCAGGTCAGGCTAAAGAAACAGAGTGCATCATTCCTATAGCAGGTGACAAACCAAGATCCAGTTTGTTTAACACAAAGTGGGTGATTCTGCATAAGCGGTGCCTTTAATGTTCCTGCGGTTGCTTCATAGGTTTACTGAATCCGTGGAAATGCCAGGTAGTGCTGGCTGGAGACCCTAAACAGTTAGGCCCCGTCGTCATGTCTACACAGGCAGTAAAACATGGCATGGGTGAGTACTTTTTATACCTTATACAAATGTTTCATGATGTCCACCCTGATCTCCCAGTTTCTTAATTTTATCTTGACTCCTGTTGCCAGGTAAAGAGGAACAGAATTATTTTGAGCAAATCTGTACACCTTCTTTAGCCTCTATATAGTAAAATGATACCAATACATGTAGTTCCTATTTTCAAATACATTTTGTGGAAATATTTTGTTATTATGATTCTAATGATGATTGTTCATTAAGTCGCTTTTTTGATCAGCACCTGGTGCCCTGTATAGGGAAAAACTAGTAGGTTGTGTGATGTTTCTGAAGAATGAGTAGCAGTTTCTAGTACATTGAGTGTTTGATATATCAAAAGTATATTTAATGCAAACTATGAAAAGCAAATATCTCTGCAGGTATGTCTTTGTTGGAGCGTCTCATGACAGACTTTGACCTGTACAAGTCACATGAGATATACGGGTTTAACAACCACTTTGTCACCAAACTATTGAGGAACTACAGGTGTAGCATCGATGACACCTACATTTGTTGCTTATTTTCTCACATTATGACTCAAAAGCATTCTTTTTCGTCTTCTTCACCTACCATTTTTTTTGTCTAAACTTCTTCTTCTCTCTCTCAGGTCACATCCTGTACTTCTGAAAATTCCCAATGAGCTCTTTTACAAAGGAGAACTTCAGCCCTATGCTCATGAAATCAATGTCAATTCATACTGCAAATGGGAACGCCTGCCTAAGAAAGTAATGTTAACACACACACACACACACACACACAACTCTCTCTCTCTGTCTCCCTACCCTATTCTCATTTCTCTCCACGTCTCAGGGATTCCCTTTGATCTTCCACGGAGTGGCAGGTACTATTGAACAGGATGCCAACAGTTGTTCTTTCTACAACATAGCAGAGGTGGAGGTGTTGAAGGAATACCTAAAATCCCTCATTTACAGTCTTCACAAAAAGGGTGTAACCAAAGTTCAACTGGGACAAATTGGTATCATTTCTCCGTACAAAAAACAAGTGAGTATACAGTGATCCATGGATTTATCACATTTGTCACATTTGTTGCCATTTCTTCCTGCTAATCAAATACCATACAACAAAAATCAGTCTCTGTGTGTCAAAATACATTTTCATTGTTGGGCAAAGAAGATCAATTATTGCTTTTTGGACCATAGAAAATGACAAATCTTGCCATATGTGCTGAGTGAGTAACTTTCAATGGCTAGAATAGGCATCATCTTTGTCAATGAAATACTACATTACTGAGGTGCATACTTAAACATGGTTTGTCAAACACTGTAGTGACTAATGGCATATGGGATAAAGGTTGTTGTTCATACTGTCTTATGTGTTTCTGTTTGGACAGGTGGAGAAAATCAAACTTGCCATTCAGATGGACAAAGATCTCAAGAGGAAAAACTTGGAAAACGTACTGGTAAGGAGAAAGTCATTGTTTGTTTGTGAACATGTTTGATAGGGATTTTGGAACTGATGGTCATTTACATTGCATGTTTTGACAGGTTGGTTCTGTGGAGCAGTTTCAGGGTAAAGAGTTTGATGTAATTCTGGTGTCGGTGGTGCGCAGCAATCCTAAACTGTCCTCACAGAAGGGATTCACACTAGGCTTTGTTACTAACGAGAAGGTGATAAACACTACACAATCATGGCAGCTCAGAAGAAATGTACATATATAATGTTTGTTCAGACCGCCACAATAAATGAGATGCACATTTTTAATGATTTTGAGTACCTTGTTGTAAACATTTGCATAATAATAATAATAATGAAGACAAATGTTAATGTCTAACTCGTTACTATTCAGCTACTTATGTCCACAAAGGCAACACCAATAGATCTATTCAAAACCATACGTTAATGCATACACATTACTTAAACTCTGTCCTCAGAGGTTCAATGTGGCCATCACCCGAGCCCGAGCTTTATTGATTGTGGTAGGAGACCCAAGAGTCTTGAAAACAAGTCCTATCTGGAACAAGTAAGTACTTATCACTGTAATACTCTTTCAAAGCAGAATGCGTCAGTCAAATACATATACATCACTTACACACCCCTTATGTTAACCTCTTTTATTTAGACTTATCCATTACTGCTACAAAGAAGGAGCTTATTGTGGCATTACAATCTGTGATGCAGAGGAAGAGGATGTACTGGCACCTGCGGACTTGCACACCCTCAGGTAACGATACATTCACACATATTTGAACATTGTATGTCTTTAATGTCGGTCAATTGCCTTGAAGGCTAAGGACTGTTTTGGTTCTCTTTTGTCCTCACCTGTCTACATTTGTACAACCCTTACAGTGAAGAGTGATGCTACAACAGATTGCTGTTGAAGGTACCAGCTCACTGATCTTGATCTTAAAAAGAGTGAAATTAAAGAACTGGATGGCAAAGTGACAAGGTGTGCACAGACAAATGTCTTTCTCACTCCCAGATATAAGGCCGGATTATGTATATGAAAAACAATATGTATTGACCTACAGTATGTATTCCATCGAACAACCCACCTGTTGTGATAAATTCAATATTTTTTAGGCCATCATTATATAGCTAACTGCTGATAAATGAATCATCTTGCTAAAATTCATCACTAAGGTCTAACAAAATGATTACGACAGTTATACAGTTATAACTTTGTTTTTTTAATGGCATGATTTGTTTTCTTGTCTTGGACAGATTCCAGCTTAGTCATCTCCTATGTCTGTGTTAAATTCCTGATGTCATATGTTGATAGGATTAGTTCTGTTTTTTCAAAACTGTCATTCACAGGGAGGTTCCTTAGCTGTAGTGTTTCACTTTGTATGGTCAGGGTAACACTACAACAACACTCCCCTAGTGTATGACCTCTGACCTTTGTGGGAGCAGGCCCCAAAAGTGCTCATGTCACAGATAAAGTGTCTGTCACATAATCTATATTCAGTGGAATGACGGGTGACATGACATTAGTGGGAACAGAACACACTGATAGCAACACTGAACATCTTGCACGTTCTTAGGAAGATAACGGTCATTGTATCCACGTACATGACACTGTATACGCAGGTGTTGACATTATCGACGAGGAGCCTACACACCCAGGGGACCAATCATCACGAAACACCTGCAACCAATCCAAATAAGCAACGTATTTACTATAACTGGGTCAGGGAAAGCAGAGTCGGTCAGACTTCATGAACTGACACACTCAGTTGTTGGCAGAGACCGTTCTCTGACCTGGAATTCTGTACTGCTTTATTCATTTATTGCCTATTAAATACATAACTTTGAGACCGAATATCTTCTCCTAGTCCTTCATTTCGAACAAACACGTGGACTGAGCTCACACATAGCCAGAGGAACTTCATAGCCTGAGCACGCAGTCCAACACCTTATAGGTGAAAGAAGAGTTTCCTGAAATACTTTTATCACTCTTGAATAAAATACAAAAAGACATATATTGTTTAATCTATGCACCATTCCCTTATGAAATTCTGGTATTTGTTTTGGTTTTGTCTGCATACAAAAAAAAGTCAGCACAACGTCTGTCAATTTTAGGGTTTTATGCATCATGGAAAACAAACAAACAAAAAGAAAACATCTGATCTTTACCAGGTTCTAAAATTATCTAAATGTAACCTCAAGTACAAGAACACAAAATAGATTCCACCATGTCTTTATTAAACAAAAATAAAGTCAAATGGGGGAAAAATGGAGAAAAATACACCCTAAATACACAAAAAAACTAAATACACCCTTGCTGCTTCCATAGGGTTTAAGAGGGTAAGTAACAGCTAGAGGAAGATTTCAAGGAATACAGCATAGAAACTGGGCAAAAAAGTCTCCCTCTTGAGATTCACACTCAGGCTGCAGCCACCACAAGATGCAGAGTAAGTTCATACAGCCTGTTGTTGTAATCATGCCAAAACTTTGGCTTTTGTAGGTTTGAGGATTTGCAGATCCTTGTCTGGTTCTTGTTCGCTCTGACACTTTTATTAAGATAGGTGAGAAGTTCATTTGGCTGAAAAGTTTTACATCTCCCTGAGGGGATTCAACAGAAGGAGGGGTGGCCACACTACACTAAGTGAGAATAAACTGATAATTATTTGTATTTTCCAAATGCACACTATAACTTTTACAATGAGCTATCTATCTTGTGATGTTGATCCATTTTCATGTTAATTGCTAAAGTAGAAGAGCATGGAAGATGAAATAGATACTCATTTAATTGGGTGCAGTGAAAGAAACACATGTTAAGGTCTTTATGACTCAAACTGAAACTGTTCAAGTGATGTGATGACTAAACCACAGGTCTCGGACTGGTGCTGACTGGTTTAGGCTGGGGCTGGGCCGGGGCCTGGAGCGGGGCTTTCCCTGTTTGCAGAGGGAATAATAAGTCAGAATAATATACCCCAGGTCCACGCCAAGCCCCAGTCTAAAGGTTGACAAACGTGATGTGACGTCAAAGTGACGTCCAAGTGACGTGATGATCAGCCCTGCCTGATCATGTCCAAAGGCAACAACACTGAAGGGATTTCATAATGGTTTAAAAAACAAAAGACATAAATCTCAAACCACTGTGTCATCAAGTTGTCTGCCTGGGAAGACTTAAAAGATACCATCCAATTACAGTTAAAAAGCCTTTGATTTGTAGCACCTCATGTACCAAGATGTACAAGATCAACCAAAATCCACATGAAGTACAACAAAGAAGACTACAGGCTACAGACACAGGTCAAACTGTTGTGTCACTGAACCACAGAGCTAGACCATGACACAGACTGGGTTCTTCTCTGACATTATTTCAACACCTGCTTCTTTGTTACTGTGGTCAGAGGACTCCTAAACAAAGACCATGTGATGGAAATTCTGCTATTTTTCTGTTTGCTACAACTATCTTATATATGGCTATTGTGTTTTCACTCTTGTTTCACCTTCATAAACGTCTTACACATTTTGTGACCATGATGTTTAAGTGCACAAGCAAGTGAGTCTTACGTGGTGGGTGATGGTATCTTTGTGTGTATGTGGATGATAAGAGAGTCATAGGGTCAGCGACCCTATGACCCTATGATAAGAGAGTGACTTATATTGGCCTGTAATGGATAGCGCCATCTGGGTTGAGTATTGACTGCTGAGAGTTTTTTGTTTTGGGAACTGAATAAAAGCTGAGATGTGAAGGTCAACTTTACTCATTCACTCACAGACTGTTCATGCAGTTGCAGTGTGTGTTTGGGTCCTTTCATGCATCATTGTTTATTAAACTAGAAGAACGACAGATGACGGTGTGAACTCTCTTTAGTTCAACTTTATTTAATTTTAGATATAAAAATTGCTTCCAACAACTATCAGCAGAGGGCAGTGATGTAGGTGTAGTTATACCCACAGCATTAAAACTGTTAATCCTGGCATTGGCTCAGGTCTCTCTCTCCCTCTCTCAAAGTGTTAGATTTGTGTTAGATTGTGTTAGATTTTGGACAGCTTGGAAATATTAACCTTTTTTAAATGATCTGAAACACATAACAGACCAAGTGGTGTCAGGACATGCCCAGACTTGCCTCGAGGTAATGGTAAATAAGTAATTTCTCAGGGTGGCCTGAAGGTGGCACAGGCCACCCTGAAGGAAACTTTTAAATTTTTTCTTAAAACTCACTTTTACTCTTTGGCTTTTAATTCAGCTCAAGAATTATGTGGTCTATTAGTCTATTTGTTTAGTGTCTATAAGCCTTTTTCTTAATGTCTTTTAGTATTTTATTGTGTGCATTTAATATACCAAAACATTGAAAAAAGGTTCTTTGAAAATGAAATCTATTACCAGGACACATTTTGCCATTACATTTAAGGCCAAAGCTGCCTAACATGTTACACTGAAGTAGAGCCATACCAACGCCAAACAACTGCAGTAAATATAGACAGCCAGCCAGACAGACAGACAAACAGACAGACTTAATGAATTCTTTGGGAGGAAACTGAAACCTCATCACATACACCACCGTTAAACAGACACAAGACAGACACAAACAGAAGAGCAAGAAAGAAGTACCCAACACCAACATAGAAATATATATATATATATATATATATATATATATATATATATATATATATATGCATGTGTGTGTACATAATATATGTAAACTGTAAACTGTTCCCAGCAGTATCTGTCATGGTTATTGTAATTGAAATTGCACATAGTTATGAGAGTAAATTATTGCACATGGTTATGGAGAGTGAATTACTGCACATGGTTATGAGGGTAAATTAATTAAAATGGTCAGGAGAGTAAATTATATAGTTTATTGTTGTAAATTGCAGAAGGTTATGAGTCCAGCAGGTCTATAAATTAATATAGAATGAACAGTAAATATAATAATTATAAATTAAACTATAAAATTAGAATATATATATATATATATATATATATATATATATATATATATATATATATATATATATATATATATATATATATATATATGTTTGTGTGTAACATTATTATATTAAGTATTGTACATGGTTAGATGGTTAAATAGACTGTAATGGTTATTGCATATGGTAATATAGAGTCTATTGCACATGGTTGTGTAGAGTTCAGCTGTCCTGCTGGTCTATTGGTCACACAGACTCTGACTCAGACATGCTGCTCCTCTCTTCTTTTGTTCAGCGAAGTCTCCTCAAGAAGTACATTCTGCTCTGAGCCTTCCTGTAGTCTTGTGTTGCTCTCCCAGTCCAGCTTGTTGTCCAGCCACAGCCCAGGATATGTGTAGGTCTGTACGACCTCCACCTCCTCTGCTCCTATCAGAACTGGTCTAGGACTGGGTCTGTCCCTCCAGAAGTCAATGACCAGTTCCAGAGGTGTCAAGTAACGAAGTACAAATACACACGCTCACGTGCTGTGAATCCGGCCATAGAGTTTCCATTGATAAATGATGATGAAAAACTTAAAAATGTAATGTTATCAGAGTGCTGCGGTAGGTTACTTCAGTACTTTGCCTTGTCTCATGTCTGTCTCATATAGACGCCTGTCCCAAATAAACACAGGGTCTGTTGAGTCATTTGGAAAAATAAACACCCTGACTGCTATTTGCAGCTTTATGGTAAAAAGCAATTAGTCATCATATCTTCCGCTCCATGAAACACGTTAATGCTCAGTAGTACACATATATGGTTCTTTAATATATTTGCATTATACTAAAAAGTGTTTATTTTCAATGGGCATATGTGTAGCTTAAACAGATAGCCTAGTGCATTCCAAAATTTTCAACATTAACATTTTAATATAATATAATATAATATAATATAATATAATATAATATAATATAATATAATATAATATAATATAATATAATATAATATAATATAATATAATATAATATAATATAATATAATATAATATAATATAATATAATATAATATAATATATTTTATAGTCATGTCCTTTTGAAAATTCTTATTTAGGGAAACCTTGAGTTGATACTTCAACTTCTACAGAAGTATTTTTAAACCCTAGTATCTGTACTTCTACTTGAGTAATGAATGTAAATACTGTTGACACTTCTGACCAGTTCTTTAGTCTTTGAGGTGTTGAGCTGCAGGTTGTTTGTGTGGCGCCAGACAACAAAGTTCCTCACCAAGCTCCTGTAGAGCTAAATACAATATACATACAATACACCCAACTCATAATGCCTTGCCAATATGCTTGCCACTGCAGAATCTCTTTTGGGTGAGACAAAGTGAAATCGGCAGCAGATCCTGAGACCCCTGTTACATCTGGATCTGCCAACAGTTTCTGGCAGGCTAGACATGTCTATCAGTGATCTGGGTGTGGAACAATGACTTTGTTATCATCTTATTCCTTGTGGTTGTTGGTCACTGAAGCACTGTTGGGGCAACAAATCTGGGGGAAGGCCAGAGTCTGAGTCCAGAATCATTAGCACATTATATGTGTTGTATATGTATATATGTGTGTGTGTGTGTGTGTGTGTGTGTGGTGTGTGTGTGTATACATACACACACACACACACACACACACACACACACACACACACACACACACACACACACACACACACACATACATACATACATACATATATATATATATATATATATATATATATATATATATATATATATATACACACACAAACACACATACATACATACACACACATATATGTCATGATAACAATTAGTCACTGCACTTACCTGAACCACCTGCAAGGCTCATTAACATATCATTCATAATAAATTACTTATTTATATTACTTGTATTATCATTTATATTTATTAATAAATTATTATTATTTTATGTTATATTTGATGTTACAATTTGCTTTACGGTTTACACTGAATAAATATTAAAAATATAATACAAATATACATATCGGTACATGTATCTGTGTGTGTGTGTGTGTGTGTGTGTGTGTGTGTGTGTGTGTGTGTGAACCGTGTTATCATGAACTAGTATGTAATGGAATAGTACTCACACAACCATTTTACAAAAAGAAATATGACACCATTGTTTTTCCAGGTGAAAGTCTCTCTTAGAAGTCTTCTTTCTTAGAAAAGGGATGAACAGTCCACCTGCTGTTCGTTGTATAAATTTGGTAGCATATCACGGGAATCAATATATAACCAGTGTGTGATAACTGACATATATAATCAATATTTGACTCTTGATGGTTTCATAAAATCAAGGTATTAACTATGTCGGCACAATGTCACACGACGTAACTACCTGTATTAGAAAAGTACAGACCACAAAAGCACAGATGTGTGTGTGTGTGTGTGTGTGTGTGTGTGTGTGTGTGTGCAGCCCAGACATCACCATGTATAGTGCAAGTCTCACAAAAACATGTATGTGTGATAAAATTTCACCAAATATGTTATTATTATTACTTTAAATGCAGTTAAAAATGAGCTAAAATACAACAGTCTCTGGCAAAGTGTAAACTTAGTTTAAAAGAAAAAAAAGGGTAACTCCAGAGAAATACATAAACATAATGGCAACATAACGGGGTCGTGAGAAGTGTATTTGACTAAATTAAAAATAGGGGAAAGCCCAGGTCCAGGTCCAGGTCCAATCCCAGCCTAAACCGGTAAACGCCTGTGGTTTAAAAGACAAAACCCAGATGGTGTCACAGATAAATAAGACTCAGATATATCATTTGTAAAACAATCTAGCATCACCTTTGACCATACCCAGTGTATCCAGTGAGGTTTGAATATTATTGTGACTCTAGTGCTTTGTCATCCTCACAGAAGTTTTGGGGAAATTGGTCCAGTAACTTTTAGTTTTTTCCAACATTAAAAAAATATGACTTGTCATCGCTTTAAAGAGGCGTTGCCTGTGTTAACGTGTGAGTAGCTTGATCCGGAAACCCCCGAGTTAATCTCGCTGTGAAAAATGCGAAGACAAGATGCGTGACAGAGACATAGACCTGACGTGTTCTACTTCAACAACGCTGAGTTTTGACGATGGCTACGTCTTCTTCCACACCTTATAAACACCATCAGATCGGACTCGACTTCTTGAGATTTTCGATTGAAACCGGTCTGGCTTTTGTCAGAGACACTGCGTGGCGACCAAAACTTAAGCACATCTATTGCAAAGACTTCAAACGCAGGTGAGCTCTTCTTCCTGAACCGTGAATATTTGTCGGAACAAACGTTTCCAAAAATTAAACTTGTTTTAATGTTTTTTCTTTTTTTCTTCAGCAAAGCACAGTTCCATCTGCCTCCGTTTGATGCTGTCATGCGTGCCTTGGAGAACTGTGGAATAATTCATAGACAAGGTGACACCATTGTCTTGAATAATAAGGTATGAACTCATTAAAGTCTGTATAAAAGCTTTTTTTCCCCATTGTAATACAACCTTAATAATTTTATGTATTTTTGAAAAGGAAGAATCTGACTTTGACTTAAATACATAAATATAATTTTGCTGTGTTTCCTGCGCGATCCCCACAACTGTTCAAGCCAACGTTACTTCCAGCATCCATATATTTGACTGATCACATAACCTTTGGCCCCTGTGTCTCTAGTCTGGATATTCGGTCTCCTGTCTACTGTCGTAAATCTGACTCAACTTAGAACAGGAGGAAAGCTATGCACAGGAATGTGCTTTGGTCAAGGTTACTAGATGTTATCCATCTTTCTCTTGTCCTTAGTTTACACTTAGTATGCAGACAAAATGTCTTTTTGTATAGTAAAGAGCTAAAAACGGTCCTTGGACAAAAACAGGTAAATATATAACTTTCTGGGAGAATGAGAGAATTGGTATTGGTTCTGCATAGCAGTCACTGTTTTGCTGTACACTGATGCCACTTTTCCTGATCAGTAAACTTTGTTGCAACCTAAACCATCTAAGGTACTTTATCCACAATGTAAAAATATATACTTTTAATTTGACACTTGATTTTATTTTTTTCTTTTTGCTGTTTTTATGTAACCCAAATGAGTTGTTACTATCTTTGCAGTGTGGCTTTTTGTCTCTTGCGGTGGCACGGATAACTTTTTTCTTATCCGTTACACTTACACTTTCATTCTAGCCCTTTTACTGAAATGTTCCTTTTTGATCAAAGTGTGCTATTTAGGCTGAAAGATTAAGGCTAACTCTTCTTAAGCTCTAGACCTTGTATTTTCTTTAACCAGCCGTCAAATGTGAAGAGGGTTACACTGCGAAAGACAGCAACATGATTACACAACAAATCAAATCAAATCAAATGCCTTTATCGTCACTGCACAGCTGTACAACGAAATTTAGTGTAACTCCTTGTGCTTCACGTATTACAGTTCTGTACTTTTATGGCGCCGGGATAAAAACTGTTCACCTTCTTCGTTTTTTTTATCACCGTTTCTAGTTTCAACTTTCTGTGACAGCTGTTAGCTCTGCTGCCTGTGCAGATGGTGAAGCAGGAAGTGGTTTGCTACTGAGGTTGGCAATGACACAGAGGTTTTTCTTTGCCAAAACTCCTCTTTGAAGCACAATATATACCAATATTTTTGTGTTGACAAATTTTCACTGAGTCAAACCTTGCCATCTTTCTTCCCTGTGTTTGGCTGGTGAAAATGAAACAAACTTTGTCGCGTCTGTATCGGATGTGTAAACGGGCAGTCTAACATTAGCTTTCTCTCAAACAACCTCTTCTGAAACATCCTTCCTTTAAAACGTTGCATGCCTCTTGTTTCGTAACGGCATCAGCATTATTTGTGGAAGTCACAGCAGTTTTTTTTTTTTTTTTTTGGTTTCAGAGGAAATCAAGCTCATCTGTTTGGGTACCAATAGTCTGTATGTGTTAAAACTAGACAGTTACCCAATAAATACATTACATATGCTCTCACCAAATTAATTGGGCAACAGTTCGACAGCAAAGATGGCTGCTTTAATTAGCCTGTTATGTCATCAGGGCATGATATTAGAGTAGTGTGTTTTTCCACAACTGTTTCACCTGACGCCATGTAGAACTCATGTATCTTCTGCTTGTCTTTGAAAGCATTTAAAAAAAATCTCAACTTCAATATGTGGTTTGCTAGAATCAACAAGAAATGTTACATACAGGAGAAAAAAAATTAAATGAATATATATTTAAGCATACGAAACTTTTCATAATCTCTCGGCTGAAGACCTGCAGCTTTTATAGACTAGGTCTCTAAGTCTTGTGCGTTGGACGTTACTGAGAGGGTGATTTCACATGCGCTGTCCTTGAGGCTCATGCTCGCCTCGCTCATGGAGGCACAAGGAGGCACAGAAAATGTCACACTCTGAATTTTGAGTCATCTCTCACTTTGCTGTTTCACTAGATGGAAAAATGACCAGAATTTCCACCTGTGATTAGTGCACCAACACTATGAAACCAAATGATCCACTGTGCGTTATACATGCCATCAACTTTTATACATATGCTGAAGTTAGCGCTCGATGTTATTTTACATTTCAGATTGTTACCGACTCAAACCTCAATAAATTTTGTAATGGGGGAAAAAGCTTTTGTGAGTGTTTTGGTAGGAAATGAATAAAATTTCAAACATTTTTATGAAGGATATGTAAGTTGTTGTCAGTTGAAAATCATTTTCACTTTTCATTTCTTCTCTGTTGGCTCTTAACAGTAAAGAAGCAGCATTGTGTTGTTGTTAAAATGTGAAATTAACAACAGCAAAGTTTCATTTTGAAAGCACAGATTTTGATTCAACTTGTAGGATCAGTTTTTGTAGGAACACAGGCACTGCTATTGCTCAGAAACAAAATGACTAGTATGGAAAATAGTCTATTAATTAATATCATATTAATATACGATATACTCATTTTAAAGATATAGTTATGTTCACTAGTGTCAATGAAAATAGACAAAAACAGAAAACAGAAGAATGTAATTTTCCATTGTTCCATTGTGTGTGCAGAATGGAGTGGCCCATCCCAGGCCAGTACAGACCTTCACCTCCAGAGTCCAGAAGAACTTGGCAAACAGGTAAAACACACACACACACACGCACATGCACGCACACACACACACACACACACACACACACACACGCCTTTCCTTAACCCTTTGTCCAAGTAAGTGTGAAAACCATGCTGGTCGTTTACCTTTTTTTTTCTTAAGTATTGTTATAGTTATGCAATAACCAGAGGGTTTAGTAACACAGTCTGTTTCAACACTGGCTTTGTGGTCTTTGTAAAATGTTTAATTCTCGGTATCATCTCATGTGCGACTCATAAGGTACGTCTCAGCCTTTGACGTAAGAGATGATTCAGACTTGTGGTGAAGGTTACCAGATGTTGTAGCATCTCTGACAAACGTCAGAGATATGTTTGTTGGAAACTGGCTCTCAAAGGAGTTTGTTATTCAGAGACAAAGATAAAATAGTTAAGAAGAGCCATCTCCACCACTCCTTCTAACCTTGGCTTCCCTGCACTCACACATTGGTCAGATAATGGATGTTTATGCAGACATGTCTGATGTGTGAGATCTGCCTTCTGGTCACAAGTAAAATTTAGTATTAGATAGACAATAGAGGATGGACAGCAAGTGTCATCTTTCGACTCAAGACTCCAACATTTCCAGTCTTAAAAGTTGAGAATTTTGCAGCTTGTTATCTCTTTACTGCCACAAACCTTTAGCCTTACATTCATTTTTCCTCTGCTACTTAAATCTCTGATTTTTAAAAAATTTGTATCCACGTTAGTCTCATTGAGATATGGAATCTCTTTTTCAAGGGAGACCTGGCCAAGACAGACATTTAATGGTGATCTGATTTAATGGCACTACCCGTTTGCCTGCAACACAGTGTGTCATAACCTTTTCTCTTTTTGCACCTTCAGAGCTGACAACCAGGGTATCATCATCACCTCCGATCAACACTTTGAGAATGGGCAACTTCACTTGACTGTGCAAGAAGGATATGAGGTGTTTATGATATTAAATTGCAGTGTTCACTGCTGATACAGTCAAAAGCATTGCTGGTTGTTGAACAAATGTGTAGTTTCACTGAACAGGTATCTCTCTCTCTCTCTCTCTCTCTTCCTCTCTTTTTAAGCAGCACACTGTCAATCTGACTGTGAAAAACACTGGAAAAAAATCTGTGCTTTTTACGCGCTACACCACACTGTACCACGCCCCATTCATGACTCTGATGGATGAGTTCGGCGTGACCAAAGAAAACCCTCTGAGACTCAAAGGAGGTAACACAAAAATTACAAACAATTTCACTCTAATCTGAATTCATGACATCAAATGAAATTAATTACTATAATTAATATTAAGTATTATTGGCTGTTATGTTCTGTTCTCAGGTGACATCTATGAAATCAAGGTCTTCTTCCACTTTAAAGAGGTTGGACTCTATAATGTGACACTGATCTTTGAATTCAGAGCGGACCAGCCACACTCCAATTTATTCTACATCCTACGCTTTATTGATGCTCATTATATAAGTTCCCTGGAACAGGAGCTTGCATCTAAAGCACCATACAGACGTCAGTCCCGCCCAGCCAGGAGCTCCAAACATGGTTCTAAAACTTTGGATTGGTCGCGACCTAAAAGGTATCACTGTTTTTGTCAATAACTGTTAAAAATAACTGTTAACTGCTAAAAAGCATTTTTTTTTAATTAAAAAAATGTTTAATGTCTTGAAGTGATGTATCCAACTTTTTTCCTTTTCCTCTCCTTCCCAGAGCAAAGGAGAAGAACGAGGTTCCACTAAAATCATATAACAGACCTCCTTATGTCACCTTAACAAAACAGTAAGCTCTTTTGATATTTCTAGCTACAGGTCTGTAGTTTAAGTACAAAATTGGTGTACTGACTAAAAACCCTGACTAATGCAATATGTTTCATAATAGAGACATTGTGTGCTGCGCTTTTATATGAGCCTTATTTGACTTTATTTATCTGTTACTGTCTGGAGGAGTTGCTTGTCCCTGAACATGCTTGTTGTTTACATTCTTTGATTGACACAGATGGTTCTTATTTAAAAAGCGGGTTCAAGTTTATGTTTTAAAACCTTATGTTAAGTGCTTTTGTTGCTCACACCAAACTACATACAAGACTTAGGATGTGACCTCTTATCTCTGGTGTTATAGCCTTGCACTGCTGTATGCCCGCTATCCATTAAATGTCAAAGATATACATCAGTGATTCAAATACAATATATAGGCTCTACATACATTTCTTTCCATTTAATCTGTTTAGGAAGGACTTGATGGAAAGCCCGCTGAGCTGGAATAACTACACCAAAAAGTTGCAGCTGCAGATATATCTGGAGGACCATCAGTTGACCATGGAAATCAACTGCTACAACATCCCTAATGATGAAAGGGAATATGCTGTCATATCCAGAGACCCGGGCAGCAAGAATCATTTTGTTCTGGAGGTAAATGTGACACTCATACATTTACTTCCTCATGCAATCACTTATTTTTTATTCACCAGTACGTCCTCTAATTAGCAAATGAGGAACTGTGTACTTTGCGCTACAATACTGTAGTGTTAGTCACACAAGATGATCTTTATTAATGTCATGATTGTGTTTTAACCACACCTACAGTTTTAATTCAAATGCTATGGTTACATCTATTACTGTCTCTGGTCTCCATCTGAAATGAAAGACCAATGATATTCATTCATCATCTATGCTGCTAATCCTTTGATGGTCACTTTGAGTGGCTGGAGTTAGTTAGCTGACCGTGTGCTGTAGTGGCAATTTTAATATATTTAAAAAAAGATAAAGTTGAACAAAGAAGTTCCCACCTTCAGATATCTTTCTTGTAGTTTAATATGCTTTCATGAAAGGACCCAAGTACAACTGCATGAACAGTCTGTGAGATGACCTTCACATTGCAACTTTTATACTCCTCCCAAAACAAAGACTCAGCAGTCAAAACTCAACCCAGATGGCGCTATCCATCATCTCCACAATTATCAGCCTCCTCTGAAGAATCTTCTTTCACGACCTTATGAAACATACCATCTACGGCCATTGTAAGGCGCCCTCTTGTCATCCACAGACCCCAAAAACATAATCACTTTTGACAGAGGAAGAGGTGCATCACTTTCTTGTCTACTGGGTGTAAACACTATAACCATAGAATACATAAAATATTTGTAGCACCAAACAAAATAGTAGAATTTCCATCACCATCCAGGATGAGGTATAATCTGAAACAGGCTGCCACTCTGTCACTGGGCCAATATTGTTTCAGACACTCAACAAATTAATTCACACCTTTCCTTGTTCTTATTGAATTCCCAGGTTCCCGGTGTGTCAGAGAACCGCCCGTCTGTGCTACCAGGAGATAGACTGTTTCTGTATCTCATCGAAGAACCACAGTTCAAATACTACTGCTCCGTCCACCGTGTGGAGCTGAACAACATCATCTTTGAATGTGGGGCAAAGTAAGATGAAGACAACACAGTAACATGTGCTAAAATCAAATAGTTGTTGTTGCTCTCTGAGATTCAAATGGTCTTTTCTCTGCAGTCTGCTCCATCACTTCGTTGACGGTATGAAATTCGGCGTTATCTTCAGTTTCAACCGCCTGAATCTGTATCTTCAGCACAGAGCAGCGGAAATGGCAACCAAAGATGGAAACATGGAAAAGGTGTTGTTCCCATGTGCACCTGCCTATTACTCTCAACCATCCAACCTTCCTAAGCTCAGGTTAGTCATGCAAGCATCCACATCTTCTGTTTTGTGTAAGCTACTGGATGCCTTAATTTCCCTTTGGGATTAATAAAGTATTCATCTATCTAGTGAAGTATATAAACTGTATCTCTGTATGGACCAAGCGTTTGTGAGATTTTACGTTTTCCTAATTTGTGCCAACATTCCAACAGGCGCTCTAAAAACACTGTACAGGCACAATAATTAAAGTTAGTCAGCATAGGTTCACAGGTTCACAGGAATGTGCCTCCCATCCGGTGTTATCTATGGTACTGGATGAGCAGTGCAACTGTCTGGGCCTGACACTCAAGGTCTTAGGATAATTTATTGTATTGCTTGTATTTGCTTGATGCCTCTGAAGTTACACTGAATATTTTCAACAATTTTCTCATAATCTCAGCGAAACATAAACCACGTTATTCTTATCACATTTGATCTTAAGTGAGAATATGTGACTCTCTCTGATCATATTTCTGATTTATAGGCTGTTTAACTCAATGCTGGAGAAAAACCCGGAGCAGTACCAAGTGATACAACAAATTGTAGCTGGCTCGTCCAAACCTGCTCCTTACCTTGTGTTTGGTCCACCTGGGACAGGTAGAGCAACAGTTTAAGCAGTCTGATCTCTTAACTTAACTTACCAACTTTTATTTTACTAAAAATTTATTGCTCTTGACTATTCTGGTGTATCTTTGTCTGTTCAGGCAAAACTGTGACTTTAGTGGAGGCCATCAAGCAGATAGAGAAGACGCAGGCCTCCTGCCACATCCTGGCCTGCACTCCCTGCAACAGTGCTGCTGACCTGCTCTGCAGGAAGCTTGTGGACCATGTGGATAAACGTAAAGTGTACCGCATGTACGCCAAATCCTGCGACCCAAGAAACATCCCAGAAGAGCTGAAGGTCAGCGTCGGCCTTCGTTATTTGACAACATCTAGTGAATCAGGATTATAAACTCACATACTCGCTAGTACTAGTACATACTCACTTCACATGATGCTGTTGTGGTCAAACCTCACTTTAGTTTGTTTATACAAACACTGTGGTATTTTTACAGATGTGCTCCAACCTTATCAGGAATGAGTTTGATTTTCCTGCTAAAGAGAAGCTCATGGAGTATAAGATCATCGTCACCACTCTGTTCACGGCTGGAAGGTAGTGAATGATCCACATTGTAGTTTGCTTTGCAGCATTTTACTTAAAAAGCAGTATTTACATCCCATTCACATCCCTTTGTCATCCTAAAATACTATAAATCAGTCCTACAGACAAACTTGTGTGGGAGTAGTTCACAACCATGTGTCATGTCTCTTATGTCTGCAGGTTGGTCACAAAAGGAATACCTGCACAACATTTTACTCACATATTTATTGATGAGGCAGGGCAAGCCACGGAGTCCGAATGTATAATCCCACTGGCAGGTAAAGAGAATAAAGAGCAGTGTTCTTTCTGCAACTGCTGTCAAGTTGCTTTTTGTGGTGTTTGATTTTTGTTGTCCGTCATACAAAGGGCTGCTCAGTGCAGAGACCGGTCAGGTTGTTTTGGCTGGAGACCCACAGCAGCTCGGACCCATTCTCAGATCTCCTCTGGTGCTGAAACATAAAATGGGTAAGTACAGCACACTCTTAAATACAACACATAGGTGAGATAAAAGAGGAATTACTTAGTTTTGAAAACAGTTCCTGCTTAAATGATTTTTATGTCTGCAGGAGAGTCGCTGCTGAAGCGCCTGATAAAAAATGTCCGTCTGTACGAGAAGAAGGACGGCGTGTTTGACAGACGCTTTATCACCAAACTGCTGTACAACTACAGGTGTGATAGAGGAGACAGATATAGACGGACATTATGTTTTTAGTTTTCCACAATGCTTTTTGTCTGATCTATTTTCCAGATCCCATCCTGCCATTCTGAATATTCCCAACGACCTCTTCTATGACGGAGAGCTGCAGTGTCACGCTGATGAAATTTCACGCAATTCCTACTGCAAATGGGAACACCTCCCGAAGCAGGTGATGGTTCTTATTCAAGTTGCACAGAAATTGATGATAATGTATAAATCAAAGCATAACATGTAATGACCAATACGCCTGCAGCTAGACTTAATTGTATCTTTATGTGTCAAAGTATTATTTTAATTTTCAGCTATTATTCAGATGAATTGCAATTATTTGGCACCTATATTTTATACCATAAATTTATTATTATTATTATTATTATTATTATTTATTAGCCAAGTAAGCAAAATGGCTAGAACCAGACCAAATTCTTTCTGTCTTTTGCCTTTAGGATTCAAATTCACCTAAAATTGGATTCCTTTTCATTTCTTCACTGGCGATATTTAACAACAGGAGGAGAAGAAAAAGGATTTGTTAGATTAGATTTAGATCAGACAAACACACTAAAAATAAATGCACACTTGTCTGTGCTTACACATACACGCACGGGAAAACCTTCAAGAACTTAATTACCTAGTTTTTTGTTGTTTTTTTTTTTTGCCTTAACATTTGCCCAATATCATTGAGGAGTGGTAGGAGAGTTTTTCCCACAGGGTTTTAACTCCTTACCAGACCTGTCGGTAATAATAGTCAATAATCAATGCGTGTGATTTATTGTTTAGCTATGTAGGTGCCGTTTTGTGATCTCAGAGGAAAGTTGGGTTGATCTTATGATCTAAAAAGAGAGAATCGTGAAGAAAAATGCAAGCTCAAGACACATGACTTAAACTGTGCAACTATATTCACACTATGGTTCACATAAGGGTTAGAGGGTAAATCTATGGTCACTTATTACATGTAATTAAATTACTAATTGGATCATACTATATCTCTATTTTCTATCTATTTCTGGTGAACTCATAATGGACTTTGCATCACATTTATAGTCATAAAACTGACCTGGCGGCTCCGTAGATAACGCACAAGACTGACTGTCTCCTCCTGTAACAAACAACCAAAATTGGTCCTTGAGCAGAAACTGATAAATGCCTCAGCTTTTCAAAGGAACTTACACTTAATACAGCGCAAGACATCAGAGTCTCCTGTGTCTTCCTCACTGCCCCCTCTTCATCCAGCGGTGCTCCTGAAATTTCTCCAACATAGACCACAGAACATAAAGACATTTATTTATTTATTTTCAAATATTTCTCTCATATCCATCATCAGGACTTTCCTTTGATCTTCCACTCAGTCACTGGTATTGAGGAGCGTGAGGCCAGCAGTCCTTCATTCTTCAACTGTGCAGAGGTGAAGGTACTGATGGACTATGTCAAAAAACTGCTGCAGACACAGGGCAGGAAGGGCATTCCTACCATGTCACCAAAAGACATAGGCATCATCGCCCCCTACAGGAAACAGGTCGAAATGAATTTTTCTGGACATGAATTGAAGTGGTCACAAAAAATCTTATTTATACTAAAAGCTGGACCTTTTTTCTGGGTTTCATATAGGTGCAGAAAATCTGCCAGGGTCTGGAGAAAATGAAAGATAACTTTAGCTGTGGGAACATCAATGACCTTAAGGTAAAATAATATTACTATTTATTACTAATAGTATCACATGAAATGTGCAGGCTATGTCTGATGTTTATATTAAACCTTTCAGGTTGGTTCAGTGGAGGACTTCCAGGGTCAGGAGAGGAGAGTTATCATGGTGTCTACAGTTCGGAGCATCCCCAACGATGCCAAAGTGGACCAACACTTCAACCTGGGCTTTGTGAAGAATGACAAGGTACCTGCAAGAAAAAAAAACAACAACACATGACCGTATACTGTTTACGCACATGCAAAACATTATTCTGACAAACTCTTTTCTTCTCCAGAGATTCAATGTGGCTGTGACTCGAGCCAAAGCTCTGCTGATAGTGGTGGGAAACCCTGAAGTGCTGAAAACAGACAGTACCTGGAAGCGGTGCGTGTCACATGGTCCCTTCTCCTCTCTGCTGCTACAGCAAACATATAATGATGTTAAAATTGAATTCTGAATTCAAGAGAACGGTCCCTTGTTAACTGTATCATTGTGCTCTTCCTCTCTGCAGCTTCATTAAACACTGTAGCGATGGAGGAGGCTGCGCTGGCATCATGTGCCAACTTGTGGTGGAAGACGACCTGTTGAAGAAACTTGCTGACCTCAACATTGAGCCTGAAGCTTAAGGTGACGCATACCTTTTATTTTAATCAGCATCCTTCTAAAAATGAACATTTTAAATTGATATTAAAATTGTATATATTAAATTGATGACTGTCTTTCTTTCTTCTTCCGTCGCAGACAGCATCACTGAACAGGTTAAGGTCAATCAGCCTGAATGGGGCAACGACCTGTGAACAAAAGGACTGAACTTCCATTCTCATCACTTGAAGAAAGACATTGCTACATTTACGCTGAAATTTTCCAAACCTTTCCACTTTACAAATACATGACATAACAAAATATAGGTCAGTTTGCTTTTAGCTACGTCAGTCGACATTTTCAGTTGCAGGGTTTCTGTTGGTTTTAAGAAGTTAAACAGGTTAAATTGAAGACGTTTTTAAGACGACTATGAATACAATTGAAGGCATATTTTACATCCATACTGGTGAAAAAAAATACAAATGATATAAAGGAAAATAAAGAGTCCCAGTGTCACAAAGTAGCTACCACATATGCAGAGCACATCCATTTTTTCTAAGTTGGCATTTATTTATGTTTCTTTTAAAGTTGTTTTTAAGACATTTGAGGTGTAGAAAATTCAGACGTTGCAACGTTTAAGAGTTGCAAATGGTGCTCTTACCAAATCAAATGCTCACACCAGTCTCAGCCTTGTTGACTGTTATTTGTGTTTTATTTCTTTTAATTATTATATTTTTGCAATTAACTGTGACTGCACTGATTTGTTTATTCATAGTAACTATAAACCACAGTTAGATTAGATTTGATGCCTTTGTTACTAAATAGAGCTATTTTTATTCATTTTTACCAAAAAAATAAAAAAAAATGTATGAACAGAATGAAAGAGTGACCTATTTTATACTGTTTGCATTTTATGAATTTTCTAAAAAAACAATTAAAATCACACTTGATGGCCAATGTTCTCTCCCTGGTGCAAACTGGGGTTTGGTTTTCTGTTCGGTGGCACAGGTGACAGTTTGATTTCACTTGCAATTGGAAAAAGAAATACACTGTGATTTACTTTAGAAGTATGTTGTTTTAGGTAGATATGATTTGTAATAAATAGACCTTTGTATGCAGCTTCACCTGTGTAGCCCGTAAACACCTTTTGCTACTGGAAACATTACACAAAAGTATCAGAACCTGATTTGAAATGCAATAAACATTATTTAGGCCTTGAATTTCAGGATAGCAAAACACAACTAACCAAGTTAAGGTTGCGTAGTATTTCAAAAATACTTTATTAACATATTTGTGTCATCGAGACATTCAACGTATCCCACTCCTGTTAGTAAAGCATTATCACAATCAACATTTTCTCTTGAACTACGGTTTTTGACAATTAGAATTGAGAGGCACTGTCCAGGAATTAGCCCAATCCCACAACATTCTGATCGCCATGGATCTGAATGCACTTGGATAAAAGAAAGATCACCATAGTTGTAGCTTATGATGGTGGTAAGATTGATGCGGGGACCATCTCATACACCTGTATCCACAGTGTGTTCAGGGCTTCTTCTGGGGCAGGACTAGATGTAGAACATACAGTGCAGGACAAACACCGTCCCGTCGTACTGCCTCAAGTAATTTGACTCTAACCGGACTGCCTGTAAACAGATGAGGTGGTTTGATGATTCGGTCACTTAGTAGAAAAAACTACTGTCGCTTAAATTGTATTTATAGTCGCTGACAAAGTTGAAGCTCTCTCATCCCATTTCTGTTGCAATTTCTGTGCTAGTCTTAAAGATTGGTGCAAAAAATATCATATAGGACTTTGCTTTAAAGGACCAGTGTGTATGAAATAAGGGAATCTACTTGCAAAACATAGAATATCATTTCCCTAATTATGCTTTCATTATTATGTAATCCCTGTGTTTCCAAAAAAAAAAAAACGAACACGTGATTTGTACTTAAGTCCTTGTCTGTTCCGTCACATTTTATCCCTGTGTTGTCAAATAAAGGACTATTACACCAACAAAGCTCAAATTTAAAAAAAACCAAAACAAATGTGAGCAGGATAACTGATCTAGTGAGTCAAACTCAGTAATGACACCATCTGAGCTTTCCAAAGAGTTGCCAGTTGGATATTTCATTCAAACTTTTATAATCTGTGTTCATATTAATATGGCTGTATAGAGTGTGCACTCTTCCTCAAGTTAATCCACTATACAGCGATACATCACAACCGTTTTCTGGATGTGAAACAGTACAGTAGAGTTCGAGCAGGAGGCAGAGTTTGTTCGAGGGGAAGGCATTGGTGACATGTGTGTGTGTGTGAGAGCCAGAGTGAGCGTGACTGCGAGTATTGTGTCCATGACAATAGACCACTGTCTCCAGTGCCAGTTTAAGCTATCGCCATGGAGGAGGAACAAACCAAGGTGCAAGTCCAGCACCTCTCCACACGAATAGTCACTGCTGCTCTAGTTTATGCAGGTTTGAGTGGATTAATGCAGTGTGAACAGGCTCTAAATTTAATCCTTTATGTCAAAAGGTGGGGGGGGGCAGAGCTCTGCTGACACAGCACTTGGTGAAATAGGACTTTCAGGGTGTAAAATTAATAGTGGTATGGGGAAAAAAAAGAAAAAAAGAAGATGAAGGATTGTGACTGAAGCTGATGCTATAAAAGAGATGGAGGAATATATGCAGGTTCAAGAGAAGAAGAGGCTCCAGACTATTAAAGCAAATCTAGAACTGTCTGCGACCTGCAGACGTGAGCGGAGAGAAAAAGTCGGTGAGCGTGCGCTACGAGACCCTTCTCTGTAAACAACTATAACACAGAGGCAGACGCATGATGTATTTGTAAAATATATGCACATATAAATACAAACATACATTCATACATACAGGAGGAGGAGGAAGAGGAAGGGGCAGGTCCTTTACAGACATACTGGCGGTGGAGGAAAACATAACAGCAAACAAAAACTGACAAACAGTGTGTGTGTGAGTAGCAGAATAAATGGGGCTTTTTTTTTTTTTTTTTTTTTTTAAATGGCTGATTTGTTTTGCTTTTAAACAGGTGTGTCAGTCTTTCATATTCGCCTGTGGTATATCTGCATCTGTGAAGTAAGTATAATCCACGGAAGCCATTGATTTTAAGGTTTCTATAACTTTGCTGTGTGTGAGGCGGGGGGGTCCTCCCTCAGGTGCTGATTGGCTAATGGACTCCATCCCTTCACAGTAGCTGGCAGCCGCCCCTCTTCTTACGCTTGCGGACCTGCAGCGCTGCTCTGGTGGCCATCTCAAACACCTCCCGCACACCGTCCTTGGTCTTGGCGGAGCACTCCAGGTAGCCAAAGGCACTGATGCGATTGGCCATGTCTCTGCCTTCCTCAGACTTAACTGGCTCCTGGAGGTTTAAATGTATAGACAGTGGGTTAAAATTCAGCATATGTAGCAAGGAGATGAACTGGTTTTGGGTTAATATGTTTCCAGCAATGTTGAGCAAGTTACTTCTAAAAATCTAATATATTATATAGATTAGTAGTTACTGTTATTTTAAAGTAATTTGTTACATTACAATATTACTGTCCTGAAATTGTAATGCGTTACATGACTGTGTTGCTTTGACCTAAAGAAATTCTAAAATGTCAACTTGTAATTTACTGCAGCTCATTCAACATCCAGTGGAGGGCGATGTGGTGTAGCATAACGAATGTAGGCCCTTGATGCTACTAATAACAATGAGGTTAATATCATTGGCACTGTGAAGACACGTGGTGCAAAAAACAAACAAACAAAAAAAATCTCTTCTTGGTCAGCTGAGTACTAGCGTGGCTGCGTCTAGATGTTTATTTAAATTGCTGGTGCTTTTTGAGAGTCGTTTCGGTTTTGCACAGAGATTGCACTTGACTATTATGCTCTTGTCCTTCTCTCTGAGGAACTTAAAATAGTGAGAGTATGTCCAGCTCACAGGTTTTCTTTTTTTGTGCTGCTGTTGGTGGTTATAAACACAATGCCACTAAATTGCTTAAAAGTGTGCTACAACACATGTTACTGAAATATGTAATCAGTATAATATTACTGAAAATGTATTGGTAATGTCTTTCATTACTGTTTTAGAGCGAAAAACGTTACCTTTGTAACGTGTTACACCCAACACTGGTTTCCAACAACAATTAGAAACAGAAGCACACACCTGTTTCATCTTGGCCAGCTCCCTGCGCGTGTGTTCATCGTTCCTAAGATCCTTCTTGTTGCCCACGAGGATGATTGGGACATTGGGACAAAAGTGTTTCACTTCAGGGGTCCATTTCTCGGGAATATTCTCTACAAGAATGAAAAAAAAAAAAAAAAACGGACCAAGTTGCCACAGAGTCAATTTCAGACTTCCTTCCTTACAAGGACACAGCAGGGAGAGCCATGTCATTTCCCTTGTGACTGTACAGATGTAAACACTGAGAGGTCACCGACCCCTGCCTGATACATGGTCCAAATACCGCTAGCCAAAATAATCATCGTTTGCTCTGGGAGGAGATGTCATGTTGTGAATACCAGCTGTGGTATTGCCCATAACAAAACACTGTGGGAGAAAACCCGGGAGCTGAAGATTTATTTAAAAAGACATATTTATTTTTCTGTCTGATTTAGTATTTGAGAGCCAAGAACGCTCACTACCAAACTTAAAATACATGTCAAGCATTCTGTGGAAATTCTTGGAAAAACTCAAGTGTATTCTGCAGCAATCACTACTACATTATATTCAGTGGAACCATTTTTGTTTAGAAACATTTGATTCTCTATTAAAGATGGGTGACCTTCAATCAGCTTCTCATTCATTAAAACAAACGTTTTAGTGCTGTAACTGTGTAACAGTCATGTATGACGTCAAATTACCTATTTTACTAACGTTAATGACCAAACAAGAACGGGACAGCGTTAAAATCAGGTAACTGTGACGTTTATCTAGATGACAGTAGGTTGGTTAATTAAAATACCAATAATTTTAACACACACAAAAAAGTCAGTGCTTTCACTAAATCCCTGAAAGCTGAACTGACAAACACATAAATTGAAGAAAACATGGACCAACTCGTCACTGATTTTACTGCACTGACAGATCATTCTTTTTATATTCGTCAATACTTATTAGATTATTACTTATCAGGTTTACACACTTGAATAAAAACCTTCGATATGTGATATCAAAGATTGATCACGTCTCATAAATTTCACTCCTTAATGCCGGATCAATTATTCAGCGGATGCACAGTAAAAGCTCCATGTTACTCACAGTCAGGTAGTAAGTTAGCGTGACCTGCCTCACCTAAACTGTCGGGGCTGTCTATCGAGAAGCACATGAGGATAACATCTGTGTCGGGGTAGGAGAGAGGCCTCAGCCTGTCGTAGTCTTCCTGACCTGCTGTATCCCACAACGCTAACTCCACCTGAGAGAGAGACGGCAGGAAGAGAGAGAGAGAGAAAAAGAACAAAATAAATGGTGGCTAGCACAGAGTTCTTTCAGTTACACGATTAACATAAGGAATTGTGCTCAAACTTTATTGATGGCAGGATATAAGACACAAAAAAAAAGAATCAGAACAGAAGTAGAATAACCAAAGATAGAAAGGAAATAGAGAATTAATTCCTCTGCAATCCGACATTAAACGCTGCTCCCAATAGGCAGAGATGGCTCCAAGAGGCTTGTCTGAGGCTGTTAATCAAACTGTTAGGAGCCCCACGGTGTCTGGCCTGCTCTAGATAAAACAAATGCTTAGCACAAAAAAAAAAAAAAAAAAAAAACATTTGCTGGAGCTCAACAAGAGCTGTAGCACATGCTAGAATGCAACCACAAAGGACTAGGAGGTTTTATATACTGTAGCCTAGAAGTGTCATTTCATACATGCGTCATGTGCTTTTTTTGTGACTGTAAAAATCTCTATAAATTGCCTGCAGTGTCTCGCTGCAGCTTTAAAAGGAAATCTTGACCTATCTTCTCCCGTGACTGTCTGATTCAATTCTGCTTCACCTTTACCACCGCAGCAATCATAGTTGGAAAACTGCGCCTGCTACTGCTGAGAACTGGGTAAGAAGTGGTCTTAATCATCCCCCAGGGAGCAACAACAGTACGTTAGCAGTTCATCTGTTCATTTTCTGACGTCTCACTACTCTCATGCCTTGCCAAGTCTTACTTGTTGGCTGACAAAGCTACTTACCTTGGCGAGACTGCCCTGCCACAGCACTCTCTGACACTAAAGTTTAAGCACAGGGAGGGTATTTTCCACACTCTGAGACTGTTAACTGAGCTGTGCCACATCCTCCGTCTGGGAAAGTGAGCAACACCACACGACATGACAAAATTCAGTGTCTGTTTCTGCTGCTATTGAATTCTTTTACCACTAGGTGTCTCTCAGGTGTCAGCCTCGTAGTTTATTATACCAATATGCTGCCTGTGTGAACTTTTCTCACAAACTCTCTTTGTAGCCACAACTGAATATAATCAAACACTGATAAGCAGGAGTCAGCTGTTGAGTTGAACAGTGACACTAAGCTGTTATGAAACATATTTCATCACAGCTAAAAAAAGCCCTGGATTATGGTCAACTATGTATTATACAGCTCAAACCCCCAGCTAGTTGATACCAGATTTTTTCTTTTACAGCACAGGAAACAGGAACAGGAAAATTAGTCATGATGTATGAGGATGGAGGTTCCAACCCTGCACAGGATCTTTTTCCTGTTGTTGGCTGAAGGTCTGCTATGTTATAACAATGACAGAAGGCTTTGATAACAATACACACTTACCCCCCTCCATCGGTCTCGATGACACGTGGTTAGGGTCACATTTTTTACACTAGAGCAGCAGTTTTAGTGTGTCAAAAAAATCTGCTTGTTCTGAGAAACATTTCTGACTATCAGTGTTGGAGGGACTACTCGTATCCTTTATTGAAATAAAACTGCAGACACAACAATGTAGAAACTCTTTTTCTAAGCAGAAGCTCTGTAGTTAAGTCTGCTCGAGTTAAATTACTTTAACTGGTCTAATTAAGTAGTTAGAAGTAGTGAGTGATGGTTTTCTACAGTTAACATTATCAGATTAATCAGCTACATCACTGACAATTACAAAAACAAACAATATATATATATATCCCCACTGCCTTTCCACTCCATCTCTCGACAATCACAATAAATAACTACAGTATCTTAACAAGTGTCTCACTGATAGATTTATTCTCTTCATTCTCCCATGAGATGATTCATAAGAGTGAAGAAGATAAAATCAAGTTCACACAAAATGTACACATTTTTCTGGACTTTTCCCTAAATTTCCTCTATGCTTTTTTGTGAAATATACGATTATAAATTTGGCTCTGAGTTTAGAGAGTTCAGTCTAGAGAGGTAATGTCTGCTGGATGAGAAAGGTACTCGATTACCTAGATTTTGTAACAATAACATTAATTTGTAAAGGAATCAGCAACTAGAGCTGTCAAATAAAGTGTATATTCAATGAAAACACACGGAGTAAGTGCTGTGATTAGACATAAGTACTTTCCACCACTGCTAAATAAGCATAAAATATAAAGTACCTGTTTGCCATCAACTTCAATGTCAGCGATGTAGTTTTCAAACACAGTTGGGACGTAGACTTCTGGGAACTGGTCCTTACTGAAGACGATTAGCAGACATGTCTTTCCACATGCACCATCTCCAACTATCACCAGCTTCTTCCTGATGGCTGCCATCTACGAACAGAAAACACTTTGATCAGACTATATGTTACCATTTGATACGCATGCAAACAAAATGGTGGGAATCAAGTTTTTTTTCCACACAGAGAGGAGGGAGGTGGAAAAAAAACTGAAACCAGAAATAGAGTGAAAACAAAGAGGAAAAATAGACGAACAAGCTGTTTTAGAGCCGCACCCTCTTCCCTTTCCTGGGCTGTGTCCTGCTTGTGAGGTGAAAAACAGTCAGGCAGAGGGTTCAGCACTGGTCTAGAGAAGCAGTAGGAAGGATGGGAACAGGAGGCGAGCTCAGTGCTCAACATGCTACTTCACATGCATGGCCTCGGTCACACAATCGCATTAAAAACAATCCTTAATGTGTCACATCTACACCCCTGTGGTGATGTGATTTACAGCCCTTACTGGGTTTGTCTGACACCTCTGTATTGCACACATTCGTCTCGTTCTCTCTCTCGGCTTGTAATCCTGAAAGGTGTGTATATGCGAGTGAGACGTGGCTTGCCAGAGAGATATGGCCCCCACACACAAACACATGCGGATCAATAGCCATCTCCCACAAGCTGACAATAATGGAGAGAAGGCAGTAGGTGATGAGACAATGTCCTGGCTGCCTGCCATCAGCATCAGCCTCCACAGATCTCCATAGATTTCAGGCTTCCTGGACCAAAACGGGCCCTTTATTCTCTATAAAGATCTAAACATCTTCTCTCAAACACACACACACACACGCATGGAGGCACATGCACACACACGGTGCTAATGTCACCACTAATGAATGATTCAGAAATAGTGTTTTATATCTAAAGTAGCCAAAATCAATATTTTGATATTAAAAACGGTGTAGTTAACCATAAACCTTCAGAGAGCTTTCTCATGACCTGGCTACTTCCCACAGCAATACAGAGCTTTGTGGCATCTTAAAGCCGACTGGTTTGTTTTTCCAACTGTCCATGGTTTTGGTTCACTTATCGTTCACATAACATCAATGTCAGAGACAACAGGGGCGTTTCAGGACAAAACGTCTGGGGGAAAAAAAAAAAAAAAAACACTGCTCTACATTAAACAGCAGATTCAGTAACAGAACAGAAGTCAGTAACTGTGTGAACACAGTGGAGCAGGAACATGAAAAAGTCTGATGGTTTCCTCAAGAGTTGAGGGACACCAAGGAAACATGAACTGTGGTCCGATGATGGAGAATGTCAGTTCTTCAAGGTATGAGGTCGTATCAATAAACTGTGCTCAATAAAGAAAAAAAAAAAAAAAAAAAAGAAAGATGTTGTAGCAATATAAAGTGTCTCAAAATAACATCTCTTTCTGAATGAATATTTCAACAAGACCTTGTAAAACCACACACCGGTGGACTGGACTTCCTACAGTCCTGAACTGTCCCTGCCAGAGAATGTGTGGTACATCCTGAAATGAACAATAAGATGATGAAAACCTGGTATTGTGTCTATACCAGGTATATATCATGTACATAACCCTGTCTGTATTGTGCCCGAGAAAACATGAGCATGTACGAGTAGCCTACTTGTTGAGGAAAATGGTTTGTACGTCACCTGCAAAGCACACGTGAATACACAACATTCATAGCAACTGAAAGATCCTGAGTCATACATTATACTTTCTGCAGCTTTTTAAAAATAAAACAATAAGCCATGGAGATAATTCGGAGGACCCAGGTGTTTGTGTTTGCTAAAGAAAGAAATCTGCATCTCAACATGAGTCATCATTAGATTATTTCTGCTTGTGTGAGCCTCAGTGATGTACCTTCACACACTGTGCAGCAGCACAACAGCTAAAATTTTCACCTCAAGAGTAAAAAGACAATTGTACACTTTGCTTTTTTTTTTTCTCCTACACATTAAATCAGGCCAGTATGTGTCAGTTTGTCTCTGGAGAGCGCCACCTGTTCTCTGTGATAGCAGGCTGCTGCTACTCCATACATCATACTGTCACTGCCAGAGGGAAGACACACACACACTCACTCGCATACACACTCAGCACAGCTGGTAGCTACAGTGCAGCTCCAGAAATCTTCACAAAATGGGGCTATTCCTGCAGATTTTGTACCGTGATGAAATAATGCGGCTTAGTGACGACAACTGTTCTCGCAGCATGCTGTCCGATGTGAAAGTGGCAGCACATGGCATTTAGTGGGGATAATGGCCCCTTGTTTTTGCATTAATGTGTGCGTGCGTGTGCGTAATGCTCTTGCGCTGTGCCAGTACAAGGACGAGAGCAGGGACTCCAAGGACTTCTTCCAAAATAAGACGGCACGTGATGTGTTTCGCTGCCCTTAAAATGCAGCATGAAACTATTCATGAAAAAACGATATTGAGAAAAAAAAATATTAGCTCGAGTAGTATTCCTCCAAAGTAGAAGATATAACTGACATAGCATTAGAGCATTTCTTACAAATGTACATTTTTACATTATAATCTAGTAACATCTTTTTACAACTCTGTCTGATGCTGATGATTGTAAGATGTGACTTCAGGAAACTGGTCATTTCTATTTTCTGACGATATATCAGTCCAGAAAATTTACGACCTTGTTTTCAAGAGAGTAATAGAAGTTTAGAAAAGCAACGTCAACAGAGTAATACTCTAATTTATTTATTCAGAGCTGAAAGGCTTTAGTGAAAAAAAATCTGTCCTTTCGGTTGCTACTCAGTTTTTGGTTCATTTGAGGGAGATTTTGGGTCTTAAAACTCAAGTCTAGAGGTTTAAAAAAAAAAAAAAAAAAAAACAACAACTGGAAAAAACAACCTCACACCAATAATCCAATGAAACATCTCAGTTAACACAGATGAAGCATCAAGTGCAGCTGTCAGTCAGTCATGAAAACGGCAAGTGGCAAGACAAAGTGCGGTTAGAGGATCTGCCAGCATTGCTCCACTCTGTTGTAAGGGAGTGTTATGGATTTGGTGTCATCTGTGACACGAATAGAAAAACAAATGGCGTCTGTACAAGCACTGTGCAACATGTGTGTCTCATGCCAGTGGCAATACTTCAAAAATGATGAATCATCTGAAATGACATCACCCCAGTGTGTCCGGTGACAGTGCATGGAGGAAAGAGCAACACCCTGTAGCATTAAGTAGCCTCTCTCTCTCTCTCGCTCACTTAGGGCAACATCCACAACTTAAGCGCTTACTAAAAAATAATTAATTGAGCCACAATATATAACATCCTCTCTTGCTGTCACTGGTGTGTATTTAGTTAATGCTAGACTTTAGATTTATGGTTTATTATTACTATCATATATGTAATCTAAAAATAACTCTTACTCATCAGTGGAGGAAAATGGCACAATAATCATTTAGAAAGGGGAAGAAATGTGCACATCTACAGACATTTATGTTGTTGAATTTTGCTGTTGATGAAAAGTGACAAAGTAATTATGTTGAACCCTTTCGGCTCAAAGCGACCGGTCAATCACCGTGTGAAGTATAAATATCAGAGCTTTCGTTTTGGAAAGTTACAGACATTTTCAGATGCGGCTCCCTCCGGTGTTGGAAAGGTGTGTGGGGGAGGGGGGAGGTTCTAAAAGCTGTTTGATCATCAAACAAGCTCTTCCAAAGAAGCATGCCGGCACCTCTGGACTCACTCTCTGACTCACTATGTGACATTTAGGTGCAAGAGAAAAGAACCAGACACTGTAGACTGTAGTCAGCAGCTGGCCATCTGGCTGCTTGTGGATCAAGTGAAATGTTTTGTTGTATAGTTTATTTATACTCATTTCTATGTTTTTGCTGCACTGTTCCAGCAAAGACAACAGAGCAAGTCTTTCCTTATACAAAACAGCAGAAAGTCTTCAGATATGATCAAAACTTGACGTCACTGGCTCCGTCTCTAGATTTTCCAGTAAAGGTACCGTTACGTGAGGATCTTTATCATAGTTTGTGAATTTCCCCTCATTTAAGTTTTTGCCCTCATTAGTCCATCTCCCCTCATTTCTTTGTTTCCTTTAAGTGAGTTCCCAGTAGGATGTAAATAGTAACTGAGGGAGGAGAGAGAAAATGAGAAACAGGAAAGACAACTGGAATTCACCCATGGTGTCATTCTTCCTCAAATCAGTTAGACTTTGTAAGCACAGGGAGGTGTTGAACACATCAAGTCCCTCCCTCCTTTTCCTGAAGTCACACAGTTTGGGACTCAGTGTGGGATTTCCCTGTTTGCTCAAACATTGTGCTTATAGACAATGACGGTGTCTGTGAGAACTTCTGAGCACAGATCAGAGCTCACGTTATTATATAGCAAACTATACTATGTGTATTAGAGCCATCAGTGCTACCAAGGACACACTAGTTTAAAGAGATCCAAACTTGAATGTTAATGATTTTTTTACAAAAAGTACTAGGATCTTAAACAAGGCAAATGTCAAGTGCCTGAGAATATCATCTTACTGTGCCTGTATTCACTGTATTATGACACTACACTTTGTGTTTTATTTAATAATCAATAATAAAATAATTAAGCACGCCCTGGTTTTTTATGTTGTAGTAAGTAGGCTTCTGTCGATGTTGGGGAAAAATTACTTTATAACAGAAATAGCTAACGTATACGTGTGCATGATACTCAAATTATATTACTCAGTGCCAGCAACAAATGTCACCGTGACAGTCACATGACAACACGGCTGCATATCTCAATGTTATAAAGAGGAAAAGATATTTTAAATTATTTTCTGAATCATGAATCACAGTCCACACGCAAGCAGAGTACAGTATCTGTACACACACCTGGAAAAGACAGGTCATAAAATTGTGCGTGACAAGTTCACACGTGTCTCAGGATGAATGAGTCTGTCTTGCATAATGTTTGTTCCCGTGTGTGGTAGCAAAGGACAAAGTTCTCATTCCCAGCACATGCAGCACAGGTGCTTATTTCTCTCTGGCAGAGGCTTGAGTCACACTTCAAGAGGTAACATATTAGCCAGTCTTGCTCATTATACGTGTTAGAGGGGGTAACAACAACACAAACCAGTGACCTCCATGAGGTATGATTAAGAATGAAACTTCTTTTTCTTTTCGAAGTATCAACCAAATTCTAATCACACGGATCAGCAAGCTCAAGGTATTTACACCCACCCTGCACTTAGTGACCCATTTGATTACGAGTATGTACAAGCCATAAAACTCCTATTATTAAATGTCATGCAGGCTTGCACCAGTCCAATCCAATTCAAGCAGAATCATTGTCAAAGTACATTGCTGGGCACTTGTGTGTCTGTGCCTCAGTAACAGGACCAGAATGATAAAATGCTCTTGACATAAGATCCAATTTGACACAAGGAACTCAAAATTGAGACTGTTGCTTTATGGTATTAGACTTATCTGAATGCTCAACACATTCAAGAATTCAAAAGATCAGTGTCAACAGGTGACCACACACAGTTACTGTACATTCCCCACTCACTTATATTGTTAGGATATTAAGCATTTTGACAACCACAACTAAATATACCTTGAGCTGATGCAAGCTTTTCTTTTTTCTTGATGTCTCGGGCTGTTTAAAACACCCACTGTGTTCTGGTAACACTGTCGAATTGCACAGTATTATGAGTGGGTGAAGCATACGTGGGGATGGTGTTTATTTTGTATAAACAGACAGCTGTCTCAATTAATTAAGTGCAACGAATTCAGCTCTTATGATATTTAAGAGGATCTTTTGCTTCTGTTCCACTGACACGTTGCTGATGAACTGCACCTTTTACATGCTGTTGATTGTTGACAGCTGCTCTTGTACTTCAGTATTTTGTTCATGCGTGGGAAGCTGTCCAACCTTCCTGCCACCAACAATGACAGAATGACTCGGGCAGAGCCATTATACAAAACACTATGGGACAACACGCTCGCCAGCTGGCTTGAACAATGTTAAGAACAACTTGTTTTAGGCTAAATACAAATAAGTAAGGAAGTAAATACAGAAATAAAAATGAACACAGTTGAGTGAAACCAATCTGCCAATGAAATGGCGATGTCAACACTCTAGCAAAAACTGCATGTGGGGACGGAAAATTTGCCAGATCACAACATGTGGTCACCCTGTAGTCACCACGCCCATTTGTTGTACTTTACTTTGTACAACATATTTCTCTTTATGTGATAACTTTCCTGAGTCGTAAAATCAAACATCACAGAAACAACTGTGGAATTTCATCTACAGCTAGTGCTGGGCGGTTTGATGACAGTTCTATATCACGGTATTTAATTAATCACTTAATAAATTAATCACTTTGGTGAAGTGAAAATATCATCCATTCTTGGTCTCCAGCTTCACAAATGTGACTTTTTTTAGTCACATTTGTAACCTGAATTTTTTAATCAAATTGTAACCTGAATATCTTTGAACTATTGTTTGAACAAATAAAGTTATACCTTCATATTTGTAAAGATTTTATATTAATGAAAAAAATCATCATCAGTTGGAGCCTGCGAGTTATAAAACACCAAACAGCGTTTTGACAACTGATAAGACTAGAATTTCATGTCTCATGCCACAGAGACTCAGGATGCCACTACAGCTGTCAGCTTCTCAGCTCCACCCTTGGGCAAACAATGTGAGAAGATTGGGGTGAGGACCTCGGGCTACAACCTGAAAAATCACCAACAATTAGACCTGTGGCGCCCTGAGGACAACGCTGAATGTCCTTGAGTGGCTGGGTCCTGAACTCTAACGAACATTTTCAGACAGACTTTAAGGTCTTTTCAATCAAAGATGCTTCTTTATCAACTCTGACAGAGCAGCAGTGAGGATGTTTTTTAGCTATTAGATCAAATGTTAAGAGAAAACGCTACAACATGTCTGTGCTTGCCCAAAGATTTTGCTAGAAGTTGCTAAATCAATACAGAAATAAAGAAAATATTGCAGGAATATAAACTAACAGGGTCCCAGCTGCTGACCACACATGGATAAATACATCCTCCGCTGTTTTCTTGGGAAAATGACACAAGCAGCTTTGCTGGGATGCCTCTTGTTAGATATAAACTAACTGCACACATGTACAAAAAGTTGTCATAGACAAACATTAACTGAGTGTTAAAGTGGACAGTGCAGGTACTGACACCCTGATTAGTGAAAGCAGAAAAATGCATTCAGCCTAGTGATTAATACCAGGTCACTGAATACTCACACACAACTCTGTCTATGTAAAAATGTGGGAGGACATAAGCTATGAGGAATGTCTCACCCACTTTCAACTCCCCTCACCCTTTTTGAGTAAACACACATCCCTTCCTCCAACCAGCGTCTCTCTTTCCCTCCATCTCCCCTTTTTCCTCGATGGAAATGCTGAGGGTTTTATAAAACAGTCTGATCTAACATTACAATATAGTAAATGTGGGATCATTTATATTTTGAGCTTGTGTACACATTTAGCTGACTGTGCCCACACGCCTGATAGCAATTGTTGTTCAGCTAATGTGCTACAGTAGATACAAGTAAAATGGTCACTTTCATCACAACACAACTCAGACTTTTAGCAATTTAACATTTTGAGAGGCAAGTTCAAATTCAGAAACAGTAGAAAGTATTTTTTACAGTTAAAAGCAGAATAAAATCAAATGTTCAAGATTTTGATGTGATATTAGTTTGATATCAAGCTTAATACCTTTGGATTGAGGCTGGTAAAACATCTGATGTTCAATTACTGTCCATCTTCTTGTTAATATGTTTAAACTCTAAGAAAGTGGGAGTGAATTACTGAGGTTTCAAGTCTTTCTATACTAAACTTTCTGGTCTTCAACCCTGACTGATACTGCCTCACATGGTATGACATGAGGCACTTTATCAGATTTCACACAGCTTCTACTGCAGCTACAGTAGTACTCCAAAAAATGCCTAGTAAACAGATCATGATATGGTTTCCTCTTTAAAAAGAAACAATTCAAGGAAGTGGAGGCTGTATTTAGTGAAGAACAATTCAGTTGACAAATATACTTGGGCTCCTTTATTCATGTTAATGTACACCTACTTAGCCACAGGTTAAGTGTCCATTGTATTCTAAACAACTAGATAAGAGTTTACCAAAAAAACGCTGTTTCTGATCATATTTTCTTCCTCTCATTACAAAACATGCTCTTGCCTGAAGTCTTCACTGAGAAATTCTGCAGAGAAGCTGAAGCCAATCTCAAAATTTCAAGGTTGAATCAAACTTGAGACTAGAAGGGGCTGCTCGGGATCCAGGCCAGCTAAAGTCAGAGAACCTAGCTGGAGACCAAAATAGGACAGAGCCATTGAGACTCCCCCGGCCCAATTTATCACAGTGCGCACAGCTCGGCTCAGAGAGATAGGTCGAATGAGAGAAATATCACACAGAATTATCCCTCCATCTGCCCCTGAGCCTCCGCTTGCAGTAAAGACAGATGGAAAAGTTGGATGGATGGAGGGAAGGAAGGAAAAAGAGGCGTGGTGGTCAAAACTAGAACATGAGCATGATGTCGTACAAGCAACAGATACGGAGAAACTGTAGGAGAAAAGTGTTCTAAGTCCGATTGATACTCCCAGAATATAAAATAAATAAATGTATGAATGTACCAGTGAGAGGGGTGATTTAGGAACAGAGCTAATCAGGATTTGGTTAGAAATGATGAATGTTAGTTCTGCTTTCCAAGTCTTCCAAGCCGTCTGCTGTTACATTATAAAGTGTGTGTATGTGTGAACACACACCACATTAGCTGGACATTGTGAAGCAGCTGACTTGTTTGTTCTCTGTTCCTTTTTCTACTTGCTTCTTTTTGCTGCCTCTCTTCTACCCGTCCTCCTCCAAGCTCTCGTTCTCCCTCTGTCTTCATCTCATCCTCTCCTTCGCTCGCTCATTCTCTCTCTTTCTCGCTCTGTGTTGCAGTGTGACGTCACCATCAGGGAGCTAATGTTGCATATCCTTAAGGTGCTGCATTCCTCTTTACCGACTCACATACACAGCATAAATGAAAGCCAAAGCTGACATGCAACGTACGCAGCCCGGATGGCTCAACACCAGCATTGTTCCTCTCATCCAGCTCATCTATTCATCTTTGCCTCGCAGCCACGTGAAGTGTTTGGACGCTGAGGAACGGCATTCAGCGACATTTTTTTTGAAATCCAGTCCGGCAACGTATCTGGATGCTTTCTCATTTGATATTATTGAGTATGTCAAAGTTTGACTTTCATCAAATTTATTTAATTTAAGTAAATTGACAAAAAACCCTATTCTGATAAACAACTAACTGATTGTAATGACCACGTCTAACTGATTGGTTAAAATTATATTAATCAAGAAACAAAACAAGTTACATTATTTAATAATGTAAATTACGGTTACATTACTCATTAAAGGAATCCAAAAATGGCAACATCTCAACAAGGGCCAATCAACCTCTGCTGTCTAAGACGACAGACTAGTTTTTAGTCACGATCTGTGTCTACAATCTTAAATCGAGACGAGCAGCGCAACATGTGAACTATATCCAAAAACGATCAATCAAAAGCTGCAGCCTACAGGGACTACTTACTCCACATACAGAACGTCTCGATTCAGAATTATTCATTTAAACATCATCATTAAAGTATTCATGATTGCAATTAGCCAAATGATTATTTTAATTCATCATTCTGAGACTTATTTTATATGGTGGGAATCCAAATTAAAAGTGTGGATTTCTCTGTCAAAAACATCCGCAAATAAAGAAGATATTCAGTTTACTATCACAAAAGAATAAACAAGAACTAAAATTAACAATTGAGGAGTTGAATTTTTTTTTGTAACTGGGAATTTTAGCTTAAAACATTAGTGAGTTATCAACTATGATCAAAACGATAACAGACTAATCTTCTATTACATTAATTGACTGATCTATGCTCCCTTCAATGCATGAAAGTTAAATTTATCATACTTAAATTGGTTTCAGCTACATTAGTTTCCTAGAGAACAGTAGTGAAGTCCTTGCTGAACTGAAAAAAAACCACAGAAGCAAACATACAGTGGTACAGTGGAGGGCAGAGTGAGGTATTATGTTTAAAAAAAAGCTGAGGAGCTGATGAAAGCTTTAATAAGAGGTTTCCTAATGTCTGAGTTTAAGAAGTGTGAGTATGTTACAAAATGAAACTTGGATCCAAAATAGAACCAGCTATCAGATCCTGTCCCTAAAGGCCCTGCTGCTAATGTAACTGTTCAGCTTTCCCAAAATGCCCTTTTAAGGACTTCCTGAAACCGCAAGCACTGAGATCCAAACAGGAAACTCTCTCAGAGATTATTTTTATTCCTCAAAGGATTTTCTTGCCTACATGTTGCCTCTGCATGAACCGCCCCATAGTTTACACAATTCTTCAAGCAGACAAGCTTTACGGTCACTGTCGAATGACTAGAAAACAGAAAGAGAAAAAAGAAACTGCGGTTTGATTCGCTTTCTGTGTGACATAAGCCTCCCTGGAAATAACTACTCATGGAGAGACAAATCTGAAACAGGAAAGTGTGGAGCATTGTGTTTAAACACCTCTGCTGATAAGCACCTATAGCTTAACAATACATACACCAGCTCACCATAGACAGTATGACCTGGAAGGATGGAAAAACAACCCCCCTCCTCTTCTGTCCACACAGGACCCCCTCAACAGTTTGTAGGCTTGCGTAACTGTACTTCCTACTGTCAACATCTCTGAATCTCAAGCAGGCACGTAGAACAGGCTGAAAAGTAAAATACTGACACGAATACTCATAGTAGGTCAAGAGGAACAAAATGAGGCACTTCATCAGGGTGAAATGGCCTCTGGTGATTCTGGCATGTACAACGTTTCTGATCCATAATAGATTTCCATGAAGGCTTTTGTGCTGAGCAATTCAGCTGTCTTCTGAGGCGACCTCAACACGGCAAGAAGGAAATAATAGGAACTCACATGCTACTGCTGGAAGACACACTGTAATAATGTCAATATTGTGAATGTGAGACACTGGATTTTCTTATTTTGAAATGAAAAACTTACAACTGTAGCAGACAAACAGAAAGCACAGGAAACTCAGAAGTCAGTCTTTCTTATCCGAGGACCGAAAATAGCAAAGAGGGATACTGAGCCACTTTTAATGGCTTGGGAGAAAAATATTTTTCTAGTTTTGGTAAATGGTGCAAGTCTATTTTAACAGAATACTCACATGCTAATACATAAGCTAATTATAATTAACACTTGCTTTAACTGTTTCTCTTGCCCACGCTCTTGCCTCAAAGACATTCTTTAGTTCATGATTTGTGTTACAATCCCTGCAATAAATCTCAGCCAGCTACTCCTAAAATCTCACTAACATCGGCTGAATCTATTCATTTGTTTTTACACTAAACAACATTTGTGGATTCAACTCATTTATTTTCACTGTACAAGGTACAGGTATGACAAATTAAGATATTTCCTGAAATTTCTGCAAACCACAATCCCTCATTGTCCAAATGCAGGTGTGTGAAAAGAAAGGAAAAAAAAGTGAACCTATTCTTTAAATGTTACATTGCATTCCTCCATGAAAGTGTTTACCTGATACTCACCACTGTGCAGACGTCATCACTTTTTTTGATAACAAGTAGATTACAGCCAAAACTGCTGCTCTGAATGCAACAACTTCTGCTGTGTGAAACAGTAGCTCAGCTCTTCTTCTCAAAAGTTACTGCTATATCTTATAAAAGTGTATTCATTTAATGGCCCGTCGCTATCTCGCTAAAGGAAACCATGATGTTGTTAAGTTGTTATTTATTTTACCGCGTTGCTCGGAGGGCACATTATAACGTCTGGTCTTGTAAATGCAACAATGGCTGAGGCTTCTGGCGAAAAACTGTTACCACCTCGCTCCCCCGGACGAAAAACACTACTGGCGGCAGCAAAACTCACATATAACTCTGTTAAATCATTATTTTTGAAAGACTTGTGGTCAGGGAAAACAAGATGCATTGAAGCATTTGCCCTGTTTTAGACATTTATTAGACCAAACTTAATACAAAGGGAAATACCTGTACAGTTCTAACTTATTTTGATGACGAACTATGACAAACTAACCACGCTTTGACTGGTTATGTTAAACAGGGCTCCATTATTGACTGTGGTATCTATATATAAATACATTTAATTTGGACCTTCTTGTTCATACATTACAGGCTCATACAACCACCACCAATGGTGTTTATAGGTATGAATATTACGAGTAATACTTTCACAACAATAATTCCTCCCACTTCACACAGGATTACACCACTGGTACAAATGACCATCAAAACCACATTGTGATGTCATCGGCAGACAGGATTTTTTTTCTTCTTCTTTTTTTTTTTTTTTTTTAATTCCAATAGAGAATTTCCACAACATTCTCTTTCTACTGCACAGTCACATAGCCTGTTTGTTATGTGCATCACTGGGGAACACTTTCACTTCTGTTCACTACCTGCAAACAGCTTGGTCAGCACTCAGGTGTTCAGCTACAATGACATCATAGTTTCTTCTGTAGTAGTAGCCACATAAACACAAACGTATACCCCCCCCCCCCCCACACACACACACACACACACACACACACACACAGAGAGGGAGAAAGAGAAAGAGAGAGAGAGAGACAGACTAGCCAGGAGGGTGTGGAGAACATATTTTATGCATTCTTCTCCTATATATGTAATTCCCTTGTTAGATGCCGTGTGTGCGCGCGCTTGTGTGTGTCGGTGTAATAAGCTCAAAGGGGAGTCGTCCAGTCGCGTGCACGTCTTAGTTTGCAGGTTTCACTTAACGATGAATCCCGGTTAATGCATTTTTTGTTATGAAGGAACAAGCCAAGACAAGGGAACACGCCGCTGTGAGGGTCTGTGCTTCAGTAGTCGAGCAGCATAACAAGGGTGTGGTGGCTCGAGAGAGAGGAATTTCTTCGGGACAAACATTAAAAATAAAATAAAATAAAACAAAAATGTTATTCTTTATAAAAGTCCTTTAGTAAAGACGTGGAGGACACACACTTCCTGACCGCATAACTATAAAAAACGAAGTAGGTCACTTAGTAAGTTTAAAGTATTATTTGTTGTGGTATCTTTGCTTTCCAATAATCCCTGCTCACTGAGAGAGAAAACATCCGATACTACCGATACATGTTTACTCACCAAACAGGTTTCCAAAGAGAAAGAAAGAAAGGTTCAACTTTTTCTTTCTTTTTCACAGCCAGCTGGAGCCAGCCTCTACAGCTGAAGTCCACATAATTAAATTACATAATGAAGTGTCTTATGGGTAGAAACAGGGGCTGGGTCCGTGTGCTACGAATAATCCAGACCAGGATAGCGCTGGAGAGAACAAACAGGTGTGTCCCGCAGTTTGTGACACTTTTTCGTTCGCATTTCTCTGAAACAATCCTCGTTAACACTTGAACCATTTGCTCTGGAAAAAGAAACTTCTAAACAAGTAACAGGTTTCAACTCGCCGAGCGGCCGCTGGTACCTCGGTTCATTAACGTGGGGCTCGTTTTTAAACTACTTTTCCTTCAAAAACACACACACAAAAAAAAAACCTCGAACTCGCTCCAACAATTCAACTCAAGAAAACGTTTCAGTTTGACAAAGTGACGAAAACTAAATGAGTTGTCTTACCTTTACCAGACTGTGCCTTCAAAAACCAAGATACTCGGCGTTTCTTCTCGCCCGCAAGCGGCTGTAAATGAGAGTGAGCTGCCGAGAAGCTGAACCGATGCTCTGAAGACCCTCCCAGAGTGATGCATTCACTGGAACTTAGAAACTTAGAAACTTAGAAACTCTACTTTCCCATTTCCCAATCGTTTTTTCCCTCAATCATTTAATAATTCTGTCTATGCTACAATCTGATAATGATAATCTATAATAATAGTAATAATGATAATAATGATAATGACAGTAACAATAACATGATTGACCCACAGCAGTACAGCAATGCAGCGATTAGCACTTTTTCCAAACCTGACTTGGGGCCTATGATCGGTTTGAATGTTCCTTCTAATTTTTTTCTGCATGACATTTCTCTGGCTGTTTTTAGCTTCCTCCCACAGTTCAAAAAGAGTTAATTGGTAACTGTAAATTGGTTGTATGCACAAGTCAGAGTGAATGTTGTCAATTAACAACATTAAAATGTAATAATTATCAAAACAGTCATCTGAATACTTGTTTTTAGTTATGCTGTAACTATGATGAAACTAACTTTCTTGACATGTTTGACATGGTGGTTAATAAATAATGCTGCTACACTGTAGAAACGTTCAGAGCCTTCAGTTTTGTTGAGGGAAATTTCCCGACTGCACATGAATGCAACACAGTGTCTTGCCAGTTTGAGATTCCAGCGGTTTCACGCTATTGGTTGAGAACATTTAACCGTTACAACGACCCGCCCCTTACGGTTATAGAATAATGACATCATTTATGTAGCAGTGGTCTAACATTTAAATGGTGTTGATGCCTTTTGTAAATTAAAAATATTGAGCCAACCACTGTCTCAACATCAACATCAACATTATAATTATTATTATTGTTGTTGTTGTTGTTGTTATCTTTGTGAAAGGAAATGGAGTTTGTCCCAAGTACTTTTCTTGTCTCCCACAGTGCAACAGGAAATCACACAACAGGGATTTGAGCTTTTTAACATGCCATTCTCTCAGTGGGGTCGAAAGTTCATTCACCCAAGCATGTACACGGTACAAAACAACACAGCAGCTCCAGGGTAAGAAGAATGTTTCATAAAGTACAGTAAGCATATTATTTATCAACAGTAGCCTATTACACAGACACTGTTGTTTATTTGAGCTTGATAGTACCTGGCAGGCAAATGTCTTGTGCCTTAGTTTTGTTTCCAATGGGGGAGGAGGGGTGAGGGGGGAGTTGACAGAAGAAAGACTTAGTTGTTGAAAGATCAGAGCCTCAACCTACCGCAACAAATTGAATGTATTTGACTTGTCTGCGTCCTGGCTCCTTGACAGTAATCTGGACAGCTCGCTGCTGTTTCCATGGTAATACCAACATACTGTAGCTTCAGATAAAAACCATGCGTGGTGACACCTCCCAGTCCCATACAAAAGTGATGCTATTTCTGCAGGCTATTTGGGAGGGGGAGCTGCTCGTTGATGTGCGCTGACTCGAGGAAGCTGAGTGTTTGAAGTGGAGCCATACTTCATAGTGAACATAACATGCATATGGATTTAAAACATCATTTTCTCTCTGTCCCTGTATAAGGTGGTGCTTTGACTCTGTGCTATGCGGTGCACCAGCCAAATCTGTAAATGAAAATGGTTCTTAGGACATTTGTTTGGAGATATCAATAATACTGGTGACTATAAATATTTACTTGAATCAGTGCACACAGAGTGAGTTTGAGTCAATATAAAACAAACTTTTCACGTTTCAGTTCAGGCACAACTTTTTATGAAATTCCAAAATAAAACAGGATCATTATAGTTAAACTGCAGCAGACAGAGCTGGTGATATGAGTTCTATTGTGCTTTTACACTGGGTTAAACTTTAATATGCAATATGTGTTTTTACAGGACATGATGTGATAGTAAAGTTGGCCTTTTAGATGTAAAATTTCATCATTTCATCCTGTTAGACATTTGTGTGATTTTATTGTAATTACTTGAACATCTGCATGTCCCAAAGAAAATGCTTGTGACTGCTGAAACAGCATTTTAAAAAGAATATATGGGACATAAAGTGAAATAAGAAAAATATGGTTATAAATGTGATTCTATCATTAGAAATGAACAGTAATTCCAAGTACAACCGCTGGATACACAACAGATATACTTTTACTAAATTAGGTTTTGGTTAAGGAAACATAATCTGCAACAGGCAACTTCCAATAAGCTGTCAAGTGATGGTTATCTTGAATCATTGAATAAAACAAGCAGTGAAGTGAACTTTACTTTCTCTGTTCAGTATCAGTAGTCTGTGTCTGTGGCTTCACTACTGTACCGAACAGTGTCAGTGCAGTGCAGCGAGTTTCTACAATAAGTCTGGAGGGTACAACTTATCAACACCCACGCTGCTACAAGAAAGCTAGGCTTTGTCACAGTAACTAAGACAGTGTAAAGTGAGTTGCTAGTTTTCACAGGGTAGATGAATCATGGTACGAGTGCCATGAAGGAGTTGAGCCAACAGGGTGAGTTTGTAAAGAAGAAAGATTTTAAGAAGGAGGATGGAAACAATGCACAACAAGCTAAAAAAAAAAAAAAAAAGAAAGAAAAGAAAAGAAAAGAAAGAAAAAAACAGAATCAAAAATGATCAACAAGAAATCCAGAAATGTGGTAACAGATGGCTGAATCAAAGCTGCACCAACTCCACACCTTTATAATACCTCTGGGCTGAATGAACTAGAATATGAATTATTATATGTGTCCAAAACTTAAAGAAAGAGAGGACTCAATCGAATTTGTGAGTTAAATGGCTATTTAAATGTGGCGTAAAGAAGAAAATAATGTGAGGCTCTCCATGGATTTGTACAGGGAACAACAAAGTGAATACACGAGTTTAGCAATTTGGTAACAAACCAGGAGATGCCGTGTTATTTTAGCACAAACAATCATCACCAGCAGCAACAAGACGATTTGTGATGCTGGATGTGAAGGAGTGCAGGTTTACTCTTAAACCACTTCAAGTAAAAAAACAAAAACAAAACAAAAAACACTGTTTCCTATTCATTCAAAAAATATAACTGGCATGCATTATGTGTCACATATATTGCTGTCATTTTTCTCACTGTGTCAAGTGTACTTTCATAAAAATTGAAATGAATTGAATATATTAAAGCTAAGGAAAGTTTTGGTCCCTATATACGAAAATGTAAGAACATCTCCCCTCATGAGCTGAGAGATTCCCAAAACCTTTAGGGTCGTTAAGCTAAATGGAATAACTTTTGCATTTTTATTCTCAACAAAAAATCCTTGAGTATAACTTCAGGAAAACCTTTAAGTTTCACAAAAGTTGCTCATACAATGACCTAAAGACTTCTATTGATTTATCAAAGCTTATGTAAGTCAGTGCTGTGGTCCGACACAACCCTGAGGACATACCATCAAAATATCAGTAGAATCTCTGTGAAGCCTAGATTTGGCATTTCTCATCTTTTTCCCACGCTGGTCATTAGGGATCACTGAACACAGAAAATAAGAGAAATAAGCTCGAGGCGTCAGTGAACCACTGAGTCACCCTTTATATCAACAGGGGAAATTTGCTCCAAAGAGAAAAGTTGGACTGGATGTCCTCGTTTCACCCCCACAGATAAAATGTAAGAACACAGTGACATCCAGTGGTGTTACACATTAGGTACATACCTGTGACTGTGGAAGGTGACCCACGAGAACAAAAAACAAAATTCATCAACCTCGGTTTGATGCCACTGTCATTGCTTTGGTTGACCATAGAATTTGGATAAAAGAGGAGAGGCCACACCTTCGTTATGATTATTAAAAAAAAAAAAGAAGAAGAAAAAGAAAGTCCTGCATATTTTTTGCATGACAGAACAAATTACAAATTATAATTACAATTTTTTACAATGAGATCCAAAAAAAAAACTTTTTTAAAAACAAAAAAAACTAAAGCTCTGATCACAAAAATTAAAACAGAAAGAAGAGCAGCAAGAGTTAGCAAGTTAGATAATAAACAGAACCTTGTTTATTCCGTTTTGATGGATAATTAATCACAGTTTCACAGTTTTTCAATTGTAATGTTTTTGTCTTTATTTCTTTTTAAATTTTTTTGTGACAATAATAAGTGAGCTGAATATCTTCCACATCACTGATTAGATATAAACACTAAACAATCAATCAGTTAATCAGTTAATATAATCTATAGACTAAGATGAAATAATGTAATCAATACAAGTAATAAAGAAATCAATACATGAAATGAAAACAATTAGCAGCTGTCCTGTTCAACTAAAAAAGTTCAAAGACGGGGACAAGGCAGACAAAGGCGACTGTAATCACATTGTCATCACATAAATCACATACATAGTTTCTTCTGCCATAAATAGAATAGAATAGAATGCTGGAATTGTCTTTACTGTATTTAAATACAATGCATCTGGAGATGTATGACCCTAATAAAAGTCAATACACTTAAGTCTGACCACTAGAGGGCCCTAAAATCCCACCAATGGTCAAATTTAACATCACTCCTTTTATACCTCCCTTTCTTTGGGATTGCATAATAATTCATTTCCTTTATATAAGATGTTTTATGAGGACTAATTTTACCGGTATTGACATGCCATGAACCATCCCTGCCTACTGTTCACGCTCATTCACCCATTTAGATGATATGTGTAGGATTTTTAAACAGGGCCAAAACCAAATAAAAGGAATCATATTTCCCCACAAGATGACATTTATAACAACCAACCTCGTCTGCCTCCTCCCACTCATGCTTGGAGCTGATTTTTCTTCAAAATAGTGCTATTAGTAGCAGGAAATGTGGGCTCACCGGTTCTCTCCTCTCCAAAGTGTCTTTTATCTTGGCTCCCTCTGGTGTCTTTTTCCTCAGCAAGCTGGAGTCAGTTGAGTAAAAGACACTATTGGGAACAGAGGAAGAGTGAGTGAAAATTCCCCCTGCTGCCGCTCATATAAAATGCTCACAAATTGCAGCCAATGGCCAGCGTGGATTATCATTAATCATGTGTAGGTGTTGTTATCAGGGGAAAATGAGGAGGTTGGAGGAAAAGAAGTGAGGAAAAAATAGGGAAGCAGGTGGGAAAAGAAAACTGAGCGAGAGGGGGAGTCGATGAGTGAATGAATGCACTGTAGTAGCACTGGCAGCGTATACAAACCAACTGAATTGCTTTCTGTGTCTGTGCTTTGCAGAGCAATGCCTCTATGGGTTATAGCCACATATCTGTATGGATGAGATGTTATCTCACTGTCAGGCACTTTAAACCTGTATGAATGTGAATCCAGGGCGGACAGACTTTTCTGTTTGGCAGACCATGTTCGCAAGGATTTTAAAAACAATTGCCTCCCTCTTGTAAGGCTTCACAGGGATGAACGGGCCACGGGAACATAAAAACCTGGAAATGACAAGACAGTAAAAGTTTTATCCTATTTCACTCGAGCCTGATATCCAGCTGTGCTGCTCAAATATGCAAAGCTAAAGGCGTGCATCCATGCTTATGTTTGTGTCAGGTCCTCTAATCCAGCTTATGTACACTGAGCCACAGGGTAGCTGGGTGCTGGATACAGGGATGAGTAAAGGGCAAAATATCTGCTAAGGCTTTTCAATGAAAATGGAAGAATACACTAAACCCTAAGAAACTATATTCTTTCTCTCTTTCTCTGGGTCTCTGCTCTTTCTCTCCAAACTGCACTGGGTTACGGTGTAGACCTGGCAAATATTATTTGCAGAAAACTTTTCTCTCCAGCCTCCAAATAGAGCCTTTTTCTGTCTGATCCCATCCTGATAAGAACAAAAGCTGTTTACGAGATTTAGAGAAGGAAAGAGAGAGACCGAGGTTGTGAGAGAGAAAAACTGTGAGTGAGAGAGGATTAAAAAAGAAAGACAGAAGGAGTGAGAGAGTGTCCCTGAACCAGTAGCATGGAACAACATAATCCTAGATTTTTATGGCTGTTGTTTTTTTTTTTCTGGAAAGCTTTGGGATTATGAGTGGCTGTTGCATTTTAATGCCTGTATCTTATTGTGCTCAGGAGATTATGAACATGACCCTGTGACCGTGCTGCTCAGATGAGTTGATAGAGCTGAGAGATCAAGACACAAGACAAGAAAGGAGAAATGAGGCAAAAGTAAAGGATTTTTCTTACAGTAAAAAAAAAAAAAATTGACAAAATGATGATACCAATGACAGGAAAAAAAAAACGAAAAGGAAATTAAAAAAAAATTTCTAGGAAAAGTCTCCATTTTTCGTATATTCCACAAAAAATGTAAAAGCCAATGGATGCCATATTACAAGTTTTTTTTTTTTTTTTAATCAATAATTTTTTTGCACTTTTTTCAGAATGATTGTGTCATTATCTTCGCCTTCACCACTGAATATTTTAAAAAGCCATGGAAACAAGTTTCGTTGAACCTTCTCTCGTTGCACCGAGTGAGCTCTCCAGCTGGTGTGCATATCATCCTGCATGTATGGGATAACTGACTCCCATCCACACATGGATATCTGATAAGTCCACGCATCATCACTCTGTATTCTCTTCATGTTCCAGAACGGCCCATGTATCATCGCCCATAGCTGATGTACGGTTAAACACTCGGTTGAGTCTAAAGAAAGAGATCGGCGGCACCATTGAAGGACAAACATTGACTAAAGCTTAGAGATGGGACTCAGACCGTCGTCTAACATCACACCTGTTCCAGGTTTAGGATTGACTCTACACACTGGTAGAATAGCACACAAGGAGCTAAAAACTAGAGCTGTTTTATTTCTGTGGAGGACAGACTGTTCCTGTGGAGCAGTAACTGTCACAGTCCTGTAGTGTCGACATTAGTGAACAGCGTGACAAGTAGGAAGGTGGTGTAAGGAAGTGGCATTTTGAGAAGAGAGGAGAAGAGAACATCAAGTAGTGACAAAGTTCCCTTCATTTCTTCCTTAGAGATGTGTGGCACATTTGCTGTGTTTATCAAAGTCAGCCTGATGTTAGAAAGCTGCAGTCCTGAACATCTGGGGCCTATGTATCAACCACTGAGGTTAGAGGGTTTGCAGCATGGAATATCTTTATTTCTTTGACATCAACATAAATGACAGTTGCATTAATCAATATTCTCATCAGAAAAATCGATCAAATCAGACGAGTCGCTCACAGTGATAAACTTCTTTTACTCTTCTACTTTCAGCTCACTGATTTGTTTTTACTGCCTGTAACTTCACTGTTTTGGTTCACATTTGCTTCCATCAGCTTGTTCCCTGGAACATCAGCCAGCCGGAGGGGACATGACTCCAAGTGAATGCCAGTGTCGCTCCATGACTGCTGAAAATGCACATAAACACCAGAGGATTTTTTTCTCTCTCTCTCCATTCACCCCATTTTATAACAGCCAATTCAGATTATGGAAGAATCTCCAGGTGCTGACATACCAGCTGAGAAATGTTGTCAGTCACTTTGTCATGTTGTTCTTCAGTCTGAGTTTCAGTAACTGCCTATGGTCACATGCCAACAACTACTAGATTTCCAAAACCCAAAACCTGAAAAAGAAACATATTCATGTGGTTTGACCGCCTACAGGTGGAGCTTGATGGAAACGCAGGTTTGAAAGACAGACAGAGGTGATAATACAGTTTGAATATTTCCCTCTTATTTACACACAAGTGAGAAATTATTTTTACATTTTGACCCCATTAACAAAATATAGAAAAACAGGTTTTTATTTCTTTCAATGATGTGCCCTAGCGATATGTATTGTATAAACACAAAAAAAGAGGTAGAGATATTTTAGTGCACTGTTGCCATTCAGCTCATTCCCACGTATTGTAAATGACATTCAAAGCGAAGGAATTACTCTAAGAGTAGATCAGCACGAGGTGTGTCTAAGATGTCAGATATGTAATTTTAATGGCGCTGACTGTAGTGTAGTTACCGTTAATGAGAGTCTCAAGCGAAGCTTATCTGGCTTTCATCCTGCAATGCAAGGCCATCAATTAGCAACGAGGGCGGAGACTGGTCTTTCATGCTCGTTGAAGCTTTGAAGGAATTAGTCTGTTTGAACATTTACATCTTTGAGTGAAAGAGAGAAAGAAACAGACAAGAGGAGAACAAGAGAGAGAGAGAGAGTTGAGTTGGTAGGTTGCACCCTGCTGCTATCGGAGATAAAGTGTTCTTTGCCGAGGGCAGCTCTGTCTTTCAACTCAACTTACAGCCTGTGATAAGTGATCTGCTGTAACTTTATTTTACAGCATAACTCACATTATTGAGAGTTCTAACAAGCATTGATTGGGCAAAAAAAAAAAAAAAAAGAAAAAAGACTTCTTCAGCACTTTAAGTTTTAGAAATGATAAAAGAGATTTCTAGATTAGAGCAGCTTTTAGAAAAGAACATTTAGGATTTCCTGAAAGGCAACAAATGCTTGAATTTTCACATCAAAAAATGAAATGAAATTCACATTTACATCGTGTTTGTCAGCTGTCAGTAATGAGAAACCACTCTTCATACACGGATGTGCTGTGCGACACTGTGTCTTCCGTGTGGGATGTGATTAGTTACAAATGGAGTCAGTGGAAGAAAAAAAACTGACAAGATTGATGGACACAAGGAGACACGCACATACTGAGACAGACAGGAGGGAGTGTGTGAATATTAGTAAGTTGAGGTATAGCAACAACTGCAATCTAAATGGATAACACAACAAGGAACAACAACAGTGACAACTACACTTTCCAGCTGCTGTCTTTCATATGCTAATGCTGGTATTAGTGACTGCCAATGCAACACAGAAGACAATGCGTGTATCTGTGTTTGTGTGTGTGTGTGTGCGCGCATTTTTGTTTGTTTATTCCAAATGATGTGATGCGCTCAATACTCCACATGGTGCCACATGGTATTGCTAATAAGAGTCATCTGGCAGGGATTCGAAACACATGCACACGCACAAAAGCTTTCATCTTCACTTTGATGTTTTTTGTGTGCTTGACAAGGTCTGCGACGCCAGTCAGAATATGTGATAACAGGTGGTGGCGATGGGAAATTATGTTTTTTTTTTGTTTCTGTTTTTACCAAAACTAAAGCCCGGTAAAGAGTAGCTTATTCCTTTTGTATTTTTATACCTTCACTACTGACACAAAACTGTGGAAAAGGGATCCTACATAACACTGAACATGGCCATGCACTTTATTTTGAGTCAATATACAGGATGAACAGGCTTTTAAGTGTTGAGAGACGGACAAACAAGTGGTTGGTTTATATTGTTTCAGGGGGATTTATGTTAACAAAAATATGGAGTATTGACATTTTTATCATTTAACCCAACAACAACCAACTGCTCTTTTGTTGTGCACAAGCCCCAAGACAAACAAAATAAAACAGTTCTTGTTTTTGCTTTTGATTTCAGTTCTGGTCTTTTTGTTTTCTTTAAAGTGAGCTCCTGAGTTGTGAAATGTGAAAACCATCACAAAATTATGGATACATTTTTAGACTTTCTTTCTTTCTTTTTGACTTGTAAATATACTGACCTCTCTTCTAGCTTTTAGAAATGATTTACATAAAAAGTCAGTCTTTGTTTGACCATGTTATAGGCCATGAACATATTGATCCAGTGCTGAGGGGGTTAAACATAGACCTTATAACCTTGCTTTCTTTCACAAAAGTAATATTTACACAAGTGCAGCATGTTTAACATGTATTTGCATTTTTTTATGTTCTAACTGCTGTGTTTTCCGTCGTCTCTTGCAATCCCGCTAGATTCAGACAAAAATCTTTGCTTTTATTAAAGCTGAATAATCACCAAACTTGTCTCCAAATCAGGTAACTGCTTGTAAAAAAAGAGTTTTTAACAAAAAGAAAATGGATACCCAGAATATTCACAGCTGCCACATGGTACATTGTCTACAATCATTAATTTCTTTGATACTGAGCCATGTGGCAAACTCCTCATGTCTGTGAGGATTATCTCATGGTCCAGTAGCATTTTTATCCATCTCAGCTGATTTACTGTTTTCTTCAGTAACTGAAGGAATAGTACAGCAATAAATGTGATTAAACTATTTTGAGCTGCTCTATTAATACGTCCACATGGCTGCGTATGTGTATGTGTATGTGTGTGTGTGCAAGTGTGTTACCGTATGTGCACACACCATTCAAGACTGTCATGTGGTCTGTAAAGCTCCTCTCTCTGGAAACTGACAATCTATTCTGTGACAGAAATGCACCAAGGTCTCTGATTGGCACGTGTTAAATCCTTCTCTGTGTCACAGGGGGGCCACCAACTGGAGTGTGGGAGTTTGTGTGTGCGTGTGGGTGTGTGTGTAAAAATGTGTACATGTGTGGGTTAGGATGCGTGCAAGTGTGTAAATGCCACAGATCCCAAAGGAATTAGGTTGATTTCTGATGGTTTCCAAGCAGCCCTGGGACCATGCATGCATATGTGTCTATGTTTGTTATCTTGCAGTCCACATGCTGAGTTTGACGGTGCTGCCAGAAAACAGCACAGCACACAAATCCTGTACTTGGGTTATCCACGATTCAACCATGTTACATGAGAGAGAGAGAGCAAGAGGGAGAGAGAGAGGAATGAAAGAGAAGGAGTGTGCTTTGGTTTATTAAGATGATAGTATGGAAGGATCGTAAAAAGAGAAAAAAACAGGTTGGCATGAGGTAAGAGAAGAAGCGAGGAGAGAAGAGTGTTGAGAGTCCAGAAGGAGGACAGAAAGGAGAGGAGAGATCAGTAATTTGAACTCTTTGTCAGAGTAACAGATTAGCTCCCTGGGTGAAATGATATATGACTGGCACTGGGCTTCCTCACATGCACACACGCGCACAATCACACCCCAACTATGGATCAATTACCCTGTCATCCATGTGTGCACCCATACATCATCTCCTCGATTACATTGCACACACACTCTTGGCACTGTGGCACTTGTATGCTGACTCCTATATATACTATACAGACACACACACATACACCACAAGAACTTCAGCTGCACTTTGTTTCATAGACTGTTTTCGGGGACTGTGGTCTCTGGTGTTTTACGACCAAGTTTCTCCATTGGCTTAATTCCTATTACTGTCCATATGTTTCTCTTGGTGCCGCAGGAAGAACTACACACACAGACACACACGCACAAACAAACACAGACACAGACACACACACACACACACACACACACAGTGCATGTGTGTGCACAGTTACACTCCTGAGCCTGTGGGGCTGCTTCCTCAGATGAACTGCACTGGTCAGAGTGACTGAGTCTGGACAAAGTTATTTGTGAGTAAACTTCTTTGGGCAGTTTAGGTCATTTCTCTCTCTCTCTCTGTCTCTCTCTCTCACACACACACACTCAGTTTGGTCGGCATGGTGTCGATCACCCCTCTGCTCCTGTTGCTGTAGTCCACTGGGAAATGCCCATAGCTCAGCTAAAGTGAGTTCAATTTAATTTGAACTTCACACAGCCCAGAGAAAGAGTAACAGAGAGGAGGGGTGGCGGGGTGTAAGAGCCAATATTATTTTGTCCTTCGAGAAGTGACACTAACATTTCAGACTTTTCACAAGTTCAGCATCTGGGCCCATGAGAGGACCAGTGATGCATCTGGAGTGGTGCTGAATGATCTATAGTGTGTGTGTGTGTGTTGAATCGTTAGACCACGGCTCTCTCTGTTTATCTGCCAATCCACGTTGTCTAATATCATGTATCCAACAGGTCTCGGCGCAGCTCATATAGTCTTCTTCACATTGGTGTAAAGTATCAGTTTCGCATAAGCATATTGCATGCACCTTTCCGTGCAGCTGTTTGTTCATTAACCGCTAGGGGGCGATGCTTCACTTCAGACCTGAAAGTCAAACAGCGCTCTCTTCTTCCAGACGGACAGACAGGAGCGCAACAACAGTCTGCCTGACTCCCCGACCGCATCGCACCTCTGTCCTACCACACTCTGCTACTTTCTCATCTTTTTTCCCTCCTGTAAGAGGATAAATAGGGGATTATTGGTGCAGAACAATAACCTGATTGAGGGTTTTTTTTAGTTGGATGTTTCCTCTGTGTTGGTATGGGTCAATAAGTAAGTTTCCTGTCCCACCCGCTGTGCAAAAGAGGAGAAGAACGGAACTTTCAGAGGACCTTTTCGCGCACCGAGGGCAGCGCGCTGGTTTATACCTTAGGAGGTCATATCTGCCACCGGCTCCTCGTTCTCTCCAAACCGGCTGCAAAGGTGGATGGTATGGTGTAACTTTCCCGCTCTAGTCGAACCTGAGCGGCCGGTGAGAGAGAGGAGCCGTTTTATGGTGCTGGAAAGGGGATGCGAGCCTCTCCTCCGTCTCGGATAGAGGAGCGGCTATGAGGAGAGAGGTCTATCTGCTGGGCTGAGAGAACAAGACCACACCGCGCCAACAGGTATGGATCACTGGAAGGGGTTTATACCTGGGCGGAACGTAATGCTGCATTATGTTTCTTTTCTTTTTTTTTTTAACTGCATAAAACGTGTGGTTGATAAACTAAATTAATGTCACACATGACTTTGTTAACAGTCCGCTGGTTATCTTGCCTTTGAAAATCATTTACGCACGGAATATATTACTGTTTTATCCCTTTCATTTGATGAAAACAGGCAAGGATTGGAATTTATGGAAAGATTAGAGTTATACGAAAAGAAAAAAAAAGATTGCTCCTGGTAAAATCCCATCAGTCTGCTCTGTTACGGTATGAGTTTTATTATCACGGTTGTGATTTTATAGCAAAGACAAATGATTGCGGTTGTGTCAGGTGTTGCACATTCAGGTTTGTTCTCTCTGTCTGTCTGCCTCTCTCTCTCTCTCTCTCTGTCACACACACACACACACACACACACACACACACACACACACACACACACACACACACACAAGCAAGACTTCACTGTGCGCATATGGGCATATGGCGCCGGGTTCAGTGCGTTATTTTAAGCAGAGCTGGTGTTTGGCTGCTGTCTTACTTGGTGTTAATTGACTGTATGTGCTGTGATATTTCCATTGGTGCTAAATGAAAGCTCTGTTGCAGTCTTATTTCACGGAGAAAGAAAGAATAAATATGTATTTGTAAGGAGCTCATATATTGCTTCAGTTTGACGCGGTGCACTGCTCAGCTACTTGTGTCCAATTTAAAAATAGATAGGCGCAGTCAGCAGTGGCTTGTATTGTGTTTACACGACGGTAACATTTAAAAAGAGAGAGCAAGAGAAAGTCTATGTGCAGCATGTGGAGAAAGTCGTCTGAAACCAGTGCTGGGCGTCCCCTGCGCAGCGCCTTGGATCACCTGATGTTCTGTAGATGGCGATTCATAATAGTTAACCTTTATTGGTGACAGTGGCAAAACATTGCATCAGCTTAGTTGCAGAGAGGAGACTGTGTGGTGCTTAAGGTCTTATAATGACAACTTTTGCCCTGGATTTGTTAATATACACTGTTGGAAGTAAAAGGGCAACATTATTATCACCTTTCTATGTCTGTTTCTGCACCTTTTATAGCCTGAGGCAAGTAATAAATGCTCTTGTGTGCACACGAGTTGGTTTTATTTCAGCAAAACTGGTCAGGCTAGCTGTGAATATGGTTTTGACACACTCCTGCTCCATCTGTCTCTTGTCTCCTATACTCTCTCTGCTTTCACGAGCCTCTATGCAGAACATAAAGGAAAGCAAGGCAGGGATGCGAGGAAGTGAGGAAGTTACAAAATAAGGAGGAAGAGGACTGACAGTGAGACATGATTGACAGGAGGAAAAGATGCAGGGTGGTGGTGAGCAGAGCAGTGAGGAAGATTGGATGTTGGGGTTTATAGAGAGATCCAGGGATACTTTAAAAGAAACTGATGTGTGGTCACTGATTAATTCCTCCTAGAATGGTTCTCAAATGCATTTTTAATGTGACCACATGCTTATGAATACCATCATGAAATGTTACAACATCACCAGTTTACTCAGTAAATGCATTTGCTTCTCTGCTCACATCACTTCTCACAGACATGATGGAAAGAAGAAATGGACGGTGGGAAAGGAGAGAATAAAAGGAAAGATAGAAAAATGAGGACAAAGTGGAGAAGTTCATGTGAGCAGGATATAAATGTGTTTAGATTTTTCTTATTTAATGAAGCCTGAAAAAAATGTGTCATGTTGTTTATAAAACATTTGCAGGCTCCTTTCTGCGACAGATTGCACACCCGCTGCTATAAATATCACACAACCTCATGTGTTATTTCTTAAATATGAATTGCAATATTGGGTGTATCGCATCATAGCTTCAACAAAATGAGACACAATTACACAACAATTAAACTGAAAATACACAACAGATAAAGAAGATAATGTGATAATAGACAGATTTTTTTGTGTGTGTGCCCTGTTAGGCTTCAGACAATAATACTGTCCTGTTTCGAAAAGTGAGTTTGAAGACTGAGTTTAGTTTGGATGAATATTTCGGTTAAAACTAATTGCCTTTACGTGTCCAGAAGTGTGTGTGTGTGTGTGTGTTTGTGTGTGTGTGTACTTGATTATTCATGATAGGGTGATACAAATATGTTGTCACAGTTACAATGCAGAGACTCCGATCAGGGAACAAAAAGCTGGTCTCTTCAAGGACCATTCACTCTTGGTCACGACTCAGTTTTCTTTCGAGATGTTGTGCATCTATAATGTATAACGCATCAACAGATCCTCAGACCTGAATGACCGTGCAGGTCGTTTGGCCCAACCCACTGTCATGACTCATAGGATTGCACCAGTGAATGGTGTATTGGACCTTTGTGGTCACGGTTACAGTAGTAAACACAGGATTAAAGTTGGGGAATGATCTTGATTAAAAGAAAGAACAATGAATATTTGTTTCACACAAGGAGCAGTGTTTTCCATCAGTGCTATGTTTTGTCTATGTTATGATTCACCTCCAACTTCTGTCTTCTGGTCTTTGTAGCTTTACACGTGCTGTCACCTGCATTCCTCCTTTTTGTTTTTACTACACCCACTAGATGTGGACTAACAATACTAACAAACAACATGACTATGGGTTATTTCATTTCTTTACTAAATAGCAAATAGTGGAAAGATGACAGGAAACAAGGGCGAGAAATACACAACAAAGGTCATAGTCCCCATGCTGACCCATAAGCCACAAGGATCTCCCATGACTCCATATGAAGAGCCATGTAGAGGATGATGCACTGCTTTACAAACCAACAATGTACTCATTTGACCTTTTTCCTGAAGCTGTAGCTGATGATTATACTCAGTATCGATTAATCTGCCAAGTGTTTTCACAAACTGATCAATTAATTGTTGAGAACTGTGAACAGTGACCATTACAATATCCTGGAGCCCACTGTGATATCATCAAATGTCTCAGTTTGTACAACCAAGTTTGAAATTCAATAATATTGATTATAATGTAATGACAATAAACATGAACAACATGCAGAGTCATGCTCCAGAATACAGCAAACCATCCCGCTTCTCTATCCCATAACTTCTTTATGTTTATGTTTCTGTATGCACCTTTAACACACTCTCCCCCTTGTAGAATTTCTCTAACTTACTTCCTTTATCTGTCTCTTCTACCAATAAGCCTCCTGGGCAAAGGGAATAATGTCAAAGCTCCTGTCCAGAGAGACAGGATAGAGAGAGAGAGAGAGAGAGAGAGAGAGAGAGAGAGAGACAGAGACAGAGACAGAGACAGACAAAAGGAAGACAAAAAGAACAACGGCACGGCTGAAAAGTACAGTATGCGTCTTTTAAAAGGTGATCTCTTTTTCATTTGCCACCTCCTGTAGCTTTGTGTGCTGAGTAGAGAATAGAAGAGAATGGAAAATGAAAGAAAAAGAATGAGAAACAAGAATACCAGAGACAGAGATCATGACATAGAGAGAGAGCGAAAAGGGGGGAAGAACACTACAGGGATAAATAAAAATAAATAAAAAGCATGTGTCCTATAAAAGGTGTTCTGTATTTCATTGGCCATCTCCAGTAGCTGTGTGTGGTGTGCTGAGGCCCAGAGGGGAAGAACGGCCACTCTAAATGTGTGTAACCCACATAAAGAAATTGTTTCTGGGAGATCGAGCCCCGTAAATTCATTCCTAGCCGCCAGCCCTGTTCTTATCCCACCTCCCAAAGGTGAGCTATAACATCCAAACACATATTTTTTTAGATTCTCTGTCTCTCTTCATACACACATACACAGACACACACACACACACACACACACACACACACACACACACACTCAGAGACTTTTTCCACCAATCATGCATGTATACAGGAACCTTCCCTCCCCCACAGACGCACATTTCTCAGCACAACCTCACTTTATCTGGATGTAATTTTTTCCTCGGGATGCACACACATTTCATTTGACAGCCACACTGTTTTTTGTTTGTCAGAAAATAAACATCCACACAAAGACACACACACACGGCTTTGCTCCCAAATGGCTTGTGTGGGACAGTAACGGTGACAGCAACAAAAACATTGGTACCTGCTGTGGAACAGAGCAACAGCAGAGAGAAACAGCAGCAGATGCTGCGCTCACAGCTTCAGGATTACCTTGGCCTGAACAAACTCCATTACTGCCTCTATTACCCAGGTATACACAGCCCAGGAAAAAGCACTTTGCAGAACTGCTGTTTACCCAGCACCTCTGTGCCCCACACACTGTTTCCCATGACTACAGAGCAAGGAATGAGCGAAGACCAGACAGAGAGGAGAATGGAGAGAAAAGCATAGGGTGAAAACATGAAGTATCTCAGTAACACTGTTTGTTTCACCTTGGGCAGCGTGTAGCACAGTATCAATTAATTCATTCAGTAGTTAAATAAGAGAACATTGGTTACCGATTAGACAGTCAAACTATCAATCTGTCTGTCTGTCTGTCCGTCTGTCCGTCCATCCATCCATCTATCTATCTATTTATCTATCTATCTCTATATTTTAAATATATTTATAATAGAAAGTCCAAACTTTGCCATTGGCTGTCATACTGAATTTAAGGCATCACACTGAACCCTGCTACAGTATTTCCAACTATTTCAATGGGTGAGTAGTTGGTCAAGTCCTTTATCAGACTGCAAAAATGTGAGGATGTGCTGATTGTTTTTAAATAGGACATTACTAAACAGTGAAACAATCCATTCAAGGATTCAATAATCCAGAGATGAATTTGACATTTTAAGAATTCATGCTGAACTCTGTTACATTATTTCCGTCTGTTTTGATCACAGAGTAATTGGTTAGGTCAAAGGTCAAACTAAAGTGCCAAACATTTTCTGGTTCAGCAGCTGAAGATTTGATTTTCCTGTTTCAAGTCACAGTTGTTGGGCAAAATAAGTAATTTTAAAGCATTTTGATTAACCAGCTCAGCAAAAAACAAACAAATAAATAAAATAAAGATAGCAGGCGTAAGAGGAGTAGGCAAAAACAAAAAAACAAAACAAAAAAAAAAAAAAAAAAATTAAAATATAAATGGGGAATATAGAAGTAAGTACATAAGTTTTGCCAGTTGGAGCCATATTGTATTCATTTGAAAATGTCTGGGATTTCTTTGGGCTGCTGGTCAGACAAAAGAAGCAATTTTACGGTATCTAATTTAACTCAGTCATTTTGTCTTTGCCATTTCTCATTATTCTGACCATTTTGTGACAGTAATAGGTAAAAGATAATCATTCAGTGCAGACAGACAGAGGAGACGAGGGAATACTGTGACGGAGTGTTCTCCTTTGACTAATGAGAGTATGTATAGGGCAATGGTGAGTGATGCTTTAAGAGTGTGTGTTTTCAAGGCTACATATACGACTGCTGTACCAGCAACACAATGCTGAAAGGCTTGTACTGAACAGTGTAAGTGGATGTGCAGAAGGTTAATAAGGAAGTGAGTGAGCAAGAATATGAGTGAGTTTGTGCTTCTGTATGTAAAAATGCATCGTAAGAGAGTGTGTGTTCATGTCTGAGGTGAGTGATGAACTGCCATGTATTTGAGTTGAGAGTCATCCATCACCCTCATCAGTGACTCTGGAGTCCTGTCATTACACGTTTCCCTTCATTTACACTGTTAATGACCATCTCTCTTTGCCAAACTTTCTGTTATGCTGTCTCACTGTTGCACTCTCTCTCTCTCTCTCTCTCTCTCTCTCTCTCTCTCTCTCTCAATTTCAGATTTTCATTTTCCCTGAGCTAAGCAATCACAACACTGTACAGTGCACTTCAGTACAGACAGCAGTAAGTGAACACATCCCTGTTTGTAACACTCTGACATTCAGTACAAGTTGTGGCTCTTTTCAGCTCAGTAGTTTGTTCAGTCTGCTGCTGGTTAGAGCTTTTGAATTCAGCGCAGAATGAAACTAGTCCAGTACAAGGACTTTTTACAGGTTAATAGCTCCGCAGCCAAGTATCTAGAACATAGTGATCAAAAAATGTGAACATTTTTGTGGTTTTGATATCTACTGTCTGTGCTCTCAGTCACCATTGAGCACCATTGAGTAGTAAGGCATTAGTTAGTAAGATGTTATGGTAAAGAGTGATGTCATATGAAATTCAGTAATTACATTACGCTTACTAATCCAAGTAATGCTCTGTTGCTCTGACATTTGGCTGTCCTACCACAAGATATATGGAAGTTTGATATCAGTTTATGTCTCTAATTTCAGTGGACAGACTGGTTCAGGACATGTGAGCTTGAGATAGGGGGAGACAGTTAACCTCTACAAAAAGAAGATAAATATGATTCTGGAAGTTCTAAAGATGCTTTATTGACATGCTATGTATTCTTATCTTGCTAACATTAGCCACAGGGGACGGCTAGTGTTAGGGTTTCTCTCTCTAGTGTCAGGGATTCTCTTACTAATCTCTTCCTAATATGGCTAATATTATGACACCGCCATTAGCCGCAGCATTCTGAGGGAACACACAGGGGGAACATTATAGCCATTCATACGTGTAAACCACAGTGTGGTTGCTTTCTGTTCCTGTGCCATAAATTGGAAATGATGCAACTTGAGTGTTGAGGGTTTCAAGTTGCTTCAAGGCACCTTCAACAGAGCAAACAACCTTAATATGTCTGTAATATGTGAGTAATTGATCACAGTTTTTCAAGCAACTTGGCCGATACCGCCAGTGAGCGGAGCTCAGTGATTAGGTACACCATCACTGCAGGTTGAGAAAGGTTTACATCATTAAGAATCAAAAAAATAAATAAATAAAAAATAAAAATCTGATTATTTCAGAGAAGACAATAAACGACTTGCACATTTCTAATTAGTGTGATTCAATAAAAGAAAATGAATGTACGAAAACAAGTCATTAAAACAAAAACAGCAAAACAAAACAAAACAAACTCAATATTATGCAGTGAGATGAGATATAAATGGTGATAAAATGGTGATAAAAAGCTCCACCAAAGAAATGAAGATAAACTTCATCTGGCCTTTGTTCTACTTTAATCAGTGGTTTTGTGCATGTACAGTAGTAGCCTACTATTATTTAAAAAAATCTTGTTGTACCTTGTATAAAATATAATTATTCTTTAATATAGCTTTGGCATTAAGGTAATGTCAACATTCATGCCAATAAAACATATTTGACTAACAGAAACCAGCATGTATGGCTGCATTGATTAGTACATTAATCAACTACTCATTTGTCAGAAACTTCATTGGATTTGATGGTTCCTACTTTGTAAATGTTAGAATTGGCTGCATTCCCTCGTTGTAATATTGTAAAACACTGGATATCTCTAGGTTTCAGACTGTTGGTCAGACTAAACAAGACATCAGACATTAACTTCACCATGGATAGGAAGAAATGAAATTGTTTTCTGATGTTTTACACAGCGAGCAATTAGCAGATTAATGAAAATAATCTTTAGTTGCAGCTCCATCAACGATGCTATGTATACTTTCATGCCTGATCAATAGTATATATACAGATGCAGGCTGAATGCAGATGTGTGCATAAATCTGTCTGACTCTTGTGTTTTTCTACCCTTGTGAAACTCAGAACATTTGAAAGGTCCCTGAAACATCAATATATCGCATAGTATTACTAAGTAAAGCAATGTTTTACTTCGATTGCAAAGCAAATCATTTGCTTTGTAAGCTGTTACTTGAGTGACATTACTTTTATGTTGCAGAACTGTAAAACCTGTCAGGTTCACAGAGGTATAAATAACAATATTTCAGAAACATTAGATTGTGGTGCTATGCTGCAGTGAGCTATCGTTGCTATCGTAGCTAATCTCCTCTAACATGTTGCAACTTAATTAAAGACATAAATTAGATTTGTTGATTTTGGCTGGGCTGCCGTTCCTGCTAATGAGTGGTGTCACTGTCAGCAGCAGAGAGAGCAGCAGAGAGACCAACACTGTGGCTGTAGCTTTGGAGTCATCGGCGCTGATGACGGCAAAGAGGAACTGTTAGCCAGGACTCAGACCTACACTACACATTGAGTCCTCCTGCTGTGGTAGCTTTCTTCATGAGCAACAACTAGTCAGCAGTCATTGCAGTCATTAAGCCAGTATCATTTGTATGTCGGTCCTATCTTTGCTCTCCTGTGCCATGTTTGTATGAATCTTGCCTTGGTCATTCCTTCGGCGATGGTGAGGAGAGGCAAGGAGAGGTTTGGAGCAAATGATGCCCCAAAGGCTGCAACACAGGAACCACAGAGCCACTGACGAGTTGGAGCCACTGTTGACAGAGTATAATGATAGTAATAAACTCACTCACTCGATAACACTGTCTTTTCTTTCCTTTAATAATTTCTCATTCTTTAATAATTACTCCACTTTTTTTGCCCGTGGGTAGCTCTGGGTCTGTCTCACTGGCTGCCTGTGTTTGTCTGTGTACACCCTTTTATCTTGTAGTCTTTGATTATGTTCTTGTAAGTGGAACTACTAGCTATTTTATGGCTGCCTCATTAGGTTGTCAGGCAAGCCCACAGCACATACAATTATATCTAATTATGCAATTATGAATTCAGTATGAAGCTTTATATATTGTAGATTGGTGCGGTTGAGCTGGAGCACATACGCAGCGGTAATTAGTGCAGTTTTGTGGGTGGTCGTATGTGAGAAGCTCATTAATGGTAGTAATAGCGAAGATGATAGAGAAATCGCTGTGCGTGGACAGATACACATTTTAATATTTCACATCAATGTGTCAATCCACTGTTTATGGTAGTGAGTGTTTTTCTGGGCAAGGCGCCACACTAACATTGTGGTAAAGTTGTCGTTTTATGTTCAAATTTGTCCAAAAACGAGGGAAAAACTAACCACTGTAATGGCCTCTAAGTTTGCCTTGTGGTCCAGCAGAGTCCGCTCTTAAAATTCACTCTGAGCTTGACCTTTTCTATGACCTTCTGACATTGAATCAAAATATCAAACACAATCCAGCTAGCAGCTCATCGTGCATACTTCACCTACCTGTCTCATTTCTCAACAAATAGAGGATCCACCAGATAACATACCTTATATTTGGGGAAAGATATTAAAATTTGGACATAAATACTGAATGTACAGTTATCCCTGTGTTCCATGATAAACATTTTTAGAAATTCTGCTTAATGCTGTAATACTGATTGTGTTACAGAAATACCACAATGCAACAATGTAATTCCTTGTCAACTTCCTTTGTCATGGCTAATTTCATGTTATATAACTGCAGTAGATGTTGTGTAAGCATATTAAAAAGGTAAAAAAAAAAAAAAAAAAAAAAAACTAATCTAATATCTTATTTCAACTCTTCAAAAATCATTCATTAAGTACTATGTCTGAATAAAGCTCTTTTAGTGGTGAGATGCCATTGGTGCCCTTGACTAGCCAACACTGCGTTTTCAGAAACATGTCGCACTAAATGCCGTGAACTTAGTTCCCTGAGAAGTTTGTTACTTTGGGTAAAATTATAAATGACACAGTGGTTAAGAAGGAACACCTTATTATAGAGCTTGAGTTTGAAAGACTGTCTCCCCTAATCCGTATATTTCAACGTTTCTGTTTTTTCTTTTTTTTTTCTTTCTGAGATGTGCATCACACCAGCACTTCAGTAGATGAGTTTTAAAAAAACAGTGAGAGAGAAAAGAGCTACAGTAGGTGGTGTGCTTCAGTGTGTCATGTTTCTCTACAGATCCTATTGAAGAGAGCAGGCGCGGCTGCTAGGCTCCCAGTGTGTGTGCGAGACAGGGCTGACAGTAATACAAGCAGCATCTGGCACCCCTTCCCAGGGATCACATCCTTAAGACGGTTTCTCTTACTAATCCCTTCCTAATATGACTAATATTATGACACTACCATTAGCCACAGCACTCTGAGGGCACACACACAGAAGGAGCATTATAGCCATGCGTATATATATGCACAAACATATACTATTTGAGAAGGTGTTAAGTCCTCATCTGCAAACAGATATCACAGGTCATACATTTTAATGCCTCAGTACTGACAACAGCAATGTAGACTTTCTGTTATTTATCATCCTAAACATCCATTGCTGGTTTAGTCATTTCTGGAGGAACACATTTGGTGGACAGATAACAATGCCCTTTATACAGTTGTTCATTACACAAACTTGTTGCTCAGCCAGATTTATTGTTAACCCCCAAGGCAGAGAGGAAAGAAGATAAAGATATGTGTCAGTATCTACAGAACTAAACAAGACTTAATCAACAAACACCAAAGAGAAAGACAGTTGCTACAAAAAGATTATATCTATTGTAGGAAATTAAACGTGAGCACTGCAGTGTGATAGTTTGGAGTATGAGTATTTTTTTTCAGTGTTTATGTTTTTGTAGGATTAAAGTAAAGAAAGAAATAGAAATTCTTGATGTTTGTAGATAACACATCATTCTTTCAGCTCTAGCCAGGATAAGACTCAGGCTGTGTGGGAGAGACAGAGAGAGGTTCTGAATGCAGAACAAGAATTCTAATTTTAAAGCCATGAATTACCAAAAGACTGCTTTCAATTTGATTGAATCCAACTTTATTAGCATTCCGCCGGCCTTTATGTGATGAGGCTGAGTTGGCCTTGTGTCCTCTCCCAGGCTGCAGCTGTGGCAGAGGAGAGTACAAAGAGGAGCTTAATTTGCTTTAGACTTCAGGCTTCATGGCTGTCAGTCACTAGGCGTTACATTGTCAATTCTTTCTTGTCAATATGTTTTTTAACATGTTTTCTCCTCTTATCTCACGTATAAATACTTTGGCCTAAAGATGTATGTATATCATATTGTATTGTAAAAATAAGAGCAGAAGCAAAGTTAAATTTTTATTTCAAAAGTCAATGCCAAAAGTGTTGAAAGGAGAACTCAGATAAAAAGTACAACTACCAGTACAATAATGTAAATATACTCCATGTAGAATATATATAAAAAAGACGTTTTCAGCAGTAAAAAGCCCCTGAGACTGAGACGTTATTGTATAGCTTCATTATATCGTTAATACTGATGCAACAATGTGTAAGAGGCATTTACTGTTGCATTTGATCAAGGCGGAGCTAGTTTTAACTACATTATGTATAGTGGCTCCCATAATATGCCAAGATACATCTAAGGGGTTGTGAGGTTGTTAATAGCAGAGGAGAGATGAAAAGATAAAGTTCTACTATTGTACAAAAACATGTGTACATTTTTTTTTACTTTTCTGTAATATTTATTTTTGTGAAATGAAACTTTCATTTCTGTGGGTGACAAACCATTTATGTGGTTTGGAGATTAAATGTATAGTAAAAACTGGAATATAGCAACGGGTAAATATGCTGCTTTATATTGCAGTAAGGAATAGAAAATGTTTTAGTCTTGGCAATCTGTTATGTTTTATAAGATCATCATATATTTTTAACCTGCAAAGCAACTAGTAACTACCGATAGTAAAATGTTTGACTAAGCTGAAAAGGATTCATTAACTTTTTAATAATAATGATCTCTGTTTTTATCACGAACCTGCCTGTTTAAAAAGTAACAAAATTATGTGACTATATATATTTTTCATAAATGAGTTTGCAGCCAGTAGGGAGTTAGCAGCAAGAGTTTTAACTCTTTATGACTTAAATTTTGTCACCATCAACACCCAATATAACATCTACACAGTGTTTTAATCCTGTTAGAGTGACTGTCATTAATCTTGCTTGAATTTCCTTAAGTGGAAAGGTGGTAAGAAAAGAGGCGACAGTTTCTTTAAAAGGTGAGACATCAGGTAAGATTTCACCATCTGTGTAGTACACTGGAGGAATTAGTGTCAGGCTGAGCTCAGGGTATTCTTTATTTAGTGTGCTTAGAGGTGGGAATACTCTGCAGACACCCCTGACTGCAGTAATGAGGCCTCTAATGGCCGTCGGGTTCCTCTTTGAGAATTGGGGAGCTGCACTGACCACTGCAGTAGGACTCATTGGTGGAGCTGTCCGTGGTGCTGCAGGGATTTTGTGCAGTTAGGTACGAGCACAAGTAAAAACTCCCGGCTAAAACTCTGTGTACACACAAAAGCAGAACAAACCTTATCTTCACTCCAGCAGTTAACTGTAAACTGCTATATAATTGCATTTAAACATCTGTTTTCATACCTGCATCACCCCTCATTAAACTTGTCAATGAGAAAATTAGCAAAGAAGTGCCGTTTCACTGATTGTGTTGCATCAGCAAGGTTGCCCGAGAGCACAGAAGAGCTGTCATTATGCCCAACCATTTTGCACGGTTGTGGCTACTTATAGTGCCCATATTACCAATTCACTGCGTGCAACTGTCAACCATTGTGACAGTAAATTTTTCATTCCTGCGTTAAAAGTCAGAAAGTTGATCAATGAATAATTTCTTGGGCTCATGTTGAAATAGATTTTACAAAATGCTTCATAATTCAGGCTAAAATTAAAGATCATCAACGTAGGGAAATGATGACTGGGATGCAGACTACATAACAAGAGTGATTACTTGTAAATGATTTAAAATTGAGATTGTGAATGCACATTTGACATTCTTATTAAACGCTGTGTAGACTGCAAAAATAATAACTCAATCAGTCAAACTGAGGGGGTTCAAGCTACTTTAAGGTCAGACTTATTCACAGCTGGGACTTCCCAGCTTGTGGAGATGGTCATCTTCTAAAGACATGGTCCTCCTTGTCCCCAGAGGTGTTTGGAAAAGGGGAGATAATGCATTGAGCTATTGTGTACAGAAATCCATCTGATCAGGAGCTGTTTGTTCATGGAGAATGTGAAGCGAGGGCAGTGCGACAGGTTACTACAAAGGAGGAATGGCTTGAGGAAAAAACAAAGAGGGAGTCTTGAAAGTTGGTACTTGGAGAATAAACAAAAAAATTGAAATTTGTGAAGGAAACATTATGTGGCATGTGAGTTTCATGCAGTTTTAACTACCTGCAGAATGCCTGCAATTTTAATCTGTTTTATTTGGGAGGAACTCAGTGTGTTCCTGTGTCATTTTAAGTCAATATCAACTTTAAAACATCCTGTTTAAATATTAAATTCCCCCTCCCTAACTTACCCTCTTCTTCTCTTTATGTATGTGCCTTTTCCCATGCAGCACTGCTTGTGGAAAATATTCAGACTTCTACACTTCACATTTTATGCAGCAGCCTTTTGCTAAATCATCAGTCTATACTCAGTACCGCTCAGTGACAGAGCAAAAACAAAATTATAGACACTTTTGATGTATTATATTGACATAACTGTTTAGAGCTTTTCCTATGACGTTTGAAATTAATCATCTTTGAGATGTTTCGACAGCATGATTGAGATCTACCAGTGGTAAATGCAATTGACTGGGCAAAACAAAACCCAAACCAATCTATGAGGTTGAAGGGACTGCCTTCAGAGACAAAGGATTGTATTGAGGCACAGAGCTGAGGAAGATTACAAAAAATTCTGCTGCATTGAATGTTCCCAAGAGGACAGTGACCTTAATTTTTTGGAAGGAAGAGGTTCGGAACAACCAGGACTCCTCTGGCCACCCAGCGACAATGAGAAATTGGAGCAGAAGTAGCAGAGGTGACAAAGAACCCAATGTTCACTCTGGCTGAGCTGCAGAGATCATGTGGGATAAATAGCAGATAATTTGAAGACAAATAACTCTATGCATCATGTCTGGAAGAACCCAGACATGATGCATAGAAGATCGAGGCCATATAGTTCAATTATAGTTTCATCAGATGAGAGAATCTAGTTTCTAATAATCTGAGATTCCTGTAGATGTGCTATCAAGTGTCTTTCACTGAAGAGGCTTCTGTTTGTCCTCTCTACCATAAATCCCAGATAGGTGGAGTGTTGCACTGATGGTTCTCGCTGTGAATGTTTCTCCACTGTTCAAAAATCCTTGGAGCTTTGAAGCTTAAAGTTTTTGGTCACTTCTGTCATTGAGGCTCTTCTCCTCCAATTGATCAGTTTGTGTGGTTGACCAGTCCCAGGTTGTTACATTAACATTCAGACCATTTTGATTTTCCAAATCAGCTAGTCCAATCAACTTAATGCACATGAATTTACACCGTCTCAAAGATAATGAAGAGAAATTGAAGTACCTGAGCTAAACCTCAAGGGTCAAGGCAAAGACTCTGAATACTTATGTGTGATGTGATATTTCAAGTTTTCCCTCATTATCTGTTATTGAGAGTTAAATAATAATAATTTCAGAACAAGAGTGCAACATAACAACAAGTGAAATAGTGAAGGGGTCTAAATTCCTCTTGCATGTGCATTTGTGAACATATGTTTTTGCAATTTCTAATTTTAACTATTTTAATGATGATCCTTCCTGTGTTAAAACATTTGTATTTATTTCCGTTGTTTCTCAAATGCCCCTCTCTCTGTCCCTCATTTTTTACCACAACTACTGCTTTGAACACAAGTGTGAAAACTGAAATGGGAGTTGGGGATGGGGTTGATTCGAGCATCCTGTATGTACGTGTGTGTGTGTGTGTGTGTTCGGGGTAAGCCTAGGGGTAAGCTTTTAGAGGTCTGAGCAGAAGGGTGTGAGTGAGAGGGAGAGGACAGATTTGAGCAGTTATCTCTCCCTGCAGACCTCCTGTCCTGCCCACACACACACACACACACACACACACCAACAAACATACACTATGGACTATGACATCCAGCTAGAACAGAATGGGTATGCTTACTGAGTTGGGCTGCTCTGTTGTTGTGCAGTAGCAGCAAAATCTCTCCACTGTACCAACTATTTCTCACTAGAAAACATGCCCAGAGCTATAAGCAGACAGAACATTGCCTAGGATTGTGGGGTTGATGCTATTTTTACAGCTAGTGTGATGAGGGCTGTGCTGAGATAAAGTTCAGCTCTCTTCCCTCATAGATACTTTAATTATAAATCTTGCACTTCTTGCTGCCTCACCTGTCTCTTTGTTACAGGAATTAATACCAGCTACAGAGATACAGCAAAATGGATAAATAGACTGATAAACTCTCAGAGAATACAATTTGCACTTGCTTTGTTTCCTGTGAAGGCAGGTTTGCAAAGAAAAAGACACTTCCATTGAGTCAGCGACTGTGTGTCCGTGTGTGCCCGTGTGTGTGTTTGTGTGTAGCCACGTGCGTGGCACAGAGCATTGCAGTACGAGAGGAAATCAATGCAGAGAATATAGTGGCAATTACCACAGCAGCCTGCAAGTGAACCTAGTGGAACAAACTAACTAATACATGAATAAATAAGCACAGTGAAATGGAGATGTGTGTGTGTGTGTGTGAGTGTGTGTGTGTGCGCGCGCATGTGGAGACTAGTCTGTAGATCTTGGACAGTCCTTCGGTGTGCCAGCCAATTAACGAAGTGTGTAAACTGAGCTCATTAAAGAAACACGTTGGCCACACACTAAAGCACACTTTCATATATATATATATATATATATATATATATATATATATATATATATATATATATATACCCACTCACACTCACACACACAGACACACACACGTCTCAATATCTCAAGTCTCAGTATCAAGCCTGTCATTTCAAGCATTCTGTGCACAGGAAGTGAAAACTTTTTTTTTCCATTTTCACTGAACAGGTCTACCACTGAAGGGTCCCGTATTGTCTGCCTATTTGTGCTCTCTGCTGCGTGTCTATCCCTTTTTGTGTCTGTGTGAGACTCTGTTTGGACAAGCTGTCAAAGATTGATTTAGAGTTTGCTGCTTTGAACCAACTGCCAAGTACTGCCTCACTAACCTTCCGTGTTGAGAGAACAAAGACTCTTCAAGGTCCACACCTACTAACCATCCCTCTCTATTTCTCTCTCTCTCGGTCTTTCTCCCTTTCTCTACTACTTTCTGCCTTTCGGCTTATTTTCTTGCCTTACACTTATCTATTTCAGTCTGGTTTCTCCATTTCTCTGACTGCGCCCTTCTGTTTTCAAGTGGTGGATGAATACAGCACAAATATGAGCTCTTCATTTGCTTCTCTGTATAATAATGCTGAGCTGTAAAGATGCTATTTTGTTGGCATTGTGAGGAAGTACTTGGTACAGACGTGCTCTTAACTTTTTCTGTTCAGTGAGACTGAAAAGGGAGACTGGGTGAGAAAATGTTTTTTCTTAAAGCACTTAATAACCATGACTCATGGAAACAGTGTGGACTATTATAAACCACCCATATGAGGAAAACAAAATGTATTCAGAAACCATTTAGTGTGACTGGATCAGATGGTGAGGTCGGTATTGGTCCCTGAGGGTTTGTGATTTTGAAAGGCTTGTCTGTCTCTTCTATTTTGCAGCACACATGCTGTGTGTCTCAATTCAAGCAACTCAATTTAGTTTAATTCATCACAGTGTGATTTATTGGCATGAATGTTAAGTAAAAGTGAACACTGAACCAAAGCTACATAAGATAAACCCATTTATCTTCTGACACAGTCGTAAAAATACAAAACATTTCCAGGTTTTTCCTTCTGAAATATGAAGACTTTCTTGCTTTTCATCTGCTTCATATCGCTGTAAACTCAATACCTTTTAGGGAGCTGTTTATTGATCAGAACTAAGAGATTTTAAGAGATCAGCTCCAGTAACTTGTAGTACATTTGTCTTTATATGTCATTTAAATAGACATTTATTATATGACCATGCAGTTTAGCTACGACTACACAAGATCACAAAAATCACTTCCTGGTCACCATATTTAACATTTATTTCATAGTTTAAACAGTGCTAGTAAAATATGATTATTTATATATTTATTGACATTGTTTAAATCTCTTTTTGGCATCTTTTTTTTTTTTTCTTTTCCTGAATGTATTGTTTTATAGGTCTGTTGTTTGTATTTTGGAAAATTGGAATAAAATATTAATGTTTTTTGTGGCACTAATTCAATTACTTCTGTGACATAATGTGACAGTGGATGATATACATCCCACCTGATGCATCCATGTTATCCCTGAGCTATATGCAGTGTTATTTTACGGTGTTCTAAATTCACTGGCAGTGATGCAAATCCTCTATACAAATGAATACAGTAGACACATACATACTGTACATACACACACAGCAAGTTTATCTAGAAGGCAGATGCAACCTTTGGTGAAACCTTCCACAAAACAACATCTGTGTGTGGAGGTGTTATGGAATAGGGACAGAATGTGTGGGTTTGTGTGCATATTATTGTTGTGTGTGTGTGTATGTTTACACAGGCTTATAATATGCTGAGTTAAGGATTCAGAGGATAAGGAAATAAAGCTGCTGTGTCCAAATTTTATCACAGATTTCGGTCAGTTATGCAATCCAGTGCAGCCAATTACACCTCTGTGAATTACTGCCAATGTGAGGTGTGATTTCCTTTATGATTTCACAAAACAAAAAGAAACATTTGTTGTTTCTCTTGTTTCAGCATCTTTTTTTAAGCTACAACATAAATGATTAATCTCACACTCCAAAAAAATAAAACAGTTCTGCACACAACACATATAGTGGCAAGAAAAAGTACGAAAACCCTTTGGAATTTCATGATTTTCTGAATAAATTTGTCATAAAATTTGATCTGATCTATGTCAAGAGTATTGAGAAATACTGTATTGACCCAAATATAAGACAACCCTGAATATGAGATGACCCCTCTTTTTCAAGACCCATTTTTGGAAAAAATAGTAGGCGAGTCAAGGACCCTTACTAGCAAGCATGCATTATCTAGGAGTAGATTTATTTACCTATTGTTTTGTTTTTATCATTATTTGTTGAGGATTTTTCAAGACACATTGCGGATGTGGGCAGTACTGGTCAGAAATTTGGTCAGAAAGGAGCGGGATGAAGAAAACAGTCCTGCACAGGGCTCTAGTGTGGACTAAAGTCACTTTGATAAGAATCCCTAAAACTGTACAAGAAGAACACACTTATGCGAACCATTCCTTGCCAAAAAGAGCTTTCAAAGTATTAACAATCAAGAATTGTTGACTAACATAAAGCTGCCAAGGGTTACAAAGTTATTTCAAAGACTTTAGAAATTCACCAGTCTACAGTTAGGCAAATAATCTACAAATGGAGACACTTTGGGACTGTTGCTACTCTACCAAGAAGTGGGCACCCAGTCAAAATGATACCAAGAGCACAATAAAGAGTCTTCAGTGAGGTAAAGAAACAACCCCAAATGACAGCCAAAGATTGGATGGCATCATTGGAGGTGGCTACCATCTCTGTTCATGAGTCTACAATATGTAAAACATTGAACAAGCAGGTTATCTACAGCAGGACACCAGCAGGACACCACTAAAGAGCACATTGACACTCCACAGCGGTATTGGTACAATGTTTTATGGACTGATGAAATTAAGATTGAAGGGTTAGGGGGAGATTAGGGTTCTTGCTATTGTAAGTAGACAGACAAGCCAAAAAAAAAAAAAAGAAAAAAAAAGAAAAAAAAAAGAGAAAGAAAAATCTCAAGTCAAATATCCAAATCTAGCAGATGGGGACTTTAACTACAAGCTACGTGCTATATTGCTGAAGGGGGCTCTTAAGAATTGTGTCATTTTGAAAAGCCTGACTGCAAATTGGTAATCAGAGACCCAAGAGCAAATCATCCCCTGAAGGAAACTTTCATGTATTCACATATACTTAGGTAGCTTTATAGCCTGCAGGCCACCCATGGCTCCAACTGTATCCAGAATGCAGCAGGGATACACTGTTCAAACAGTAATCTCTGAGACTTAAGGTTTAAAAAAGCAAGCATTGTTAGGTGCACTTATATACTTCATTCATCCATCCATCCATCCTTCCATCCATCCATCCATCCACCCACCCACCCACCTATCCATTTCCTGTTGAAGCCTCTGCTGCCTGACAGTGGGAGCTGGCAGAATAGAGGTCTCAGGGCTTGGTTTGATGCCAGTGGAGCCAGGTGGTGGGAATCTGTTGGAGATTAAAGTGCTTGGTGACCGGCAACCCAGTTCACCCTGGCCCTGACAGACGCGGCACCCCTGGTTGATTGACCCGAGTGGCAGGTGTCAGGGGTACGGGTGGCAGGTCAAAGCTTGCCCTTATCTCCTATTTTCCTGGCTGGATAGAGCTGTGGATGTGGGGGGTCATTGCCCAGTGATTAACACTTACCATATTGCCATGTCGCATCTCTGCAACTTTCCACGACTAAGATTAGTCACATTTCATTCCTGTTACTACACCGGCAAATACAGAAGGGTATGGTAAGGACAAGTACTACGTAAGTGAAAGAAAAAAAGGTTAATTCAGAAGAAAAGTGAAGTGTCTCTGTAGCTTCTGTAATTATTTCATATGAAAAGTAACCATTGACTTTACTAGCTAGTAATTCAATGTAGCTTCCCTAACACTGGGCATAAATTGCACACTGAACTGTAGATTTCTTCACAATGACGGTAATTCGTAGAGATAGTTGGACATTTATTTTCTTGTTGATGCAAACTATTATGTGAATGTGTTTTACATGGGGAGTAAGGCAACCTAGTCAGCCTACTAAAGACTGTGTTCTGTGTTTATGTATATTAATGCAAACTAGAGATACACAGAATAGTCCAGTCAATAGGCTGATACTCAGTATCAAAGCATATCAGTCTTTGCCAAGTATCATCTCATGGGTACAAAACTCTATTGAGAAAAATAGTAATCTGAGTGAGTGATCTTGAAAATAAAGAACATGGAACCTACTTTTCTTTGCAGCTAATAGGTTTTTACTCAAGGACTCTCCATTTGTCCCCGTGCTGTAGCTCTTCCCTCTCGCTCTCCCTGTTTTGCTATTGCTCTTGTGCGTAGTATCAAATCAAGTCACTGGAGAGCTGCAGACCTTTACCTGTGCTGGTCTGGCTGTGTTAAAGGTCAGATATGAGAAGATCCCATACACTGGTCTCAGATGTCAATACTGCCTGCCTCCCACTGTTTGGATTAAAAGGCAGGGAGACCATGGCTGCCAGGAAATCACTTGTCCTCCAGTCTGTCAGTAACAGTCTGTATCCCTGTCAGGGATGAAGAGAAAGAGAGAGAGAAAGAGCAAGCAGGTGTATGCATGTGTGTTTGTAATATCAATACCCCACTGATCCTCTTCTCCCCCAAGTGTGTCTCTGCACATCTCTGAATGCCAGATGTGTTCACAGAGAGAGTCTCTGTGTGTGTGTGTCTCTGTGTCGTGTGTGTATGTGTTTGGATTTATGCTTGTGTTTGGTGTGTGATGACCAGGTGTGTGTCTGAGTATCTCACTCGCAGTGAGAGATCTCTGTGTTGACAAGGCTGATGCTGTTTATTTTGGCAATATGCTGTCAGGGATGGTGGGACACTGGCTATGTGTATGGGTGAGTGTGTGTGCGCGTGTGTGTGCAGAGTTGGGGTGCTGATAGGTTGGTGTGCGTGTGCTGAGTTATACATCTGAACATCTGAATTGCTGTCACACCCTGAAGAGAGCAGCCTGTAATCAGACATAATCAGGTGATGTGAATGGGTGTGCATAAGCATGTGTGTTATTTTGGAAAAGCTCAGTAGGAATCAGATTTAATTACACACACACACACACACACACACACACACACACACACACACACACACACACACACACACACTAGACCACTATGACCAAAAAAATCTCCATAGAGCTTGGTGAAATTCCTCCAGACTATGTTGAGTAGTTTGTGTTTTTTGCAAGCTGAATAAGAGACTTTGCTCTTATGATTTTTATATCTCCACGATCACTTAATTGTTTGTCCGCTGTTGTTTCAGATGTAGCCTTGATAGCGCCCTACAGCTAACTACAGCTGCTAGATAGTAAAACCAGTGAGGGAGCAAATGCAACACTATCATTTATTGGCACCACAGGATATTCCTTTAGGTGCCTGGTGTCTGATTCAGGTCCTTTGGCACAAACACAACACATATGGTGTTGGAAAAAAACAACCTTCCTTTTTTATACTCTTTAATATTAATCCTCCCTTTGGTGGAAGATTCCACCTGAATTAAAACAAATTGACAACTTCTGACTCTGAAGTAATGTTGATAACACTACTTCTGGCTTTCATATATTATTATATAAATGTAAATCAATCTGTTTCCAACTTTGTGTGGATTTATTTAATTAATTTAAAAATAATAAAACACAGTTGTCACTGTAGTTGTAGTAAAATATCCAGTGCATTTATAAACAAGTTATCAGCTTCATATAGTGCACAATGCCTTACAATCAAAATACAAAAAAACCCCTCTATGGATGTAAAATGTATAAAAAATCAAACAAACGCTTTGACTTGACCTTGTAGTTAATTTTGACATATGGTTTTCAGAGATTTGCTCCAGACTGTGAGACTGCTTAGATATTTGGGCAGTGATGCCATGTTTGTAAAGTTTTAGATGTATATGCGATTTATTGTACCTGGATTATATTTATATATTTATAAAATGGCATTCTTTGTACTCTACTCTCTTTTATCCACCCTGAGATTCTCCATATTAGAGATTCACTGAACTGGAAATGAAGTTTCAAACAGTCACGAGTCAAGCTGGTGCCAATTTTTACTTTGTGTTTGCTCTATTAACACCAGTGATGATGAGCCATTCTATCTTTTCATTCTTTTTCCACTTTTTTTTTTTTTTAGTTTCTGTAAGACATGTCTGCATGTGTAAGATAATTTTCAAAGGATTTCAACCTGGCTTGAACAAACCATCGTCTTTCACCTTTAGGTAAAACAGGTTACATGATTGACTAAAACTGTTTGATGTGTCCCGTGAAATGTAGGGGATATGACACCGTGGCTCACAGCTATAAATGTTTGATGAAATGTTACTGTGACCTGCAACAAAAGATGAGAAATAACTAACTTTCAATGACACATTTCACAATGCAATATTAGACTCTGATGCAAGTGTAGCTCTCGGTCTTAACGATAGGCATGAGACTCGATGCTTTAAACATCCTGAAAGTTAATCCATGCAAATTTGATTAAAGGAAAGTGACAACATGTATTTGAACAAGAAGGTCTGTGAACAGTAAATGTGAAGATGAATAACATGAATACATTATGCGTCAGGGGGGCCGATGTGTTTTAAATTACAAGGGCTGTTGGGATGTCGTAGAATTACAGATTCAATTGTTCATCTTGTTTGCAGATGCAGAGGTGACAGTACAGTCACCTATAAGGTGTCACACTGACTGTACTCACTGTGTGTGTGCGTGTGTGTCTGACTGAGAGAAAGGGAACACAAAATTTTATTTTATTACATTTGTGTTGGCTTGTTTTGGTTGAAAGATGCTTTGTCATTTGTGTGGTATTTGCATAAAAATTTGAGTGTATGTGTGTGTGTGTGTGTGTGTGTGTGTGTGTGTGTGTGTGTGTGTGTGTTTGGGTTCAAAACTTGCCCATCTGAATAAGTGTGAGTGACACATGTCAAACATCTAAACCCTGGAGAGGAGAAGCTGTCATGGGAATACAGAAGGAAGGGGAGGAGGGATAGAGAGATGTGGTAAAGGTAGAGAGAAAGAAACATATAGGGAGAGAAATCCCAAGTGAGAGAGCAGCCTATTCATTAGCAGCACAGGAATGTGCATGAATGTGTGTGTGTGTGTGTGAGTGTGTGCATCAAGCAGCAGGATGTTAACTAGGACACATTTCTGAGAAGTAAAGCCAGATTTTGAACAAGATTGTTCCTATCTAAGTATTTTTCTTGTCACTTATTTTCTACCTCTGTGTGAGCTGCTCCATATTATATCACCATGCACATCTACCTCACTGCTGTTGAAGTGCTCAGTTGCTTTAATGTGAGAGATCACTGGCTTGTCAATTAGACAATTTCTACGCACAAGTGTTTCCATCTCTGGAATTAAATTGCAGGGTGATAGGGAATAGCTGGCAGCCATTTGCTTTCTGTTCTTACCCCCACCCCCCTTTTTTATTCCTACAACCACAACAATCTTCAAAATGTTGACCTGTTTACTTTGTGTCTGCTGTAGCAGTTTTTGTTTCCTGCTTTGTTTTTAATTTTTCAGATTCACCAACTGTTTCATCCATCCCCATGCAGATTTCCCCTGCCGGCTCTGAGTTGGACTTCCAAAAAGAAAAAAAAACACTCTCATATAATAATAATGATAATACATTTTATTTCTAATGCATAAAAACAAAACAAAGTGCTACAGAACAAATCTGTGCATATATAGTCATAAAACAGATGTATACTCAACACAGATTCTTCCAAATTGCATCCATGTTCTCAGCTGTGTGTTTCTTTCTATGCCATTTAGATTTAAGATCGAATTAGACTCAAGAAAGGGAATCACAAATAGAGAGACACAGGGGTGACTGTGTCTGTGTGTGTGTGTTTGTTTGAGTGTATCACCGATAGTGTGATGGGAGGGATGTGTTCCATTTGAGGAGACCAGTTTTCTGTGATCAGAACTCTGATAAGAATTGTGGGAAACCTCACAACAAGCCACCCTGGAATACCAACTAAAAAATGCACAAACACACACACACACACACACACACACACACACACACACACACACAGATGCACCCACACGTGGCTGTCCTTCTCCCTGACACACATACAGATGAACACACATTCAGATACACGCTCAAACGCATGCGCACATTCATGCATGCATGCACACACGTGACAGGAATGTGTATCCATGTTTATGCTTCCTCTAGATGTAGTTCTGAATTTGATTACAGTTTTTCTCGATTGTTTACACACATTGTCTGAAAGAATGCCTCATACTCTCAGATCTCTACACACAAATGAAAAAAAAAACACACACAAACCCCTCAATTCTCCTGCAAAATGAAACTTTACATTCAAAACAATGTAATTTATTCTCAAAATGGTGTTTTGTTTTCAAATGACAAACACAAACCGTCATATGAATAGATATTTATAAGAACCAGTTGAACACTGATGTGCTGAATGTAAAACACTATGATGAACGGAAAACACTTCTTCTCCATTCATCATAAAGACTGAGGCCTTTTTTTGTTCAGTGTTACACTTACTACAGACAGTATATACATAAGTGTGTTGTAACATATTTAACATATATAACAATGTACACAGTGTACATTTCAACCAAAAAAACTATGCTGCATCCTCTCTTCTGTTTGGGTCTGGTCACTGAACCTCATCCACAATGTTTTCCCTGGCCTGTTGCCCTTTTATGCCAAAGCTCAGATTGCTAATTTCTAAAACTGTGTCACAGGTGTTTGGGTCAGTGTGCGTAGAAGGACAATTAACTTTAGAATTTTGAATGACAGTGTGTTCCTTGTGAAAACAAGAGATTTTCTTCATGAAAGTTGTGCCAAATGCAAAGAATTGTGTGTAGTGTTTTGAAAAAAGTGTGTTTTAGATCTGCAATTTAAGTGTAAAACAGGAATTGTGCTTGTGGTTTAGCAGAGTTGGTTCAGGGGATTGGTGCATGAGTTACATGTTGTGGTCATTGTATCTCAAACACCAGTATATGTGTGTAAACAACTGACAAAAATTGTAAGTGTGTTGCCTCGACTATGTAAATGTTTTCTTGCTATGAATATGACGCGTGTGAATGTGTGTGTGTGTGTGTGTGTCTGCACATGTTGCAAATACAAGAATGCATGAGGCAAAGCACTATAAATGATTTACTCAACTTACAATGACGGAGGAGGAAATTGTCTGCCCAGATTAAAAAGATGTTGAAAAACAAACCATTCCCAAACTTAGAAGCAGCCACAGTTGAACTCTTAATATTTTCGCTTTTATTCTGCTTCTACCGCTTCTGCTTCTATTATAGAAGCTACAATCAATTTGTTAAATAACAATGACAAAAAAAAAAAAAAAAACGTTAAAGTGTGAAAACGGTCACTCCTGGTGATAAACCTACAATGAAATGACTTTGTAGGTCTCGGTCTGAAAAAAACAAAACAAAGAAAAAGCCTAATAACCCACTGTACCTGCTCAGTACAGCAGACAGATGCCGTTAGTGACTAGGTGGTGAACATAGATGGAGCATTTAGCAGCATGGATAAAAGCGAGTAAATATTGGACTTAAAATTCAGCACGTGATCTGAAACACAACTTAAAATGGATGATGTTGCTACATATCAACTGGATATATAAATAAGTAGCTCACCAACTTAAAAAGGATGAATTATCAATGTTTTATTCCCAGTATCCATGAGTGGCCAAAAATGCCTTAATTAATGGATAAAATACATTAGTCCTAAGTTTTGACTTAGATGCTAATTTGATGCTGCTACAGATCTTATTCTTCTCCAAGAGTGAGACAAAACAAAAAGGGAGACATAATTTACCCAACCCAGAAAACCAAACTCTCTGTTTGGCCGTCTGTCCGCCTCTGACTCTTGCCAGGCCAGCTGCTGATCTGCCTGCCTCAGTGGCTTCAGTTCTCCATTATCGTGTCTGATGGAGGGATGTGTATAGAAGTCAATAGCTCACCCGATCCGCTGGCAATAACTTGTGATTGGAGTTTTAGTGTGCCTGTGTATGTGCGTGCCAAAATCCCTCATCTGCCAGAATTGCTGGCAGGGTAAAGAGATTCCTGCTGAGTTGAATTTGCTTTGACAGGATGCATTGTGGCTAAATGTTTAGATACTAACCTGCCTGTTCCCATATGAGCCCGTACAGCAGAAATGGCATAATTAGAATAAAGACCAAAGCACCTCTCACATCTCCCATTTATGCACACAAACACCTTCACAGTTATAAATATTCTAACATGCTGTGCTACTTTTACCTTTTTGTTACTTCAGTCTATGATGAATGGTACGCGAGACGGTTTCCTTTTTCCTTTTTAAATTCATGTGTGTGTATTTGCACGTGTGAGTAACTAGAGCCCATCTGTTGTTATGTATGCTGATATGGCAAATGCATCTGTGGGGAGCTGACTACCACATTAAAAGAGAACACATGCATGCACACGCACGCACGCGCGTGCACACACACACACACACACACACACCGAACCTGCACACACCGGACAGCTAACAGTTCATTTGACACTGTAATTACAGCCAGTGATCATGGATTCATTCATCAGCTTGCTACCTCAGGGTGTCGACTGACCTCCAACAATATCAGCAGGAGAAAGGTAGGAGTGAGGATGAGGAGGCGTAATGAAGGGTGGAGAGAATAAAGAGAGGAGCAGGAGTGGAAGGATAAAGTGACAAAGAAAATAATGGGTTGTAAGAAAATATGGGAGAAAGTAGATGGCGAGAGATATAGAGATTGGCAGGTAACATGTTTATGGGCAGGGAGGTTTGTCTGTGGTGACTGATTCATTCATGAGTGCATGTTTGTGTGTGAGTGTGTGTGTGTGTGTGTGTGTTATATGTGGTACCTAACAATCACAGTCTCTGTGTGTTTATATGAAACAAGTTAACAGTAGGCTGAATGAACCAGGGGTTTTCCTATTTGGATATGAGCACATTCACATAAAAGAGGCATAGTTTTTCAATTACAAGCAACATCAATGGAACCAAAACTAAGCTACATAATTTAATATGAGAGTAAACGGTGAAATGTGACCTGCAGGTAAATTCAGTTAGAGCGACATCTGAAAGTGACGCTAAAAAGAAAGAAATGCTAGAAATCATTTCTAATTGTAAAAACAAGGCTGAGGACTTATCGTAAATAAATACATAAAATAATCTGAGGTTTTTCACTGAGTGAGAGTTTTATCTGTTGATGAACAAACTATTATAAACACGCGCTGCACATAAAAAATTTAATTACTGTCAAACTGTTTTTATTACCAAAGCAGAGACGATACGCAGAGAAGTAATTAATGTCTGAGGGTATCAGTCTGACTGAAATGTTCACTTATAAAAATGGGAAATATTTAACATGTGGATAGTTTTTTTTTTTTTATATAGAAGACATCAAAATGTTTTGTTTTTATGTCTAATCATCATTAAACAGTCTATCCTTTTTATGACAGAATAAAATAATCTGCACTTATTATTAAACTGCCTGTTTGTTAAATGTTCTTTTAAAACCAGAGAAAGTCTCAAATAGCAAAACAAATCCACTGATCTATGATATTTTATATTAGTATTTATTAATAATCATTTATCAAAAACTCTTGTCTCCATGTTGTGATGACGATGATGTTCCAGCAACCTGAGTGGCAGGTTATTCATCCTGAGAAGAAAGGAATCAGCTTTGTAAGACTGAAAACTCAGAGTTAAAGCTAAAGTTTTCTGGATAACGACAAATCCTGCTTCGCACAGGCCGCAGGCATTTCATTTCTTACACTCCCTTATGTTGACCTGACCTGCTGTTTCACTATTGCGTCATTAGAATGAGTTATACACCATTACTGTCCTGCTGCTGTTATCTACGGCTACTGGTGGCAAACACAACCCTCACACTCGCACACATACGTGAACACATGCACACAATGAACGACACACAAAAGGCACACACTGAATCATGAACACAGCATGCATAAGTTATGTGCACCAGGCTGTGAGGCGAAATGGAAAAGATATGAGTGTAACTCATGAAACTTTCTGCTTTATTCTGTTTGTTGCTTTGTGTCATCAGGAGATGTATTGAACACCCCTGAAAGAATCAAATACAATCCACCACCAGGCCTGAATAGATTTGTTTGCATATACACACACATGTGCACAAAAACACACAAACTAACATAATCCATCACCCTGAATTACTGATACCATTGCTCAGTGACAACTATTTTTAGAGTTAATTTTGAAATTCTGTATTTTTTACCTTCCCCTGAGGAATTGGATTGTATCTGTTGGTGAGATGTTGCCAGGGTGAAAGAAAACATTAAATGTAGGCAGCAGCTCTGGTCAGAGGAGCAGATGTAGGAATTGCTTAAAAATTGTTTTTAAAGATTATAGATAATTTGCCTCATTTTACAAAGAAATGATAAATGAATAATGGAATAAAAGTGCACAGATTTCCATGTAAAAGATATGAAAGTGCAATTCCCAAGAATAATATGGATCTGACAGACGTTTGGTATTTGCAGGGGGATGTGCTCAACACTGAGTGACTCCTTTAAAAAATGTATACAGTATGAAATAAAATACTTCAAGACAATATGTAGTGTTGTGCAATAAAATAGAGATTTAACCACACTTTTTACTAGTCCATAAGTGGTTTTGTATTGATACGTTTTCGCTGATATTCTCAATTATCATTAAATCTAATTTATGTTGTTGTGTCAGTACACCAAGAGTTTTGTCTCTGTAGAAACACTGCCCTTATGCCAACAGCAATTTTGTGTAGATACATTTTGACAGCTACTCTGCTTTCGTCTGCAGTATTTTCAGTCATTTGACTGAATGCCTCTAATGTAACATTCATCTGAGCTGCTCTGGTAGCAGACTTTCACGGCGCTAAAGTGTTCTTGATAAGAACCTGTTCTAATTTAGGAAACTCTAAACACAGATTTTGTTTTGGTTCTCGCAGCAACCTACCTTTTCAGCATCATAATTTATGATCTATGCAGTTTCCATCTTTTGCTATCTCATTTTATCTAGAGTTCTTTGCACATACCCTTCTTCCTCTCATCATTGCTTTGGCAACATTTGCCAAACTTATGGAGTTCAATTCAATATCTTTGCAATATCTCATTTTCATCAAGCATAGTCCCTAGGTGTTCATATTTTGGGGACCGTGAGTAAAACTAGTTTTGAGTGATAGTGTGTTCTTGTGTGTCAGCCTCAGCCTGATACACACAGGCCTATTGGGACCACCCAAGCAGATGCTTCATTTACAAAATTATGCATTTAGGGCAGAGAAATAGGTCTGAAAGGGGGGAGTTTAGGAGAGTTACAGAATGAGACCAAAGAGGACTGAAGCCATCAGTGCAACACCCGCTGTGATCCCTGTACTGTTCTTTAGAAACTTCTGCCCTGTGAGTTAATCTGTCAGAGAAGGCAAGACAAAGAAAAAAGAAAAGCAGGAAGAGATGATCCACCAGTGCCTTTTTTACCCTCTCTAAGGCTCTTTTCTCTCCAAAAAAAAAAAAAAAAATTCTAAGGTCAGCTTGCACACTAATCATAACCTCCTGCCTCTCATCTTTTCACAGAGATGATGATCAGACTGTTACTGCCCTCCCCTCTGAAACAAAACAAAACAACAGGGAATGTGGATTGTTTACTCCCTTAATATACTTTTATCCTGCGCCATTGCTCTCAGCCACATTTTTCTCTACATAAACTGTAACCAGCAGTGTTGGCAGCCCTCCACTGCTGACACACATGGATGAATCCAGTTCTGGATGAAGACTTGAACATTCTTGAGGTTCCCGACTGGCAGCAGCTCATCTTTTAAACAAACATGACAGCTTTTAAACTAAATATTGTTTGTGCTATGTGCCTCTAAGTGTGTGTATGTGTTTTCCCTCTGTGGTAGGTATTGGTTTTAAAGTGTTTGAGTGTTTTACTGTACGGACAACCTTTTAGTGTGTTGTCCTTCTGAATCTCCAGTGAGAAAAACAATACTTTAAATGTATACAACTGTATGTTTTCATGTCAAGAACTCCATGTATATAAGAGATTAACCTCCCAAGAAAAACAACAGCACTCGAGTTAATGAATGGCCCAAAAACAACAAATGACAAGGCTGTCTAACAGCCATGAAAATTATGATGATGAGAAATCACATTGTCCTACAGCAATAATGTCTACTGAGAGAAGACATCGTGATGGACAAATGGGTCAACAAAACACTAATCCTCACATTAAAACGACTGATGATTGCTTCCCATTTTCCATAGGTAACGTTGCTTTCTTTTAACAATAACCTAATCATTTCCTAATCCTTATCACATGGTTATTATTATGGTGATAACAAAACAGTTATTTGAGCATAAATCACAATGTCCTCAAGCTTAGCTAAGTGCTAATTTTAGTCTTTAATCCAAAACATTCAGTTTCATCCATCGAAACCAAATAATATATTTACACCTAAACTAAACCAAATAATCAGGCTGAACAATAAACTGTAGAACAGTTAGAGGAGATGAAATACTTTTTAATGTATGTACTAATTTAGCCGTGCCCTGATTTAATTGCACGTATTAACGGAATGTCTGAAACGTCAGTTGTAGATTGACTAATTGATCCAACTCTGGCAGAAACATACATGTTGGGCAAATGGACCAGTAAAATATTTGTGTCAGTGATGAAGAAATGGAGTAGTGGTTAGAAGAGAGAGAGAGACATAAATGAACGTGGAGGCGAGACACAATCTAAATATACCAGCTGAGGGCGGTGGAGAAGAGAAAAAAAACACAGGTCCTCTGAAAAATCAGTGTGATGAAAAATTAAGATGGGAGCCACAGTTGAGAGGAGAGCAGAGGGAGAAAGAGAGGAGTGGAAGGGAGAGAGAGAAAGCGGTTTTGCAGCCGGTCACTTTCACCTGTCTGTCTGGGAGATGGACAGATGAAATCAGACTCCTATTAAAGCCAGCAGGAAAAGTAGAACCTGCATTCTCCCTCTGTCAGTGAGTCCAGAAACAAGGGAATAGCTGCACCCACTTTTATTCCAGCCTCCTGTGCCTTTACTGTCCTGGAGGAAGTTATCTTAAACTATCTTCGCCTAAAGTAGCTCCTTATTGTTTTATACTTTTATCGCTTGTTCAGCAACATTGTCACTCCTTTGGAATAAAACTGTGTTTTACACTTAACTCTTGTTCTTGCTCTGCTGAGCAACCACTACATTTGTCAACAAAAGCTTATAGTGTTGGAAGGATTTCAACTTTGCTCATCTAGAGCTGTAATAATCCCAGCCAACAGGCTACAATAATAATAATAATAATAATAATAATAATAATAATAATAATAATAAAATAATAAAACAACCTGGACTGAAATTGAATTAAAGAAGCCATTTCCTCCCTCTGGATTATCTTGTAGCCTGTGCTCTCCCATGCTTGACGCTATCCCCTTTCTGTGCGTCAGGGACCACGCAGTAGGAGTCATTTGCATTTTGCTTTTATATATTTCCTGAATTCCAAAGCTTCAAGAGATCCCTACTTTGCATTTATTTATTTAGTTCAAAGTGTTTTTCCCATTATTGCCCAAGAACCTTTCAGAAAATTGAAGTGTAGTCTAAATGTGATAGATAAATATGAAAGTGATGTGCTATATATTCTATCGAGAGAAGGACTTTGATGTTATATTTGCAGTTGTTAAACAAGCTTATCACTGTGGTGTAGCTATAAAACCTGTAGGTGAGGTCTGGTTATTTTTTTATTGTCTGATGCCTTTAGACTTGTGGGTGATAGAAACACTTAGACGTTACAGTGTTTACTACCTGGTCTTTACTGTCAGCAGACACACATTGCAGCAGCATGTTGTTTCTGTACCTGTGTGTGTGTGTGTGTGTGTGTGTGTTTTGACCTGGGGATGTTTTAGGGCCAGCTATGTCATGTGTGGACAATGGATTTGTAGTGACAGCAGGATTGTATCTCACAGTGCAATGAGTTCTTCAGGTTAACACAGTGAGCAGCAGAGAGAGAGAGCCAGAGCGACAGAGAGAGAGGGAGAGGAAGAAGATAGATGGAGTGTGACACCCGTGGGTCGAATCAAGCTTTAGGGATGTGTTGGGGACACACATGCAGCAGAAGCAGACAAAAACTGATCTGAAAGATGGGGATGTCAAGTCTGTGATGTGCATTTTGCTGAAGTCCAACAGTACTGTTAACTAGAGAGAAACTGATGAGACTGAGGACCAACAAACCACCCTTCATTTTCTTTCAGTTTCTCTCTCTCTCTCTCATACACACACACACACACACACACACACACACACACACACACACACACACACACACACACACACACACACACACACACAACAATGCTTGTTAAATTGGAGGCTTAATTTGGAGCTGCTAGCTTTCTCCACAGGTCATATGGAGGGAATTCATCCACAAAAGCCAAACTATGGATTTCATTAATGAAACACACATGAAACACGCACCCATGTATATACACAAGTGGACATACACACACAGCTGGCAGCATCAGAGAGCCCTAATCAAGCTGCTGTATCCCGAGGTTACAATTAGGTTTGGAGAGCCATGGTACAAAACAAACCTTTCCATTAAGTAACAAGAAAACACAGATTTTCTCTGACAAGTCATCATACCATTGTAGTTTGTCTATTTGCATTCATCTGCTGCTGCGTGCTAACTCCATATCCATTGTACCATTGGAAATAAAGTACAGATGACAGACAGATGCACACATACAACTGCAGCTTTTAATAACCTTTTCTTTTGCAATATTTCTTATTCAAACGGCCAGTAGTTATGTGGGTGGGATGGGATAAACTGTGCAACCATATAAACTCAGTGGCAATGGATAAATCATGAAAGTTGGGCTAAAGTCAGTACTGATTTCTGTATAAAGTTTAAAGGCAAATTATAGAGTATATGTTGAATATTTTAATCTTGATGGATAGCAGATGGACGTATCCGTCCCCAGAGCCACGCCAACATAATGTGGTTAAAAACACTTCAGCTCAAGTCAGCAGAGTATTTTCCTTGGGTGAGGGAGTTTTCTTCAGGTCCAGTACATTCAGATATTAAAATAAATATAGTTCAGTCTACTGATTGATGACAGTTTAAAAGATTAACCAGCTTTTACACAACCATAAAAATTCATTTTCTCCCCCACAACACAAATGTTAGTATTAAAGGTATTTAATGAAAAAAAATTAACTGATATTAAGAGACATGTTTAAATACCCTCTCCAATATTTCTTATCAAGTTTTGAAGTGTCACAGCACCTGTCTACCCTTGTTTACTTCCCTCTCCATCCTAGTACCTTCTCTTTTTGTCCACCTCCCTTTTGTGCACTCATTTCTATCATCACTGTGTCCTTTTCCTCTTTTTGTTGCCCCTCAACAACATCAATGGAATATCAAGGGAAGATAATATCTTCCACTTTCTCTTGATACTGTGACTTTGACTAGTGCAGTACGCTACTGTTAGCATCCTGATGCCCTTAGGCACAGTACCACCCCTCCCCAGGAGACTGGGTTATCCGTCTCTCTGTGAAAGTTGACGAATAACAACCATTTCTCCTGATCGTAATTCATAGTCGTACAATTAATTTGTGTGAGAGATGGGACACCTCGGGCACAGTGACAGAAAAACATACACAATGAGAGGGACCACCAATTTCAGAGCAATTTCAGAACTACTGCACAAGTCTTTTCACGTATTTAATGACAAAATTACACTGAACACAATCTGATACAGTATCAGTGGGGACATTTTAATGTTGCTTTTACACATGTAATTTGTTTCATTTGGTGCAGTGAAAAAAAAAAAAAACTGACCAACTGTTGCATTTTATTCACTGCCTGGTTTGAATTCACACTGGCTTTTTTTTTTTTACAAACAAACCAAGGGCTGAAAATATGGCGTTATACTGATGGGTAACTTACCAATTGGACAGTTTGAAGAAATGATGATTAGAAGATTTACTAGACTGCACATATAAGAATAGGTCACTTACTTTTTAACTACCAAACCAGTCAGAGCAAGATAAAATCATAGCACATTGCAGATTCATCTGGTTTTGTCTCTGATTGGCCATCTGCTGATGTGCAACCATGTAACCATGGTTATCAGATGTATTAATATACAGTATACGATATATCATTAAAGGTTCATTTAACAGTAGTTTTGCTTTTGAAATCAGTTAAAAATCTCACAGCTGTCTACACAAAGTCAGTTAAATTAAGATTAGTTAGTTTTACATTTTCACATCTTGAAATTACTTTCAACTAATGAATCAACTGATGTCCATGATTAGGTTTGACAAATCATGTAGTATCAAAAACTCTCCTTTTAAACAGGATGAGTTCAGCTGTTTTTCTATCAGATCAAACAAACTGTATTAAATGAGAAAAACACAAAAGGTTAGTCGTGAAAATACCCTAAAGAAGATTTTTATGTTAGCAGTTCATAGTTCATTCGGTTGCCAAGTAATCATTAACTCTCAGATTAAGATTAAGCAGATTAAGATATTTTTCTCCAGCAAAAAAAAAAAAAATTAAAAAAAGACAAGATGAAAAATGTCAGTAATGTAATGACAATACATTTTATTCTGGTGCCAAAATCACTTAATGTTAATTGCCACACTGACTGATGTAGAGGATACAGGCTTCCCATTTTCCAAATAGCAGATATCTCAGGGAATGGAAACTCTTTGAATATTAATGCATTTCCACTACATTTTTCTCCTCGGCCGTTGGGAGCTCAACCAGAGCTCATATGCCCGTGAGATGTCTGTCCAGCTTTAGCTAAGATGCCTACAAACACACGCGCCTACGCACGCGCACACACAAATAAAGACTGGAGATATAGAGGGGAAGCTGATCAGCCGTGTGGAGCGGTGAGGGCACTCCAATGGGACTAATTAAAGGGATGGAACAGACTGCAGAACTCATCAGAGACCACTACTCTTTCTCTAACTCTATCTCTTTCGCCCCTCGCGCTTCCTTTTTCTTTTGCTCCTCTGTGTTCGGTTAATGAAAGCTACAGTATAGCATCCAGGGTTACAGGATGCAATCCTGCTCTCCTGCTGCTATTCATACCGTACAAATATGATCAAAGGTGTTTAGGACTTTGTTGCTGATGTTTGCAATACGTTGAACCAGCTGTGGGAAACACTTGCACCACACACCAATTCACAAACACATGTAAACAACTGTAAAAATGAATGTTTACAAACACTTTGCACAAAATCTGATTCACAAACTTCTCAGCTTACACCAAACAGCATTTTGAGTTATCCGTGCATAAAAGTGGCTGTTGCTGTGCTGATGTGTGTGTGTGTGTGTGCGCATGAGTCACCATCAGCTGCTGAGTTTGACACTGATGGAGAATCAAGCTGTTTAGATGCTATTGATCAAAACCCTGTGCACTCACTCTCTCACTCACTCACGCACGCACACAAACACGCACTCGCAGGCACACACACACACACACACACACACACACACACACACACACACACACACACACACACACACACACACACACACACAAACACACACACGCGACTGACTCCACTCCCCTTCTTTCTCTTGTTCTCCCTCTGTTTTTTCTTTTTTTATTCAGCTCCTTTCTGAATCCATTTCTATATCACACACCCACTTCTTCTGCGGCAGACGGTCCAAAACAACCAACCATAATGAAGTGGCACTGCATCATCACAAACACTGCTGTGTGTCTAAATGAGCTGGAGAGGAAGCAAGCAGTATCTCTGCTTTGTTTCCTAATTATTTACTACAAGAGGAGCGCAGGTGAGGTCAGGAGGAAGTGGGGGAGGAGGACAGAGTGAGGAGAGGATTATAGGAAGACTAAAAGAGACAAGAAGAGATGAATAAGATAAAAAAGGAAAAGTGACAAAAAAAAAAAAAAAAAAAGTACGAATGTGTATTATTCCCTGTGTGTGTATGCGTGTGTGCGTGATGCCCTCGAACCAGAGAAAGCCTTGGCTCAGCCTGTCTGGCTTTGCAGTTCCTTCCAGCTATAGAAATGCCAGGCTACACAGACAAATGAGTCACACACCCAGCTCAGAACTAAAGCCAGGGTTTAACAGACACACAAATTTCCTTGTGGAAAAAGTGTTCACGCTCATCCATGCAGATATATATATGTCCAAATGCGTGTGCACAATTGTATACATCAGCACATACACAGACCCAACCAAGTTCGTATATAGAATCACTCTGCTCTGAGTTAATCTGCACAGGCTTTTATGAAAATCTGAAAAGTTTGTGGCTTATGTAACACCATCACACATCTGCTCAAAAGTATTCCACCAGAATCTGTTAAAATAGGAACGTAAAATAAATATAATCCATTTGTGCTCACTGTCTGATTTCATTCAAAAGTGTTCAGTTCACTGCCTTTTTCAATGCAAACATGCTCTAAAGTTCAAGGAAACATCTGGGTCACTCCAGTCTGGACATAAAACCAACAACAACAGCAACAACAACAGGACCAGTTGAAAACAAAATTCAACTCTCGTGGATGTGAAGAGTTAGATTTGCCAAGAGACAGAGACAGATGCAACCAAGAGAAGTTATCTATGAAGCTGGAGTGAATCTGAATCATCCCAAATTCTCAGATAGACACATTTTTTCAAGCAGACAGTGCACGTTGAAGTTAAATCTTGTTAAATTCCTCTTAATGTTGTATCATAGCGTCACACATTTGCTCTAGCTTTGCTAGCCTCCTGCAGTTATTTATCCACACTTGAACATGTACACAAGTTTACTTGCAAAACACAGTTGCCTCTGCGGAGAAAGAAAGTTTGCTTGAAAGTTTTGAGTCAGTGCTCAGAATTTAAAGTTTTTTAATTGTATGCATACATGATCATCATTTCAATATAAACACCTGCCAACATTTGGACGCACAGAGAACACACACAACTATATGTCTTTCACGTTTTTTACTCTGTGCACCAGCCACAGAATAATAAAATTCATTAAAACTATTGTTTACTATTAACAAAATATAGTGATTTTAAGAAAATGTTCTAAGGTTTATTGCCTTGTTTGTGAATTAGTCAGTGTGTGTTGTCAGCAGATGTTTGTCAGACCTTGATAGGCAGTAAAAGCTTTGCACTACTTTTGGTTTGGATTACTCTTCACACAACAGATGCCATCAATTCGCAGCCCTCAAAAATACAACACTGTAGTTAATAAGTGGACTATGTTGCATAATTCTGCAGATTGTATCAAACAAACTTGGATCATTTCTGTTTTTAATGCTGTATTCTTGTCAGCTGCCAAAATAGAGAATCATACAGTGTCCAGATTTACAATGATAGCAATGATCTTCTTCTGTTTCTTTTTTATTTGCTTTAAAGTCTCTGACCTTGTCAGTCTTTCACCATCTCCCCTCTATTTGAATATGTTTGCAGTAACTAATAATTTTTCCAGTGTAAATGTTTTCTTTTCTGTTGGCAGTAAATCTACAAGGAGACTGTGAATGACATTCACATTTATGTGTTTTACAATTTATTTTTTAGTTTTTATTTACATGTTTGAAAAAGAATGATGATCCTAATATATCAATCTACACTACTTCAATTTGTAGCTGAAAAACAGCTAGAAAATACCGGAAAAATCAACATTCATACCTGATGATGAAAAGTCAACGGATCACCAAAATGCTTACAATTCATCCTATGGGGAAAGACTATTGTTTTTTCATAGTAATCAGCCAGTAGTCACTGAAATGTTCACAGTGGTGGTAGATGGAAAGTGGTGTATTATTAGAAGTAAGTAGGATCCTTTGTCTGGGAGTCATGAACAAAAATGATTGCTTCAGTCTAAGATAGATTTCAAGCTATATAACTGAATCAAACTTGGCACCAGTTATTTAGAGTTAGATTAATCTTCTGGAGACCATGAATATCTGTACAAAATGTGATGGCAATCTAGTTAGCAAGACAGCAAGCAAGACATCTATATATATATATATATATATATATATATATATATATATATATATATATATATGTGTGTGTGTGTGTGTGTGTGTGTGTGTTCATTCATGCTTCTCTATGTAATTGTTTTGTTAATGCTGTGTGTTTTTCTTTCTGGCAGAATGCAGGAACGGGGTCCATGCATTTGTGGATTAGGTGTGTGGAGTCTACTGTTGTCCCTCTGTCTGGCGTCCCTGACACATGCACACAGGAGCCACACAGGTAGGTACAGTAGATGTGTGCGCTTACGCTCGTTCATGTGTGTATGTGTACAGCATTCACAGTACTGGATCTATCAGAGATTACCTCTGCAGACAGCCTCTGCAGCCAATTTCTTTTTCACATGTTGTAAAGCTGGAATGAATAGGCCCCGTGCCACCCGAGGGAATGCAGAGGTCGGATTCACAGTGAAATACGAGACCACAGAGGCAGGTAGCAAGGAAGAACACACAGAAAGTTTTTTAATAAAAGGAAATGGAATAAGAGTAATCCAACAAAGAAAGGTCTTCTCAGTTCAGAGGCTTCCATGTCTTAGCAGTCCCATCAGGGTGTGGCTGACTCTTGAAAATGCCTTCACTTCACAGCACAGACAGTGAGCAGTGAGGTTTATGGATTAGAAATCCCTGGCTGCGTGACACCCCTCCTATGTGACCAAGTGGCTGAGTCACTGGCATGATGGAGCCCAGAGGCCTCTTACTACTTTCCAGTTCATTTCTTGTGTGAATATCTTTGCCTCTGGTTAACAATGATCACCTGTGTGTGACACTGAAAATTGCTTACCCTGTAGGAAAGAAAGCTTTATTTGAGGACAAATTGTGCCTGCTACCTGTGTATGAGTAAGAACTTTTGCTTTAATGCTTTTCTGTTATGAACATACATGAGGTCTAAACATGAATATGAACATCTACCTTTGTTAATATGTAGATTGCTCCATCCCTGTATACATTTCAATTGCACATACTAAATTACTAGATTACTACACTCCACCTACTTAGATACTTTGAGTACCTTAAAATGTTTTACCATTATCTAGACAAAAGATGATTTAATGCTATTGCCATTTTGACAGTTGCATTTTATGACATTTTTTTTAATATTCTTTTTAGAGAAATGTTAAGCAATTATAGTTTTACATGATTTTTGTTTGTAATATACAAAAATAAAGTAAAAAGTAAAAAACAGAACAAAAACCATGTTCGGTGTTGGAAGCAACACCGAATATAAATAGACTGGAAATAACAATTTGGCAGATTTCTACACAACTTGGGTACTGTAGCAAAACAAAAAAGTTCAAGTCTGAGCTGGAAATTGCTGGACAACAACTTTGGCAAGAACTACACCGAAGCCATGCATCTGATGACAGATGAAATGAATAGCATAAGACAGGAAAAAGGAACTGTTTGCAGTAAGTATCATCACAGAGTTGTTCTGAGAAATCGTTCATACTGTAACATTGACCTCTCAAGACCTTCAGGTATTATAAAACTGGCTCCCATACTTTATCAGAATTCGCCCGTCTGCCTGCATCTCCATATCTAAGTACATAGGGTCTCACTAAGATCCCTCATCCACATTTCAATTGAAGGTACATTATCCTTCCAATTTTAGATTAATTAAGACTTCCAGTGTCTTAAAATAAGTCTTTTCTCGCCAAATTGGCACCAAAACATAAAGACTGTTGTGCAGACTTTGTACTGTTAAGAGAACCGAGTCAAGTCACCCACTGATCCCAGCATGGCCACCAAGGGGCAGGGTTCACACAACCTATTAAATGCCTTTGAATAAAAATCAAATATTGAACACCAGAATGAGTGAAGACTGGGACACGTCCAAAATTGATGAGTGAGTGTTCCAACCTAATTCCTGCATTTGTTACACAAGGCTGATACAGTAGGAAATATCTAGTTAACTTTTAGCTTTGAGTAGTGCAATCTATGTATTAATTTGAACTGAATTACTTTGCTTAACATTAACTGAGCATTGATGAATATTTGAAAGACACATTTCCCAGTATTCTGTAGAAAGGGGCACTCCCTGTTCAGACTCCCTCTCAGATCTTTGCTTTTCTGTGTTTGTTTCTATTTGACTGAAGAGTCATTTTAACATTCCATTTTATTCTTTCAAGTGCAGGGTGTTGAGGAATGTCGAACAGTGTTGGTTCATGGGTCTTTATAAAGTTTCTGATTTGTAGATAACAGAAAAAAATGTGAGACTGGCAGATTATACTTAGTTTTCAGTGGTCCGAAAGACATCAAGTGCCAACCCTAAAACAAATTGCTCAGGGACCCAGCTCTCTTCTTCTTCCAACGGGCAAACACTGTGTCCCCCGCAGAATTTATGATATATTCTTGTATTGAATTACCTTACAACCCAAATTTAGATTGTCTCTGTGAAGCAGTACTGAAACTGAATGCCAATATAAGAAAGGGAAAAAATGCCATGTTTGTCCATAAACAATATAGCAAGTTGATGAAAAGTGAAATAATGATCAACTTTGTGGTAGCACATCTAAAAAATTAGGAAACTACAGCTGTACAGTACAGCTGTAGAATGAAGCAGGACACGACTTTAAACAAAGTTCAAAAACTTCATTTGTTTTGTGAGTCTGAGTATGAGTCTGAATGCAGGTGGCACCAGGGTTTTTAAAATCAAGTTGCAAGACCTGTGTTACAGACATGATAATTAATCCCAAAAATCCTCCTCCAGACTTGTGAAGCAAAGACGGAACCAAAGCAAGGATGTGACTAACACGTTAAAAAAAACACATCTGACCAAATATGTTTTTGGCAATGACAAGAAGCACCTGAGGAGAAAAGGCAAGAAGTGATGATTTTGGATTTGCTTTTGATTACATATGATCGGCAGTGATGGGTTGAAAATGTTAAGATCTGCCTTTGGCTTTCACGTGATAGTGGTGCGCACCAGCTGCCCTTCATCTGAACTGGTCCTCTTTGTTTGTCATTGTTGTTATTCTGTGTCACCTATCTCTGATGCTTAAAATATTTATATTGCAGTCAGTGTATTGTATGTCTCAACATCTGCCTTGTACGGCTGTTCCATTAGCAGATGACTGGAAGGAAAAATGATTGATGAGTCTGAGTTTTTTTTTCTTCTTTAATCCTTTAAAATCCAGCATTTTAAGCACCATTCTATTCAAAAACTGTAAAATTCCCACAGTGTTATCATGTCTAAGTGACTTCTCGTGTGAGTTTATTTGTGTGTACAGTAAATGTGTGTGACCTTGCTGGAATTCGGGTTATTTGGGTATAACCATGACATTGTGCGCGTTTTGCATGTTTGTTTTCATGTAAGATTGACTCTGCTGTTCTCTGACTGCCAGACATTATTTCCTCGCATAGAGCAATTGTTTGACAATGCAAGGGCAAACATTTCCATAAATGGAAGGATGGTGAAAAGACATGGTGAAAGGAAGGAGATGCTCTCTTATTGTGGTGCATCACCCGGGCTCACACTGAAGTGCTGAGGTCTGCACAAAGCAGTGAAAACACTGAAAACATTGGTTGAGGGAGATGAATAGCAAAGTCATAAGATAAGAAAAGTTTAGCAGTCACAGCTTTGTGTCACGGAAGATTCTGTCATAGTTATTTTAACAACACAGCCTCCTAGAAATTACATTTATGTAAAAGTGTTGCACTCCCACCAGATGTTCTTTTCTATAAGCATGAAGAGGATATCTTTTGTATTTATTTGTATATTTAGCGTACTGCAGATACATTGTTTCTGTCGGTGTTAATCCATATTTCAGTATAATATCCACTTCTAGTGACTACGACATTCCTGAACTATTACTTTTATGGTTATGTGAGTGCAGGCTCACCTAACATCAGCCAATTTCAACAACACAGTCCTGCTACTGGACTCTGGACGTGGCTCTAGTGTGAGAGTATTGGTGGTTTGTATGCCTCATTGACACAAATGACCTCCATGCAAATTGGCTGCTGTTAATAAATGTAGCGTTTCTTTCATTAGAGGAAAAAAATACAAAAAACAAAACAATAAATATCTCTGAAAGTTATCTGGCTTGGGAATACAATTCCACCACAAGGTAATCGGGAAAAACATCTCAGTTGCATATAAACATAATTTCTAGGTTACAGTGTTTGAAGCAGGAGCAGCAGTGGTGATGATAGTAATTTCGGTGACACAGTCTCGTGTGTCTGTGCGTGTGCGGACATGTGTAGCGCCTGTTAATGGGTCATTGATTGTCGAGTAAGTTGTAATCAGGGAGTTACAGCATTATCCAGTTTCTGGTTGTCTGAGTGGGGAAAACAGAAGACTAATCAGATAATTACTGAATACAATCCATTAGGTCACTTCAAGGTTGACACTCACACATTAAACACACACACATGCACACACAATGTCTCTTCGGCACACTTACATGCACAGATGCACACAAACAAAGATACTTATATCTATATATAAATATAGGCCATTCAGTTCAGTTGTCATGAATATGTTAAAACAGTTAAACCTAAGAGCTTATACTTAAGATAATAAGTATGTATGTTACAGCTATTTTGATATAATATGTATACATTGATAATATTTGTCAGAATGTCCATGAAAAGCTTATAATTTGCAGTTAAAATGTCATGAGCTACATGGTTTATCATTTGGCAACATACAAATAAAACTGAATTGAATTAATTCGAATAGTGTGACAACAGTCTAATGGACTGTGAAGCGAATAGTTACATCAGACGCTGACCCACTGCAGTTAATGGGACTGTCCTGAGTTGAGGTGTCAGGTTGGCTGTTCTCATCTTAGAGTGAATTTAGTGGCACCAATGGCAGTAGCAGAGAGAGAGAAAAAAGAGAAAAAAAACAAGACACGGATCTGAGCTCAGTTAGTGTTTGCTGACTAGGTGTCATCTCTTGTTACGTGAGGTGAAGCCATGGGAGTCGACTGAACGGTGTGTATATTCTACTTTAGCCAAAGTTAGCCAGCCAGCAGCCTGTAGATATCAGCCTGAGGTCATGTCAGGAAACACAAACAGAAGGGGGAAATGAATTAGTGGATTAGCTCTATTGGGAAACATGTATATTCTTTAATGAGCACAAGAATGTTCATATTAACATAAGATGTGTACATTTACATGACATGATGGTGGGAAAACAAATTATTCAAATTGTTACATGTCCCAAGACTTGGGAGAAAAACACATTTTGTTTCACATCATCCAGACGTAATGTGTGTTCGTATGTGAGTATGTGTGTTGTTGCCACCAGCTCTAGAGGCTCTTGCTGGCAAGACAGCTGTGGCCCCCTTCGAAAAGTCGAAGGGGGCTGACAAGTGGCAAAAGAAATCTCAGCATGTGTGAGTGTGTGTGTGTGTGTGTGTGTGTGTGTAAATGTGTGTAAATGTCCTCCTAGCTTCTCTTCACCTTTTATTCCAGATTTTTATCTCTCAGAAGAGCAGAGAGAAAAGAGCTGAAAACATTCCTATGTCATTGTTGCCTCTCCATCTGTTAAACCCTACACCCTCCTGTCTTATTCTCTTATTTACATGCTTTATTGTACACATCATGACAGAACTGTATGAAATTCACAGTCTTTAAACTCAGACATCAAGAGTTCTAACACTCTTAGTGGACTGCAGATCTCCTGCAATGAAGAGATCTTACTTGCAGACAAAGTCAAGGCCTTGGTGAAATGTCTCAGTGGCTTTGCCAATAGTCTTGGAGAAACAGCTTGGCTTGGATTTTGAAGTTAAGCGGAACAGTGATTATGCTGATCACTCCACCACACACTGTCGAGTCATTGATTCTCAGTCTATATGCTGCAATCTCCATATATCGCAGCTGATTAGAAGCTACTAAGAACTTAACTTACTCTGAAAGGCATTTCTGTCTGCTGAGAAGGAGAAACAGAGATGTAAGGACAAAGACGTATAGGGACGCTAAGATGCATGTGCTGCACTCTTGCACAAGCTCAGAGGGAAATGTACATTCAGTCAGGCACACAGACGGGCCGGCAGTAAATGCACAGGGAAAGACACACACAAACAAATGCGCGCACACACCTACATGCATGCACGCTCAAAGAGGTTCCCTAATGTGATGTGTGGAGACAGGCTGTCTGCCCTCCTTAGGGGCCGCTCCAGAGTAAAGCTGCAGTGCATGCTTGGTCTTACAACACGGCTCCATATGGCTTGTGAAAAATTCAAGATGAAGATTACAAATGTGAAAACTCTTCTTGCTAACAAACATGCCAGTATTCCCTACTTCTTTAAACTCCTCGGTCAAGAGCTGGAGAGATGGTGTTTATGTTCATGTATGTGAGAAAGAGAAAAGAATTAAATTAACAGATTATTAAGAATGGGACAGATAATCAAGGTTGTAGTTTTAGTTTTTTTATTATTCATTCTCATGCAATATGCTATGGATAAATAGGGAATTAGCTTCATACTGTGCCTTGTAATTTACTTTGACTGCCAGTGTTGAGTATTAATGCACGCAAATGGGATGCCCTTCATTCAGTGAGGCAGAAAGTGAGAGTTGGGGAGGTGGATTGGGGTGTAGCAGACCTAACTTTCATTCAGGAGACTGGAGTTAATGTGTAATTAAATTTTCACTACAATAACCACAATCTTTTCACAATATTGTAGACAGTGACAACTGAAAAAACTCTAATTTAAAAGGAAAAAACACTGTTGGACTTAAAGTGGAGAGCAGAAGAGCATGAATGGTCTTTTACAGTGATGGGATAAAATGGCACTATCATTGAGATACATTATCTTATTGTATTACTGTGCTGAAGCGTGTTTGTCTTTTACTCCAGACATTCAGAATGTTCTGCCTGCTGGTAACTCAGCTTTTTATTCATTCATGGCTTTGTGACAGTTGAATGTTGACACGCATGTTCAAGTTATGTGTGTCTTTTAATAAAAAGCCCAATGCTACTCACAATTTAATCTCAAATGTCTATAATACAAAAGCATACGAAGTGGAAGAAAAAAAGAATCTGTGGTTCCAATAGATTCCCATTCAACAAGCATCAATTTCTCTCATGAAATATTAAGCCATTACATTTTACAGCCAGTCATTGTGGTGTCATTGGCTATATTCACTCATTCACTCATTCAAAGTATTTCTGGTTGTCCTTTTGAGAATAAATCTCTAATTAATTAGATATTACTCTCAAAGAGGCTTTCTTTCAATAAGGGGCGCACCCCCAAACCAGCCTATGCTTCAACCCCATTTCCATCTTCTCATCCAAATATAATTATTTCTTGCTCAAGAAATCTTCAGCTTCAGAGCAGCAGTTCAGAAACTAATGGGTGACACTGTGAACATTGTGTGGGCTCCCACTTAGTATATTATAATGTGGTAGTATTACAGATTTTCATGGGTCCAAAATTTGGACCAGATCCAGAGAACAGAGTCCATGGCATGTTGGAAAAGCTACAAAAAAATAAAAAAATATAACTGAATAGACCAAAGGGACTGGCATTGCATTATGTGTAATATAATACTAATACTAATGTATGGAAAGTAATTGAAACTGAGCACTTGTACCCAGAGGTGTCTTGATGCTGGACCAAAGGGGGCTGTAAGATCATTCATTTCATTAATCATTCATTGTTTGCTTTTAATCATGTTTAACAGCATATTACAAAACTGAGCCTACATTAATTACATTTCTTGTTAAAACATAATAACTAAGCAACAAATAATAAGATTTTCTAAAACCAATTTAAATACGCAGACCACAGCATCCCTTCCACTATGGTTTCAATGTTTTGTGTTGTGTGTCGAGCGACGCTAAAGAAGATAATTTTGTTATGAAAAACAATAATGTTTTCTGATTTTTGAAAGATTGGTAGAACTAACATATCAGAAAATTAAAAATACATTTACACAGTAATTCCCAAGAAGATGCCACCTTAGAGATGCCATTGTGTGGAATGAGGAAAAATGTGACTCAGTGAGGCAGTTTCAACCTTTTTTCTTTGTCATAGCATGTTTGAAAATTACCATTTAGCTCATAGCCAAAATTAGCTCTTTGTCATTTTACGTTTATATCACATTTTGTCCTTCTGGTTTCTACTGAAGATGACATTTGCCCCATTGCTTTACAGAAACCAAGCTACCTTAATTAGGATCTGTCCATTTTCTCATCATTATGTGTGCTGAAATGCCTCTGGTTCTCTTTTTTTCTCCCTTGTCCTCTCTCAATTGTTGCTGTTGACCAATTCTAAGGAGCCAAATTAGCATAACCTCACCTTCAACAATCAGTGTGTCCTTGGTAATGCACATGTTGTTTAAACCATGATGTATTCAGTTATTAGGGTACCTGGAGTGGCTATAGGCACTTTGGCCTTTTGAGTCTATTAAAGGATAATCTTCTGTTTATTCCCACTCAGACATGATTTCATTACTTATTCAAGGAATGCAGATATGAGAAATATATTATCTAGTGTCAGGCAGAATGCATGTAAGCTGAAATATTGAGGAGATCACAGTGCAGCCAAAATGTCTTTTCTACCAGAGGAAAGTGTGTCTATAGCTCTTATTTTCCCTAAGCATGGAAAATGAATATCTATGAAAGTAGAGAGTTGATGCCAGACCGCATGCAGCACTATGCTATGAGGCAGTATGATTCATGGCTAACACCTGGGGAACCAGGTCAACAGATGAAACAAAAGTGGACTGTGAGGGCGGGATTAGGTTATGCATGTCTGATTCTGTGCTGTGCATAGAGGTAATTGTGTCTCTATGTATACTGCATCTTCCTGTTCTGTGCAAGTTTCATTGTTTCAGGATGGTGATCCTGGATGAGTGATGAAGAGGTTTCATTATCTAAAAGTAGAGGAGTATGGTTGATTACAATATACCTTCACTGTAAAAATTTGATGTTTTTACTATGTTACTGTCATTATAATGTCACAAGTCAGTTGGTGCAGGTATCTCACGCTTACTGCTTTTTAATTTATTTTTACTTTTTTATTATGAAACATTGTTGAAAGGTCAGTTTTACTCAAGTGTACATGAGAAAATTGACTGAAAAATTTCAACGTTCATCCACACAAACAGTTGAACTTTTAAGGTTAAAAGAAAACAAAAATGTTTACAGTATGTGTCTAGGTGCTTTGGTCACTGTCTGCTTATGTAGTTGCTTTAATTGGTGTAAATGGAGAGTTTCCTCTGGCTGCAAAGTGAGATTACCTCAGTGGGGCTTTCATTAATGCTAATCGTTACCTGTTAGCTCACCAGCCAACCCAGCGAAGACCCAGCCTGCTACATCTGTATAGTTTCTTAAGAAATACTAAAGCCCCTATTGACTCCTTGCCGTTGGTTAAGCTGCTATTTGGACATAGAATGGTAATAACACTAGTGTGGATTAACATTTTGGCATGAGCACTATAGAGGGATATTATTAAAACAGTAATGACTAATTAGATTTGACTTTGGTCTTTACAAGGCATAAAGTAATTTTATTTCCATAAAATCCATGTATCTGTTGGTCTTTGAGTTTCCAAGTTTCTCTCTCTCAGTTCCGCTATGTCTCCATCCCTCTCTTTTGCTCTCTACTTCATATTCTCTCTTTCCTCTTCTTCCCAACTTTTACTTTATTTCACAGCTATTAAACCAGGAAATTTCAATCAGGTAGCTCAGCGTGAATTTCTGCAGGGGCAGGAGAGAAAGAGTGAACTTTTATTTAATGTAGCTGTTCTTTCTTTTCTCCACTCCACCTCCATCTCGTCTCTCTTTTCTTCCACAGCTGAAGTCAACCTTGGCTCTTTATAGTTTATGATTCAATTTCCAATTTGTCCTCCAGAGGTATTTGCCTGGTGGGTGGCGCAGCAGTTTTGTTCTTACGTGTTTGTACAACATTCGCCTTTGGTATTCATAGGAACACAGTCTTACGGATACATGCATTTGAATTTCCAATTCTGTGTCTGCAGTTCTTTTGGCTTCATTTTACATGAAAGTCACACTGAGATGGGAATCGCTCTTTCAAGTAAGCTCTCAGCAAGCAAGGAGAGATGTACTAAAATATGTATAACCAGTACATACCATTTCCTTTTATTAGAGTCAAGGATGACCAGAGGGGCTTTCTGTGGGACTTGAAGGTTGTTGGCTTATCTGACACTCTCAGGCAGTACAGTGCGACTATACAGTAGGCAACAGTGTTCTCTAAATTGTGCTAAGAGCCTACCTACTGCTACCTACCCTGTAGGTAGCAGTAAAAGCACCAATACAACGATATTTCAGATACACCATTACAAGTAAGTCTTGGATGAAAATTCCTACTTAAAATTACATAAACATGAAAATGTAGTTAAAGTCTTAAAGTTCTGGGTTACATTATTACATATGACTTTATTAATGCTAACGCATCATTGTGTGAGCAGCATGCCACTGTTGTAGCTGCTGGAGGTGGTGCTAGTTTAAATACCTTATTTAGTTTTATAATCAGGGGAACTAGATAAATCTGAAGGTCTAGGAGATAATTAATAGAATAGAGAAAAAAACTAAGCTCTGAAGTTCTGGATTGGTTTTAGGTGAGATATTGGATCAGTTGAATATTTATTGAGATTAAACCATAGACAATTTCCCTCCTTCCTTTCCTTTCATAATGAAATGATTTGCGATGCTAGTCACACAGTAGAGTACAGCTCCTGCAATAGCGACTACTACAGTGCACAGTCCCACTCTCGCGATTTCCCACAGGTGAATCGTCTAGGAGGAGTTTAGAGGGGAAAAAATCTCATAGACTCTCAAATCTCAAAATCTCATTGTGGAAACAGCTTATAGACATATACAAATGTGACACTAACTACACTGTTGCTTCTGAAAGATATTAGAAACTAAAAAAGGATGGCAAACACTGGTTTAATCTTAAAGTATGTTGTCCATTGTGTAGAATCTTGAACATATAACTAATAACTATAGCAGGGAAATAAATGGAATGGAGTAGTACATGATTTTACCCTGGAATGAAATATAAGTAATATAAAATGAAAAGATTTGATTGAAGTACAGGTTCCTCAAAGTCTCTTCTGTATTGTTATCAAAAATATGAGCTGTATTATGTTTGAATTATTGAAATTACGCATTATTACTTACAGGTGAAAGGGATTGCTTTACTTTAATACACAATGCTTGGTTGTGCCATTGCTCTGTATAGTATGCTAACTTACTGTGGTTGCATGACTTTACTAGCTTTGCAATCTTTCTTGCCATTGTGAGAACAATAATAACAGTGATCCCTGATGGCTAAACTATGCGATGATGCGCTGCCTCTAAGTTACTTGAAACGTAGTTTGGAATTTCCGTACAGCAATTCCGTGTTACTTATCGGCCCGTCAGACAGCCCAAATCTGATATATCTGCAATAAGCTGATATCAGTTGATATATTAGCTCTCAGCAAGCGAGGAGAAATGTGCATAATATGTATATCTGAGCACATCTCTTTTCCTTTGATGAAAAACTGTGATGAATTATTTCAAATATCTATGCTCTTTTGTGGAATGTGCAGACATGAGCAGCGTGGAACGCAGTTGTAGATAAAAAAAAAAGAAGAAAGAAGAAAACTAAGTTCAGAAGAGTGTGAAACAGATACATTATCTGTACTTTTCTGCTATAAAGACGTAGGATCTTGAATTGATTCAGTGTCTAAACCTAGTGGGGAAGTGGAACCTATCGCATCATGCTTTCATTAAGAAACACAGTATAGCATACTCCTGTTAATATCACATTTGAAGCTCACATTCATAACTATGCACAATTTTATATTTATATTTACCTGAACTCCATGTATCTGACTATGAAAAGAAACCATAGCAACAATGAGCACAAAAAGTATTAGCAGAGATACTGTATATTCTTACTTGTATAGTTAAGAATATTTTGGGAAAACATGACTATTTGAATGCTATTGTATAATTTCAAAGGCTCAAAGCACATCAAAGCGTTTTGCTTTCCCTCCTTTGGGGACATTTACCCCATTTCCCTCTGCTTTCATTCTCCGTGTACACAGGTTGTGATTTACAGTCTCAGGAGATTCTACAAATGGCCAGATGTTTGGAAAGGAAACAAACAGCTGGGTGTCACCTTTTGAAACAATTAGATATTTGAAACAGGCTTTCAGGAAATGCATAGACCCATCCAAAGCTTCTGTTTGCAATGTATATGTCCCAAGAATTGCATTACTGCTTTGATATGGGCTCTTATCAAAACTATGTTACAACAGTCATTACCTCTAGCTCTTTAGTTACATGTCTATAGTTCCCAAGTGTTGGCTCTCCTTGTGGCTGGATCTGACGTAGAGTAGCTTCTTTCCAAAGTTTTCCCACCAGACCTGCCTGGCTTGAAGCTAAGTGAATAATAAATGCTAATACTCATCCCATATAGGAGCTTTATATGTGATGTTTTCAATCTTATGTTGGACAAAATATAGCCATACAAGGGCTCTTATTTTGCAAAACAACAGAGCTTCAGTAGTGCTTGCATTATATTCATGCAGAGATAAGTAGCAACCACCGTTAAATAATAGTAACCATTATAGGGGAAATACGTCTCATAGAAAGAAACAAGAATTCTTCAATTAACTAGGTGTACTAATAATGTGTGCTGAAATATACTATAGTTAGAAAATGGGGAAATTAATGGAAACAAAACATAGTTCAAAAGAGAGCTGAGTGCATTGCTCGTCATAAAGTTGTGATTGCAACAATACAAATATGATTGAGGAGGTGTTTTATTTATCATTTTGAATAAATGTGGTATCATTTAGTGGATTTATCGTGCCTCTCTTTTAGTCAGGTTAATACCAATGTGGATTTATAATAGTGCACAGTATGTATACGATTGTGCATTTCTGTTCTTGTGTGCGTGTGTGTGCACTGTTGAGAGCAGCTTTGGTATTCGTAAGAGCAGCTCAAGAGCCATGTGCTGATGGATGGGGTGCTCTTTACTTTACTGATGTACTGTGATCAATGCTGATGCAAGGAAAGAGATTGTAAGAGAGAAAGAGAGAAGGAGAGACTGAGAGGGAGAGAAAGAGGGGAGGTGGGGTAATGTGCTGCCTCTGCAAATCTCTCTCTCTCTCATTCTCTCTCTTTCACGGTCTCCCTCTCCTTCCCAGTCTTTCTGCATTAATCCTCTCCTCTCACGGTGAGTTTCCCACTCTGTTGATCCTGCCAGTATCTGCATATGCTGCACTCTCACCAACATCATCTCCTTAACTAGTATGACACAGTGTTTCCATGCAGAGCATATGCTGCACAGGGCACATTTCAGCAGATTACTAGATTCTAGATTAAGTACATAAAGTTGAGCCTGTGAGAAGGTGTGTGTGGGTGTTTATGCACACCCCTCTCTGGCACAGGTTTTTAAAAAGGACACAAACATCATGTTTGTCTAACCGTCCGGCCTGGCCTCTCATGTTGTCTAAATGTGGTTAAGAGGCTTTTATTTTTAGTCTTTTGCTGTTTTGAGTTAAATAAAACAGCAGTAATGCAGCTTCACTAATCCTCTCACACAACTAATCCTAGCAGAACACCACTGTAAATACTCTGTGGGCTGCATTAAAACACAAATCATTCAATCCCTCACTGAGTGTTTTATGCTTATTTTGGTTCAGATTAATAGAAATTCCTTTCATCCAGAAGATGGATTTTTCATCCAGAAGAGAGATGCCCTGAAAATAACTGGGCTTTCTTTTGGATTTCGGATATTTTCTTTCAGAGTTTGTGAACGTGTGAGGGAATTTTACAAGTTTCTTTGCACTGAAGTGTGCTTTAGTGAGAACATACAGTACTCACTGTGAGAATCAATAACAAAACTGCTTGCTTGAGATAGACAGACAGTCACAGGGATGAATGTGGGATTACCTGTGTGGTAATCTTTTTACACAATGGTCATGATTCTGTAGATGCCACTGATTTTAAGATTATGTTTTCAAGTGTGTGATACATCATCCAGGATGATAGTAATGAGTCATATTAGTATTTCTAGCTATGATGGCAACTCACGCATATGGATTTCAAATGTATCTCTTTAACCCAGCAACATTTTGGGCTCAAGTGGAGGTTTGTGCCAACACAAATGTAATTACAAGGACATGTGAAGTAACAAGGTAACCTAATTAATCAGGAGATGGCACTTTGATAATTAAGAAAAGAGTTACCTCTTCTATATTTTAATCAACTAATTGCTCTTGTGTAAATTAAATTACATATACCACTTCAAATGATTAAAAAAACACTGTCAGGAATACTGGTTCTTGTTTATAAGTGTTATTCACAAAAAGCCAAAATCTTGAGATCCAACAACAATGACCTTCTTGTGTATGTAAATGTGGCCAGGGAAAACGGGGGGGGAGGATAAATGTACAGTTGCTTGCATATGCAGAGATAAATATGTATGTAACACCGCCCTTAGTTTTCCCTGGAGCTATAGCAGTTACAGTTATATTTGCAGACTATACCTCTCTGACAAATAATACAAATTTTGTTGTTAAGAAAATGAAAGGACTTGTGAAATGTGCATCACATAAATGAAGGTTTTTGTATTTTGTATTTTTCTTTTGTCTCAAAATGAAACTGCCACAGTGTTTTTTAATATCTCCTGTGGCGGGTCTGAAATGAATTATACAAACCGCCTGAGGCAAATATTGCTGTGCTACAGCAAGTTTGTTGTGATTTCTTCTCTTTTTTCTTTCTTTTTCTTTTTTTTAAACAAAATGTTTCCGAAATGTGTGGCTGTGAGAGTCAAAGGAGAATGCAAAAATGAAAGCCACCGGGCGAATGTACCTGTTTTTTTTTTTTTTTTTAAGCTGTTCCTACCCACACAGGTGTTTCCAGTAAGTCTGCTGATACCCCTGTCTAGTTGGGTGCTGGGCAATCCTATATGCTTGAATTCCAAATATCATGTTAACACCTGGAGTTTTGGGTGATCAGATTGCAATACAAATCAATAGTGCTTGACAACAACAAATTACAAGTGTAAAAGCACCTAAGGAAGCATTTTGGATTTGTAATTCAACTGGTCAAAACACCTCCAGGGGTGATCAGGGCCACTTTGTTAACACAATTGTGAAGGTAACAGGTACCAGCTACTCACTATAACCAAGTTCTCCAACTCTATTGCTAAGCACATGTGTGTTTCCTTTAAGGAAATCACCAGACAGTTTTATGCAAATAAAATAAAATTACAAGTAAATGTCCCCATCACTATTCTGTCACTTCAAGTTCACAGATGGCTACTGTTGTCCTCTGTGCTTCCTTAGTTTTGTTTTTAGATGAAAACGAAGAGGAGAATGTGATATGACAGACTGAATTGCAATCAGATCAGAAGTGTCAGAACTGGCTACATATAATGGCAGGTGCACAGTGGCTTCAGAAAGTAGCCAGACTCCCTTCAGTTTTTTCAATTTTGTTATGTTGTAGCCTTACAATCGTTTAAATTCATTTCTTCCTCATTAATCTACACTCAGTACCCAATAATAATAAAGTGAAAAGAGAATTTAAGAAATGTTTGTATATTTGTTAAAAATAAAAAACTGAAATATCACATTTACATAAATATCCAAACCCTGTGTAACATTACTTAAGCTCATATGTCCCTCACTTGTCCCATTTCTCTTGGTCTTTGCTGAAATGTTTCTACACATTGATTGGAATTCACCTGCAGTAATTTAAACTGATTAGACATGATGTTTGAAAGGCACACAGCTCTCTATAGAAGGCCTCACAGCAGACCATGCATATCACAGCACAAACCAAACCATGAGATCAAAGTTACTGCTTGCAGAGCTCAGAGACAGGATTGTTGCAAGGCACAGATCGGGTCTGGGGAAGGCTACAAAAATATTTCTGCTGCACTGAAGTTTCCTAAGAGTACAGTGGCCTCCATAATTTTTACATGGAAGAAATATGGCACAACCAGGACTCTTGCTGGTTCCCTGGGCTCTATGGCACATCCATAGCCACTTCTCCCTTGATTGCTCAGTTCAGCCAGGCAACCAGCTGAACTGAGCAATCCATTGCACATCCATAGCCCCTTCTCCCTTGATTGCTCAGTTCTGGCTGAACTAAGCAATCAAGGGAGAAAGGCCCTAGTGAGAAAGGTGACCAAGAGCCAGATGGTCACTCTGACTGAGCTCCGGAGATCCTGTGTGGAGATGGGACTAAGTCCCAGAAGGACAACCATTAGTACAGCCCTTCACTGATCTGGGCTTTATGGCAGAGTGGCTAGTGTTAGTACAAAACACATGGAAGCCTGCTTGGAGTTTGCAAAAAAGAACCTGAAGGACTCTCAGTCCGTGAGAAACAAGATTATCTGGTCCGATGAAACCAAGATTGAACCGTTTAGCCTCAATTCTAACGTTGTGTCTGGAGGACACCAGGCACTGCTCATCACCTGCCCAACACCATTTCAACAGTGAATCATGGTGGTGGCAGCATCAAGCTGTGGGGTAGGGTGTTTTGGCAGCTGGGACAGGGAGACTGGTCAAACTAATGGAGCAAATTACAGAGATATCCTCGATGAAAACCTATTCCACAGCGCTCAGGACCTCAGACCGAAGGCTCAGCTTCCAACATGACAATGACAATGGCACACAGCAAAGACAACACAGGAGTGGCTTAGGGACAACACTGTAATCAGGTCAAAATCTTATTGAGATACACTCTGGAAACATTTAGACACATTTAATTCCAGGTGTAAATGATGTCAAAGTACACTAATGTATGTCATCTTGTTGGTATATAGGTCTAGTGCAAAATCTAGTTCCAGGTACAGAGGGAAAATAATAAGTGCACAGTAGTGCACAGACCATTATTTGTTTCAAATACAAAAAGTCTTGATGATATTGTAACCAGGATAGCTAAATGAAAATGACTGTGAATGGTTCAATATTAGCTGTAGAGGAGCAAAGATGTTTTTATCAAAAGCTGAACAAGCAATATGCAGAATACAAATGCCCATTTCAAATGGAGAAGAGTAACAACACTAAGCATACACCAGATGGTCTATTGGAGTCATAGTTTTCAGTGTAATTTTAAAATTTACAGACTCTGAGCTGAATTTTATCCTGCTGTGTACTAATAGCCCAACTATATGGTGGTTATTCAATTCCCTCCCCACAGAGTCCTAACAGAGACTCATCACCCTCCAACACAAACTCTCCTCTTCTCTCGTACCATTTACAGTCAGAGCAGGCTGTGCCTCTTCTCCTCTCCCTGCTCTTTTCTCTTTCCTCCTGTTTGCTTTCATCTCCCCTCCCTCTCTCTTCTCATCTTTTCACCTCTGGCTCTGCTGCCAGCCAGCCTCAGACATACCAGGTTTTCCCTTTCATTTGGTAGTGATGGATGGCATGACAGACAGAGAGAGGCACGAGAGGAGGAGGGAGTGGAAGGATGTAATGATCTGTCCTGATGAATGCAGTTAGAGAGAAAGTGCTGACACAATGGAAGGGTGGCTTAAAGAAGTGATGAGCGTAATGCACCAATCACAGAGCTCATCAGACCACCTGCCAGTGTTCAATGGCCAATGAAGGTGTTTGAAATATGAACTAAGCAACTTTGTCAAATAATTATGTTCTGGCATCGTTTAAGGTCAACAGTTCGCAGTGGTTTTCCTTTGTTAATCTGCTACCACAAGGTAGAAAGGAAAATAAAAATGATAACATAAAACAATAATGCAGGTGCATTGCAAAAAGGGAAGCTGAAATTTGTTTTTATCAGGGCTGGCGTCATCAAATGTGCTCAATATTGGCAGGGACCTCCTGTTACTATGTTACTGTTTATTGGTTCTAAAGTTGCTGATCGAAAATGAAAAGCAATAATTTGGATTTTGCAGTTTTAATTAAATTAACCTCTATATTATCGATTACTTGTAATTTAGAGAATTTAGAGAATTAGAGAGAATAAAAAGTTACATCGAATTTTTAGGAAACTGCCCAAAATCAGAAAAGGAAGCATGTTGAAATATCTTAATTAATAATACATGAAGTTGGTGCAGTCCAGTCTGATGACCATGATACAGCTCCTCAGTTCAATTGATTTGAATTGAATTGAATTCAAAATACTTTATTTGTCCCTCAAGGACCAATTAGACAAAAGCGAGTTTACAAACAAAGGTACAGTGTGACTCTCTCTATCTCAATCTGTTTGGATTTACAACAGTGGCCAGAGCAGCACCACAAAGGCAGCAAGCATCACAAAGTACATTGAGTTTGGTAAAGGCAAAATGCCTCTGGAATAAAACACATACAACAAATCTAAAATACTTTACTTTTAAAGGCCTTGTTTTGTATTGAACTGAGTTCAACAACACCTTGCAATCACCTCTTGTCCTTTTCACAGAAGAAAATAAACCAGCAAGTAACTGAAGATCTTAAAAATACTATTGGTATTAGAGACATAAAACATTCTCCAATATTTTCCTACTACTCTATCTACTCTAAAAGAGTTTAGTTCACATAGGCATTACAGAAGCTGCCGAGTCTTTCTGATAATCATATCTGTATTTCACTAAATCTCAATCGGTCATCTGACACTAGTCCAACATCATGATTTTGTATCTTCATCAAACCACTTTTGTAGCTCCTATTTTCCTGTTCCCATATTTTAATATCACCCCCACCACAAAACTAATTTACCAGATTTTTATCATTGAAGAGAAAATGTCCAATCACCAGAAAATGGGAAACTGCAAAAGAGTATTCATGCCGTGCTATGACATACAGTAGGTTATAGTGTGCTGGTAACTGCTGTTATATATGACTTGTTTTGTTTGTGGCAAAATGCTCTTTTTCAGTTACCTCAAAGGTTTGTACGATGGGGAAGGTTCACAACTAGCCAATGGGGCCACATCACAGCGATATGACTGAAATGAGTTTATTTTGATCTGAAATGTCACATGGAGTCCAATCATTGATCAGACAAACCACATGCAGAGATCACTGAGACTCCGTCTGGAAACGGAGACCTCCCATTTTATTAATCATGATTTATCTTTCGTCATCCATAGTGTGACAGGCACATGTCCAACAAAAAGTGATTGCATGTTGGTGGATTACTACAAGATGTGTCTTTGCAATGACAGTGTTTACTGTATCATCAGCCTTATGTCCAAATGAATTTAAACCACAACATATAAAGCACAATTTAAACTACAGTTAACTACAGTTTAAAACAACATTTATCATCAGGAAATATGTCCCCTCAAAGTGATTCAGCTCCAAAAAGGCTCAGAACATTCCTGTTATTAAACTCACAAGGTTTGGGGATGACAGCAGCTGAGAGCTGACTGGTTGTGTGTGGTGTAACATATGGGAATATCCAGTTTTTCACAGAGAGTAAACAGCTTGATAGCATGCCATTTATCTAGATCTACAACACAGTGATATAAACAACAGCCATAACTCATACACACACACACATGCACTCACTTATGTGCGCACACAAACGCATAGCAACCTGTTAAAGTGAAATACGCAGAGCTTGACGTTTACGAGCGTCCGTCCTTATTCCTTTGACAGGGAAAGAATTCAGACAGAATGAAATCCTCATCAACATGGCTGCTGTGCTATAGATCTCTCCACTCAGTTTGCTGACTGACAATGCGAAAACTGGGGGTGGCAGGGTAGGGGTGTTTGGACTGAACATAATCACTGTGTTTCGGTTTCTGTACTGGTTTGCCAGAATGATGCAGAGAAGGGGAAAGAGAGGATGAGAAGACAAGAGACAGACACAAGACGTGGGGAGTGGGGTGTGTGCTCAACTTTACAGAGAGAGAATGTGATTGGAAGGGGGAAGTGGAATAAGCAGGTGGAGATGTGGACGTTCCCTGAAGGCTTGTGAAAAGTCACCTCCAGTCAGCAGTTAACAATTAATATGGATTTAAAACATAAGGGCCCATTATTTGTGCAAACACACACACACCACAGGTTAATGGTTGAGTGGTAATGCTGTGTTAATATATCTGAACACATTAACAATTTATGCCCAGTTCACCACCCTAATATCATGCCTGCAGCACAAATTAATACAAATCATCTGCTGAGGGTCTGTAGCAATGGCAGTGGCAGCGGTTAGTAATATGCAAGGACGGAACATGTGTCACCAGGATCTCCCTGTTGCATGAGCTAATATGGTGGTAGTTTTGATGCTGTTGCAGGTGGTGCCGGTTGGGGGAGAATTGCATGGTGACCAGTGACAGTGAAGCAGAGGTGTGGTTTGGTGGACTTAGACACAATCTGGCACAATATTTTACACCAGTGAGGATGAGTAGTGGGTTTAGTGGTGGTGGAGACTACAGTCGTACTTTGTTAAGATGAAAGGAAGCAATGAGCATGACAGAATTTACGACAAGAGTGAATGCAACCAGAAAGAAATGTTCTGTGTATGTGATGAGGTTGGGGCTGTTTTTATTTTTGGCGCAGGCTGAGTAAGTGTATCTAAATGGGTTGGGGGATTTTTGGCAAGGCGTTTTTACTGACAGGGATGATCCCCTCCATGTAAATGCCCACAGTGTTTTGTTTTTCCTTTCAAATCTAAATTCTGATGAGCAGGATTCCAGCATTTCCTCCTCTCACTCTGACTCTTTATTTCTCTCACATAGTAAACAGGAATTACCAACAGAAGAAAATATTTTCCTGTTGTGGTCATTCTGTTTTGAGCAGAATGATATAGTTATTCTGGTTCTCATTCTATGTAATACCATTTTTAAAAAATATTTATAGTCTTGTTGGAGATGCTAAATGCTATTGCGTCAATAATATAGTATCAATTATATAATTATTTTAATTCTTTTTAATGACAATTAATTTTTCCTTGATGACAGTTCTTTCAAGAAACCCTTTAAGTAACAACCACTGCAAAGAGATGGTGTGGCAGTAGATGAAACGAAAAGGTGGGATGGAGTTGTAGACATGGAGAAAAGCTTTCAAACATGGTTAAGAATAGAAAACAGGATTTGAAAGAGGAGTCGGTAGTGGCCGAGTGTGCGTGCCTCTTTTTCTCGATGCTAATTTTCTTGGCAGGCTCTTAAACAGAATTTTAATTTGCCCTGTGTTTACGATTCATAACGAATGGTGCCATCACAGAGGCTAGTGTAATCTAATTATTAACACAAATGCATGGATGTACATGCACTGATGGGCATGCACACATGCACGCACGCACACACATGCACGCACACACACATGCATGCACGCACGCATACACACACACACACACACACACACACACACACTGTAATCTAATTAACATTGACAACCAATCTGAACTCATTTTACATTTCAAAATATCTCCAGAAGACTGTGGGCCTTGGGGAAATACTTAGATATTAATAAATACTGATTTCTATAGTGCACATAAGTACAATGGATACACTTTATATACATATATATATATAACCCGTATAATCTGGAAGTTAATTTTCAGTGTCTTATTTACTGCCAGTCAGGCTACTGCTTTTACTTTTCATTTTTGTTAAACAGGCTAAACTTCTTGAACTGATTTACAACATTAATCGGAGCATTTCTGTGACCAGCACCTTCCCAAAATAAACAAAAACCAGAGGGTTTGTTTATCTCACTGGTGTGTCTCTCCTTTCATATTTCATGGCAGTACATGAATCAGACCTGATGAGGGATTGTCATCTCCTGTAGTTGCTTTGGTGTTGAAAGTGAATCTAGACTGACTGTGTTTGGAAAAAAAAAAAAAAAAAGAAGAACAACTTGAACTGCACTGTTTGGAAACTATCAACATGCAATGGGAGTGTTTAAGGCCAATTTATGCTCTACACAGGATACACGTACGGAGGCTTTTGTCTGTCATTACGTGTGTAATATGGTCTGTTTTCAGGGAGCTTACTATAGCCTGATTTGTACTCATCCGTATCCATAGATACGCAGACACGCAGAGCCCTCTGCGTTGTTGTGTAGCTTGTCCATCTCCCTCTCCGTGGGCTGACAAGCACCTCTCCAATTTCTTAAATATGCGTCGAAATGACGGAGAACACACAGAGCCTGCAGGGCTGTGATTGGTCCTCAAGAATTCCCTCATTTCCAAAAACTCACTTTGCTGGTTGTATTTCTTCCACAGCAACAACAACATCACCACTCGTCTCCCCTTTAGTTCTCGTCTTAGCATTTGCAATAAAACAATTTACTGTTCAGTGTTGATCAGTTCTAATTCCAACAAATGTCTTTTCTCGGTCTCCATTTTTCATTGTATGTGGAAGTACAAGACCGTTAAATAAACAATATACAAATTTACGATACAAATACGATAATCGTAATGGAATGGAACATATTGCTGTGTACTGTTCTGGTGGTGAATTGCTTTACAACACCTGCCAGCTGACAGAGAACTCCGAAAGAGTTTGTTGCATCAATTCGACTGTGTAAAGGGAGCATACATGGGCCTTGAGAGCCACAAATGAAGAAAAAATGAGGAAGTTTTTTTTTTTTTTTTTAATTTTAAAGAATTCTCATATTGAGATTAAAGTCGAAATGTCAAGAAGAATAATGAGAGGAGGAAGATATTTTATTATTTTTTTTACCTGTTGAGTAAATAAAGTCGACAGAGTCGTGTTTAATCTTGACATTTTAATTTTATTGTCAATACGCGAAAAAGTTCACCTAATGTGTGGCCGTAATGCTTTGTTGCATCCATGACATAACTCAGGGATGTATCAAATGATTCATTTTAATGAAAATGGCTCACATGAAAACTATTTCCCACACTTTACTAAATATGAGCATGTTGTCCACTGCTTATAGACATATATCACAATAGGTTTAACATTTCAATATACAGTAAATGTATCCTGATCCTTAGCAATGGATATATATAGCAAAAAAAGTATTTCTAGGTACCATTTATCTCTGTCAAGTAGCTACTGTTGGTCACGGCAATTTTTATTTGTAACAAAATGGATATAAAGTGTAGACCTTCAACTGGAGTTGTTTTGGATTGAGCCAATAATAGTTCCTAGGCTTACCACCAATAGGCTTAGCACTACAAAAATAGTTTGTAGAGTTTGTTCACAGCTCAAATCTTTAAATCTATGTAGAAACACAGCATGGACTAGCTTGTGACGTTACCTTGGCATTTTCGTAGCGGTTTCAACATTTTTTAATTTCACAATTAAAAAATGTTGCTGCAGTTAGGGGAAACAGATTTGTCTTGCTTCTGTCATTCGCAGACAATGGGGCTTAAATCACTGACTGAAAATAGATTTAGTCCAGTTTTTGTTACATTAGTTTTGCATATCTGCAGATTTCTAATACTAAATACACACTCTGTGTGTGTGTGTGTGTGTGTGTGTGTGTGAGAGAGAGAGAGAGAGAGAGAGATCAGAGAGAGCGAAAGAGAGAAATGAGAGAGAGACCTCCCAGTGTTAGGAATGACATTTGAGTACCCAGCTGGGACCAACAGGGCTATCTCAGTGTTTCATGTGCATCGGTGAAACCGTACGCGCACACACACACACAGCTCCTGGTTTTTCAGAGTCAGGACAATCTGTCCATCTGTTATTCTGTCAGTAGCATGTCATCCTTAGTAAATGGGGTTAACAGCCACCGCTGTGTCAGGAGAGACAGGGGTAAGCCCTCATGCCACGGAGAGAGAGAGGAGGATGCTCAGTGAGGGAGACGCTTTGACAGTGAGAGATAGGTTGAGAGAGAGAGCACATATTATAGAAAGTGTAAAAATTCTCTGATTTAGGTCCTGTGATTGAGGATAATGGTCTGCTACCCTGCTGAGTTTACTGTTGCAGAGCTAAGAGCAAGAGAGGGAGCGGAGGAAAAATGATGCGCTGGAGAAGCTAAGAGAGATTGAGAAAAGCAGGGGTCATTTATGAAATAGCTGTAGGACAAGGTGAGACAGAAGATGAGGAGGAGGAGAAAGATGAGGAGAAAGGAGGAGAACAGAAATGGATGTGTAAAAAGAGCAAAAAAGAGATTGCAGGGCAGGCGCAGCAACTATACAGCCAGAAGGTTTAAGTTTCACCTATGGAGGCTTTGCAATCATGTGACCTTCGTTTTACATGCTGCTATATTGCCTGCCACATTTTCTATTACGGTCTATTACTGTCTATGATCAACCCAGTCTCATCCCAAAATGTAAGAGTACCGTGTTGGTCCACTTGGCAAAACATTTTCCCAAAATCATGTCTAAAATTATGTAATTGTCATGTTTTTTCCTCTGTTCATTTCTATTGCGTGCGTCCAAGTCATGTGACCTAGGGAGATTCTGCCTGCGAGAATAAATCATTATGGCTGACATTCTTTATAACTTTCATGGAAAATGCGATATTTAAGGCATTTCTAGCAAAAAATGTGTACCCTATTTTCAGAATCTTTATTGAATGAGGGTATATGATGTTTAGTTAATCAGGTCATATGATGATTTTGTCAGACTGGAGACACGTTATCGTTGTTGCCATGGTGGTTGCCAGGGACGCTGATATCTCATAGCGGCGTGTAGTTTGAATCATTACATTTACAATGCGTAGTTACTTGATCTTACGTGTTATGTTTGTGTGATGGGTTAGCTGGTCAATCGAATTCCAGGCATCTAACTAATCACAAAGAACATATCTCTGCTGAGAGCGGAGGTCTCGTAGATTCCAAAAGTACAAGTTTCATCAAGATGCGACTAAAATGGACTGAACCAGCAGCTATAGAAAGTTCAATAACGTTTAAACACGATCATTTCTACTCCAACATGATGTTAACTATTAGACAAAATACCAAAATCCCCAGTATGCAATTTCAAATAAGTTGAATTTGACCCATGACATTTTTGACAGCTTACTAGATATAAAATGGTCACTGCACAAAAGTGAGTGTTTGGTTGGATTTCAATCTCTCCTTTTGATTGCAGCAATCCACTTCTCCCTCTGATCTTTTTAGGCTGGAATCCTGTAAAAGGGCAACCCTTCCTTTTCCCCATGCCTGTTGGAGTATCCAACAGCACAGCAAGATTCTGGCATAATTAACCAGAAAATGCTCAAACCAGAGACTGTATGACATGACTTTTCACAATCTGTCTATACGTGACTGGCGTGAGTTGCCTGCCAATATGGCAGACAAACTTAGTGGCCTAGTTGTGTGACGTCACGTGAAAAGTCCCAATAGTGAGACTGAATGGATTCTTTTGTCCAAAAGTGTAACTTAGCATTATTATTCCTCACACACACTGGAAGGCAGTCTTCTGTGAGGTTCTGTATCTGTGTCATCTCTGTGTTTACATCTACTTTCTATTGTAGCGGTGCATACACAAATGCACACACATAAGATAAAGATAAATTCTTTGCATGTGTTATTTACGTGTGTGCGTGTGTGTTTCTGTGTATGTCATGCAGTAAGTAATGCTTAATTTGGATAAGTATTTATCAGAGTTTGTTGGGGTATGTAGCTCCCTGCCTGTTTCACTTTTTAGCAGATAGGTAATTATTAACCTCTCAGAACAACGCAGCCTCAAACTGCTGACTGCTTACACTATTGCATATTAAAATTTATGGCTAGTGGAAGGAATCACAACATGCATGACTTTGTAAAGCTATTTTATATCATGCAATGTCCTCATGCCATTATGTTAAATATGTCATGTACATGGAGATATATTTAAAAATGTAATTTGGTTAAAAAATGATGATACATTTTTGGCTTATCAGGCCAATCACTCACTCACTCACTCACACACACACACTCTCTCTCTCTCTCTCTCTCTCTCTCTCTCTCTCTCTCTCTCTCTCTCTCTCACACACACACACACACACACACACACACACAATGGAATATTAATTTTCAAAATGGATTAACAGGGCCCCAGGGGGTATCATGGAGCAAATTTAACTCCGTCTGGCTTTCCTGGGGTTATCTTGAGTCACTGAGCCTAATGTTGGGTGTTGGTATCATGTAGCTGGTTTGCAACTGCCTCGGTCAAGTGTGGCTTTATATAACAAGCTACATGTGTAACATAAGTCTAAGGTTATAAACAAGTGCAGGGGCTAATCAGTATGCCTTTAGTACAGAAGTAGTACATAAGTATTCTTTTGCTTCTGATGATAAACTGTTATGACTATGTGATGCACAAAAAGTTGAAATTAATGTCAAACTGTCTCTGTTGCTGAAGCAGAAGAGAGAGGAGGAGAAAAGTTCATTTCTGATGAGATCCATCTGAGTGAAATGATGCGTTTATAGTCATGGGAAATATTTGACAGTATGGATTATTTTTTCCTAATAAAAGACATCAGAGCACATTTTTTTTTTTTTTTTTTATTTCCAGTTATCATTACAAAATCTCTTCATGTTACGCTGAGCCGCAGTGATAGAATGAGAGTGTAAAAGCATTGACATCGTCAGGAGACCCGTGAGGATTGCCAGTTGAAATGAAGTTGTAATCATCATTATTTAGGTATTTAGAGTAAACTCTCCCTTTGTTTGTAAGAGGCTCTAGTTTTAAACCACAGAGGAAATCCTGTAAAAGCAAAATGATTCAACTGATCTATAAAAAAGTCTATTGCTTTTTCATGTTACTTCATTTTATGTTCTTTATGCTTTCTGTTGCTCTTTATGATGACTCACTGTTTTCAGTGTTCAGACTGTTACTGTCTGATCTTCTGAGGTTAGTTACCAGAAAACTTGTGTTAATCCTAAAGATAGCTGGATAATGCAATAATCCTTCTTCATCATGTATTTGAGATTTGTTTACAACAACATTGCCAACATCAGCAGCAACTCTCTGCATTGCAAAAAGCTCAGACATACATGATATCACATCCTGACAATGTCAGTAAAAACATGTCCTTCGCTTTCCACTTCCTTTTTAAGTGGGATTGATTGAGGAAAATCAAAAACAAAAATCAGGGTCCATGTTTCTGTTTTGGTCCTGCCTATTCTTTTTAAACTTTAAAATCTATTCACATCAAAATCAAGCTGCACTCTTCAATTCCTCTTGTGGGGAACATGTCAAACCATGGAACAAAATTATAGTTTGAAATTTTTTGCCAGTTTCTTCTATTTTGTCACTGAAAATCACTGAGCACTGCAGCAACAAACATCCCCAAATACTTTTAATTCTTAAAAAAATATTTGAATAATTGAGCACAGAAAATTACAACAGCAGCTATCCAATAAACACCTGTTCTCTAGAATGTTTAACAGAACGTGTAAAATTTGTGGCATTAAAACACAGCCACGTCTGGCAGATTGACTACCACTGCTTGAGGTTTGAAGAAAATAAAAGCATGAATAGCACAACATAAAAACAGTTATGATGATCAGTAAACTTTGGTGAGTGGGGCCTCAGTGCTCAGTTTCCTGTGTTTCCATTTTAGCATTCTGTAGAAATACTGGAGCAGCGGTGGTTAAAAATTCAATGAACTTTTAAGAGAAATGTCTTAAAGAGGCAACAACTCAGCTGCTAATTAGTGTATTTAAAAATAAAGCTAGACGGTCTGTTGTATGTATCTACGTATCAAGCAATGCCAAAATAATCACTCATCCATCCTGTCACATGGTTCCAGCTCATATTTATTTTACCATAAGCTCCATATTGGTGAAATTTATTGCCAACTATTAAAATTAATGCGTAATCAAGCCCTAATGAAGTTTTACATTCCTCTAGTCTCATCCTGCCTCCTCATCACTCCTCTGCTCTGGCTCAGTGCAGTGCTCTTACTAATGCTGAGTCAATTACTACTGCAGGTACTGAGTCTGAAAACCTGCCAGCGGGGGTGTATGTATGTCAGCAGGGGGTGGGGTTGGTTTTTGGGTGTTAATGCTGTTGCTTTTTCCTGAGCTGTGTATTTGCCAACAGTGTTGTTAAACCTATATGGAAAATAAGAATTGTCATTTAGGGTCATGCACAGATAGAGAAAGAGGGCAAAAGGCAAAATAAGAGTTATCTTATCGCTGTCACACACAAGCACAGCTCTAAAACCCATTTGGCAGCTACTATTATCTCCAATGTCAATTTTGACCCAAGGTTTGAGTTTGACTGACAATCTCTGGACTGAAAGTTTCACTTTTATTCAGTCCTTTTTCCTGTGTCACTTTTTAAAACTTGCAACTCCAGAGCCTCTTACTGTTTTGTCAGTGTGCAAGCAGAGGTTTTTTTTTGCCACATGCATGTGACACTATCTTTTGAAAAGACTGGATAAAAGAGCACAAATCCTGTAACAATCCTTGACTCACAGTATGGAACTGCTGGATGGACTGAACAACATACTGATGTTGATTCCAGGCTCTGTACTCAGCAGAATGAAAATGGTTCTTCCTGTGGGGAACATACAGTAGATGTATTCAGCGAATGGCTAACAAAAAATATAGAGAAGTTTATGCATTTGTACATTACATTTTTTTGTACTAATGAAACAAGTGTGAAAGTGTGACCTAGACACTTTGATCTTGGAAAAGACTGGAAAAACCCACAGCCAAGGCTGGAGTGACGGTTGTGGTGATCAGACGACAAAAGACAATGAATATGTTCATTTGAGCTTCTAGGGATGATTAAAAACCTCTAACAACCATTTCAGTATTTTCTAACATTTTATACACAAAGCAGTGAATTACACAGTAATTGTTAGATGTATCAATAATGAAAATATTTGTTGCTAAAATTACTTCTTTAATGGATTAATATTTCCTTGCCTGAGGTTTTCTGTGTGTTAATTACTTGGAATGCTGAAAGTGATGTGATAAACTAAAATTTAACAACAAATGAACTCAGTATGAATTAAAACAATAAACCTGAGGCTCATGGGGCACCTGAGCTTTTTCTTGTTTTGTCTGGTTGGCAATACAGCAGAAATCGATATGGATTATCCTCTAGGGATGATGAAAACATAGAGAAAATTTCATGGCAAACTGTAACCTAATTGTCTTGTGTACTGGTTTGATCACTGAGGAAAGGTCATGTAACAACTAAAATGAATACAGACCCTTTGGGGATCATATGACTGTGTGGAGGTTGATGGGTCACTGTGGTTAGCAGTGTTTATCCTCTAGAGATTTCTCATGTCCGAAACTAAGTTAATACAATTCTGGACAGGTCCAATGGTCAACAGCTCCATGAGTGGTTCACCAGTAGACATGAGGCTGATCCTAAAGCAAAACCATTAGAGGATTGCAAATGTTATTATCTTCTGTTTACAATGTATTCCATGAAAATTTTTTCTGGTATATATGCCTTGCTTACAATGCCTGTGCAACAATATTCACATTGAATTTCACAGAAATCTGTCCGGCAGCTGATCTAATATCTTATGTTGGGTTGATAGTTGGACATATTAGTTAGCTAATGTCACTTTAGGGGAAATGAAAGAATGATGAGAGACAAACACACAGTGGGTGACATATTACAATGTGCTTTTCACTGAAATATTAATTGGACTTGGCTTTGCTGGGTTTTTGCTTTGTCCTTTTCTCATTAATGCAGTAACCTAAGAACTTCTCAGATCTGTTAAACATATTCACACTGGCTCTTTTAGTTTTAGCTTGGTTCACTTTTAAATACTCTTTAGACAGAACAGAGTCATTGTTTGCTCCTTTAGTTTTCATTGCCATGCACTGTGCACCCTTTGTTGTATTGTAGGAGCATTCTTTTGTAATGGAAATAGCAGTGACTTCCAATAACTGTGTGAAAAGCTAAAACACACACACCAAGCTTAAATCAAATATAAAACACATGTGTGTGTGTGTGCTCACAAACATACATAACATGCAAAGTCAAACATATCTGAGCAAACGCATACATCCACTACATGTACACTGTCACAGAAAGGCACACACACACATGCTTGCATGCAGTGCTCCTGACAAGGCTTATTGTTTGTCCTTGACATTTTCATGTATTTGATGAAAAGATCGTATAAAAGAGCCATGTGTTGACATCACAAATCTTCAAAAGTAGAGTGATTTATTTGTTCTTTCTCTCTTGGCTGACTCCAGGGACGTCTGTACTTTGAGTGGACTTCTTAATTAACCACACAGCTGTGTGACTGAAGTCTGCATATATGGAAGTGCGCACACACAGGAAGCTATGGAGGAAGTGAAGGAGCTTCTCATATCTGACCTTGATTGATATACTGTGCAATCACACAAGTATATTTTAATGCAAATGTTGGTTGTTGTTGTTTTTTTCTCTTTAATTTAGCAAGTTAATATTTCATTCCCTGCACTGAATGGATTAGGGCAGCAAGAGACTTGTATTGCTGTATATGAACTTGTAATGCTGTATTTCTCATTATCCTGTTTATTTTTTCAACTGTGTAAACTGCTGTCAGTTCACAGAAGACTGGACTTAACTAAGCCATTGAAATAACACTAATCTGATAACAACATGTCTATCTGTCTACTGGTGCTTGTGTTTATTTTTAAAATTATAGTGCATACCACATTCCAAAAGTAAAAAGAACATCAACATTGCTACTTTTGTACTGAACTGTGCATGTGTTCTTCTTTTTCACAGTGCATGTGAAGGCGGGGACATGTGAGGTGATCGCTGCCCATCGCTGCTGCAACAAGAACAAGATTGAAGAAAGATCTCAGACTGTCAAGTGTTCCTGTTTCCCTGGGCAGGTTGCCGGCACCACTCGGGCCATGCCCTCCTGTGTTGATGGTATGTACTGCTATTTATGAGTATGTGTGAATTTTGTATTTTTTTTTTTAACACACTTACACTGTAATAACTAACTTGTTTTAGTAGTGCTTTTAACTGTCTTTCGCAGTTGTTAAACTTCTATTGTAACTGCTTATTTTCTGTGAATAAGAATGGAAATTGTTTTTTTTTTTTTTTAATTAACCTGCCGTAAAAGAAAAAATATTTGTTGACACAAAACCAATCCAAACCAAATCACCTGCATGCAAATTTAGCTTGAAATTCAATGCATCCATTAGCTATAATGCTAATCCTTTAGGAGTGATGGGGGCGGAGGGTGGGGGGTGGGGGGGGGGGGGTTACAGTTTGCACTCAACCTAAACTGTCATTTGAAGAGTGGGGGTAGACCCAAGACAGATCAGCAGTCTATCACAGGCTGTTACCTGGACACAAACAACCATTCATACTCACATCAACACCCAGGGGTGTAACCTAACCTGCATGTCTTTGGACTGTGGGAGAAGGTTGGAGCTCTCAGTGGAAACCCACGCATGCACAGAGAGAACGTGCAATCACCACATAAGGGGGTCTCTGCTGAACTGTAGGTTGAAACATCTTGGACCTTGCGGCTGTGCAAACCCATTTTTGGCTGCTATCATGCACAACATCTGGACCAATCACAACAGGCCATTCTTTTTGCTGGCTTAGGCTTGTTTTGTCCCCAAATGCATGTCACTGTACGGAGACTGTTCAGCAGCAGATGGTGACTTCATGGTGAAAATATAATATTTTGGACTACGGCTAAAGATGAAAGCCGAGCTGATAATTACTGCTTATCTTCATTGTTTCCTTGAAAACACAAACCATTTTTGTTGAGACAAGTTTATGAACTGATGTGTCCTTATTCCTCTCCCTCTCATTAAAACTGAATTTAGCTCATGAGATCATCTAAAACTAGAAGAGATTTTGTAAAGTAAACTAAAAATATAAATGGTCTGCATGAAAGCAGAATTTAAGTAATATACCTGTGCAATTTGAGCAATACCAATGTGAGTGGCTCGTAAAAAATGCAAACTGTTACAGATAAATAATTAACTGTCTCTGCATTAAAAATGTTTTGGAGAAAGATTTTAAACCAAACACACTTCCATAGCTTGGTATGAGTCATTTGTGCTATAGGTAGAAACCTGGAAAGACAAACAGCATTAACTGTTGTAAATAAAAAACTCATTCGAAATTGAAAATCTAGCATTGTACCTAGACTACCATGTACAATTCTGCGTGATATTTATACTGCATTAGCTATGTTCAAAATCTGCAGATCATATGTGGCATAATGAAATGTGATTATACTTCAGTAGCAGTTATATAAGACATATGTGCTGAGTAAAGCGACTGACAGCAGGACCAGATGACTAAATGCTCAAAGTGTGAGGACCAGGCTTCCACTTATCAAAGCTGTGATGAGGTGGACACGGGATCATACAGTGAGACTGAAAATATCAAATTCACAAGGATGGGGACTGACTAAAAACATCTCTGATTAGTATTTGGAACCTAAATAAATTTGTCAGTAACACTTTTAAAACTGAAACTACCCAATCTAGTTGGCAAAATCAAATGGTTATTGATATTACTGTAGATATTGAGTATTTCAGTTTCAATTTATCATAACACCATGTTCACATCAGTTTAAATACATGTCTCTTGAAGGGGGGGTTACTCTTTATGCTTAAGTCAATGGTGAACTAATACGATCCATTGTGCTGTGCAGTGATTATAACTAGATTCTTTTTGCTGTTACTTGAATGATATGCTCCCTCCACCATCCTTACCTCCTTCTTACATGCTCTAATTTTTGGTACTCTTGATTTAACTAAAATCTAATGGACCTGTGTGTATTTTTTAGTGGGTGGGAGATTTAGTTCTCCTGGCACAGAGCTCATTTCTGCTCAAATTCTTGGAGAGTTTCCTCAAAGAGGAGAGCCATTTGCTATAAATGTTCAATTCCCTCACTTAAGTATCTCTGACTGAAATATAATTGATTCTCTCTGGCCTGTCCTGATGCAGTAATACTCATAAATGTGGAGCTAAAAAAATTCAGATAAGTGTAATTTGACCTAGAGTTCCTGCAGGAAATATATCATTGCGTGATCCTGCATATTTGCCCATTTTACATGTGCTCTTGTGTGTACTACTCCCTACTGAAAACTGATATATTAAAATTGAAACATGACCAAAGTCAATTTTGATTTGTAGAGACAATGGCTTTCACTATGCTCTCATGGCAGGATTTTTCTCTACTGGTAGCCGATAAACTGTAGGTGCTCTTGTAGTCGTGGAACAGAAATGTGTGAAACAAGATCATTCAAAATGAAGCTGCACTCCATCTGTGACGGTTAGTAACTTCAGGAGTCTAATTTATTATGAGCTTCTGTCCAGTGTATTTTTGTGATGAATTCACAGGAATTATAAAAGACAAGGGCCAGCAAGGCCACACTGCACACTCAAAAAAAAAAAAAAAAAAAAAAAAAAAACGCTTACTATTGCCTTAATAAGCTGTATATAAAACACACATGAGAGCTATTCTGTACAGGAAAAGGAATCTTTGCTTTGCAGAAGCTAAACAAATAATTCTAATGATATACATACAAATTGAATATAACAAATTAAAATATGATAGAAAGCTTCTAAGCTTCTAACTAAGAAAAATGAAAAATACTACATGACAAAGGATTCAGGTTTTCTGATAATATATTTAAAGCTTGAGTCAATGTTATATGAAGATAAAAGCACTGCAAACAAAAATCCTGATAGCAAATATTGTAATCTGCTCTGCACTGTAGATCCAAATGTTTATTTGGTCTCTTACACATAAATGATTTTTTTCAGTATTGCTGACAATATGGAGTAACGAAATTTACTCATATACCTGGAAAATCCCCCTTGACTGTTGTTCCCGTGTCCAAAAAAATCAGTATTGCACAAAACCCGCAGCTATGAAGAGTGGCACTTGATGAAATCACAGTCTGTCTCTGTCCGGTCTCTGTAGCACTTGCTTTTGAGTAAAATGATGTTAGGACTGGTCGTCACTAATTCCCTGTGGGGATTCTGTCACTGAATACAGGCTGTTTATTGACTGAAGTATTTGGTTACTAAGTTGGAATGACAATTATTTAAATACTTACATGCTAAATGTTTAGTTTTCATTGTGTAAATTGTGTAAAAGTTTCATTGGGAAAATAACCAGTCTTTAGAGTGACTAATAAAGAAAAGGCATCCATAAGAGTTTTTTATAATATTCAGTTTTTTTGTGGATGTGTGTTTTTTTTCTGGGATGATATTTAATTATCGTCTTGCTCTTGGATGGATATGGATGGTCTTTCCACTCTTTCTAAGTATATTTCCTTGTGATGTTTGCCAAAGGCACTTCATTAGTTCCTCTTTACCTGATTTCATATGGTGGGAACAAATCTACTGTAAATCCTAAAGGACCACAACATAGCTGTCCCAGCTGTCTCATACATACCTTGCCTTTAGTTCTGTCCTTGGGTTTATTTTTCTACTTGAATTAAAAAAAAAATGTAAATGATCTTTTTCTCACTAATTAAATTCACATGACTCCAGTGTCCATGAAACCCACACATATAGTAATAATGTCCATGAAAAAAGAAATCTCTCTAAACAGAGCAGAATTATTTTTTCCTCATTGTTGAAAGGTTGTAAAAATATCTTCTTTAGGTAAGAAATTCTAATTCACATTCCCCTGAAGATTAATTGGGGTGTGAAATATGAACGTCTTGATAGTGACTTGTGTAACAGTGTTTACTAAATCATTCAAAGCCGTGTGGCATAAATTTATATATTAAACCGCATGTTTTCCTCAGTGTGTTAAATGTTTTACATCCAGGAATACTTAAATAATGATAAATTGAGCCCTTTTAGCCTTTTTGAAGGACTTAACCTAAATCTCACGGTGTCTCATTGCTGTGGTTAGAAATTACTTTTGAAAGAATCTATAAGATCTTTGCAATCATGCAGCTGCCAATTATCCATCATGCCTACACATTTTTTTTCATTTGAGTTTTGACTGGTGCTCTTTTGTTAACATTATCTCATTGCAGCTGCTTCTTTTTCTGTCCTGGTTTCATGGCAGCTGACTGAAAAATTAGGGCCACCAACTGTTTATCTCAGTGCATCCAACTCCTTATATTAGCATAATGGTTGTGGATGGAAACACACATTAATTCACATTTGCCCTTTTGTGCAAAAATAATTTCTAATTTCAAATTTGTGCCACATTTGGTTGGAAATATGGCCATGAAGAGGGAAAATCACAAATATACAGTCTTCAAATCCTCGAGAGGACTGAATGTTCATGTCAAATGCCAAATGACATACCTGCTTCTATCTCTCTCTCTCTTTGTCTCCCTCTCTTTTCCACTAGCGTCCATTGTAGCCCAGAAGTGGTGGTGTCAGATGCAGCCATGTATGGATGGTGAGGAGTGTAAGGTTCTCCCAGACCTCACAGGATGGAGCTGCAGCACAGGCAACAAAGTCAAGACCACAAAGGTTGGTGTTCATACGATCCCTTTCATATTTTAATGAAAGCTGTATACATACATGCACGCACAAGGTCAGACACCAACAAGTGACCCATTTTGTACCACCATTGCGTTATATCTGTTTTGTTTGCTTTATTCTTTCTGTCTTATTAGTCCCTATTCCTTTCTTTGTTTCTCCTGTTCAATCCATATAATTCTTCCTCTCACCTCATTTCTCGCTTTACTTTCTCCTCCCACCCGTTCTTGGATGTAACATCAAACATTCTCGTAAGAAAAACAAGGCCAACTTGGAACAAGGCGAATAACACACACAAACACGCAGAAAACACAACAATTCCCTTCACTCTCACTTGACCTGCTTCCTTGCGTCTGACTGGCATGCCATCTGACTCAATGCACAAACAACTCGTCACATCGGCTACACTGCAGCGGTAGTTGTTTATTATACACCATACACTATTTTTTTACTCTCAATTTTTCTGTATTTTCAAACCTTTGTGTGTGTGTGTGTGTGTGTTTATGTGTGTATGCGTATGTACATCATACATCTTTCTGCTCAGTCTCCATTGGCACCTGTTGACTTCCTGTCAGTGACCTGCACAGAGTCTTAACCGTCTGTCACAGGGCAAAGCATTTGGGCAAGACTCACCTCTTGTCACTGTATGCCTCTGTTTCCAACCTCCATCATTCTCTCTGCCTTCTCACCTTCCATTATTCATGGCTGGGTGCAGACCTTTGTTTTCTGCATAAATAATTGATTGAAGGCGTGGTCAGAGGAGGGAGAGTGCATCTCCTCGAGTAAAGGAGAGGAATGAGAAAAGCTTACGACACACATGGTCTCGTCTCTCTTTCACACTCTCTCTTTCTCGAAAACACTCAGTGACAGTCACCTATATGCCAGACTGATTAAGAATTCCTTCCGTACTTCCTCTGCTCACCTCTCACCTAGCAAAGTGGATCTCACTCCTCTAAGTTACAATCTTTTATTCTTTCTTCCTCAACAGCCCCGCCTCCCATTCTTACCCTGAACCAGCTCAATTTGTGTTAAATTGCTCATGAGTGTAACTAAACTTTCCCAAATTATTTCCCATATTACAGCGAGATAAAGAGAAAACGGGAGAGAAGCAGAAAACGGTCTTAGAGTATGTAATGGGACAAACTGGAGAGAGACGGAGGGGAAAAGAGAGAAAGAGGGACCTTGGGCATGATCAGATATGAAGATGATGTCATTTTTGAACATGTGGATGCATTCAGGAAGTTGTTTCATATAGACAATACGCTGCATTCAGTCAAATCATTGCCAAGGTGTGCATTTGTAATTTTCCTTACAAGATCCAAGCAAAAGTAATTTCAGCGAGCATCACTTTATCATCGACTGTCGTAGTTTAAAAGAGCACAAATATTTGCTGTCTCTTGCATTCAGGTCTTTTTGATCAATGATCTGTGTGTGCTTGTGCAAGTGTGTACACTATTTGAACGTGTTAGCTGATGTGTCTGCCGGATGATGAAAAGAGTGATGCTGTTTTTTTCCTCCTCCTATCTGGTACGCTGAGGTCAAGATGCGCAGGCATCCAGATCAATAGCATCGAACGTTCTCTTATAGTCCCATTAAGACCCGCTCGTAAATTGAAATTGACGATGAAGTAAGGAGAAAAAGAGGAGGAGGAAGGAGAGCGAGAGAGAGAGAGACACACACACACACACACACACACACAAACAAGATGAGCAAGAAAAAAGAAATAGGCAGGTGGAAATGGATGTGAAAGAAAAAGTCACATGTAGAAAGTGGAAGGGAAAGTCTGGAAGGTGATAAAAGAATAAAGAAAACACTTAAAAACTAAATGACTGGAACTGGTCAGCTGACAAGCAGCTTATGTTGTGCCTGGCTACACACAGAAGGCAAAAAAAAAAAAAAAAAACACAAAAGAGGACTTGGCACTCCCTATCCCTCCTTCCCTCCCTGGCTGGGAGCAAAGAGAAGGAGGAGAAGAGGAGGGCAGAGGGAGGAGAGAGGGAGGGGATAGAAGACAGCTCGATCAATGCCAAATAATATCATATGGATGAGCAGACAGACATGGTTGGGCTGCCAAGCCACTGAGCTGTCATAGACTGCAAAGCAAATGTGTGTGCATTTCCAAAGATGCACATGCAGTCATATACACGTATTAATAAACAAATGAAAGACACTGTCAGCAGCATATGTATATTTCACTCCCCATATGACTAGTTCATATCAACACTAAGCAGAAGTGGCAGTCTGCAAGAACCTTACACCACTTTAAGCGAGCTATTTTTCCAGCATTTTTGTCCTTCATAGAAACAACACACACCTTAAAAAAACATTAGATGTTAACTGTAATTTTAAAGAGCGTCAAAATAATTAAAGATTGGATGGGGTAAAAAAAACAAATCAAGATCAAACAATTTAAGTTATGACTTTCCATAATTTTCTCTTCCGTGACTAAATGAGTCATAAACAGTGTGTATACTGTAGGATTGAAGGGGACATCTGCCTTGTGGCCATATGAGCAGCCATTAGTGTAGCTAGTAAAAACTTGCAGTATAAGCAACATAAAATGTGGTACTCAGGGGCCTAAATAGAGATGACAAGCACTGCTTGTGTGCTTTGTAAATTGAGATCTAACTACCTAAATCCACTTTCTAATTGGGCACCTAACTGAAACCTACAGGCGTATTTATATAGGCCAAGGGGATGAACACCTTAAGGGGCTTTGCACCTTAAAGCACAGCAGGCACAGAGATACAGCGGTGTGCATGCACAGTGAAGTGGCATGACAACAAACGCCTGCAGACTCTTTGATCAGGCACAGGAATAGGTGCCTGAAGGCAATGGGAACAGGCCCAGGAAGGGTGGCCTGGAGCCACTGAGAGCAGATACAGTGAAACAGTCTCAGCTGGCTGCGCCAAGGAAACAGTCCTCTGAGCATCTCTCAGTGATGGCTGGCCCTCACACTTTGTTAGCTGGCACCTGGATTGGACAAAAGACTGACTCCCTCAAGAGGAAATACAGAAGGGACAGGATGTTTTGTGGGTTATGAGTGAAAGCCAGTGGGAAACACAGTGAGAGAGAAAGGCACGCAAGAAAAAAAATGTCTGAGTAGTGTGTCCTATAACGTGCCCAAACACTGGTAGTTATGCAGCAATTTGTGTCTGACTGGTCATTGTTTTGTAGTAAAATCTTCTAAAAGCTTGAAATAAAGTCAGTACATGACGGAAGAAAGATGGATAGATGAGATAAAGAGACCAAGTGATTAGAGCAGCCGTCTCGACAAACAGACAAAATGTCATGGCAGTGGGCCAGACACCGGGAGTGAGGCATTGTGGGCTGACTGCCACGACTCAAGCTGCCTCTTGTTTAGTGTCTTGCCAGGGGAGACAGAGACCGTGCTAGCCATGTTGTCGGTGCTCCACCGACAAGAATCACTTCAGATTATTTCTCAACAGCCGGGGTATGCTGTACCAGACTTCATTATTTAAGATCCTCAGATGAGTTTTGAGATGCACTACTACAGCAGCAGCTTTGTAATTTGCTCTGTGACCATTACTGTTGCAGGCTACAACTTCACTTTTTTAGGGGGCCTATTTTCAGTGACCTACTTGTTTTCTCCTTGTTTCAGGTGACCCGATAGTTCCTGTCCATCTCAAAAAGAGAACAAGAAAATGGTGGTGGAGGTAGTTACACAGCACAATGGACCTATCCCTGGTGAGGAAACACACTCAGATGGACTTCAATGAGGAACCAGTTATTGTTTAGTTTTTTTTTTTTTTTTTTTTTAGGACAACCAAGAAATGACAGCTGAAGAGACAGGACTCTAACATTGCCTGCCATCACCTTTAACACAACTGAGTGTCCTTGGTCCTCCAACGCAGGAGACTGCATCACCCACGATCCTTTTACTCCTACAACAAATGTCAACAAAGTGAACTATGACCTAAACAGTACTGGATTAGATAACAAAAAAAAAAAACAAAACAACAAAAAAACAACTTTCTTTACAACAATCTGTATTCTTCATCTCTCTTCTATGGCTTAGTTGTGTTCCATATGCATACTGGAAGAAAAGAGATCTGGATTTTAGACGGCTATACTGTATTACAAACATCATTACAAAAAAAGGGGAGTGAATCTAGAATGACTCTCATATAGTCTGGATGACACTTTTAAATTTAACTGTGCCACATATGACACACTTGATGCTGTCAAAATGTTTCAAAAATTGGAAACCGAACCTCTTTTTTCTTTTCAGATTTCACTTCCATGATAATACTTTACCCTGGATAGTTTGTGGCTTATCACATGCCATTTTTTTTAAAATGGGAAGACAGTTTGTCAGTCTTCTTTTTTCTTTTGTTTTTTGACAAAGGAAAAAAAAAAATCCTTTCAGGGGTGAGGTTAGACTAATACCAAGTAGATGTTACGGTATATTGAAACATGTAAACGTGTAAAAAAAAAAACAAATAAAAAAAGGTCAATGGAATCAACGGGGCTAAAAATAAATTCATGCTCTAATGGTTTTAATATCTGTGTTTTTAAACGCCTGTTAACCGCTATTGAGTACATGTGTCAGTATTATATGAAATGAATAAAACCTTTCAAAAGAAAACATACATCTCTGTATTTTGTTTGAGGTGTCTTAAATTAATGTTCTTTGAGAATAGTTTTTCACTTATTCCACAAGAGGACCCTACTCATTATCTACTGTACACAACAGTTTACAAAGCCCAAACAGTGTATTGTTTAATAAATAACACATGGAGCTGCAGACATTGATAACAGTGTGAAGTAATTTACCAAGAAACCTCAAAGTGACAGGAAACTCAAGATAATGAATTTGTAACTACTGTTGTTCATTTTGTTGGTTCCTTAGAAATGTCATCAAATAAAACTGATATTTATTATTAATATATTTTTCTTTTCTTAAATTAGGTTTAAATTTAACAGTTTCGTTTCCCACTTCAGAGAAACAGCTTGCAACATCGCCAACTGTTTTGCTATTGACAGAAAAGTCTCCGGATAGGAAAAACTGCCCTACCCAAGGTGTTGACTTTTATGTGCAACATCTCATTAATCAGCTGTTTAGAGTTCGGAAAACAGCATTTACTGACTTCTGTGTCATGTTGGACAATGCAAACAGTATTACAGGAGAAATCTCTACATCTTAAACTCCATATCCTATCTATCCACTCTCTCTATCCAACAGAGGCTTAAATACAACAACAAAAATGAATGAAATAGATTCTCACAAATCAAGTTATATATTTTGTTACATAAAGCAGTTGACATTTCTTTTGTTACTTTGCAGAGTGAAATAAAAACAGTACCTTTTTTTGACAAATAGTTTTCTTCATTCCCCACCAAAACTACTTAAAAGATTAAGTATGGGATTAGAAAGGATTTTGATTTGATAAGCAAATTGAATTTGGATTAAACTGAACAGGATTCAGTTTTGGAAAAAAAAAAAAAAAACGCTACCAAATCTCTATGCAGCTAAAGATTTGGGTTGTTGTGTTTATGCTAAACAATTGTCATCATTGTTAGTGAGTTAACAAGCCCCATTTCCTTCTTCAGCCTCCTTCAGCCTCAATAATGTGGTGGGTCCACCTGACCTGCACTGGCTAAACACCTCAGTAGGGTTAAATACAAGTAGTGAAATACAGATCTTGTTTTACCATTAAAGCTGTTGTGGTGTTTAAAAATCTAACATGTACCATAAGCCGGTATAGCATCTGAGTTGTACACAATTACAAACCTTCTGTTTTGAAACAGTTTATATGGGATTGTGGATCACAACAGAATAAGAATCAGTAACACTTTATGGATCCTGATGGGAACTTGAATCTTTATAATTGCTACAGCCAAGATTAGAAATGTATGTGCAGTCTCAATAGAGTTACAGAAATATGAATAATTGTACAAGATGTACAGGAGTAGGTGCATTTGTGTACAAAATATTAATGCAATATTTTTATGATATAGTATTGCATGCTTCAGTATATACACAAAATAGGCATGGTACATATGTGAAATGCACAACTGGGTATATACATATATTTACATTTATATAGTCTAAGGTCTAATCGGATCAAGTCATATATCTTGGAGATTTATTCATTGTGTGTGTTCATGTGTCATGAATGATTCTTGAGATTTTTCAAAAATATGAAGCCGTTTCAATTTCTTTAATGAATCCTGATAGAAACAATCTCAGCTGACCACATGTCAAAAGAAGGGGAGGGGGAAGAATGACACATAATGAGAAGAAGAGTTTTTGTTAATATTATTTTAAGTTATAGGGGCTCAGTCACTGATGATCATGTCAGCTCAGAGATGCCCAATAGTAATAGTACATGTTCATTGATCAACTGCAAAATCAGTCTGTCATATTATTATTATTATTATTACATAATATTTTTGTCAAACAGATACTTGACATAAATGTTTGTTTTCCAGTGTGCTACCTGTGCCCACCAATATGTTTTATAAGCATTGGCCAAAATCTTTTGTTTGTTATGGGGCTTTAATGCATACTCGTACACAGACAAGAAACAAGGTTTCTTTGCAGCTTTAAGATGAGGAATAAATCATACTGAGTTCTTCAACTTACATCAAAGAATTCATTTTTCCTGTCAAATTTCTTGTCAGAACAAATTTCCTCACATCCATTTCAACTGGACCAAGTAGTGGGGCACAGATGCAAATCCTTTGACTGTACTGCAGCTCTCAGTCACTGATAACAGTGCGATGGATCAACATTAAATGATCACAGAAATATGACAAGTGCCTACTATGATGTTCTAAGTCGGTGCTGTATATCTGCTCTCGAATCAGGTTATATGTATATTATATATCCTGTGCATATTGCCGTTTCTCATTATGACTATCTGATGTAAGGTTTCAAGTTTGACAAGTAGATGAGAAATTCTATTCAGTCACCACCCAGGAGATCAGAGTACTGTCATATTAAGTATTATGATAAGATGAGGTTGATGTAGGTTTAAATATAGAAGCGGTCATAGACAGTACAGTATGTTGAAAGGTGTGCTCTACTGAGAGCATACAGCTGCCACAGATGGATGCTGATACTGTGTGGCAGGAAGCTTCTGTTGTAAAAGATGTTGATGTTGTTGATGGAAGAAGATGTCTCAGACTTAGAAACTTGCAAAGAAAATTTAGATTTTGAAGCTGAAGACATCTACCGCTTCTTGCCATGGGACACACACACACGATATCTGTGTTGTGTTGCATTAAAGCCTTTCTCTAAAAACGCTTTTCTGATTTGGCTAATCTCCTCAGAGGCCGTGGTCTTCCACCGAGTCATTTTGTGAGTGTATGTGTGTGTCATGGCCTGGGCTGTTGCTGAGCCTCAACGCGTCGTTAGTGCATGTCATTAAAAGATTACAGAGAATAAACCCACATAGAGATTCTCTCACATACGCACACAGGAGGCGAGAAAGAGAAACAGACTGCTATTATTACACACACAGAAAAATGTGTTAAAGGGTTTTGGCATCAGAATGTGACAGCCTCAAATTTAGAGTATTCTTGTTAAACATTCGCAAGGTGTTGCTCAAGCTGCACATGCACCCAATCATGAGTCAGCCATGTGAAGCTTGTTGAAATTATTCCAGTGTGCCACTAATACCAACCCACTCTCACTCTCATGTAGTTACACAATACATTAACACCGGTGCTGGAGCAATGTATCGGGTGCAGCTTTAATAGTCTCCTCATATCTGTCTGACGGTGCCAATCTTCAATGCTGCTGCTAAGTATTAATCTCATCATCTGTGACTATGCTCTGAATATCCAGATGATGCTGAGATTAGTCTGTGCTCTCTGCTTAGCAGTGGCAATGAAGTGTTTGCTGCTAACAACAGATGCCGGAGCAGATGCTACAGAAGGCCAAACGATGAAATACCCTTGCTACCCTATTTGCTGACACATCGCTTCTAGGACGATGATTAGACAAAGGCAACCCACTGGGAGTTAAATGACATGCACAAACATGCTTAGCCATGCCTGTATGCAGCATAGGGAGCTGAAGTGAGACCAGAACTTGCAGCTTTTGTTCCAGAAGTTGGAAAAATCTCATAAATTTTCATTACCGTTAGCATTTTATTAGTGTGCTTTGTCTTAAGTGAACTCTACTCACAACACCTTTTTAAATCACACAACTGTTTAATTAGTTCGCTTCTTAACCAGCCCTGGCCCTGCCCCAACTTCCTTTAATGTGTTTCAAGCCTAAATAACAAAAAAAAAAAGCGAAAATGTAAGATATATCGTATTCATACTGTCTGTAATAAAAAACAAACACATTTACACATCACTGCCTTCTTTCCACAGTGACAGAACATAACAATGGGTGTACCAAAACAATCCACAGCAAACATGTTGTTTGTTGGATAACCAATAATGAGGGTTATCCTCAGGCAGTTGGTCAGTGGAAGTAAGTGTTGCCTTTCTTTTGATGTTAGCAGATGTTATTTTACATATTTCTACCACAATACACTCCTGAGATCCCTATGACTATGACAGTGTATTTTGTTGAAACATATGGAAAATCTAGTGAACACAGGATCAATGTTGTGTTTTTTATTTCCAATTTTAGAATATTGAATTAATTAATACAAATAATATGATAATATGATTGATAATTACATTGATTGTTGTATCTTGCACATTTATAAGGTCAGTATTAGTACACTGTTTCATATCACTTTGAATCCCTATATTCTGGGTCCTTGTCTAGATTTGGGTGTCTCTGGCTCTTTTAACTTTTTTTCTTTCTTGTTCTTACCCTACTATATTTATGTGGTTGTGTGGAACCTAAAATTCTTGAAACCTTTAGTTAAAATAAGCTCTGAGTTTTCAGATCTATGCTACTCTCCACTTCTGTTTTTTTATGTGTGTGTATGTAAGCGCTCACATTGATATCCAGATCTTTCACTAGTTACAAGATAAACTTGTATTTTTGAGAAATTAAGTCATCTGTCAACATTTCTTTTTCTGAATGGCAGTTTTCAACAGATACTTTTGTACCCTTTCATACTTGTAAAGAAAAATTAGCTGGTTTTTAAAGTGCCGCTCGATTTTGGGGTTAATTGACAGAAATAAACCTAAGTCAGCAAGTGATGTTATAATTAGCAATGATAAATATTGCATATTTTATTATTATTGTTATACTTAATTAAAAAGACTACAAATCTGAATCATTTGGAGTCAATTAAAAGGACAGGTATGTCTTTCTTTTAAACACCAAAATGTAACTAACATCCTGTGGTTGACAAGCATGAATATTTAAACACAATTATTCATTTCAAGTATGATGCATCATGTGCCAACAGTGTTGCCATTCACTGAGTACGTGAGCACACTGAGCACAGTGCCAGATAACACAAATGAGAAAATGAACAGCCATATGTCTTAATTGTTCCCTTGAGAAACATAAATCATAAAGCTCCAGCTTTTATAGCTGAACTTGGCTACACATCATTGATGGGGGGAGGCCTAATTGTAAGAAAAGAAGTATGTAGATGGGATATGTTTCTGCATTTCGTTGAAGTTATTTAGACTTTTTGTTTTAGAAAACCTAATGGACACTTCAGTTAGACCAGACTTAGGTAAGATTCATACTGTTTTGCTTTGTTAAACTCTGTTGATTTCTGTTGGACAGGTATATTATTTCGTTGATTTCAAACAAAAAAAAGTGATGTATACAACTAAGGACTAACAACTGGCAACTGACAATGTCCACCAGACTATGTATTAACTAATCCTTCCTGCAGTGTTTATGATTATTGGGTGTTGGTAGCGTTATAGTTTTATTATTGGAGTTTGGCCACAGTGCACCCACAGCTGTCTGTAAATGACACTCAATTTACTTTATGTACTTTACAATTTGCCTTTCATTGACTCATTTACATGTTACACTTATAAACAACTGCTAACAACTTGAAACACAATGTGCTGACCCGGACCATCAGGAGCAATTTTGATGTCAGTGTCTTGCCAATGGACATGGACACACAGACAAAAGGAGCTGGGCACCAAACCTCCAGGGCCCCAGAACGATGTACTTGCCAAGGTTGTAAAGCGGAGCCAATGTTTATATGTGGAAATACAAAACTCAGATGTTTATCTATAGAAATGGTCATTGTTAGCTGGTTTGTTGGTGTGTGTGATAGCAGAAGAAATTTACTACACAAATCTCAGTGCTAATAGATAAATCCCTCAATCACTTTTCCTGCTTTGTGTTCAAAAACACATATTTCCTGAATCATATCCATGCTAACTGTAATTTAGTACACTATTCTTGTTACGTGGTAGACTGACACACAGCAATGATTCTTCTCTTGTCTGATTCCTCTGATCTTGACACTTAGATTAAAACATGAGAGAGTTGTGAGAAAAGAGAGAGGGGAGCGAAGAGACAGAAATTATGGCGGGGGTGCTGTGTGATGCTGGTGTGAAGTGATGGCATAAAAATTCTATGGCTTCTGTCATGAGACTTGGCGAAAAGAGCTAACCAGGGCAGGTTACAAATGAACTCAACAGATCAGCGTGACAAACAATTCAGATGATTCTGCGTATGTGTGTGTATGTGTAAGGTGGATTGCATGCAAGAGTGAAAGAGTGTGTGCAAGACTGATAAGAGGCACAGGCCCAAGGAGTGCTTTACATGGCTGTTTCAAGCTGTCACTTTGTTCAAACATACTTCCTCATATCAACGCATGTGCACGTGCACATACACACATAAAGGCAGATAACCCCAACCCTGACTGTGTCATTCATATCAAGAGAAGCATAAAAGGAGGTGTGTGTGTCTCCATTTCTATTCCTGAATGAGTGTTAAATGGGAGTCACAGTGATTAAGACTGGACTGATGACTCACACAGATAACACAACCTCTCTTCTATACCTACTGCATAATGTGTGTGTGTGTACGTGTTTTTCCTACATTGTGGGCACTTAAACCTCTACACCTTAAATTGTGGAATGCACTACCCATTGATCTCAGCTTTGCTGTCTCTGTAGACTGTTTTAAAAGGCAGCTAAAGATACACTTTTTTAACTAGCTTTTGGCTAACCTTGTTTTTCATTCTTTTTATCTTCTGTGTTTACGTCTTACTTTGATTCTGTGTTTTTAGTTTTTTAACAGTCCTGCCACTGTGAAGCGCTTTGTGACTGTTTTGTCTGTGAAAAGCACAATACAAATAAATTTTACTTATTTACTTACACACTCACATACGGGGACCTGTCTCCCTTGTGGGGACAAAAAGTAGGCCCCTATAATGTAAAATGAAACAAAAAATAAGATGAAGACATGACTTAAGGTTTGGTTAAGGTTAGGGTCAGGTTTGGATAAAGGTTAGAAAAATGGTACCAACAATTGAGATCTCTAGGGTTTCCAGGAAAGTCTCCAGGAAATGAATACAAGTCAATGAAATGTCCCCTGAAGGCATGGAAACAAGACTGTCTGTGTGTGGTTGAGGTGTTTCTCATGTTGGTGGAGGCTTAAATCTGTTTACAGACTCACATTATGGGGACTTATCTTCCCTATAATCTAAGTAATTCAATTTCAAGGTGAATATACGTTTTAACGTTTGGTTAGGGTTAAGTAAAGTTAAATGAGTTATGGCAAGCAGACACTGTGTGTGTCAGCTTGTCTGTGGTCTTGTGGTATTCATATCCATGACATCTAGACTCACTAGCATGCTGTTGACACATCCTGTCCACAGGGACACAAACACAACCTTGCAAAGCCAACCTACGTCTTTCCTTTATTGTGGTCAGGCAAAGCTCAAGAGGCATTGCCTGGGCACAGGCAGCTGACACCTGTACTGCACAACAGATGATTGGCAAGTGCTCTATTTCACTGAGGCATCAACACGATACCCTACCTACAGCAGCAGAATGCACCTGTCACCATAGATGCTATTACTCAACCTGGTGACTGTTCATTAAATTTCTGTTATATCATCTACAAAACACCAAACAGATCTCAAAAATATTTGAGGTATTTGCACCATACAGTTGTTTTGTTGCATTTTCTTCTTTAGTTCCATGATATCAAAGTAGACATTCTTATTGGTTTTGCTTCACTAGAATTTTAAGCAACAGCTCAACATCCTGCAATATTAAACTGCTGTTTACACATTAATAATAAAAGTCTAATATTGGGATGATGATACATGATTATATATTAGTTAATATTTCAGGATTGTATCCACAATGAATGCTGTTCATACTGCAAGTACATTTTCCTAATTATACTTTCATACATTTTATTTAAGTATTTTTTATGCAGTACTTTTGCTTACATTGGAGTATTTATGTATTAAAGTATTTGGATAATTTCTTCAGCTACTCACTCAGTTAAAATACAAGTTACTCATAAGATTCATTGCACAGGTGGCAGTTAATCAATTCTTAGTGAATGCGTTTTAGATTAATATCTGTTTAGTATCAACTCAATGAATGAACAATGGTATACTTTTTCAATAGCACATGAATTTCTTTCTGCGGCTTTGCTAATAATCATCTATTGTTAAGAAAAGAGGAGGCTAAGTGTGGAAACAGTTGGGAAATATAGTCTGTTGTCCTTCTTAATGAGGGTTTGCTCGACACCATGGAGTTATCACCAGTTTCACAATCGTCGGTTCATAGTACTTGTAATATGTGATGTTGTATAAGCTGTGTGGTACGGATCTAAAACATAAATGTTGACTAGAGTGCAAACTCTCAGACCTTCTCCTGTCTCTCCTGACTGAAACAATTTATTTTATTTTATTTTTTGTAATTGCAGCAAACAGTCACTGACTACAATTTATTATAATTTACTGCTACTCCCATTTCTGCATATGGAAATGACAAGGCATATTTGATAAAAAAAAAAGAAAGATAAAGAAGATCTTTAGTATTGCTGACACCCAGCAGTCAAACTTATATTTTTAAGTACTGTGGCAGGGAAAAAAATAAAAGTTTTAAAATAACCCGGGTACATAACCTGCTGGGACACAGATGGCCTGTCGGTTTAGTTTGGTCACCACGGTTTCGTCGGTTGCCTTCTCAGATCGAGTCTCACAGACAGGTCCCTGTACTGTTTGCCTGGTGTTGGTTATGTTAAACATAATTATTTAATACTTTGAAACTCCAACTCAAGGATTTATAAGCAACTGTTACAAAAACACTAGAAGGGTGGAGGCAATATTGCAGGAAATTGATTTTCTGTTATTGGTAATTGACAATATTTAAAGCTGCTGCTAATCAATCTGTGGAGGGAGAGTGACAAAAAAAATCCCCTGTCTGAGATGAGATTTAGGGAGACAGAGGCGATGAGTGTCAGTGTTGTGATGAATATTCAGTTGTTGACATTTAGTGTGGAACACTGAGGGTGTGAGGGTGGGACGATGCCAAGTCAGAGTGTGAGCACAACAGAACATGGTGGAGAAAGGGGGATGAGGAGATTAGGGGAAGACGGGGACAACGATTTAGAGAGATATCTAACAAGCACAGAGCAGACACCAGGGAGTTTGTTTGGATCGATTTTGAGAATGGAGACTGTGAGTGTCACTACTGTAATTAATGAGACTTGTCGCTGATGATTGTTATTGTCAGTTTGGTTTTTGTAGGCAGCTTAGTGACAGTGTAGAAACTGGATCTGGGTCACACTGCTATAGTCTACTCATTAAACCCATTCAGCTCCTTTGCTGCACCATCAGCTGTTTATTCAGCTATTGAGATAGTGTACATGTTTCTCTGTTTTGAGTTCAGACGCTTCTCTAAAAATCAGACACTCGTCACCAAGACTGAAAGACCCCTGTGCTAAAAGTGGAGAGGGATAAAGCAGGAGATGTGATAAATAAAGAGACAGAGGGGGTGAATAAAGAGAGAGAAAGGAAATGAAGGAGGGAATGAAACTGTGTCTTTGTGTTGTTGTTTACAGACACTGTTTATTAAGTTAATGACTCTTTTGCATAATTACAGTCACATACAGTCTGTGCTGAATCCAAAACTCGGGAGAGTTTTCCTACTAAACATAGGCTCCACCACAGAATGTCTGTGAATGTGTTTGTCACAGAGAGAAGTCGGTGTGGTGAAATAAATAAGTACACAAACAGATATACACAGCTGAATTAATGAATGCATATAAGGAGGTTATAGCAGTGCAACACTGCCTGTGTACTCCATATAGCCACCATCTCACCTCCACAAAAACTTTGAAGCGGCTATAAGAGCAACCACATGGAAAGTGATGCTGGTGGAAGATGTTGAAAGTTAAAACAAGATGAACAAAAAGTTCCTCTTGAGTAACAGTAGACTTGTTCCAGCTGCAGTGCAACAGCTCAGTATTTCATTTATTTTAAAAGATCCAATCAAATCTGAAGAATCTGTTCGAGGCCTTTTCATGTTTATACCACAGTCATATTATCAAAATAATTGAAAACAGCTAAATTTTACTGTGACTTTTTATGAGTTAACGGCGATTGAGAAAGTACACACTGTACAGACAGGTGTGCATAGACACACACCATGCTGAATATAGTGTACATTTGCACCTACAAAAGGGAGAGCATGCAAAATTGTACACACTTGACTAATCCTCAATGAACACTCTCACAGCCCTACACGCAGACTAATGAATACATTCCACAACACTTTAGAGTCACTGCAGATAATGAAGTCTATTTGCATAATTAAAGGGGATGAATCAAATGGTAATTTACAGTACCCTCTTGTCCCCTGCTAAAACGTAGGTTGAAACGGAGTAAGAAAAGGAGGGTGGAAGGTGTTACACACATTTACATCCTAACCCCGGGGAGCCTTTTTTTGAAGTCGTGAGTAAGGTGGGGTTTTTTTTTAAAACAGACATTAAAAGAAAATGAACCTTTGTACCACGATGTGTTGCACATGATATCAATGGCATCACCGTAAATGTATTCACACATACATTTGCACGTGCATTGAGGCAAGGGGGTGCAATTCTTCCAATGCGTGAACACAAAAAAAAAAAAAAAACAGTCCACCATTTTTTTCTTCAATCAATTTTTCCCACCTTTCCAACCTTCCTCTCCTTTCATTTCTCTCTCCATCCATCCATTTCTCCATCCATCCCCCTCCAAAGCCTCCAGTCAGCAGTCAGCTATAGAATTCCATTACAGCCTAGTGATGCAGCACTTCAAAGGAGGGTGAGCCGCGTGTGCGTGTGACTGTGGGAGTGTGTATACGTGCAATACACTGTCAGTGAGAGAGGTTTTTTTTTGCTATGTGCAGGGAATCTCATCATCAGGCACACAATAGTGATGTCCCCAGCCAATATTTATCCTGCAGTGCGTGCAAACACTTTTTGTTTTTTTCCTCAACCTGGACTGCGCAGTGAGCAACTTGGGGTCGGCTCAAAAGTGTGATGTCTTTCAAAGATATTTGTAAGCAACAACACCAGCGAGTATGTATATCTCTATCCATTTTTGATTCAAACAGAAAAGTGTGAATCAATGTTTGACCATGAAGGGTGTAACAAGAATACAAAACCAATCCCCTGCACCTCTGCCACATCCTACATAATGTGGCATAAATATTGGAAAATTGCATTACCCATAGCCCACCCACACCCCCATGTATTCAAAATGTTATTATTATCATCAAGGCTTTCCAGTGCAACAAAAATCTGTCATCAATGTTGTGACGCATCATCCTGGTAAATACTAATTCTCATTTTGTCATCTAATTCTTACTGGCTACTTTCTTCAGGACCTTTTTCAAGAATGAAGTATATGAAACTGTGAAATTTAGGTCTTGCTATGTGCTTGCTAGGTGATATTTAGGTCTTAAAGCTAAAAACCTATCATTTATGGCAGTTGTAGAAATATGATTTGAACACGTCAATAAACAATTAAGGAAAAAGATTACATTTCTTCATTCAAGAGTATAAATCGAAATCTTCCTTCAACAAAAGTCTTTGCCTACATGCTCATTTTTTATTATAACAAGGATGAGGTTTGTTTGAAATCTTGTCTAGTAGCTTGTTCTCTCCCTAACTTCAAATAACAAGACTCAGAAGTCATCTACCGCAGTGTGAAAACTGAAATCAATACATTTCCCTCTTTATCCGTTAGAACGCTGTTAATTGGCCAGATGTTATGTGCGTTAGACAACGTTTGCCTCTCACTGTGTTGATGATACAAACAGCCTCTGAAACAGACATACACTCACAGAAAGTGCAGATTTAAAGATAGCATACCCATAGGTAACTCACTCAGGGAAAGTCATTAACGTTGTGGTAATTGCAGACAGCTGCAGACAGCAAGCTTTGAGAATACAAAATGACACAGACAAAGGCAATAGAAACTGACAACATCAACCAAAAAGCATTTATCTTAGGAGGGGGAAAAAAAAGCAGAGTTTCATCTCCAATGGAGTTCCCTTCTCTTCAATTAGATTGTTCCTGCATTTCCACTGGTAAATAATTCACAGGCAGAACCATCAGCAGACAGGCATGACTCTATAAATGTTTTAGTCTGTGCGTAGGGAGGGCAGTGAGTGACGTTGGAGATGGTGATGTGGGGTCTAACGATAGAAATCGTTTTAGTGGTGTTTCCTGGGCTTTCAAACATTTCCTGCTCTGTCTGTCGTCCACCACCCCACCCCCCACCACTCTGATGGACTAGATGAGTTAGGTGAGGTTCTCTTTCCATGTTTTCCTGAATGTAAATGGAAGAAGTCAGTTCCAATGCATGTCAACTAAAAAGTGCAGAAAACAGGCAGTTGAAAATAGCTTCAACGTGGGTTGGACATCTGTTAGAAAAGAAAAGACTTGCAAGACACCCAGCTTTTTCTTTTCACTTTATGTAGTGTCTTCACATGGTTGTGTGGACAATGTTATGTTGAAACTCAATGTGCTGACATTTCTACATTGTGAGGACATTTTAGTTGGTCTTTCCAGCTTCAATAGGCTGTTTAAAGTTTGAGAATTACATTTTTAGGGTATGATGAAGGATAAGAAAGGTAAGGTAAAGGAATGCATTGTGTCAACGAGTGTCCTCACAAATACAGAAATACTGAGGTGCACATGTGTTTAAATAGCTTTTTGTATGTGGCAAGCTGGCCTAGTTTACTGATTGCTCGTCAACACGAGATATGGTGTGAGGCTGTGAATAACTATCCCTGCTGTATATAGTTTGGGGGCCTTGTGATATATCTGTCCATGGTGTAATCAGCCATCACTCACAGTCTGCTCCAGGTCCTCAGAGAGGGATGGATGTAGGATGAAAGTATGGGAACCAAGTAATATTTATCAAGTGTTTATCAAGTTAAAATGCAACTTAGCATTTCTCAACATTTTTTCTTAAAATTTAGAAATATATTTATGTATGTGTATATATATTTACACTGTACAATTACAGTGATTATTTTAGTTCATCATTGCAATTAATTAATTTTCCTCTGAGATCAATAAAGTATTCATTCATAAAGTATTCATTCATTCATTCATTTAATTAAACGATGAATGAATAAGTTGTTAAAATTATTATTATTTTCATTTCTATAAGTAATATTTAATACTTAAATATGAAATAGAAAATAGTACTTAAATACTTTTATTCTCAGTACTCAACTGTAAATTGTATAAAGTCTTTATTTCAATTTAGCTCGGTAATAACCAAGTAATGATTAAGAATTGTGTTAGTATCAAATAGAATTATGTAACAAAACAAATACAACAATACAGAAATCTTCAATGTTATCTAAATCCTTATACCTCTGGCAATCTGAAATGTTTACAGCTAAGCAGCTCAAACCGTTGGTGAGCTGTGTTTTTCAGTTTAAAATCTCTCATTTTCAATCTTAATGTTATAGATTGTAGCAGAGGTGTTTCTCTAAGAGCTTCTACTTGTTTCCTATCAGATGCTGACAGGATTAACTCTGTTCACCGTGTCTTCTGTTGTTACAGGTTTTTCACCCTCTATTCTCCACTGTGTCAGACAATAAGTAATGTTTGTGGTGTGACTGCTGAGATTTCACATTCTGTGCTGACATGAAAAGTTCCCTCAGACAACCAGCCCCATGTGTGGATGAAACAGGACATTGCAGACAGATAAAGGATTATCTCTTTTGTCCTCCAACTTTTTTTTGGCTTTTTGTGTTTATCAGATATTTCTACTTAAGACACAAAGAGGAGAAAGTCAGGTATGCGAGTGCAAAATGAGCTTCATGTATTTTATTCAAACCACGCTGGAACCTTGTGAAAGGCATTTCATAGCTTTTTTTTAAAATGACTTACATGTATATATTCTGGTCCTCTCACCTTTTGATACATTGCATTTCTGTGAAACATCTAATGAAATTAATAGTGAAACATCTAGCTAAGCCCTCTTTTATGGTGACAAGTGATTAACTGTGGAAGAGTTACAGTATAGGAAGGCTTAAGTTTAAAATGGATTTCACCATAGATTACAAAACACATGCCATTAAATGTCAGTTGTAACACATCTATTAGTTCACTCAAAGTGAGTAACAGATTTCAAACACACTCAACACCGTCTTAAATTATCATTGCATTAATCATGATAAATGACTTCATGAATGAATGTTGCATTCACGTAATGTTATAGCTTAAAGTAGAATGAACACAGGAATCACCCCAATGTTTTTTGGAGACAAACAGGATGAAGACCCAATTTTTCTGTGACCATTTATTTTCCACAGCATTCCACAGTGATAACCAGTAAACAAGGTGAAAGTAAAACTATGTGAGTTTACAGTTCCATAGAACATTTTGTTTCCTCTTGTTGCCTCCTTTCAAAAATAAAAAAATAGCACAGAAAAAGGCCATTTTTACCTTGGCTCTGTCCCCACGGCATGAAATGACTGAAAAGGAGCAAAAGAACAATCTGTGGTGCACAGAACGTTACATGATATAGCAGCAAAAGGTTGTAATAAATGGTTATTTTATAGAGGTTACATACGTATACATATAATACAATAGTCTACATTACTGGATTATTTATCTAATAACATATGCTTTAATTTGTCAAAAATACAGTCAGTTACTCTGAAGCAGTTACTCATATTTTGTATTGTAAATACATTAACTTATTGCATTTTAATTGTTTCATTGCTCCACAATACTAGTTGTTTTTCCTAGCAAAATGCTACACAAATCCCAGATTCTGTGAGAGGATGCAATTAGTATTTTTTATCGTTTGACATTTAATTAATTTAAGTTAATTAAATAAAATTACTAACAATAAATTTATAGTAAAAGTTTTTCATAAAAACACAAATGTCCTTCATGTGAGGTGTATTCTTCAGGCAAGCAGCACAAAACACAGAAGACTGAACTAGTGAGAATTTGAAACTGTGAAGCAAAGATGGCTGTCTGCCTTCTGGCCTCACAAGTAGAGTAACATCAAGAGCCAGCTACACCGGGTCTTGGCTGTAAATGGGGTCTGATTCACGCATTGACAGGAACAACATTAGTTGACACTGTTCTTGTCTGATCAGCTGTAGCCATAGGAACCTCACAAAAGGGAAGTTTTTGTGGCAAGGACAGAAAGAGACATTTAGCCATGTCACAACTAGGTGTTTTTCTTTGGAGACACAACTGTATTTTGGAGATATAAATCTGTGATTCATCAAAATCTTTGTTTCTTCTTTGACTATTTTTTTTAACCAATAGTTCATTGCAACACTGTTACAACCTGAAAATCTAAATCACCTTTGGTGTGTGTGTGTGTGTGTGTGTGTGTGTGTGTGTGTCAATCTTCAGCTCTCAAGCTCAAGGCTCTAGGCTAACACACCCAAGCCTTTGTTGAACTGTCTGTAGTTGATTAACATTACTTTTGGAAAATAAAAAAGTAAAAAAGAATTATGCTTTGTGAAGACAAAAAATGTGATGTCTTTGGTTTTGTTGCATTCATATCAACTGAGGGTGTGACAGCAGAACAATAAAAGTGCAATACTACGTGTAGAGCAGGGCATGCTTTTTAAAATATATGTGGTCTTATTTTGTACATTGAAACCATTAATGGTTTTGGTGTTACAGTGAGATACAACCACAGACATACACTGTTTTTTGTGCACATGCCCAAAAATAATCAACCAGAAATAAAAAGTTGACTTATTTTGGCAAATACATGAATATTTAAGTTTCTTTTGCTATATTTTTGGTTGTAGGACAGTATAACGGCTGAAACAAAAGCTATAGCTATAATATATATAGAATGATGTTGCAATAAAGAATTGCATATCCCCAAAAACCCCACCCCACTCTCCATGACAACGAGTTAAGCAGTTTAGATGATAGACTGATGAATGAATGGTTGGATGAATATCACTACTACTCTACTACTGTGACTTGTATAACCAAGGTACATGAACATTACATGTGTACATATTGGTGGAAAGAAAGAGTACAGCATTTTATTTTGTATTGACTTTTTACCCCACCATGATCAATTTCTGGCGCTCTGCAGCCTGACTGACATCTGCCCAGTGCTCCAGTTGTTCGAGACATGGCTATTTGTTTCAACTGACAGGAGCCCAGGGCAGCAGATACCAAGAGTAAAGAAACTGAGGGGGAGAAAAGAAAAAGAGGGAGGATGGAGTATTTGAGAAAAGGAGAGTGGGATTTCACCCACTTCAGACTCAAAATCTACACATTTAATCATAATTCATGCAAAGGCAGATTGACTGAATACTTTCAAAAGAATATCGCGTCAGCCTGCACCTTAATAAATGTTTAGCAGAAGTGTATTATCAGTTCCACTTCCAAAACATGGCACTGCCAAACACTCACAACAAGACAAATAGTAAAGTCAGTATGTATCAGTGCAGAGTAATTAGAATAGACAGATAACGGGTTCCAGTTTGATTAGTCAGACACATGAGATGGAGGCACCATTGGCTGCAAATTAGCATTTTCTCACTATGGATTCAACATCTTAATGTCTGCTATTAAAAGAATAACACTAAAACAGGCTATGAAAAAGATTTTAGTTCTTTTTAATTACATTGTCATAAGTTATCATAATGTCTATCCACAATGGCTCTTTAAGAATTAAAGTAGACATCTGAGTGAATCCTCCAACCATTAATTGTGACAGATGGTTGATTCAATGTAGGATTGTGGGATGGATAAACAGGTTGATTTTTAATTGTAATTATTTCTCATGTAAAAACAAAGCAAAAAAAAAAATAATAATAATAATCATGCGGGAGTGTGTTAGTAACTGTCAGTGTGTGTAGATCGAACACATTGATCGGGGCAGCCATCTCACCTCCTCGCTGCACGTCATCTGCCAGTCAAGTATAGATTGAGGGCATCTGATACAGTGCTGAGTGAATGAAAGAAGTAAAATGCACACAGATACACAATCACACTCATGTACATGCTTGACACACATACACCGACACACACACCTAATTATGAGCATATGAACAAGCATGAATCCTGTGCCATATGCACCTACTTTCAATTCATCATCCCCCACATGTAATTATTTTCAACAGAGGACACTTAGAACAGTGGTGTTTACCTCCTGGGTATCTATATCATAGTTTCTATGAATATGTGGATGGTGCCTATATCTTTGTTCTATATTGGCCTCATCCTCGTCTTGTTGACATCTCATTTTCACCCATCAGTTTTTCTCTCGCTGACTGAACACAACTGTCAGATGTGCCACTTCACACTTCAGAAACATTTGCCCTTCATATGTCGCCCATGTGAGTAAAGCAACCTTGAGATGGGCTGAAATTGTCCCTGTTTACTGACTGCTGAAGAAGTTTCTGTCCTCCTGTCTCTCTCACACACAAGCATCTGTCTGCCTTCACCCTCTCAACTTCTGATCTGTGCTAAAGCCCTGGGGGTGGTAGGTGAGGTGTCAGCAGTGATCTGATAGCGCTGAGGTGGTCCAAATGCATGATTCCTCTTAACCCTGATCCTCTCACTGCATCCATCTTGAAAATCCCTCCATGCGTTGTCCCTACAGCTTGGTCAGATGAGCTTATAGTCCCTCTGACCAGGGACCTAAATACATTATGAGTTTTCTTTTTTATGTTTAAGTAATTTAACAATGTGTGGATTGCTTGCATATCTTAAAACTTTAAATACAGCAGTTGAACTAGAGGACCTAGTGGAAATAAGTTTTAAAAACTTCAATTAATTCTAATTATCATTCTTGATAGGAAATTATTGCTCAGGTCATGCAGACCCTGCAGGCATGGTCTGTTAGGCCTGAAGAATGCTTGGGATGTTAGAGTTGGGAACAGAGAGGTAGCCTGTCGAGTGAACTCTGAGATGTCAGTGCTGCAAGTTTTAATGAAGGGGTAATCATGCGGAAATTACAGATGAGCAATCATTGATTAATAACTACATGTTTTACAAGGAGGTCAGGGATTGGTGAGGCTACAGTGGATCCCTCAGATTAAACGCTTTGATTGGTTTGGTAAAAACCCGGCCGGCCAAGTGTGCAGTGACTGGAGTTAGATAAATGGTCTCATAACTTCCTTAAAGTTCCTTTTTTTCTCCACCCCCCAACCGCTTTTCTTCATTTGTATGCAAAGTCCAATCCCTTAGGCTCCCTTTCCTTCTCTTTAATTTTCAGCCATCTTTTTTTAATCAATTTTCTTTTATCTTGGGGAAGTTATTTTAATACTCCTACATCTTATTTCATTCTCAGCAAGACTGTGTGGGGATATCAATTATTCAATGGAGAGGGGGCTGAGGAATATGTTAATATTGATTAAGCTTTCGCCACACCTAAGAAGATTACACTCTCTTATCACTATGCTAGAGTGCTGCATTAGCCAGGCAAATTAAAGGACACATAGATACACTGTGTTAGATATACAGTGATGTAAGAACATTTGTGTGTGTCTTCCATGTTTGGATCAGAGATTAAAAGCCTATTTATGCTATGTGACAAGCACTGAAAAGAAGACATGACCTGCATTAATTATGACTCATCCAATACTTTGAAGCTTAACCTTTTAATTGGAGTAAAGCAATAAATTTGCATTAACTTTGAGGCTAGAAGAAGCTAAATATATTGTACCAGGTTAAATGCCAGCATTAAAATCAAGATAATTGTACATGTCATCCACCTCTGCTGTATGCCTACAATTATCTTGGTTTAGCGTGTATGTGTGTTTCATTCCAGCTGTTTTTTTTTTTTTTTTTTTTTTTGTTGATGTCCTTGCTGCTGTTTCACTGCCACAGGCTATAGCACTGGTTTTGGGCAGTGATACTGCAGATACTGTGGCATTTGTATCTCATTTCCCCAGAGGCCTGTAGGGCAGCCAGGAGCTGTATATCTGTCAGTGTACAAAGCAGCCAGTCAGAGGGCCAAGGGAAAAAGGACTAGAACAGAGGTGGGCGTTAAGGGGACAGAATGTCATTGTGTTTTCCAACAGGGCAGTGAGATATGAAAGTGTTTAAGACAATGGCTGAAGGAGAAGTTAACAGGTTAATTTGTGATTTATGAATGCATACATAAATTTACACATCCATATTTCCATCCACACCAATGAACAATATGTGCACAGCACATGTGTAAACACATCAACATGGAAGGAGATATCTTCACCCTTGAGCACTTTGTATTAACCCTTCCTGCCAAACCTTTTCCCACTCACTCCCACTTCAGATTCGTTCAACCTGCAATGTTTTTATTTATTTAGCGAAACATGTGCTCTCTGTACAGATCTCTCTCTATATATCTCTCTCTTGACCATGCACACACTTGCTCTTATAAACACACATCTCATGCATAGTGGAAATTTGACTGCTCTGCTGCAGTGCAGCTTCCCTTCCAGTGTGCACCTCAGGCCATTAACTGTGCTTAGTCATTACATTTGTGATGCATTCATGTTCTGTGTGTGTGTGTGTGCGCGCACGCACGCTTAATGAAGAAAAACCTGTTCTTTTGATAGTTATGGCAGCAGACATGGGAGATGTGTGCTGTTTGATAAAAATTCAGGAAAATTCTGTGCTGTCACTGAGACATCACTCTGCTGGCTGTGTTTTGCCAGCCTCTGCAGACTGTGTGCACATGTTGTTTTGTTGTAGTGGACAAAAAGAAACAAGAGAAGAAAAAAAAGGAGACAAAGACAACGAGAGGGGAGGAGAAAGACATGAGAGAGACAGATAAGTAAAGATTGAGACAGGAGTAGGAAGAAGGGAGGAGAGTCCCATGCTCTGCATTAATTCTCTGTTTGCCAGTCAGAGCATGCTCTTTCCTATGAGATTAGACTGATAAAATGCATGTATAAGCACGTGCATGTCCACACACACACACAGGCACACACACATGTATCTGTGTGTGTGTGTTTATACACTCACACCCTCCCCTGTGAGATTAGGCTGATTTGTCAGTGATGCAGGAGTTCATCCATGATTAATAGCCCAGCGTGCTGGAAACAATGTTATTCTGCATTAGCTACCTGTGGGACGCCCTGTACAACTGCATGTGTGTGTGTTTCAGTGTATGCGCTTGAAACAGCAGGAATATCAATTCCAACATCTTGTTCCAGACACATTGATGTTGTAAATATGTTGGTGCACAAGTTGACTATGTGTCAGAGCAGTTGTGTGTTGCGTACTGTCATGCTGGTTTGAATTATTCATGAGAACCTCCATCCAGTTACGTGACGCTGAGAGATATGATAAACCTCCAGGAAAACCAAAGAGCATCAAAGGTTTGTGCAGGTGTGCCCATCACCTCTGACATCAGTGGGAATTTAGGGTGAAGGGATCTGTGGCTGTAACAGACTACCTTTGTTCAATGGCTCATGTCACCAGTCATTCAGTGCATTGTGATCTGATGTGTATCATGTCAGAAAACATTACACATCCCCAATTACAATCTGTTCAGGAGAATTTGTTGAATATTCATTTTACATTCTACCCTTAGAAAAGATGAAACATGCATAACAGATGAGATTAATTTGCAGTTTAAGTTTAAGAAAACATCTTCATGGATTTCAGTTGTTGCCCAAAGATCAAGCAGATGCAGAAGCAGTATGCAGTGTAGTTGTAGCTACGTCACACACTAAGTGTTCAGTTTTTGCTAAATTTAACAAATTGAAACTTTTAAGTTGGTAGTGCAGCAATTTATTTCACTAAGTTCAGAAAAATATTGTTTAATAATAGCAGTAGTAGTCATAGTTTTTAGTTTTTTCATTGCTTTTTCGTTTGTCTTATTTTATAGAATATAATACAAATCTCAAAAATGTGGAATTCATGGTAAACAATATCAATTAATTATCCCATTTAAACACCTTAAACCATCATGTGTTGTGCATTGTTTTGTAAATTTACCTTAACAATTATTTGACTATTCTAATAATTGCTGGTAAATATTCAGTCTCTAAAAGGTCTAAGAAATTTGTTTTAATTGGATTAGAATTGGGAACTGACTAGCAGACAGGTCATTCAGACTAGTGTGATGCCATTGCATTAATTCAGTCATAAAACCGTAATTGAACTGAATTAATTATATATTAAACTGATAAACTGTAATGTTTGACATAGTATTAGATAAAATTCCACATTATTATTTTTTATTTTTGTTTATTTTTTTAAGGAAGCAAGTAAAAAAATAAATTTTAGATTTTGTTGTTGTTTGATTACTTGATTTTACAATGAGTGAGTGATGAGTGAAAAAACAAAGACTAAAAGGACTGTTTGTGACAAATTCTGCCAATTTAATTTCCCAAGGCTCTATATAAGACGTCATAAAGACACGCTGTTTAAATGTTGGGGTTCCCCAGAGGATGTACGTGTGTGAGGCAAGATGTTAGTCACCAGCAGTAGATGGGATAACTCTGGGAAGCAGAGGCTGTGAAGCCAAGGAAAGAGGATCGATAGAAAATGTACTTTGCGCAGTCTGAGAGCTGAGAAGCTCTGTAGCCAATTAAACAGAAAGATCAGACAGAGAGAGAGAGAGAGAGAGAGAGAGAGAGAGAGAGGTCCATTATTTTCACTATATGTAATGCATTGATCCAAACACAACCACTCTCACCCTGTTGTTCTTCTGTGTGTGTAAACTTGTCAGTCTCATCAACCTGTAGATTGCTGAGGTCAAATATAGCAGAGCTTATCTCTCAATTATTTATGCGCTCGTGATACACATTCAGCAAATCTTCTGCTCCTTCTCATTCATTCATTCCTCCAGGCTCCTACAAAAGGACTGTAACTCTCCCAATCAAATTTCATTTTGTTTCAGCCTGGTTCACTTAAAATGGCATAATTTTACCATCATTTTACCCAGTGACCACATGTTCACTCACACATGCAACTATACATTACACACGTAATTACAATTTACTGCCACTGTGAGCTGGTGCGTCATCCACATCTCCTGAAGCAACAGCTTGACTTAAAGCCCTGTGTCACTTTCACCATGAGAGTGTATCTATCCAAACGACTAACTCCTCTCTCTTCAACTTCTGCTCCTTTTGGCAGACATATTCATTTTTCAGAGCCAGGCATGAATATTTCAGGGCTGAGTGACAGATCCAGTGAAGAATGAAAAGAGAGATGGAGTAAGGTTTGTGGGGGAGGGAAGTCCAAGGACCTATGGGTAATCACATTTGGTTTTGCAGATCTCATGAATGACTTAAACACTGCAGATTTCAATCAGACTACCTCAGTGTGCGTCACCTTCATCAGTCGCCATCTGCAATTGCTCTGCAGTTCCCTTACAAGTTCCCTTCCCTTCCCTGTCTTACAAGTCATGATGTCTATGATGAACAAGTAAAAACCCACTTTAGGAGAATGACAATCTATCAAGAAAGTTGTGAGGACAAGGTTAAAAACAATAAACCTTGGTCTGATAACAGGAAACAGGGTGTGTTCATGTTTGTTTACTCAACTTTTACGTTTTAATTGATTTATTCTATTGGAGAAATACCAGCTATAACAGGACAAGTATGTTCCCAAGGAAGGCAGGTGGAAAATCTGAGAAGATGTAAATTGTAAATAGTCAAGGAGATAAGAGTAATACTCCCTGCTTTCTTGGAAATAGTGGTCTGATTTACAAACACATAGCTGATATAAAACCCATTTCCCTGGAAATGGAGGGAATAATCTCTCTACCCTTAATGCTACAACAAAGGAAGCTGTATCTGTGGGAAGGCAAATGGACTTGTTTGTGGGCTGGGGTGTGTGTGTGTGTGTGTGTGTGTGTGTTTGTGTGTGTGGAAGCAATAGTAGTACCCCAGAGAGTTTTACTTATATTTGGCCCTGGAGATTCTCACAGTAGAAAACTGCTGTGAGACTGATATACACATCCACCTACACACACAAATAACCATGAACAAACACTTTTTTTTTACCTATTAGTGAAGTCTTTAGGGTCTGTGAATGCCAGTCTGAGAATGGCAATGTAGGACCATGGCACCTTTATTAGCCATCAAAGGTTAAATTTTAGGTGATCACACAGTTTGATTTACGACCAATTACTTGCAAAACTAGCAACATCAGCCTTATCTATACTTGGTTGGTAGTGCTAATAAACAGCTGTGAACATGTTAAACTAAAACTGCCAAGATTAGAACACAGAGCAATGTAGGAGCAATAACATGGCGGCCTGTAAACTTTATAAACCGAGTCTCAAAATGACCATAGCACAGAACTAACTGTGGAAGGGAAGGGCAGGGCACCTCATGTCTGGCCACTCCAATTCCCTTAGGACACATGCTGATTTTCAATGAAGCCAGCCAAGCTACCTTTGAACCAAACAGTGATAAAACCTTTTCTATTGCTGCTTAGGGTGAAGTTTTTTGGCTGACGGTACCAGCAGTAGACCAGCAGTAGAGACGCTATGTGATGTGCTAGGATTTCAAAAATGAAACTCTGTATGTGCTTATGTTTGCTGTTGGCACTATCATCAAGGTTACGAAAATGATCTTGTGACAAATCATTAATAAATAAATATATTAAAATAATTATGTTGTGTTTTTTTTTTTTCAGAATCTAAATCAATCTTTCCCAGGCAAAGTGTTACTACAGTAAAAACATTAATACCTTAGTTCTAAGGAAGAAAATACGTTTTGCATATATGTTTTGTATAACCGTCATAAAACAAGATACATTTTTACAGCAGTCTCACAATGTTGATAAAAATGTAAATAATCTGTGTAAAAATTGAAAGTTCTGAAATCTGAATATTTACTGCAAATCAGAAGCGTATAAACAAAATTTCTAGGAGACAGGGTTAAATATTCATAAATACGTCTCCCTCATCTGAATAACAACTACGGAGGAAATTTCCCAAATATTTCAAAATGTAATTGTGCAGTTGTCGTTGTTATTAAGTATTATTGTAGTTATTGTTGTCCGTGGTCTGATTATACCGTGTGATTTACAGGTATATAATTATGTGTTAATGATGTGGAGGATAATTTAAACTGTATTTTGATCATCTCACTGACTGGGTAGAATTGAGAAACTACAAAACATACTTGCCAATGTAGGATTAGCAATTCAATGTGATCTGACAAGCACAAACAACACAAAGTCTGCAGAGCAATCCAAATGTACTATTTTCTCTGCAGAAGTGATCTCATGTGTCCTCAAAGCATCAGAATTATCATTTTTACTAAGTTCTTTTTCTTTGATGGAAATGAAAGATCTAAGGGAAAAACAGCCCACAAATCAAATGAAATATCAGATGAAAGGTCCTGGATTTGTCATTTCATAGCTCTAATATCTAAAAGCATGTCTCGTTGAGCTTTGAGTGCTTCAATTTAGATAAGAAAACATGATGATTTTGATAAGTTTTCTAGCCTGTACAATTTAAAAGATTGCTACTTCCACTGTCCACTTTTAATGAGTTTCTGTACAGTAATTGTAAAACTATCTACATAGTACTTCTGGTAACAGAGAAAAATACTTTAAATACGATCTACAGCTTTATTCTCTTTTCCATTTAAACTTGAAAATCTCTTGAAAACTGCATTGGTGCATACAAAAATATGAATTTTCATACCAGTAGAATAGAGTGGAAACTGTATTAGATACTTAATTCATTGGATATGTTTACATATCAGAAACATATGTGAAACACACAACTGGATACAAAGATAGTAACAAGGCACAAACTGTTTTAATCTTTCTGACACAGGCTTTACTATTTGTAAAACCCACTATGAAACATGAAAGATGCATATCTCAAAGACACCTGACACATTCCTTGGAGATATTAACAATGAATATTATTTGGATAAGATTTCTTCAGTGGAATACAGTCTTTCATTTCCTTAAATTAGAATGTATTTACCAGTAGAACAATAATTGTAAAAGAATGTTAGCAAACAAAGAGGTTTGTTCAATGGTTTGTTGGTCATATGACATGTTTGAATTTTTTTGATGTTTAAATGACTTGATGTTTGAAAGTTGGTCTGCACTGTCTGGCAGCAATTTTATGAAAGTGGAGAAAAACTATTCTTTGGGGAACTTTTTTTTGGGCTTTTCAGTAGTTTAACATATTGAGAAAAAATAAAGTGTCATTGTTGGGCAGGTCTAATAAAACTCTCGAAACGGTTCCCCTTTGAGGTGACAACCCCTCAAGAAACCTTGCCTTCATACCAAAAAGAGGCAAAGCTCATCACAAAAAATGACAAATCATCAAATTCAAAATGGAAATTAAAGTAAAACACATCTCACTTTATTCAACAGTTACTTAAAATATACTTCACATCCAAAGTAGCCAAGTTATATTTAAACATAAAGACTGCTACACTACGATCTGGGTATTACAACAGTTACTTGTGAAACAGTTAAAACAAATAAAGTCTGTATATGATGGTAGGTGTTGCGAAATGCATTGTGGGATGCTTGGCTACCGCTGCCGAAGAATTGTCAATTTAATCATGCTTGTCTTTAAGTGCAGACATGACAAAGATGCTTAATGTCAGTTAAACTTTAATTGCTACTAAACAGTGTCAATAGTGATTACTGTAGTGACTATTCAACTGAAACTACCTGCTGAAGACAAAAAGAAATAATTATGATTTCAAACACAAGTTTAAATAAACCATGACTGATCCTCTGATGTGTCTGCAGTGAAAATCAATCACTCATCAATGTGAATAAACTGAGATGAGTGAGTACTGTAACATTTAAAGTGCCACTCACTCGAGCAGCAACTTGCAAAAGGGACCAAATCAATGTAGATAACATTGATAACAGTGGCAGAGCTGTTGAAGAACAGTCAGGAATTAGCAGTGCTGTCTCCATAGTAACTGCTGAGTGGAACTGGCAGTGTTTTCCACCAACCAAAGACTGGCCTCTGACATCGTGCCCTGTGTAGTTAACCCTTGATCTGAGTTTAACCCCACCCACCCCCCAAAACACGTGAGCCCACATGCACATGTAGTCCATGCACAATTACACTGTGGAGGGTGAACTGAGCTGGAGCTGACTGTGAGTCATCATTAAGCCTTTGACATGTAGCATACAACACTATCCCCAAAGGCCCTGGCTGAGGTTTGCCGTGCTTTTCACACTTAGCCTTTCTCTTATAGATGGGTAAAAAAGAGAGAGGGACAAAAAAAAAGAAAAGAACTCTAGTTTTGACACTTGATTAATGTAACCAAAATCAAGAAGGAGAATTCAATTTAAACAGCTCGCTAGGTTGCTTCAAAATCCTATGTTATGGTTGACGTTGATCAAGCCATCCATCCCAACCCTCCTCCTGATATGGACTTCATCATTATATGTATTATGTCAGCACACTACCTCCCATTATAATTAGCACAGCTACTAACAGTTGCCCTAAAATAAACTTAATTATGGGTCATAATAACCTGCTCACACAGATGATTCATGGGATTGTTCTTTAATGGAAGACAGAGCCAGAATCAGGATGGTCTTGTTTCTTCCAGTGCAATTGAAATGCACATGATACTACACCAGATATTACAAAATCTTTGCTTGCGCTGAAATCTGACTGAGGATTTTCTCCGTTTTACACATTAAGAGGGTTTGGTGGAAAAATCAAGCGTGCGCAGCAGGAGCTGTTTTGAACGCTGAACGTGGCTCTGCACATATCTTCTTCTCTGAAAAGACTTTTATCCTGAGCTGCAGCAGCTGAGTGACGAGAGAAAGGTTAACTCCGGTCTTTTGTTCTAACTGAGCTCATTGGCTAAAAGTGGCGTGTAAATTCAGAGTGGATTAGCATATATTAGCATGTGGTTAGGGACTTGACCATGGATTGGTGTAAACTTTGAGAGGAGAGGGAATGGGAATCAACTTTGTCGAGTGGGAGGCAGGAATGATGTGAAGTACACCAACAGTACGTATTTCTATAACCACTACTAAGTATGATTACAATTTTATTTAAAATCTATTAACATGTCAGTAGGTATTTGAAGACAAGATGTACAATTCATTTGAGATGGATATTTTTTTTTTTCCTCAGCCATCTATTGATCTATGAAAACAGTTTATAACATGCAAAAGCACAAGGCTCTGAACAGATTGTGTTGTCATGGTAATCTGATTTCACTGTTGTCTTCCAGCTGTCACCATGTTCATGTGTTGTTGTAAAAAAAATGTGGTTAGTGCTGCGTTGGATTTCCATGTGTTATACTTTGTCAGCTGCAGAGTAAAGTTTGTGCAAAATTAATTGCAGATTAAAAGTTTTAGCCATCGATACGGTTGGCGGCTTCTGTCTCACAGGAACTGCATTAATAGGGTTGTTTTTTTTTTTTTCAAAATATTTTTGATGAAAATGGTAGATCCATGTGTGTTTATGTTCTGAATTCACGACTTTATGGTTGCTAAGTGGTTCACATGGTCATACAGAATGACAATTGATCTACCGCATGATTAATCAAATTGCACACCCCATCAAAGAGTAAAGCCTCTGAGCTCCTCCTAAATAAAATCACCCTGATCTTTGACCTTTTGTCTCAGTTAAAAGGTCTCAAACAGTTTAATAGCATCGCCCCATCCTCTCCTCCTCTTACCATCTCTCACATATTTAGACACGCTGTCAGAGGAAATTTTAGTCAAAGTCCATCTTCATGTCAACACTATTAGGTGTTAGAAGCCTGATGACCCATTAATAATGTCTCACTAGTACAGTGAAAGCTCTGGTGGACTTTACTCTATTATACCGAGGGCTCTGGATTGACAGCAGGCAATGATTGTGAACTGCCAGTCAGACTGACTGCTGTTTTAAGCTAATCCTCAGGGAATTCAGCTGGAGCTTAATTTAGCTAAGTGAACTACAGTCAAGAGAACCAAGTGCCCCCAACTCCCAGCATTCCTCAGTGTTTTTCCATGGTAAACAATACATGAGCTGAAGTTCTTGGGGGAAGATAAGGACAAATTCTCTCTGTTACGATCTCTCTGTCATTCTCATTCATAAGTAATCTGCATTTAGAGAAGGGTCAGCCAGCCAGAGCATACGCTGACCCTAGGCAGCTGCAGACTAGCAGAGTGCTAAACCTATTTAAAAAAAAAAAACAAAACACACACACATGTTTGTCAAACTGCAGTGTTGTGATTATTTCTATATTTTGTTTCAGCTAGTTAAGTGTGTGTTAAGTACAGAAGATTGTGGCAGCCACAAGAGACTAGACAAAAAGTCCTAATGATATATCTTCCTTGTTCTGGTTTATCATGAGAAAGAAGAGGGGACAGAGGCACTGTACAAATAAATTGACCTTACCTTATAATTACTACATAAATAAAAGCTAGCTCTAAATGTATCTGTACACTTCCAGGCTATTTATTGCATATTAATCTACCACATGCTATTACTGTAACAGTTACATTATTACAGTAACCATAAACTCTGAGCCACAGGAAGTGGGGACTCGGTCTCTGCCTAACAAACTCCATATACTTGCCTGATAGTGCCATGTTCACCATCTAAGATTTCAACTGTGAGACCACACAAATGCACACTCACACTGAGCTTTTATGCAGTAAGCATCCATCATTGACAATTTTGCCACTATTAAACGGTTCAGACATCAAGGGAGAAGAAAGGGGTTAAACCTGGAACCTCCCCCATGGAGAAAGAGAGCAAGTCTCTGGGGCAGAATGGTGGAGATGTGGGGTAAGAATGTGGGTCGTAGAGAGTGCATTAGTACATCTGTGTCTGCTCAAATGTGTCTGTGGAGCGAGAGAAACTCTTGAGTATTAGCAGAACACAGACATCTCTGTATTGCAGTAAACCAGTAAGAAGTAGAAAAAATATATAAAACATTTTAAAACGTAATTAATGTCTGTCAGTCAACACACCTCCGTGTGGCAATAATAACCAATGTAAATGTCATGACCGAACCAAAAGGCTGAGCAAGCGCATGCTCACGCACTTATAAAGGGAATAAATTCTCTCTGGGTGGGTAATATTAAGTTGACAACTTTATCACTGCACAACCTCAGAGACACCAAAAATTCCCATAATGCCTCTTTATTAAAAGGTGTAACTCAAAAAGCTAATAAAAGCAGTGGACATCAGCATGGAGGTGGACAAACAGATGCACACGTACACAGACACACTCTCAGTACTGTGTGTACTACAGTACTTGGTTTAGCACAGCAATGCTAAATCAAGCAACATGACTCAAGTTCAACAAGCACACAGCTTCTAGCCTCTGTTTATCTCACACAGGTCATGATACACAAGGTGCCCCAGCGAAATATCCAAAATATAAAATGTTAATGTATTTCAAGAACCTTTTTCCCCCAGAGTCTTGGCAAAGGCTCAGTTTTTGTAAAGACTTTCTCTCAGGGTTCAGGTTACAAATAGTTAGAGGTTAGGGTAAGGGTGACAGGAGCTCCTGTGTTTTAATATTCATTCGGTTTAAAGTCACCACTGGGACATAAAAAAAAAACATTGAATAAAAGTACTGCATATGTGTCTGTGTGTGTCTTTGCGATTGTTTCTCTGCGGCGCCAGCATTGTTACTGCAAGGCATCTGTCCACCATAGATAACAAGCCCTTTATTGGGTCAGCCTTTTAGCACCTTGTTATCAGCCATAATTTTGAAAAGATTTTAAAAGGTCTGTTTCACAATTAAAGGAACAGTCTGCAGGCTTTGGTCTGTTGGCATCATTCCAATATTTTTTTTTTTCATTGGTGAAACCTTGAAACTAACAATACCTATTTTATGTTACCTTAGACTTCGCCCGTCACACTGACCTAACAATCCTGTTCCACAGAAACCACCATGTTGCATTGCCACGTTTATACAACAAACTGCACCTCAACACTTGGTACTACTAAATCCTACACACTGAACCTTAATATGCATCAGATTTCCTTCTATTAGAAGTAAAAAAAAATATCTATGTCAGTATGTTCATTCATTGTGGAAAAAGTGGATATAATCTCATCAAATCAATCAATCCTAACAATACGAAGTTGGTGAAATTATTCCCAAGGAAATGACTTGATCTGTCTGTATCTTTCTCTGCTTGATGATCTAATCTTCCAAATGTCAAGTTCAAACACCACACCAACTCGGTCAAACCTCCATTCAATCAAGCTGTCAAACACATCCTGTCTCTGATCTGCTGATGTTTTCCTTCAGGAAATTGTCTATTGTCCTTTATTTGATTTACATGATGTGTGCTTCATTTCAGTGACAGAGTAAACTGTGGATTACTGGAACTTCAACGGTGGCTTCTTCAACACTAACTCTGCAGTGTCACAGACTGGCTCAGAGAAGTGGGCTAGAAGTGCACCTGGTAAGTTGTTGCATACGCTGACACAGAGCCTAAGGGAGAGGGTGCTGGAAGAAATTAAGAAATAGCTTAGTCATTTCTTAATTTCTTCCAACCTTATGATATATATATATATATATATATATATATCCTGTTATATCAGACGAGGATAAAGGAAATTGCATTTATTTTAACTAAGTTGTAGAAAATCTTGTTAGCAATAACAATAACTTCTTTACAAAAATGCTTAACTAATATTTTTCCTACTTTTAGAAGTTTAGTAAATAAAAAAAATGTTAAGGAAAGATTGAGCCTTTTTTCTCTTATATTTTTCCTAATATAGTTTCCTGTATTTTGTAATCTATAGTGGAATACATTTTAAAAGTAACCTTCCCAACACTGTATGTGCAGAAGCAAAAGCTAATACAAAGAGTAAATGAACACGAGCCAGCTTTTACAGCCTGAAAGATAGCCGCCAGATCAGCTGACAACTCTCCCATATCAACCAGCTGCCTTCTGAGGTCGGCTAGGACAGCCTTCAAGTCAGCGGGAGAGGTGTCACAACAGGTTGCATAAGAGATCGGTGTACTTTACCAAGAGTCTGAAATGTCATCAACGTGTATTCAGGCTTGAAGTGTGTTGTGTAGGGCTTGACAAACGGTTTAGATGAATCAAAGCTTCTGGCAGTGTATACTAGCATCATACTGAACACCCCCATTGTCATGAACAAGGTTATGCACCGCTGAGTCACAGCCCTGGGACACATATGAAGTACAGCAGAAGGTGAAATGTGTATGAACATTTTCTGTGGTAAAGACATCACACACTCAACAGGAAGTATTTGAACAGCATCTGGTCTTGAGGCTGCCGGCAAAAAAAGGTGACAAAACTATACTTTGTCCTTGCCCAGACAGTCAGTTATCTGTGGGAGAATCAATTTAATACTTTTAATGGTTTTGCCAGTTTCTTCCATCTGTTCATTTTAAGACAGCAACAGCACATACTGTATGCTGCCTTTAGAGACACACAAAAACAATGGCACATTGGATTAGAAAGTCTGCAACATCTATTTAGAAACTGAAATATTTCTACAGCAAATGGTTTTGAAATAGTCTCAATTATTTGTTTACAGGGAAGAATAAAAATCATGAGTATTGCCTTAAAAAAATAGTCAATTTTATGCTACTGCAAGTCTGTCATAAGTATTTATGAACCATTGAGGCTGGATAAGGCTTTGGCCTCCAAACGTTTGTTTTTTAATACAAATAAATATTTCATATTATCATTTGTTACTTTTATAAGTTCCAAGCAGTTATTTTTTCTCTTCTAAGATCATTTTATTTTTACATATTTTTCATTGGCTTGGTGAGGTACAGCTTCACTGTATTTCCCATAAAAGCCAAAAAATGACAAAAAGCCTAAAAAACAAACACAGAGACAATGGAGTCTATATTAGCACTGGAGAAAGAGAGACTCCCTGTTGGGCAAATGCAGATGATATAAACTTCTCTAAACAATTCTGATATGTGTATGTTTTTCACATATTTGCCTCATAAACACAGGCATGAAGTTGAATGTGTTCAGTGGGCTCCAAAATCACCAGATGTAAATGATGCAAATTTATGGTACCTCTCAGGGTGAATTTTCACCTTTCTCTCTTCACACCCTAAAATAAATGGATATTTTTTTAAACACAGGCTAACTCCATAGTGCTTTGCAAATGTTTGAAATGTCTACTTTATATTCATAAATACATTGTGTGAAGGACCATTAAAGGGAAGACACAAACAGTGACATAGGATAAAATGTGAGAAGAGTGATATACTGTGCAGCAGTAGTAAAAGATATCTTCCATATAATTGAGTATTGCTTGTCTGTCTGAGTAACTAACTGCTGCAAGCTTCATTAGCCACATCACCACTGACAGATGTACATGTGTCGGTGCATCTCCGTGAGAATCCAACCGTACACTGTACATGTGTGAAAACATTTAAGGTGGTGCTTTGCATCTGAGCGTGTGTCAAAAACACACTTAAGGGCTGCATGAAAATTGCTCGTGCTTTAGTGCTTCAGTAACTCCTGAAATATGTGTTTTTTGCAGGGTATTGATTCCAGGGGCTGAAAAGCTGCTCTTGGTGCACATGTGGTTGTGTTGCAGCTAGGACCTGTAAAATATCCCATGCTTTTTTTCAGTTGTTAATGATAAAAAAACTAAGCTGCCCAGAGTTCAGGAGAGGAACACTGCTGTAAGGTCTCGATACTTATAATAATTCACATTGCACACCAGACACACATACAACAATTAGCACGCAAATAAGCAAGAAGCAGAAAATTACATTATGCTATTCAATACACTTATAATTACAGTCTGATTGTTATGTGTAGGTTTGAATGTGTGTCTGCATGGGTGTTTGTGAACCCTCCAAACAATTTCAGCACATGTTTTTTCTTTATGAACTCAGCTGCTATCCACATCATGCTGTTTGTACTTTCCTTATCAATCACATGTTGCTGCGGGCACCCATGGCGGAGGAGAGGGTGATGAAAGGCACAGACAAATGAGGTGGTGATGAAAAGAGGAGTGTGAAGAGAAGATTATCACACTTGTGCCCTTAATACAGCTGTGTGATAACTTATTTTTGCCCCAGGATATATATACACATGAATACATATGTTTTACTGTTTAACAGACAACAGTATGGGCAGATGAAGTTATAATATTGTGGCATATGATAAATGTGTGTGGAATGTACAGCACTGATGGATATGAAATCAGAATGTTAATTTGGCTCCAACATTGCCTTATACAATATGGAAAAAAATCTGTCATCAGCACATACTGTACTGTAATAATGATGAAGCAATACTCACATGCACCTTCAAACACATAGACTAGACTGCAGAGATTTGACCACCCACTGAAGCAAGAGAGGGGAAGAGACAAGAATGACCTTTTTTGTAACAAGAGAAATGGAAGACTTGGCAGATTGTGTGTGTGTGTGTGTGTGACTGTTTTGCCAGTGAGGCCTCTTACCATCAGTTAGCTGCCTGGTGCTGACAGTGCTCTACAGCTGAGCCACAGCAGAGCGATCTGGGACCTGCTTTGACATTTTCAACTTGATTCATTAATTCTTGGTTGGCAGCCCTGGTGACACGCACACTTAAATGAGCTACACACTCTGGCTGTGTGTCCACTTTAAATGTGCAGTTTATGTTTCATGAACTCATTCACAAAGGCCAAACATCTAGCCCATGATCTTTCACTGTATTTACCATAACAACCATAGATATGTGCAGTTTCCTCCACTTCTTTATCCCTACTTGAAGGAGATTAGTAATGTTGAGACCCTGTTATTGAGAGGCTCAGACAATCTTTCATAATGACAAATGAAAAAAAAAACAAATCCTCTTGCATATGAATGTGATTGAGACAAGCATGTGTTTCCTGTGTTGGTAATATTCCTGGGGCAGCTGTGTTGATGCTGAATCCAGATTTGTCCCAGGAGCTTCTCTTTCTAAGCCCTTGGAGTGAAACGAGTGGGGTGGGGTGGGGTGGAGTGCGGGGTTGTACAGGAGCACTATTCTAAAGAGTTCACAATAGTCCTATGGGAATCAGTATATTGTGTCTCCCATTAACAAAAGGCAGCTACTTTTTAAGCTCGTGACACAGTAAAATTGAACTCTCCTTTAGTCCTATGCTATCCTCTAGAAATAACATTAATATTCAGATTAGCTAAAAAATAAAATACACAAATATGTGTTGTGACAACAAAAATGTTATTACTAAATAATATAGTCATAATGTGTTAACTTACAGTCTGACAAAATGTCCAATACTTCAATATGATATTTGTGCGCAGTCACTACAACATTATAATACTTTTTTAGGTTATGTTTAGAAAAAGGCAGCAGCCTTACACAAAGTGCTTTACCTTCTTAAACCTAAATACTTTTGCGAAACTTGCTAAAATTGCCAACTTCTGGTATTGATAGTAAAATGGTGCAATCACAATGGTGCAAAGAATGAAGTGTTCAAATATCTCTGGGTGGTCACTAGTATATTAATCATTACAGTATTTCCTGAAGCTATATGTTTTGTGCATTTATCATTCTGATGCAATAGCATGAGGACATATAGAGCCTCTCTGTCTGCTGTGCCACACACATGCAGTCTTTTTTTTTTTTTTTTTTTTTTTTTTTTGTGACGTTCAGTAGAGTTTTGAATCCAAAAGTGATTGTGGCGACAAGAGTCATAAATCTATGTCCCCTGGGTCCACATCAAAGAGAGATATATAACCATAGGCTATTACATTATGTGTGTGTTACTGTGTGGTTTTCTGTGTGTGTCGCAGTATTTCTGTTTTTGCACTTGCACATTATGAGCTTGTGTGAGCGTGTGTGTGTGTGTGTGTGTAAGTGATACACAGTTCCGTTTCATGTCTATAAGCTCTCACTTATCCTGACAGCTCCATAATAATAATGACGGCAAGTTCTCACTGACTGAGTGGGTCCCATCTCTATTGTAGCCGCAGGAGGCTGCCCAGATTCTCCTCTGATTGTTGCAAAGACAGGCTATGATGATTACATAAATATAGACTGTATATGAGAAAAGCAGGCACCTTCAGGTAGAAAAAGTGAGTAAGAAACTTAGAGACACCATATGTTCATACACGGATAAATATGCAGAATTAAACTCATCTGTTCATCAGGTAAAAGATGTCAGATGATTTGTTGATGTGCTCTACAGACTAATGCATCTTCTCCATTCCCATTCATTCCCTTTCACTTGGTTGGCTAATTGACTGAAGAGGATAGGATAAGGTTGAAGAGAATAAACATGTTGTAGCCAAATGTCACCTTAGTGCTGCTTCCAATCCCATCAAATGAAGGAAGTAATTAAGCAATGCTCTCTCCACTGTTAGCCAATTACCTCTCTGGTCACCAGTCATCGGGACGTTACTGTCCAGCTGTAAGCAGTCCATAAGGACGTGCCATCAACATGTCTGGCTCCCAGATACAAAGTGGTTCCATGTTAATAAGAGCTTTCAGCATTATATAAGGACGTGCATGTGTGTGTGTGCAATCTGACAAAGCTTGTGTCAAAAAAAAATGTCAGATGTACAGAGCATCTTTAGTCACTTAAAGATAATAACTAAGGGGAGATACTATTGAAAAGCAGATGCAGTTTAGTACTCCAGATTATGATCTACTGTAAAGTACAGTTTCAGCACCATGGACAGAGCTTTTTGACCATGGAGTTTGACAAGAGACGATGGAGGTCTGAACAAATTTTGAAAACCCACTCAAGTCCATGAGAACAACCCATGAATAAATGTCATGTTCGTGGAATTTTCAGTAAAAATGTGTTGCAATTTTAAGAAACCATCCTGCAATTTGTGCATTCCGGTTAAAATCAAATAGTTTTATTTGCTTGTGCTGATGATAGTATATTTATTTTGTGCTACATTTTTTTTTTCTCTGGTTGCCCTCTGAAATATATTAACAGGCCCTTTTAGACAAAGTGGATGATATGTTGGCAGGCACAGATTAGATCAAATCACCATAGGTCTATAAATTGGACAAGGTTTTTATTTGAAACAAGATTTTATTCCTAATCTCACCTGCTTCCCAGATAATTAAAACTCAGAATATTGTCTGTTTACCTGTTGTTTTAATAAATTTATTTTTTTGCACATTCCAGCAGCACTAATTCCATACCTATAGGAACCCTTTTTGACACTCTTCTACTCTCACATTCTTTTCTCTAACAGAAATTCAGTTTTTGTTTACCATTTAACCCTAGTACTTTTACTTTTATGTTTTTATAACTGATGTTCAGCTATTTTGAATGCAACTCAATACTATAACCTGCAAAAGGAGTGGAAAAACAGGAATTAACTGGTGGATGAAAACCATATTTCTATTAAATCCAGAAAGCTGAACGCGGAAATTGGTGAGTATGGGCCGAGCCTGTTGTTGTATTGGCAGAATAATTGCTGTGGAAATGTACATAATGTTTAATTTACCATGTAAGCTCTAGCCTACAGGTAATTTCATTCCCTCAGCCTTTATGAAATTAATAAATAAATGATTTGTGCCAGCCACACCCCCTGCTATTTGAGACTATTATTTGAATACCAGCTTTTATTAGATTAAATTAAATTAAATTAAATTAGATGAAATTAAATTCAACCTGTTATACGGTAGGTATCAGTAAGACAACATTTATTTAAGCATCTAACCAGATAGTGCAAACAGTAACAAGAGATAACAGCAAAGAGCACAGTAACAAAGAGGACAGTAACAGCACACAAAGATATTCAGAGATGAGCAGAGTGAACAATGAACCAGTGGGGTAGTACGTACAGTAAACTGGGTCTGATACAGTGTGTCAAAACACAGCAGCAGTCACAAGACAAAATAAACCTGAATAAGTCATTCATCATTGTTATCTCTAATATATTACCGGCAGCAATGAGTGACTCTCTAGCCGTGATTTCTCCGCTCTCCCACTTTTCTTTTCCGAGTTTCTCTGGAACGCCTGCTCTGTAATCATTTACTTCTATCTTCATCTCCCCAAACTGAAGTGAGTGAAAGTGTCAGTCAGAGGAGTTATTCAATAACACTGTGGAAGCCAAAATTGGCATCTAATCATCCCAGTCTAATTTCAGTGTGTTTGGTATTTCCATCTCTATCTTTAACCAGACCTACAGGCCACTTGCACTGCCCATACAGCAAGCTGAGCAGGGAACAGAGAAATCAAAGCCCTCCCATTTGCTCTTGATATGTGTTGGTGGCAGTAGGAGGGGTTTATTTCTCATTTTCTTTTTCATTAGCATGCAAGCTGGTGCTGTGGTGGAGCTTCTGCCCTTTGGATCATCAGGTACATAAGGAGAATAATGACAGGAGAATAATATCTAAGAATCATCCAGCTGACAGACGCACACACAAACACACTAAAGCATGCACAGTCAAGCACACATGCACATATTTCATTAAACTCTTATTAAAAGTGCCCCCGAGGTAAACATCTGTACATGCAAACAATGAGACATGAATATGATATGCACACCTATGGAAGCATAGGTGTACATACTCATGTATGTACGCGCGCGCACGCGTTCACACACACACGCACGCACGCACACACACAAGTAAAATAATCTTTATTTCTATAGCACTTTTCACAGATGAAATCACAAAGTGCTTTACAATGAAAGTGCCAAGTGAGGTAATCAAGACAATATAAATAACACAACATAACGTGACGTAAAACACATTTAAAAATAATATAAATAAACAAAGAGACAGTCAACTAAAAGCTTATTGAAATAAAACAATATAAAAATGTACTCGTATATGGACAAAAATGTCTAGTTCAGTAATATAGTCTGCCAAAGGAAGGATGCTGGAGCTAGCAGTGGGATATGTGGCAGTAATTACTCGAATACAGATACAAATAGACACCTACTGAAAGGTGCGCACACACACGGTCCCATACATAAACACACACATGCCAATGAGCAATAGATGGGCACAGATGAGCATCCTGTCCAATGAGAACAGCAGGAAGAAAGAACTGAGAACTAGCTCAGTAGTTATGCAAGATCTAGATTTGATGGCTTGGGTTACAGGTATCTGCACTCTCTGTCAACCCATATTTCAAAAACTGGTAAAAAAAAAAAAAAGTTTGATAAGGGAGGGAGCAGACAGAGAGAAATGAAGAGCAGAAAGAGGAGAGTTCTTTTCAGGTCAGCACTCGGTTGCCAGCAGGTTCCTGCATTAATTAGATGAGGTTGTGTGTGTGTGCATATGTGTGTGTGTGTGTGTGTGCTAGGGACATACACAAAAAAAGCGAGAGAGACGGTAAGACAGAGAATGGGCTATTGTATTGGTGGATAGTCATGCGGGTGTGTATGTGAGCGTGCTAAAGTGTGCAGTTAATTGGACGAGGGAGCAGTGTGTGCGGAGGGCAGAATGAGGCATCTGCTTGCATATCCTCTCTCTGCCAGACTATTGTCATAAATCCAGATAAGGGTTTACTTGACAACAGCAATTGACCTTTTCCTTCATTTAGTTCATTGTATATCACAGCTGAATACTGAGAAGAACTTACAGGCAACCAGACAAAAATACACTGTGAAAGAAATGTCTGATAGACAAGCTTGGCAAACACAGACCAAGTGAGAAAGGTAAAATATACAGGACTGCATAAATATTAACAGGTGCTACAGTAACTGTAGTTGAGTCTTTAATGACTTAACATATCTGTATTTTTCAGTTTTTCTAAAAAAGCATCTTTACCTTAACAATAACACCCTAAGCCTAAACATACAAAAGTGCAGCTAATATATATGGTAAATTCACATGATAAAAATATTCTTGGTTGAACACCCACATAAGAGCCTACTGTCAAACAAATAACTTTTTTTTTTTTTTTTTTTTTTCCAGACGAATGATAATTTTGGATGAGAACATGTGGGTTGTGAAAAAAAACTGTTACCATCACATGGTTCAGGTGTCACAATTTTATTTATATGCACACGCACACACACACACACACACACACACACACACACACACACACACACACACACACACACACACACACACACACACACACACACACACACACACACACACACACACTTTTTTGAGCAAGTGTGTTGACTATAGTGTTTAGAAAAGTTCCTTTACATACCATTATTCCAAAAACAGAGATAGTCACCAACACTGAGGCCTTTTCTGTGGTGAAACATAAAATACAGTTAAAGCAAAGCCCGCATTTGTGTAAATCAGTCAAAGAGTATGGCTCTGTCAGGCTCTTTAAGTGGTCAAAATCATTTTCACTGACAGTTCTTTCCAGACTCTGAGTTACTCATCTGTGACAGTTGTAATTCTCAACTGACAGAGTTCCCTGCTGCGGCAAAGACGTGTGGAGAGACACTGCTATTTTGTTTTCAATTATAAATTTGTTACCTTTATGGCATAAAGACTACAACAAGCCACAACTCACCAGCCTAGAAACGAAAATGCTAGCACTCACACGGATATTGTAAAAACATGTTTCTGCATCTCACAAATATAACAACATTGTCATATATGAGACATTGTCAGACCAATTGAACCAATAAAATGAGATTCAACTCCATTATTTCCATTTCTATCAGCACTGGTGCCATAACATTGTGATGGAGATGTCATTTAAGCACTAAAAGTTATTAACTCTACTTGAATCACAGCTTATTTTTGTTAACAGCCAAATATGTCATTTAAATAATTACTAGTATATGTCAACTATACATCCCTAGCAATACAGCAACACATAATATGATATGTACATTGTGTCCTCAGTATATCATGCCCTCTGCTTCATGTAAGTGCAATCACATGATCAGTTCTCAGCCAATCATATAAAATGTGATCATGGTTTCACCCTCTGTGTCTATTTCAACATAAAAGTGCACTGTTACCAACTGATTAACAATACCTTTATGTTTTCAAAGTGTGAATGTAGCTGAATGAGAATTAACAGGATTATTTTTAGCCTGATAACAGCAAGTTAGCCCAGAGTTAGCTTTAGCCATATTTAAAGAAAATGATTGTTTCTCTAAACCAACCTCAGCAAACTGCCAGCACAGATTCCACATTAATGTTTTTTTAACTTGACATACAAGTGATGCAACATGACCCTTAAAAACATTCTGTTTAATACATCTCACAGGAAAATGTCACAGAAAGCTGAAATAAAACTAGTGCCTGTGCTACTGTCATGCAGTTTACAAGCACTCTCTGCACCTTTGTCAGCGAGTTGTTTGAAATGCTTACAAACGTGTGCATGAGTAAAGCATTAACCAGTGACACAGAGTACAACCAAACAAAAGATAAATTAGAATATTACCATCAAGACTTCAAACTTTGTGAGAATCTTTTGTAATCCAAAACAAACATATTAAATTTGTAGTCCATTACTGCAGGGAGTGAGTGTGAATGTGTGCAGACAGAGAATAGGAGGAAGTATTGATCCTGTCACAGAGATGGAGTTGTGTTTACCTTCACAAGAGCTGACGCAGATATTCATACACACTAGAGATGTACGGAGACAAAGGACCACATATTCTCTCCACCTTGGCTCTTGACATCGCTGCCTTATGTCTGTGTGTGTGTATAAAAAGAGAGAAGCTGGCAGGGAGCATCTGGCATCGTTTTCTCGCCTGGCTTCAAATTAATCTGATTTTATGGCAGCTCATTACACTGCCTATCATTGATAATCAAAACCAGTGTGATGAGCTGCACATATACATGTGCACACATAAGAACACACTCATATCCCTTAGTAAAGGTGTACGGAGATGAATCATCAAACGAGAAAACAGAGACAGAGTTTGAAGCAAATGAACCACCTGTATTTCCTCAATGTTTGCAGCATCATTAATCTAAGTCATTTATGCTTGTCAGCTTCTCATAGAAAGTGTGTGTGCATATTTGTGTGTGTGTCCACTTGTAGATAGTGCTGCCATTACTGAGTCCCATCAGTGCTTGAATGCCTCCCAATATTCCATCCAGATTCTGCATAGTAATAATATTGAAAACATGCATTATTCCATCTATCTGCTCTCCCCAAGGATTGTCTCTCTCTACTGCAAACGCAAACACACACATATATATACACACACACATACACACTTACATCTACCTCACAGCAGTAAATAGGATGGTATTGAGACATTAGTTAGAGTTATAGGGCACCTGGCCACTGCAGCACCATGTGAAATTTTATAGGGCCCATAGGCTGGTGCTACCACTGTCTCCGTATCTGTGATACAGTCCTGAACATGCACACACAACTCTCTCATTCTCACACACACACACACACACACACACACACACACACACAAATAGGACCATTAGGCCTTGCTGCATCACCTCACTAAGCAAAGAGCGGAAACGAATGGCAGACCATTAGAGTTTCATTACGGGGAGTTGGCTCCAGTGGAAGGTGGAACAGAGTGAGAAGGGAGGGTTGGGAGAGAGGGAGGGAGAGAGAGAGAAAGAGAAAGAGAGTGACATATGGGAAGAAACCTGATGAGAAGAAGGGAAGAGAGGTATAATGTGTTTGCGTGTGTGTGAGGGAAAACAAAACAGGGAGAAAGAGGCAAAGATAGAGGATCGAGAGCTACAGTATTTCATATGGCACCGGATGTTTGGATATGAGAGCTGTTGTCCATGACCTCCTCTCCTTATTTGCAAAGCAGCAGTCAATTCCATTGCCTACTGCTGTTTTAATATGTCCCACCTGTTCACACATACATGCACACGCACACACACGGAAACACACAAGCACAAATGCATACAAAGACATATCTCCAAGCAACCTGTCTTACTCTCTCCTTTAATCCACCTGTCTCTCTCCCAGGCACACACCAAAAAAAAACAACAAAAAAAACAAAAAAAACAAAACAAATGTGCACACACACACACACACACACACACAGACACAGACACACACACACACACACACACAGTCTCAGTCCCTTGCTTGCCCTGACTCACTCTCAGGCACACACACTTAAAAACACACACAAACACACGTACACCTCCAAGGTTAATAGTAGCTGTCATGGGCAGGGTGAGCAGTAATGGAACACACACATGCCCCAGGGGAGAAAGCAGTCTGCGGACAGACAGAATGTGGGAATGATGAGGAGAAGGACTGAGAGGAGGAAGAGTGGCTGAAGGTGGGGGAATGAAGGAGGTGGATGGGCAAACTGTTCCCCTGAATCAATTACTCCCGATGCAAATGAGGAGATTATTTATCTCTCCATTAGCACTAAATTATTCATACTCTCTCCGCATTTCTGTGTATCAGTGTACTTTCGGACCGTTGATTGCAGTGGGAGGAGGGGATAAACCTCCACAGGAAAAAGAGTGTTGGTAAATTTAACAACAAGGTATTTACATCTTTCATCAGCCATGCTTGTTCTTCATTAGTTAACACTGTTAAATCAATATGCCACCCCCGCTCTCACTCCTTTCGCTGTGATCTCCATTTTGTCTCACACCTCTATTTTGGTGGTGCCATCACTGTCAGTGGGGACTTGCTACATTTAGGTAACAAGAACAAGAACAAGATCATGGAAGGAAACTCACAAAAAAAGTGTCATTGTCTCAGGCTGCCTGAAACAATGTCACATAATGTACATACAGCAATAAGCAATGACTGGTATGGATCTTTTTAGCCATTCATTACTGCTGTGACAGTATGCAACAGTTGCACTTTTGCCTGTTTTCTGGTAAAAAGCTAAAAGCAATAAGCAATTATTTGATAGCAAGTAAGTATTTCAAAGGTATGATATGTAAGTTGTCAAGCCTTTCAAAATAAAAGTACTGCTACAAAGAATCACAGAACGACTGGTTGAAACTGTGACTGTTTACTGCAGAGAAGCTATCTGAGATTTCAGCCCCATTGAGCCTCTCTCTCAGAGTTAAATGTCATCTTTTTTGTAATCAGTCTTGTGTCTTCATTTATACCTGTCTGACTGTGTTGTCAATTCCAGTCCCATGTTTCCTTCTGAGCAGTTTCCCCCTTAAAGCTTGACCTTGCTTTTATATAAGCTGCTGGTTATGCTGACCTTTAAACTGTGTTTCTAAGGTTAAAAACAACACTTAGGTGAAATGTAAGTTTCAGTTTAGAGGACTATTATTGTGAAATACTTTGTCCCTCATTGTGCGAGCAATGATGATATTAAGTAATAGTAATAAAAAGAAATAAAAAGTAATAAAAAGAAAGGCACCAAATAGAGTACATGATGTTTGCAAGTGGCTGTGCACACTGTATGTTTGTACAGTGTGCTTGTTGTGTAAAGGCAAGGACGGTTATAGCTCTGTGGGTGTGGACTGAAGGAGAGAGAACGAGGCAGCAGATAAAGGTCGCGTTTGCAGGCTTCAAAAAGTAAAGTTCTAAAGTGTGTTTTCTTCAAATCACACTTGGTTTTAGTCATAATTACAAAGAACTTAAATTACGAAATTAAAATCACTGGAAAACAGAAGACAGCAAAAGGCAGTAAAAAAGGAAGACAAAAACCTGAATTGCTTTTGCTACATACTGGGGTTTATTGGCACTACAATGCACCTAATGACATGTTGCAGTTATACAGGTTGGTCAGTAGTGAACAATGGCACGCCAAAGTAGACAACTACAGACAATGTCAAGTTGCAACTTCATAAATGAAGCTTGAAACTAAAGGAAAAGTAATAATTCTTTATTAAAGTAATAAATATGTTGTTGATTTCAAAAGTTTCAAAAGATACAGACTTGTGGACATAAAAACTTTGAGGTAAAAGTATATAAAATTTGAATTTGCATCCAATCACAAAGCAAAAAAAAAAAAAAACAGTGTTGTGAGCATGGGTTGAAAACGAGATGACATTAATGGCAACAATGAATACTCAAATTGAATCTTAATTTATTACACCTTTAAATTATGGGTCAGGTATGGGTTAACATGTTTAATTATTTATAATATTCATTTATTAATTAATTCATTTATTAATTAACATTTATTATTAATTGTTACATGTTTACATATACTATACCATACCATTCCAGTTCACTGAGGTGTGTGGGTATTGTAGGATTTACATTCATCTGCTATTGTAAAATGAAGGACAAAACTTAGTTTCTCTGAAACATGAAAACCTTTCTTTAATTATTAACCCATATATTTCACCAATTTAGTACATTGGCCTATTGTTGTGAGCTGCCCCATGCTGCTCTCCCTATTCTTTAAAAAACTAGAAACATTCATCTGATGCTAATTCAACAACAGATAATTACCCTGTTCACAGGCCAGTAAAGGGAATACAAAAACAGGATATAAGGGTTAAAATAATGAGTAAGGTGATGACTTACTTGATAAAAGTCCTTTTAAACACAAAAGGGGTGGTGGTTGTGGGGTAGGGGGTTGGGGGGTTTCAGTTAAAGAGAAAGGCAGAAAGAGAGAGAGAGATCAAAACAGAGATTTTGAGAAGCAGTGGATAGAGTGTAGCTGAATCAAGAGATACAGTCTTCCAGGCATCACAGGTAAATGTTTCACTGTATCCTGAACATCAGACACTGTACCTTTGATGTGCAAAATGGAAAGCATACCTCTCAACCAAAATTAATAAAGAAAAAAAAAATCAGACCAACAACTTTCTTCAATCACTGCATTTAACTCTAAAACTGATGTAGGTTCCTTCATATCTCTTCTTGTCTCTTCAGGTGGTGGAATAATAATGTTATACCTCAAAATGATAATGTCAAACAATGATCAGACTTTGACCTTATACTGACGGTGCATATTACTTCATGCCTGTTGTGTAATATATATATATATATATTTTTTTTTTATGTGGAAGAGTTCTAAACCGTCCTATGCTTGTAGCACTGCTGTTGTAGCCTGGAAGCAGGATGTAGAGTAAAGAAGGGATGTGGTGCACTAAGCATTTATTTATTTATTTATTTATTTTGCTGGCTTTTTTGATTTATGTTGTGTCGCTCACAATACAATACAGGAACAATACAGGAAGTACATTTAATCACAAAATGCTACGATGACTTCCACGTAGCATCCTAGAGCATCTTAAAGCACAACAGCTGTCAATAATTTGTTTGTATGGAGTTTAGGGTCGAGCTTTTTAAAGGGCTAGTTTAAAGAGAACACAGCCATGACAACAGCATGGTGAGATGTTTTTTTTTGTAAATACTAACGTAAGAATGATAATATAGTCATAATGACAATGCTAACATATTAATGTTAAGCAGGTAGCATTTTATAGCACAATATGTTATAATGATTTCAAATGCAAATCTGTAATTTTACATGATGGTGGCATCAGATGAAAAGTGATTACAATTTATCTCGAGGGGGCTTGAATGTCCACTGAATGTTGTTCTGCAATTATTCTAAAGGTTTCTGGGTAATTTCATTCCCAACCCCAATTGTCAGTCTTTTTGGTAGCACTAAATGAGGTCAGATAACAGTCATGAGGTTTTTATCTTTGGAAAAGCATGAACGTGTACCCAGTTATGTTCACATCCAACAGTTGACCAGATATTTCAATACAAGATGTTAAAAAAAAAACATTAATGCTCATGCTGGAGCAAAGAGGATAAGTCAGAGGGTCAACAGTGTTAGTCGGATTTTTCCTCTGGGAACCATACATCTCTGCAGCTGTCTGCACAATGTCAGATAACAGTTGCCTCGGTTGAAGCTATCTCACATACCTCTGATGCATATCCTGGGCAGTTCTGTTTCCTCCAGTCATGCATGTCTATCCAGTACAAGAATTCTTTGAAAACAGTCTACATCATCCCCTGAGACAATCTCACATAAAGTACATCTATGAATCCAGTTTAAATTAACGTGCAATTTAATACAAGATGTGAAACTTCCCGTACTTTAGGTTTGCATAGTAAGTTTGTTTATCTCATTGTTCCAGTGATATAAAATGGTCTCAGGATTTTACTATATCAAACACCATCAGTGTTTGGTAATTTTCAATACTGTACATAATAATTTATCCATTTTAATAAGATATTTCATTTGTGCAGTTTTAACAATTTACATGTTTTTGCTTGGTTGTGTTGTTACATATTTCCATTGCTGTTATTAGTAAACTTAGTGCACTTCTTGTTAAGCTGTTTCTCTGTAAAAGTTAAGTATACTGTACTTTGTGTGTTACATTAAGATGCGATCTATTATCGGGTATATGTTTGACTATCCTGCCAAAAACAGACTCGCACAAGCCAGAGAAAGAAAACATTTCCCACAGGGACATTCATGGCTCTTAATGCTTTGAAAACAGCACAATAACCTTAATCATAACAGCAATTTCTCTGACCAGCCTTCTTGGCAGCGTCCAACAGCCAAACTGTTACTTTATAATAACAATGTGTTAGGGTTTGCAATATTTGCAGTGAGTGAGCCACAGTTATTCTTAACCAAGAAAAGCAAGTCCAGCCAACTGATACTCTCCAACAATGACCAACCAACAGTTCTTAAAAAAACATTTTATAAGTCATATCATCAAATGAACTAAAATGTTTATTATGGTTGATTTAATATGTTTAAAAATGTTTGTGTTATATGGGAAGACAAGGGAAGTTTTGTGAAAAAAAATTTTGGCCCGATGTCGAGAAGAACTTGGAAGAAAAGGCAGTATGCCAATGTGCATGAAAATAATGCTTGTAGTCACATAAGAGGTCTCAGAACAGTGGAAACTGAGACAAGGATAGTTTGACAAACACACTTGCGGCTATAGATATTCATTCAAAGATGCTAGGATTATCTTCAATCAGCAAGCACAAATATATATGGGACAGAATATAGAAAACAAAAGATAGAACAGCTCATACTCATCCTAGCTTTCAGAGACAATAGCCTACTGCCTTCACAAGTGGGTAGTGAATTACATGATTAAATGCAAAGAGGCCATATCCAATCCAAACAGAAAACTGTTGGAGAAATATTGCTTCTGTATCATTCTAGTTTATGTCCATTTTTTAGTTTAGACTCATCAGTCACTTCTTTTTTGCCTTGCTTACCTTGATAGTTGCACACTTACTTTAGTAGATAATACATTCATGTGTTTCTTGTTCATTCATTTTTATTCTTAGTATTTATTGTTTTGTTAAGGATTTTTGTTTTATTTAATTATTTCAGTGGGGCCCTTTGGAGCAATTTATGATTTTGGGCAGTGTAAATAGAATTCACTTGACTTCTTGGACAAATGTTGCCTGAGGCATTCTGTTCAATGCACAAGACAAATTTTAAGACTTCAGTCCAAGGTGAGTCTGGTCCAATGCCAAACTCTTTCAACAGTGATATTTCCCTACGGGTTTCATTCAGGTTTGATCGCTCAAATCTGATCTTAACCCTTTTGCAAAATATTACAGCAGTGAGGAGGGAAAATTATATTATGAATCAACTTGCCCTGACTGAGCTTGTTCACAGTAGCAGTGGCACTAATACAAACTTATCAAAAAACTAGGGCAAGGATTAAAAATCAATATACATGAAAATAATGATTCTCATCCTCTACGATTCTAAAAATTGATTTAGGGCAAAAAAAAAAAAAAAAAAAAAAAGCTGAATAACCAACATGTAGCACCAGAAACTTCAAAATCTTTTAGCCAGTTCTAGTTGGTAGGGAAAAGTTATTCCACAGCATGTTTCCTTTCAAAAGCCCTGCATCCATACAGAGCTGTGAATAACAGTTTTCACTGGCATTAGCGTGGCAGCTCTCCACGACGGGAGGCACGATGACAAAACAGTAGACCACTTGTTTTTTCCTGTTTTCATCCCTTCTTCCAGAACTGGCATACATTTCTGTTTTTCAAATTACATTTATCTGGTGACGCTGAACAATACGGTTATTTCATTTAACAATTTCTAAGAAAACACATCCAAATTAATGCAGCTAACTTTTTCTGAATAAAAAGTCATACTCTTTTTTTCAATTCTCTGAAAACATTTTAACAAATTGCTAAATTAAATTAAAACTTTTTATTGCATTCTCTAACTACAGAAAACGTAGTTCAATACATTTTTCATTTTTCAGTCTTACTGCTCAAAGAGAGATTATAAGTATTAAGAACATAAATTACTTGATATTTATATCATATTTTTAAGGACGCCTATGGATTTTGGAACAGGGCTAAGGTGGATTGCGGGACATCTCTCTGAGACACCACAATGTTTCAGTTATGAAGGTTGGTTGCGACACTAACATGAACATTAATTCATTTTTGCTAACTAGTATTACTAGTACTACTAGTTATTAGACAGACAGACAGATAGACAGACAGACACACACACACACACAGACACACACACAGACACACTCCTGACTGCAGTAAGTAAACAGACTTAATGGGGAGCCAGGGACCTGATCTAAACACAGGGTGAACTGAGGAAGTGTTTTGCTTGTGCAGCAGGAGAGCTGTTGGCCTGCGTTCATCCCAATAGCTCACCATGCTCTGCTAACCCACTGTGGAAATACATTCCTCTCTTCTGCATCATTATGGTAGAACTTTATTGGCCACAGGGGTACAGTGAGGTGACTGCACTAGTAAAGAACGTTAACTTGGTCCATTAACTAGAGACAATTTCTATAGGTACAAGTGTTACTAAACAGGAGTTTTACTTGAAACTAAATCAGTGGAAGGTAGATTGCAGTGTAATGTAGCTTAGGGAAATTTACTTAAGTCAAACTGAAAAAGGAAGTATGAAACTGCCTTCTACACAGCACAAGTATTATTATAATAAATGCACTTGTTCTTCGACAAAATCATCAGCAATCTCAACAGCTTCCAGGCCTACAGGAACCACAAGAACATACAGTACCACTATGTATCTTTGTTTCTGTTAAATTTCTATAACAAATTATTTGATATATATATATATATATATATATATATATATATATATATATATATAACTACTGAGATAAAGTAGGAAACAATTTCAAGGACCTTACAACTTCCTATTTGTTGTAGCACTTCACATACTATATTCTAAAAAGCAATTATTTTCTGACATTTTCAAAAAACATGGTTGACATTGAACGATCCGCAGTCTGAACAATAACCTAATGGGCCTGTGCTTTTTATTTAGTGAAGAATTACTTTGTTTGCTTCTCTATTGTGGCAAGAGATGTAAGAAAATGACAGCGTTAAAAAGCCTTGGAGAGTAACACTGGTTTAAACAAGGTCTTTGAGGGTCTCAGGATGGAACTGTAGGTCACAAAAAGGCCAAGCACACAGATTACTATGCAGCCCTGTAGTGAAGCCGTGGAAGTCTGTAGCAAACACAGCTCTTTTTCCACATGGCTGCTCACCCCGTCAGAGAGGCCGGAGAGGCTTTCTCTGTTTTACTCTGTTTGGAAATGGCCTCCTTGAAGACACATAGCTATCCTGGCTGGAGTGAACACACAGTATTGGTTCGAGCAGAGGTTTTAAAAGTAGGGGAATTGTTTAATTTCACGCCTTTTTTGACATGCTGGAGGGTCAGCACAATGAAAGAATGCATGAGAACTAGGACTGGGAATCACAGGGTATCTCATGATACGATACTATCACAATATTTTGCCACTGAACAGTTTTAGACTCAGGAAGAGTTGTCTGGTTATTGGAAAATCAATGGGACCTCCTGGGCACGGTAATGATACACACAGGAAAGAAGATGACAACATTAAGCTCCAATTATTTTATTGTATGACCACACCTGGTCTATCTAATAGCAAGTTTAGAACTAGTGTCCAGATACATACATCAGATTTTGGTGTTATAGTCAATGACATAATCAGCAAATCACAAAATCACAATCACTGAACTGTAGAAAAAGTTGAGAGCACAACATTTTATTCAGTTTTAACCAGCAGATAACACAATAACTAGTAATTACAAATCACAATAAATCTAGTTAGTTGTAGTAGTATAGTTAGAGCCCAAGCTATATACTTTGACTATATAAGGACATGAAATATAAAGAACAAATATTAAGAATCAGTAAGGAAAACAACATATCTATAGAGAATTATAAATATATTTATGAAATATTTTGAATAGGCCTGTCCAAGTACATGAAACATCAGAGGTTAACTTGTGAGTGTATATAAGACTAAGGCTGTATAACACTTACAGTGAATATGCTTTAAGCAATACCAGGTGAAGTGAACATAAATAACATCTGTCATATAAAATAATTATGTAAGTTTATTTTACAACTTTCATTTTTACATTGATAATGGGTTTCATTACACCACCTTTTAAATATCCAACTATTTACTTCCTGTTTGCAACAGTCATCAACTGCATCAACTCCTCAACTTTGACTTATAGTCAAATTTCAATCAACCCCAAACTGTGTTTGTGTTTAAACCTGTAACTAGACCTTAATAGCACTATATAGGTGTCAGGTCAGTTATTTATAACCATGTATTTTATCTCATTTGCTTAGGTCATATATCTTTTTGACTCAACCAACCACATCAGACTCTCTTCTTTTTTTCCTATCCATTTTCAGGCTTTGGTATTTGTTTCTCTCCGTGTTATTTCCGTTTTTTTCCTTTCTTTTCTTTCAATATTCTATGATAAAAAAAAAACTATTGGGAGCCACACTCACTAAAACACTGTATCTCCTCTCCTTAATTCTCATATAACTCTAAATAACTCTGCAGCCTGACAGAAAGAGAGCAGGAAATCCTCCCTGTGCTTACAGTGAGCCCACAGACTTTCACCCTCCCCTAAACCAGCTCAGACAGAGGTCTTTATTATAGAGGAGAAGGCTCAAAATAAGGGGGATAATGAATGAAGAGATGTAGCTGACAGCTCTTTGACCTAAGTTATTTGTACAGGTTTTAAGAAATTCACCTGTGACAATTAACATTATGCATAGCCTACTACTCTTTTAGCCTAAACTAAAATATTCTCACTTGTTGATGGACTCTAGTTATATTCCATCTAATTCCCTCATTAGACTTCATTTTCAGAGCATATTGAGGTCTTCCATTTTCATCCAGCAGATGGGTTGTTTTTTTGTTTTTAATGCATTGTTATTTTGTTTTGCATCTGAGGCAGTTTGGAGTTTTAGTAAATGCCAACACACTGCAAAGTGACTGCACTAAGGCGTGTAGAGAGATAAGTGGTGTATCAGCAGAGATAAAGCTAAAGTTTTTAGTTTGTTATTTGTCTAATTTTAGGAAACTGACTTTTGCATTTTTAGGACCAGAAAAAAGACAGGGTAACTGAGCAAAGCTAATATGATTTAATTCAATTTAAGGAGCATTAAATATTCACTTGTTTACTCTGTGCCCCTCAGACATAGACAAAGTATACTAGCATTCCTATTGATTTTTAAGCGTGTCTTAGAGTCAGCATGGCTTTGGCCTTGAAGTATATCTGTAATCATGTACATCTGTACATCTGTGATTTTCTTACACAGCACTATATCATCTAAACATCAGTAACCTCTTGTGTGTTGAATTTTATGAGTTACAATCACTGAAGCTGGCATGGCAGATAGTAAGATAGATAGTAATTAAATAAATAAAAATAAACAACACTTTCTATGTGATAATAATAGGGCTCATTGTAGGTGTACATTATTCTATTATCCTATTCTGTCCTATATGTATCCTATATATCCTAGCCACTACTTCACTCAGACAAATCCGCTAGGGACTGAATTCTACTTCCGATGTTGATGTTTGTTTCCAAATTCCTGCCAATCAAGAGAGGTTCAGCCTTTTAGATAGTTCCATTAATCATCATGTGAAAGCCTGGCTTCATGGCCAGCCCACTGCTCCATTTACCCCCAGTGAAGCTCGGCTTCAAAGGGAATGACGATTTTCAGAATTTATCCAATCACCACCTGGCTTCGCTGCATTGGGGAAAAAAAGCATTGCATAGAAACCCATTGAAGTTCAGCATCAATGAAGTTTCATACACAGTGCTGCTCATTCCAAATCATTGGAAAATTATGTCGGACAGAGTGAAAAAGACTTAGTCTTGAAGTTAAACACATTCTGAGATGCTTTTAGTTTTAATGTAATGTCATTCTCAATTTAATGTAAATTCAACAATGCATATTTGACCATTTATTGTGTGAAATGTTAGAGGAAATTTGGCTTCCCTAGTTGTCTCAGAGCAATCACCCCTAGGCCCAAGATGTTTTTCCCTGAAGATTAACATTTTATTTTACAAAAACTTGTTCAAACAGTGCACAACACGCCTGTCATCACCAGTCAGCGCATCGCATTGACATTACATTGGCACAAATAAATGCAGACATATTACATGACAACAGTAAAAACAGCCGGGCTTAGATGAGCTTATGTTGTTTTCCAGCTAACAATAGACCGTTGTGAAAATGCAACTGCTCAGAATGAGAAGAGGTCTGTGATGGAGAAACTAGGACCAATAAAGTGAGGAATAAGCAAGCTCATGTAATCACCACTGGCATAATTTCTTTTTGTCCCACCTCTCTTATGCCTCTGCTGGATTCATCGGCACGGATGTGATCAGTAGAGAGATAAATGGTAATCTCGGCAGACATTCCCACACATGCGAGCACATGAATAAGTACACATGCGCAGTCTCATGCATACACATACACACAAACAGAATCACAGTTTGATGGTAATCCTGGATGCATATGAAAGGGCACGCAAGCAGTAGTATGGAGAATAGGTAGAGAGGAGGTGACGGGGGGAAAAAAGAGCAGGAGGGAGGAAAGTAGTAATGGAGTGAGTGAGAGAGAGAGAAAGGAGCTGGGCTTTATTTAATCTCAGCAGAAGTGTCGATAGAGCAGAAAGTTCAGCAAACTGAATCGGTGGTTAAGCTTTGAGTTTTACTTTAACTGTTCAGCTCTTCTAGCAGTGCAGTGTGTGTGTTTGGGAGACTGTGTTGAAGGCATTAAACATAGTGCAAAGAAGCGAGAACAGGGTGCTACTGGAAGAAATGTATTTAATCAAGTCAGAACAAAGGAGTTGTGTAATTTTCTCCTGAGGGCACAGAGAACACGGCTCCCTCTGAAAGAAAGGACGATCTTTTTATTTTTTTCCAGAGCAACAGTACAATGGTGTTTTATTGTATAATAGAGACATTTCCCGATCAGTTGAAAGTATTTTTTCTCCCTTTTGACAATTTATCATAGTCATGCTGATTGTGTTGAACACCCAGAGTCCCATTTTAATAGAGAAATGTTCTGTAAATATTCCAAAAAGAACATTGCAGTTGTTTTACATTTATCTTTGCAATGACAAAAATGGTATCACTCGGGGGCAGGTCATCTAGATGCATTTATTGCATGAATCTTGAATGGAAAAAAGAAAAATATATATCCTTTATGCATGCAGGATAGGTTGGCTGAGTGTAAACTCTCATTTTCTTCACTACAGGTGTTTACATTTAAACTGGCAGTAAAACAAGAACAAACACAAAAGGAACTGGTTCTAAGACCGCAGTTGTCCAGCATCCAAGTATAGACCTAAAAAGACCCAAGTTTATCTGTATTCCATTCCACATGATGTTACAACTCAAAACCAACCTAGTTAGGTTTATGTAAAGATCATGGCTGCATCATCGAGGTTATGGTTTAATTTAAAATTACTATTTTACTTAGGGAATAATAAATTCTTAATGTTAAAAGAACAAAAAACCTCAATCACTGTCTGTCAGTTGGAACCACAAAAACATAATGTTCTGTCTTTGTAACCCATATAATAACACTACCTTACTTCTTCCTTTAGTCCTGCCACAATTACTTTGACAGCCAGAGTCACTTTGTCGCTTGAAAATAAACACATGCCATTTTGTTGCACTTGCTAAGACAGCAGATGCTTTCATTCTTCTTGAGAGAACAATCTCTATGGATCACTGTATTCAAACTAGGGTCAATAAGAATTTGAGTTTGTAAAGTGTAAAACTTCTGTAGGAAAGATTTGGATTTTTTTTTTTTTTTTTAAATAATACATTTTTCATGTGTAAAAACCAAAAGAGCTATGAAAAGAAAAAGTTACAAGTTACACGAAAACCCTGTGGAAAAAAAAAATCTTCTGTGACCATCTGTGAATAGATTGAAAGGAGAAAACTGCACCTGTCTAAAGACCCAAATTAAAATGCACAAATACAATCAAATCAAAGCAGAGTCCAAACAAAGCTCAATAAGGGGGAAGATAGTAATTACTACTTAAGAAATCAATGACAAACAGGATCTTTGAGATTAAAGATATTGAATACTACTATACTTTATAATCTCAACACAACTCAGCAGTTTAACAGCTAAAATACTTCCCGTTGCCTTTCATTCCTATTTATATCCCAAACCTCCACTTTATCTAACCCTTTCTCAGACTGTTGTGTTATGTAGTTTCTCTATTTTGTGTGTATGTGTGTGTGTGTGTCAGTCACTGACTCAAGTCAAACCAAGTATGTTCACATGCACTGCTTTAATCTGATTATGGGCTGAATCGGATTCAAAATACCTCATGTGTCCACGCCATCTGATCAGATTCGGCTCGATCGGACTGAAATTAGAATCGGATTGAGAGAGATGGTGCACACTTTTTTGATAAATCTGATCGAATGGGAAAATATACTCATGCAAACATGCAATCGGATTGTTGGAGCACGTCTTGTTACTGCAAATGTGCCATACGTGGGAGTGGTGCATAATGACGTGTGTGAGTCGTCATTATGGCACATGATGATGAATTATGGCACATGCAACTGGTCTATGAGTTCCTTGGGCAACTAAACCAATGGCCATATCATGTCAACATAAAAAGACTATATGAGGAAAATATGTCTGACTCACAACTAAAAAAAAGTCCTAAAATGAGTCAACAGACAACAGTTCAACAGACAAGCATTTAATCATAAATTACACAATGTTAAATTTGCTTTTTGGATTTTTTGTGAACACAAAATTCCTTAAAATATAATCCTTAAAAAATATGGGACCTTTAAAGATTCTCTACCTGATCCTCAAAAATAAATCTTTCATTAAGCCAGATGTCAAGTTTTTTATATTCCATGACCCCCCCAAAGTGGTCACAGTTTAAATACGTACATTACTGTAATTCACACCTAATGGATCTTAATAACAGCATGAATTTTATTTTATTTGCATTAAGTACCAATTTAAGGTTAATGAGACCATGTGAAGTGCATTAAAGGAGAGTTGTAATTTCTTAATGGCTAATTGAACAGGGGCAGAAATACAATCTTAACACAGCTGTCCTTATAAAGAAGAGACAATATCACATAATGTATATATTAAATGACTAAATGAAGATGAAGAGAATTTTCAACTTTCCTTGCCTATAGAGAATGACATAAATAGTATAAAGAAGTTAATTATGAGATGTGTAACAAGGTAAAAGGAACACTCCTGTTTCATTATGTCCATTATAGTTCTTTTAAAATTATATATTCTCATTAACTACAGTAAATAGGAGTAGGCAGGAGAGTAATGGATCTAGTAGCGTAAAGTGAGGGAAAATTAGTACAGTATCTTTGTACTGATGAAATACACATTCATCATTTCTAAGAACAGCTTTTTTTATCTTAAAAAATACAGTACTATGAGGGTTCAGACATCAAAAGGGTTAGACACTATATAAAAAGAGTATAAGTTTATTGTAATAATACAGGAACTCGGCTATTGGTGCATGTCTCCACCAGAGTAGCAGTTCCCGACGAGCAAAATTCAGGTACCTTTTCAGAGTGGAGTACATGGGTAGGTAGCCTACTTTATTCAGCCCCGAAAAGTTCTTGGGCGGGACTTTAGGTTGGACTCTAAGGTGACCGGTTGTAACTCAAGATGTTACATGACCCAGTCAACAAAAAAGCGCAATTTTTAAAACCCAGCAGCAGAAGCGTATCAATAAATAGTTTCTATAAACAGAGTGGAAGTAGCGAACAAAGTGACACAGTGGAAAGCTTCGCAAAAGATTGCATGTTTCACATATAATGATCATTGTGTGGTGGACCACAACATAATCAACACTGGCTGCCACATATTAATTAATTTATTTTTCCAACGCGAAACACAAGATAAAAAAAACAGATGGTTCCATTCTCTCTCTCTCACACACACACACACAAACAGGTTTGCAGAGTGTAGTTTATTTATAGTAACATGATGAAGCCCCCTGTCGCATCAGTGATCAGGGCCTTACCCTCAGTGGAGACACAGATCCTACTGAGACCAAGTAAGAGGACGTTCCTAAAAAGTTCCCAGCCCCTAAGTGTTAACTGGAATTTACTTGGTAGAAAACTTGGCTAAAGTCAGCTAATGGCTTAGCTATATGTTACCTTTACCTACTCCATGTAAACTACATAAACAGTGAATTCTCACTGTGTTTCTTAGCTATTTATTAAAACTTGTAGCTATCTTGACTGAAAATAATTGCTAGCATTACCAAGAAGTATATGACTGCAGCCACAACCATTATCATGGTTTTCTTCCTTTGTTGGCTTTAATGTACACAGAGTAACAGTATTAATTTGTGCTTCTTGTCGTGTGTTTAGGCATTGTTTTCACTGGCCTTGCTAACAACAGAAAGGGAGGGGCGAGTTGTGGCCAAAGGGAGATCACAGTTGTGACCATAATGCATTTGTTTTGAAGTGAATAATATATATGACTTTTTTTTTGCAAGGCTAAAAAATGATGTTGCTGTTCCACAGGGAGAGAAAAAAAGACTAGTTTCTTGCTGCTGCATCTGACAAGATCCGAGGAGCATTTTGTTTATGCATGCCAGCCAATGTCTCTCACAGGAGTGCAGATTGACCTTTTCTAAACTCCTCTAAGATTATATCTCTTCGCAAAAAAGCAACAGATTGTGAGTGTATGCATGCTCAAATGTATGTGTGTTCAACTTCTTTCCCAAAGGACTGCAGTCCTATTGTGCTCTCTGTTATACATAACTGAAGCCTAAAGCTTAAGGCCAGTGTTCCCACTACAGACATTTTCCAGCAGCCTTATTCCAAGCCCACTTAAAATGATATAACACCCACTCCCCTATGACAAAAGTTTAATCTAAGCTAGATAGGAAAAAAATACAAATTTTGTTACAAATCCATCTGTTGGCTTATTAAAGGCATCCACAATGCAGGTGAATCAGACCTTCCACCCTCGCAAAGCTGTAGTTGCTTCAATTGTCAGGCACTGAATAACAATAGCCTGATAGGTGAAGCTGACAAACTCATCAAATCTCCATCTTGTACCAGGACACTGCAAAATAGTGTCAAAACCGATCAGCACTGATTAATATGAACTGCCGATGAGAACTTGAGCAATTACATTTCCCCAAATGACACATTGTAACCATCTGTGCATTGGAAACTGCCTCCTTGGTGAAGATCTCAGGGTCAAAAAAGAAAATCCAACTTCAAAATAAAACAAGAAAAAACTCAATTCTAACTGAAGTAATCAACAAAAAAAGAATTATCTAATTATCTACTTATACCTTATACCTCTATGTACACAACCTGATGAACTTGAGGTTCTCAAGTGAACACATTCAGCAATGTTCACAGCTGAAAAGTCACTGAGAGATTATATCTGTGTTTTTGTCAGTTCTCTGGCAAAGGTGAAAAAAATGTCCACAAACAAAGATCCTTTTCTTAGTTTGCCAAACAATTAAAGAGAAAAAATAACACATTCATGATGTATTGCTTTTTAGCAATTTAATTTACAAAAATTGTGATGAAAACACATGGTTGTAGTTTGTCGTGCCAATACAATCAAACATTCCATCTTCCATCAAAGATTTTTCTGTCAATGAGTGCTCTGGGTCACTTTTTGTCAGCACATCTCACAGGTACATTTTGTTTTTACTTCTACAATTTGTGTGGGGAAAAGAGAGAGAAGAAGACAAGGCAGAGAAAGATACACAAACAAAGCAAGAGAGAGTCCAAACCACAGAGAGACTTAGAGAAGTACTACAGCCATGGGGGAGACTGTATATTAACTCAACAAGCCTTCCCATCTTCTCTTTACTCTCTCCTCTACTTTTCCAGCCTCTTCTTTCTCCTACCTGTAACTGCTACATATTTTTGAATCACCTCTCCACCTGTCATTCATCCATCACCACATCTCCCCTGGCTATCAACCTTGCACTGAGAGTGCAAAGCCCATTTCTCATACACATCCTTTATTTAAAATATGTTTATTATAAATGTATCATGCATCCATTTACAGGTTAAGACACTCATGAACAAAAACAAAAACATAACTTCACAGCAGCTTTGCTCACTTATTTTACATGCCAAACATAAAAAACACAAATGAGCTTCTTCTTTTTCACTTAAAAGAATCATCAAAGGCCCTGACCTCAGCTTTGAAGAGCTATCCAATATATTTTAACTGCCTCCCCTTTCTCACCTGTTGCTATCAAACACTCTGCCTGTACTTTTCATTAGAAGAGCTCATTTCACATTTTTGAATGGCTGTCCTTGCTGTTGATTCTTATTGGTAAAAGTCAAAATGCTGCTGAATACAAAATAGAAATCCAGCACTGGGCATTTTTTCCTAATTACTAGGCCCCTAAGTCTTATTGTCCTGTACAGGCCAATAAATGAACTGATTTATATAAAAAAAAGAAAAAGGCAGCTATACACTGAGGAAGAGCAACACATTTCTCTGGGGCCTAAATAGCAGAATTACCTCTGGTGAACATAACAGGATGTTGAAGCAACATCACTGATAGTCACATGGGTAGAACTGATACTGTGTCTAAACACATACTTCCTCAGTAGACTTGCTATTTTGAGTGCGCAAGTGTGTTCACACTAACAAGTACGGCAACATGTAGTGTACTGTAAGTACCCAGATGGTGCACTCGAAAACAACGGAAAAGTTGAGTGTGAAATACTCAACTCAACTCAATACTCAACACTTCTCACCTTTAGCAGGCGCCATCTTGGGTATGAAATGGAAGGTGAGGAACTAACAATGTATTTTTAAACTTGTGAAAATGGTCAAGAGGACAGGAGAATTTCATTTCCTGTGAGTGAGCACGGTTGCTGTGTGATTTAAGATAATGCTACCCTGTGAAAACTGATGCACTGCACTTGTGTGTACACAGTGTACTACAAGTGTGCATACTGACTAAAGTATCCAATTTGAGACACAGCATGGGTCTACCCAGAGGTCATGCCTGCCACATGCCAGGAGTGATCTGTTTAACTGAAGGAATGAACGTCTTATAGCCTCAAGTACTGCAGATGTATGTGTTATTCTATTTTAAGCACATAGCAAGATACCAAACAATATTTTCACTCTGTATGCAATTTTGTTGTTTAGCTGCTATCTTTCCACACTGACATCTTTTGTTTACTCACATTTTAAGTCAACGAGGGGTCACATCCAGTCAGTTGTGTTTTTAATGCCTTCTTGTGCAAATTTGTTGGGAAGATTTTTAAGGTAGGTAGGTAGAATTTCTCTGCAGCACTGAAACAGAGAATAAATGCAGCACTGAAATATCTGGCAGAAAAAGTCAGTGTATGGTTCATAATCACTGTACAGTGCAGTCTGAACTATGTATGTCCACTGTGTGCAGCAGCCCCCGGCTGCCCCAGAGTATGACCAAGCCATAGGATAGCAAAGAGAGCAAGACAAAAAGATGTGAAATGTTTTCGTGCAAGTTCAGTATTTTTCCCTAGCTCTCAAGTTAATGTAAGGACTTACCACCAGTCCTCATAAATTATCATTTATATATGAATGGTGCATTTTCATATGATGAGCTGTCATGGTATCTGTGGTCGGTTAATGCAAACCAAACACTTCTTTCTATAGCTTTAAATAAAGAAAAATGGAAATGGTAAAATATGATGTAGAATATACAGTGAGCTGGTTATATGGAAAGCTGCAGGCAACAGACTCCACATCCAACATCATTCATAAACTGTGCCATGCTCACATTAATATCTCCAGTCACTATAGGGCATAGCACAAGTATCACGACTTCTTCAAATTTGTTGATTAATCAATTAGCAGAAAATTAATTTAAATAGTCTTAGTAACTGGTTTAGTCTTAGTGTTTTATCAAGCAAAAATGAATCAAGAACAATTATTCTTGCTATTCAAGTGTGAATATTGTTTCTTTTATGTTTTTTTTTTTTTTTTGACTGAAAATCTGTGGTTTTACACCAAAAAAACTGACAATAATAGTTTGTTACGGCCCTAAATGCACCCACATGGAGATGGGTACTAAAATCCTGAATACTATGGGCCATGAGTGTAACTTATTAAAAAATGTGGTATTGATAAGCTCTGACATTATCAGTTCTGCTGTGAATACCGGAGAAATTAAGGAACTAGACTTCCTGGAAGAGAGATCTCTCTGTCAGGTCCTGTCAGAGGCAGTGACAGCACTCTGACAACACACACACACACACACTTAAAGTGGAGAGAACAGTCAAACAGTCACTAGAGTCAGTGCTATACGCGTCACCACAAGTGCGACACATCTTTTGGATGTAAGGACAGAAAGACAAGCAAGCATCAAAACATGTAGTGAAAGTCAATCACATACAGACAGAGAAATGCACACTGGCCACATTGTAGTTCAACTGCAGTATACCAGATATATGCTAACAGCCTGGACCCCTCACACTCAGGTAACTGAATCATATAAACATAGATTGAAGGTTAAAAATAAAAGTGAACATTAGTCAGAATGTTGCTGTGGGTTCATAAATTCAATCAGAAATGGTCGGAATGCTCAGATTAATTTGATGTGCTGGAAAAGCAGACAAACTACCACACAATGAAAAATTGTCAAAGAAAAAGTCCTGCAATCAATGTTTTACTTAAATGTCTTCTGCTTAACCCATTTAGCTTATTGTAGCTTGCATTTAAATTCAAAATTCTTTTTAGAGTGGTGTAGTAGTAGCTTACTTAGATGTTATATGTAATCACAACAAGAAATCACAAATCCACTTACATTATTCTTCTTCTTCTTTGGCGCACCACCTTTTTGCTGTGTAGTGAACTAGAAGATTACTACTGATGGCTCTGTACTCTAATGCAGGAAATGATGGTGGACAAAGCTAAAAGTGAAAAAGGAAATAAATGAGGAGGTCATTGGAACAACAAAACAAACTTACAGAAGGTAGTTTGTTTCGTCCATAACTAACCAGGTGTTCGTCAAACAAAGATATATCAAAAGTCACAGGAGACATAATGATGAACTCAGACAAACAAACCAAGAGCAATGGGGGGAAGTGAGGTACATATACATAAGGGAAGGGAAGACACAGGTGAAACACATTAAGGCGGAGTCAGGTAGTCAAAAAAGGAGGGAAAACACAGGAAGTAGAAGACAAAATAATACACAAGGAAATACTACTTCAAAATAAAACAGGAAATGACACAAAAATACTAAAACAATCAAAGATAAAGCAGACCATGGTGACTACAGCCACCAGCTACCATCGCCTCCTTTTGTATTGCACATCTTCAAGTGGCAGTTGGACCGTTTTTGTTTTCTACTTTCTACAGAATATTTCCAATTTTGCAAATGTCACTTGTGTATTTGTGTTCTGCCAGAAATTGTACGTTATGACAGCCAATGTAAATGATTGGGATGGTCCAAACAATTAAAACATTGATCAGTTAAAAAAAAATGCTCATATTGGCTCCAAACCAGTATTTGAGACTGGGATCCAGACATCCCAGAAAATGGACCCAGAACATAATATGAGTATCTGTAAGATTAGTAGTAAAAAAAAATAAAAAAAAATAGAATAACACACACTCCCTATTGTGGTTTGTGGTTGGTGTAAAATGTATTCACACACACACACACACACACACACACACACACACACACACACACACATATATATATATATATATATATATATATATATATTAGATGTTTGTTTATTTTCTTTATGGCCCAGTTTGTAATGCTGTTTTAGAGAAATCCAACTGGATTAAGAGCTGTTGCAACAACTTAAACAAGTGTGTTGCAGGTAAACATTTGGATCAGGCCAAAACAAACAAATAAAAGAAAACAAACAAAAAAAAAAAAAAAAAACACTATGACTTGGAATTGTGACTAATTGAGGTAATGCCATGTAGTTTTCATTTCAGCAAGTGACACAACAATCAATGTTTTACCTTAACTCTGCTTAAACTTTCACACTATCATGATTTAGACTTTGTCTGCTAAATCATTTAGATAGCCTCATCTTCTACCCAGCCAACATGCCTCGAAGTCAACAGCATAAATGAGAGTTTGGTGTAAACAAACTTCCCAGGTATACAAGGTGAAATAGTATAAGTTTAGCCCTGGGTAGTTCAACAAAACACAGAGGCAGAGTGCCCTGTGGGGGTGTGTTAGACTCCAGTCGTAGCAGAAAATGAACATAAATGAAGGGGAAAAGAAATATACAGTAATTAGAGTTTATTAAAATGCACAGTGGTGCACTGGGATGGGTCTTGCCACAGAAGAACACTAGCAGACGTAGTCAGATTGGTTTTTCAGATGTTTTTATGGGAGATATTCAGGAACAATCGAGTAGAGCACATAACACCTTGAGGTACTTCAGAGACTATGCACTTGAAGCATGTTTCACAGCTGAATTAAGGCTGGTAAATGCACAGCACAGAGCAGGGAATGGGGGAATAGATGCATTATATCAAGTCTGCTTGCAGGGCAATTCATAAAATTATGGTACCATCTTCTTGCAGAAATGGTTGGAGGGGAACACCTAATGAATGTTAAATTACACAGCAATGGTTCTCAGAAGAGCAACTAGCAAGACTTGACCTCTCATTAATTGTGTGCTTGGATTTATAAGCATACATGTGAACACACACAGACACACATTTTCACTGTTCATGTTGTAGAGACATTTGTGCATACTAGGGTCATAGGGTCAAAAAGTTTTGAAACTCACCCAGAAAAAACAATCATAGCTAAACAATTTTGTTTTTGCAACACACTACCACTTCTTAAAAAGCTAATTAAGATTTCCGGCCTCTTCAATGCAAATGAGGCATATGCAAAGGTGAGAGGTGTGCAAAAAATCCAAGAGACCCAAGCAGTCATAAAATATCTGCAAAAAAAAAAAAAAACATGAGTACATGGTGCAGACGCTTGCTGAGGACTCCTCCTCCTATTCAGCTGTGAAGAAGTGGGCTGCAGAATTCAAGTGGGGCAGGGGCACCACAGAAGATGACCCTTGGTCAGGTCGTCCAAAAACCTCAACCACTGATAAAAAAGCTGATGCCATTCACCACATGGCTTTGGATGACAGACGTCTTACTGTCTGGCAGATAGCCAAGTCTGTAGGCATCAGTTCTGGTTCAGTCCACACTGTTTTAACTGAGATCTTGGGGAGATTAGCAAGGTGATGGCTTCCGTTTTTTTTTTGGATTCTCAAAGCGTAATTATGATAGACTACCTGGAAAAGGGAAAAACTATGAATGGACATTACTATACATCACAATTAAGACAGATGAAGGAAGCAGTCAAGTCCAAACGCAGAGGGAAGCTGAGGACAGGTGTGCTTTTGCTTCAGGATAATGCGCCTGTTCACACTGCTTAGGTTGCAGTATCTGAAGCAGCTAAATGTGGCTTTGAATTGCTACCCCATCCCCCTCACCAGACTTCGCTCCATCTGACTTCTTGTTTCCTAAACTCAAATCCCACCTACATGGTCACCATTTTGGAAACAATGATGAGGTCATATGTGCTGTGGAGAACCAAGATTCCACCATCTTCTTCTGTGATGGGATTGCAATGCTTTAGCATTGTTGGACCAAGTGTATTGATGTCAAGGGGGACTATACTAAAAAATAGTGACAAAATGTATTGTTTCTCCAACTCCTTCTGGATGAGGCTTAGAACTTAGAACAACCATCGTATGTGCATGCCACAGTATTCACTTGATTCCAAGGAAAGATATCGAGATGAATATGGTTTCAAAAAGAAACATTTGGGAGTACATTTGGGAAAAGAGCATCTAAAGTGGCCCAGCATGAATAAAAGTTAGGACTACTTGCACCACTGAAGAGATGAAACAGCCTCAGACAAAAATGTGTATGTGTGTAAGTTTCTGTGGTTGTCTCTACTCTCCTCAGTTGTGGGTCTTTCTCACCTCGTCTGGAACTACATCAATCAGCAGGGACCAAAGCTGTGATGCAGCAATTCCCAGGGAATGGTCTCCACTGGTGGGAACAAAAGCAGGGCAAATCCCCCCCAGAGGACTCCACACAGACACACACACACACAACATTTACCACACACAGAAAAACTGGTGCACAAATATATTCACATGCTCAAGCTCAACAGATAAATTGACACATACACAAAATTTGCTAATAATTGTTGATGTTTGTTTTACAATCTAATTATCTGTGCAGAGCTTCATCCTTCTTATATGAATGAGCTCTCATTTTCTCTGTCACTGTCACTCTTTTGTTTCTCCCATCTATCAGGTAACAGAGACTGAAGACAGCTGTCCTGGGTATGAGCTATATCCCATCATCACCATGCAGGAGATGGATGGGCACAGACCTTACATACTGTAGAGCAGCAGTAACTGATGTGACACTAAACCTTCCATATACCAGGACCTATTGTTGACATTCTGCATCACTGCATTGTGTTTTTTTTTTTTTTCTTTTTCACTTCCAGCCATCAGTCCCACAATATGGGCACATACACCTTGACATGTGAACATACAATCCATCGCAAGCAGCGCATGAATGGCTGCAGTAAGTCTGTAACAAGACAGATCGGCATCAGAATAAAAGACATGCTTGTCTGCATGAGAGTCACTGTCATGTAAAACAAGCAGTTGTTTTTAACCCAAGTTTTACAGTAATGTGATCTCTAATGATAGTAGTAATTATGATGGGAGCAAATAATAAAGTCAGGTGACATTGTTAAAAGTGTCGAATCCCAAATGACAAACATAAACACAAGGGTTTCACACAGAGAACATTGTTCGATTTCCTTCCTCCTTCAAAACTATCAGGGTTGTCTGAGGTTGTCTAAACATAACATAATTGATTCTATTCTTAAAACTGATAAAAGAAAACACATGCACATGCATAAGTATGACTGTGCTTTTATTATTGTTACCATAATGAAAGTCTGGTTGTTCCTTCAGGAGGCATTCCTATGGGTTGTACCAAAAGGTGGGGACAAACAACCTGGTTTGTTCAGGTTGGAGAACTAGTTAGGTCTATTTGTACTTGCTCCAAGGTCTGCAACATATACCAGTCGGCCACAACATTAAAAGAAACTGCCTCATAGTGTGTGGGTCTCCCTTGTGACAGCAAAACAGCCCTGACACCACAGGGTGTCCCGTGGTGTCTGCCAAAGTGACATTGGCAGCAGATCCTTTGGGCGCTGTGTGTTATAGGGTGGGGCCTCCATGGGCTTAGTTTGTTCATGTTCCATAAATACTCAAATGAAGGGGGATCCCGGGAGTTAGGTCAAACCCTTGAGTTATTTTTCACTTTATTTAAGCAATTTCTTAGCAGTTTTAGTGTTGGCCCATTGTCCTGCTGGGGGAGGTTGGGAAATGTGTATGCACTTGTGTTTTAAGCTGGGTGGTGTATGTCAAAGTAACATCCAGATGAATGCAAGGAACTAAGGTTTCTCAGTTTTAACATTTGATAGAAAATATCAATACGTGATTTTAATTGTGTGGCTTTTGTAATGTAAACATCAGGTAACACACATGTACTTGCAGAATCGCACACAAGCTCCCACACATCCTCAGTCACAGTATGTGCTTTACATTCCAAAGTTCACTTCAAGATCATTTCCTGAGGCTGATAAAGTGTGTTCATTACCTTGACAGAGAAAGGGAGATGTAACGACACCAGATTGTGTCACTCTGTGCTAAACCAGTCCCTTATAGATGATGTTTGTTTGATTAGAATCAATTCTTTACCATCAGAAGCCAAGTCCTATGGTGACAACTCGTATTAGATGCCTAATAAAGCCTCAGAGGAGTACACCAGGCTTCACGAGTGTATATTGCAGACCATTTCTCTTGATTGTGATTTTACTGGCATCCAATTAGAGAAATTAGAGCAACACCATGGCTGGCTTATCAGATAGCAACACTGTAAAGTCAACCGTAGAGAAAGTCCTAATGGTAGCATAATAGGGAAAATTTCTATTTCCCATATTTCACATTTCACGCATAATGTGATATCTGCAGCAATGTTCTGTAGGTGTAAGTTTGAATGTGTAATTTCAAGCATAGCCAATTAAGTGCACAGCCACCGAGCAGAACACATTTTCTAATGGAACTGCACTGTTTTAGCCTTTTATTAAAAATTGTTAGGATGTGAAATTATAGTCATATGACCAATCGGTTTTATTTGTTGTGTGCATTTGTGTTACACGCAGACGCACACAATCTCATACGATGCACAAGGAAAATAAATCAGATTCTTGAACAAGTTAATGAACTGCATGTCCTGTTGTTCCTCAAAAGCATACATGAACAGATTATTTTATGCCTATGCGTGTAGAGAAGTACAGAGAAAACACTCACACCATAGATGAACTGTTACAAAACAGCTGTTTTGTAACAGTTAATTATATTTCTGTGGATTTGATTTCCTTCTTTCTTCCTTTCTTTCATAAGTACATTATTACATTATTCCAACCCATTTGGTTTTATAAAGATAGAAGCTGCCATTGGAGCCATTCAGTACATGCAGTACTAATTTCTGATTGTATATTCTGTTCTTTTACCTCCCACCCTCATTGTTTCATGAGAACAGAACTGTATAAGAGCACACAAGTTCCTTTCTCAGAAGCGTTAAGCTATGAGACCAGCACACTGATTTAATGTAATTTATTCATGCCAGCACACTGGCTCTAAAGCAGGAAATTAACATCTTTTAATTTCCCATATTAAATTTCACACGTTCAACCTTGAAGTTAATTAAAAACATTAGACACAAGTGAGCTATCACACTTGCTTTTTCTGGTGAAGCGCTGTGAGGGGACACACCAGGGCTACCTAACGCATGCACAAAGCCATACATTTGATACAGTGGACCAACAGACTGCTTGCTGTTGCTTCAGACAGGTAATAATTTCAACCTGGGGCGTCATCTGAGATATAGATTTAAAGGACTAAGACTCTACATGGAAGGTCTGAGTGCTGCTCTCCCTGGAGAAATGTTTCCACCACCATAAAATGGTTGTTGCCCATGCGTTTTAAAACTAGCAATAGACCTAAAATCAATAAATAATTTGGCTTTATTGTTGCAAGGCCTGTTGCTATGAATTGCTTATAAGTGAACATATTGTGTACAGTGAATCTGCCTCTGTGATATAGGATATTAAATCATTTTGATATTAGGACAGACAAACATCTAGATGATTACAATTCAGAGATTACGACAAACCAACTTATTCTGTATTTTTAGTATGAAATAACTTCTAAGTACCAATTACATTCTGCAAGCAATCCTAAAAATTAATTATCAGATTATCAGAACAATAGGCATTTATGTCTGCTGTGTGACACAGTTGGCACTAATGCCATTTAGAGTTTATATTTTCTGTTAAACCAACCATATGAAACTGAAGCTACTATGATTTTCTCATAAGATTTTCTGAATACATACCAAGATTTGTGTTGCTTAAAGGTTGGTAATGTACTGCTACTCCAGATTTTTGACAAATGGCACCTGTCACTGGGAAGTAGTATCCGTCAGTGAAAAATCAGAGAAATCTAACATTATTATTAAACTCAAAGCACCATTGTACCTGAGTAGAGCTTCACAGATCTGTTAACGTGTCTGTAAAGGCTTCTCCTAGTTTACATTTACTTCCATGAATCTGGATTATGGATCCTGCTGTCTGTGTTCCTGGCTTCAGTTATGACAACTGTACTGCTATATAATGAGTTTTTGTCAATGTCTGTCTGTCAACTTTCACTTTTACTTCACTACATTTCCTAATTTGATTGCATATGTTTATTCTAAAATATATTATCAATTCACAGTGTCGTTACAAACATCATATTAAAAATGAAATGTGATGTTTTCTCTGTCACTGCAGTTCACTCTAAGTCTACTCATGACTGTTCAAAACTATGTTAGAGGGTTGACGTAGGTTCCATCTTAGGGTGGGTGGACAAAAAAATTTAAAAAATTATCAATATCAAGAAATTTTGGGGAAAAAAGAATTGCTTTTGTCCTTCTGTTCAGGCTCAAGACATTGTCTATGAAGGTTGTTGTAGGCTCTGTGCTTTAAAGTGCTGAATAAACTTCATAATATTCAAATGTTTGACTGCCTTCCATTTTTTATTAACATTCACTTGTACTTTTACTTTCATTACTTAAGTACATTTAATAATAGTTTTTTTTTTTTTGTTGTTTTTGTTTTTTTTTTTGTCATATGCAAGTACAGTAAAAACTAATTTTACTAATTTAAGATATTTACTTGAGTAGCATTCTAGTCGGTGACTAGACACGATTGACATGATTCAAGGCTTCACCCATGTCTAACAATGGTAATTTCATAATTATTATTATAGTTTTTGCCATGTAAATAAATAATTATTTCCATCTGAGTAAAAGCGTTACTGTCATGGTTGGTGTCGAATTGTGCCAGTGTACTACCATCAAAACCACATCGTTCTTAGCTGAACTTCAATTCATTAAAACTCATACATTTTTCTTTTTCCTCTATATAGCAATGACCATGACTAGTAAATCACATTAAGCAATTACTATGGTTCGCAGGGGTTAACAAATTAGTGTGTAGCCAGTGAGCTGTCTCTGAGCTGTTTGAGTCTTTATTTCATGGTATTAACCTGTGGACCTTTGTAATCTGTGGGTAATGTGCAGCCTCTAGCATGCAGTGTGTGTGTGTGTGTGTGTGTGTGTGTGTGTCTGTGTGAAACCCCACTGCTGACCTCCAGTAACAGGCCCATTAGTGGCTTATCTCCAGCTGAGTCAGCCATGAGGGCAGACCTCCACTGACAGACCCATCTATGAATCCTTTGTTAGTGGGTTAGAAATATACAACATATACACATGCATATATGTGGACATAAACACTAAACAGGTACGCTTTCTCACTCATTATACATCATACATATAAAAATGCAGGCTTATATACACATACTGTTTGAATTATAATCACATACACACACAGCACAGATCTAATTGTAGTTTTGTTTGTCATTTGCAGCCATGTAGAAAGATAACATGTCCATTCCCAACTAATTAGACAATACAACAAAATTTAGAAAAGCTTCCAGTCCCCAAAATAATAAAAGAGAGATTCTATAGGTGGTTGTTTAAATTCTAAGTCCGCTCACAACAGGTTTTAGGGAGGAAGGTTTTAGCCAACTACTATACATGGGATTACTTTGACAAATCAATTACTCGGTTTAATTTTTTAGTACCTTTTTAGTACTTTCCAGCATTAGTCTCATCATTACTTTTAAAACTAGAGGTCATTAATGACCAAAGTATATTAGTGAATATTCTAATCACTGATGGCTCATTCTTCATAAATAAATATTAACAGACTAAAAATGTCTTTCTCAATTAATACTTTTTCTACAGATTAGTTACCTAATTGACTAAAACAGAACAGTGATGTTACATTAGAATAACTGAGTGTGGGTATGTTAAGACCATGAGTGTACTACAGTCATCATCTTTGACTCATAACATTGCTTTTATTCGACTGACTCAGAGTTATTTGCGTAAAGACCTGTGCTCTCTATAGCTCCAGCAGTCTGGCTTCGGGGCAGCTCATCCCATAAAGACTGTACTCCTGGAAGTCACAGAGGGACTCTGCTGAGCTGAGCTCAGAGCTACTTCATCCTCCTCTCCGGTACAGTATTCTTCCCACACTGCAGGCTGTTAATCAACCGGGTATGCTCCTATTTCATGCAACAGGGATATCTCAGGGTCTTCATGCTTAAGATTTACCTCCCGTTGAGAGAGCTGTTGCTTGCAGCTAACATGGAGAGGGTGTCTTTTCATGGCACAGGAACTCTCCACTTAAGTCCCTCTTGGCTCAGCCTTTTTTATCCTCTTTTTTTCTTTTTGTCTTTTTTCACGCAAAACCATTTCACATCTGTCATCACCTCTCATGTTTTACGCTCTGTTGCAATTCTGAACTGCCAACGATTCCATTCTTTTGCCTGTTCTAACGTGGGTTAAAGGGTACCTCTCTTTTTGTAAGAATGATGTCTGCACATGCACTCAATGCCAGCTGGTCTTCCCTCTGTCTTTTGTTACCTTGCTACTGTTCCTCTTATGGCCCATACTTTCTCTTACACTGAGAGCTCTTTATTATCAAACCTTCCCTCCCCTTCAGTCACTGCCAAAACCTATACCACAACTTCAGACAGGCATGTGCCTTATAATACCAACATCAACTATCAATTTTCTCTGTACAACATCTATTGATCCATTTCTCACACAAGCGCAGTTCTTAGTCCAAGTTCTCACTATCTCCTTATTAGACTGCTACAGCTCCTTGCTGGCAGAGCTCCCAGCATGGTCTTTGCTCCCTATACTGTAACTCATCTAGAATGTTGTAATTCTGAATGCTGTAAATGTAAAAGTTTAAAGATTATTATTATGAGAAAGAAGGCCAAGCAGGAAAAGCAAAAGCAAAAAAAAAAAAATAAATAAATAAGAATAAAGGAGAGAGAAAAGAAAATGGCATCAACAGGGAGACATAGAATAAAATGTTTGTGAATCATATAAAACTAGAACGACACTCAGTGGGATGCATACCTCCACCAAGACAAAATACTTTCCTCCATTCGATCTAGATTATAGTCTTTGTAAATGAAATATAAAATCTTCAAATGTTAATAAATATCTTAGGGATAATATTCAAGTACTCATTTCAGTAAAGTAAATTCATTTGCAAATTATTGCAGATAGAGATTATTATCTCTACTTGCACCAAATTGTACATAGTTCTTACACCAGGTTACATACATTATTTCCTGAGATGCAGACAAAAATTACTCAATGCTAGGGGCATTGATTTTTCTAACAAAAAAATCTTCCCTTTTAACCAGATCCACATCAAATTTAATGGGCTCTTCTTTGGTCCATTACACATTTCCCTGGTCCTCCGTCTCTAGTGTGGTTGCAAGTAAGTTTCGCTTTTTATTTTTTTCTGCTGCCAAACAAACAAACCAGCAAACAAACACACACGAGTGGAAATAAGACTTCCTTTATGAAGGTAGTGACACACATCTCATAAATCAGAAGAAAACAAGGTTGTTAGAACATAATCAACATACTCATACCAACAAATGTGATGCAATAAAGACAAAAATTGGGCAATAGGTAGAGAAGAGAATTGTTTTGTTTTGTGTGTAGGTAGATCAAGTGTATGAATTTAGTGACTACTGAGGTGGCAGAGTAATAAAAGTAAAGAGTGATGGACTTGTTTTGATAAACATATCAAGACAGAATGAGTGTGGAGGAGGTTTTTAGTCACAGCCATTGTCACACACAGTATTTTACAAAGGTTAAAACTGATGTAAAAATGATATATGATAATATTTACATGAGTAGTTTTGTGTATTCTGGTATAGAAGTGTGTAGTGTATGTCTGTACATTAATCAAATACCGCTGTAGTAAATATTACTAGAAGGAAATGTTGCCTGGATGTTTTACTGTTGAGAAAGTCCCAGAGTCACAGTGAACTGCAAATAAGTAAGTGGAAGAGATCACGGGTGGTGTCCTGTTATACAGTTTAGGCTAAACATGTTGTTTGTGCTTGTGGTTATGGTTAAGTGAAAAATTGTGATTTTGATCAAATTTAAAATGTCCTGTGTTTTGTTGAAATTTGTTGAATAGAATAGCCTTTATTGTCATTATACCACCATGCACCACAAGGAGCATAGGGCTGTCAGTGTCAGTCCATGAGACCACCACTCAATAATTAATGTATAGATTAAATATGATGTAGGTCTACATTGCTTCCTGGCAATGAATCCAACTGACTTTGGTTATCCCCTGACATCTGATGTGGTGCTACTGGGAGGTTCACATTTGTGTTTTTTTCCCATTACTTCTGAATAGAGTGCTAGGAAATTTGGTCCAAAAGTTATAATTCACCTGAAGATGAATTATAAGAACTGTGACAATCTTATGATTTGTAATCTACCCCCACCATCAGGTGAAAATTTCAATTTGTTCAACACTTGGTTCATGTCCACCACCCTCAACTACACTTTGCTGTATGTGCTAATTAGCATATGTTAGCATGCTAACATGCTAAACTAAAATGGTCAATACAGTTAATCAGACATTAGAATATTACTGTGATTACTGTTACCATTTAACTCAAAGCTCTATTGTGCTTGGGTAAAGCAGTTACATGGCTGTAAACACTCAGCACAGTTCAATATTTAACTAGGACAAGACGTTTTGCCCATTCTAAGTTACCTTAATATAATCATAAATTCATAAATTATGATTGAGTTATGAAAAGTGGATCTTTTAGGGAAAACAAATTACTGGTAAATGCTCTGACAGTGGGTTAGCCAGTTACTGTATGTCAATAATTTGCAATCTGTGTGGCAATTACACTTCCTACACAACATATTTGTTCATTTAAATTAGTTGTAGATAGAAGTAATTTTTCAGAAGACAATGTTGCTTGGCCCATCATGGTGCAGCAACAAAACTGATATGATGCTAACTGAAACATTAAAGAGAGATGAATAATAGAGAAACACAACAGAGTGCTGTCATGCACTGATGTTTTCACACAGACACACATACAAGGGCTCTCAGACACGCACACTACAAAAACTACTCCTGCAAAAAAAAAAAAAAAAAAAAAAAAATGTAGACGTCATAGGAAGAACCATATATAAAACACGACAAGTTCTAGTGTCCAGTGAGTTCGATTTCAAAGGGTGGTTGCTAGATAATGATGACCGATGGTGATAAAGTTTCCCTCTAACATCTTTAGATGTCACACAAGACACACACATACACCAGACACACATGCTGTGCGTTGACATTTCGATGAAGCAATAAAGTCTTGTTCCTCCAGCTGGCATCTGCAAACTCAGTGGGGAGGAGAGGTGTCTCATATCAGTTGTTAAGACTGATCATATACATAGCACACACACAAGTATGAGCATGTGTTACACATATGCAGCAAAGCAAGCACATACGTGCAAGCAAATAAGCAGTAACTATAGTAAAATGATGCGCTGCTACACAGATCTGGATATCAGCCAGTGTTTTCATCTCACGTCGCCTTAAACTCTCCTGCTGTTTCAGAAAATCATTTGGAGAGGAAGTGAGTATTTTTAGAAAGTCAATGTGCTGCATGTTTGTGTTTTCTGTCCCTAGTGGATAAAATCGCTTTCACTCCATCTATACATATGAAGACTGCTCAAAGATGCAAGAATATGTGCATCTCTTAAGTGCACACAGACACACACGCACACACACACACACACACACACACACACACACACACACACACAAATGCACGTACACACACACAGCAGGATCCAAATGCAACCTCTCCATCAAGCCACACTAGAGGGGCATGTAGCTCTTTTGGCAAGGTCACTTATATCATCTAAATCTCTTCCCTGAGTCACCCAGTCATTCACTCACACACCTTCACTCACACACCCACAATCTTCTCAAAGTCTCCATGTAGTTATGGGCTGTTATCTTGATCAGCCCTAAGGAGCAGGGCAGGACAGAGATGCTGCTTCTTTCGTTTAGTCCCTGATATCCCGTCATGTGGGTCAACTTTTTGACTACCACCCCGACAGCTGTAGATTGAGAATTCAAGAAAAAATGAGAGAGAGAGAGAGAGAGAGAGAGAGAGAGAGAGAGGCAGAGACAAACCTATAAGACAGATATTTTTGCAGTGAGGACAATAACGTTAATTTAAAGTGCACTGCAGTTGAGGCTTGTGTTGCAGCTCTTCTTTGGCAGCACAATCCGTCAGCTTTTTTAAAGTGTTATTTCATGCAGTGCAGTGTTCACTTCATTTTGAGTAATGATATTATCCCTCAAGCTGCAGAACATGTGTGGCTCTATATAAATACATACAAACATAAAGAAATTATCTTCATCTGCATAAAGTTTTTGACCTTGAAGCGCAAAAAGTTCTCAAAGTAACAAACAGTTGACAGTCCTACAGCTGCGACAAGTGCTTTAAAAAAGGCCTCAGTAGGAGAATAGAGTTAATTAATGTCTTTAATTGAAAATTAATTACTGTTCCTTGGAGTGGGACAACACACCCCTTTCTCTCCCATTCTGTATCCATGAAAGGGGAGAAAATTAGATGCAGAATAACAGGGGTTTAACCATAGCCCCTTCATCGCAATGACAGGATTCGTTAAAGCACTCAGCCGTGTCTGTGTTTGTGTGTGTTAGAGGGCCTGTGTGTGTGTGTGTGTGTGTGTGTGTGTGTGTGTGTGTGTGTGTGTGTGTGTGTGTGTGTGTGTGTGTGTGGCACACAAACTGACCAGCATCACTGTATATTCTTTACACTGTATCCAAGTCAAACAACACAGAAGAACAATGATAGCTTCCTATTTAAGTAAACTAAGCATGCTTGTGTCATTACCATATTCATAATGAATATGAGGAATAGATTTGTTAAAATTGATCAATGCATTGATTACTTTAATAATTTTTAGTTATTTTGCCTTTTAATTTGAATCATAGTGAACAAAAGGAACTGTGAGGAGGAAAAGAGAACACTGCACTGAATAAAAATAACCGACCTGGATTTGAATCCAGAGCAATGTAATCACAGTGTGATTGTAATGTGTATCATTTCATGTGTTCATAGATAGCTGGGCTGTTTTCCAGCAAAACAAGTTAAAATGCATGTTTGATAGCAAAACCCTATTTTGCCCAAGTTTAACAAACAAACACACCAAGAACCTACACATTGTTCATTGCTTCATTTCTCAGATAATTATTTATTCTAGCTCTATTTTAGTATACCACAAGAGACACTTTATGTGGTGAAATAATTTCTTGATGATAAAACATTAACTTTAATTAAAAACAGATACAACATATCACATATCATTATCGTTATGGTTATAATTTGTAGTCCAGTTTTGCTTGGTGATTACGTGAATAATATGTAATGATTTTTTTTCATTCTGTTTTGATACATGTTATTCAGTGTGACAAGTTAATACATAGCAGTGAATTAAATAAGAACGGAAATTAAATTAGGTTTAATAGCGCTTCTTTTTTTAATGAACTGGCTAATGCATCATCAATAATGTCCAAAATCTGGCTGTTAAATTGTGTTTTCTGTGGATTTGTGAAATTGCTCCAAAAACACAAACAAACTTTAGCTGTTGATGTCTGTGGTTAAGGACTAAGAGAAACATTTGATTTGCAAAATGAGGGTGAATACAGATTTTGTAAACTGACAGACAACCTCATGCTGTAGAGGCAACGATGAAACCACTGTTAGAGGTTATGTTTCTTTCAACGGGGGAGAGGGCTAATGGGATGAGGATCAATGTAAGTGATGTAGCAGGCTATGACGACCAAAGCATAATGTAAGTAGATGCAGAGGCTGTGATGGAATGAAGAAAGGAGAAGGAGGAGGAGGAAAAATAAACTAGTAGCTGGGATCGTTAATAAGTGCATTGGTTCAACGTTTTCTAATTTTAATGTGTGAATCAATTGAAATGGAGGAGAAATTCACTGTAAAGTGACAGAACACAGATGACTGAGGGGGGTTGTGCACTTTACAAATGCAAAGCTCTGGCTCAAATGTTGGGGGATGAGAGTAATTGCCAGTGGTTACACTGGGTCTGGGCCTGCATTAATGACACATTCTGCCTTAATATGGCATCAAGCAAAATATAGTATCCCCTTGACATTCATTAGTCTGTTTATGCAGTGTGTGTCTATGTATTCATATGTGTGTGTGTGTGTGTGTGTGTGTGTGTGTGTGTGTGCTTAATGAGTATTTAGACCAAAAACAACTCTGCATTTAAAAAAAAATAAATAAATAAAATAACGCCTATCACATTATAAAATATTCCAGCAGGAATGTGTATTCACACAAATTGGTTTGGCCAAAGCAGCACTTACAAATACATCAAACTATTTCATATTAAACGGGTGAAACAAGTGTCATCACATGGTCTCTTTGACATAAATGAAGGGGCTGCACATTTTCTTTGACTAAAAAGACAATTGGCACATTTGCTATCCACAAGTTGCCCAAGGTATAAACATTTAGTTCATAGTGTGAACATATTTATAACCATAAAGAGTAAATACAGGATTTTAAAGCTTCTATTTCAACTTTAAAATTAAGTTGTAATAGAATAAAAAATAAAGTATGCTCTGGGCTCAGTTCAGAATACAACCAACTCAAGCTACATACAACTACAACTACAGGGGATAACAAAATCCAGGATTTGGTTTGTATCATTTACAGCACGGTTAAAGATGGTTATAAGACAATCCTCTACAAACAAACTCTCAAAAAGGTTTTTCCCTCGGACAGAAGTTCCCTTACACTAGGTCATCTGTCACTGTGTCCCATCTCCAAAACTCCTCAACTGACTAAGACAAGGGCAGTTCAAATTAATGAGTGGTGTCACGCCCTAACATGAAACACTATAAAAAGTATAAAGAGAGATTTCATCATTTTACACAGCAGCTTCGCTACCTTTCACAGATCATCACCGTCACTAAGCAGTCTGATCAAAAAAGTTGAGCAGTGTCAACTGTTTGAGTGATGAGGTAGAATCTACACTCTAGCTTGCATGACAAACACTCTCATTTACACAGCACACTCTGCAGTATATGCTCACAGAAGCATTTACAGCCTTTTCCCCATGCATACACGTGTATAGCACCCACACATATAGACAATCATAGTCTGAGAGTGATGAGCCTTGTCAAGAGCAAACAGTGGGATCGTGTATTACATTTTGTGAAGTTAGAAAGCAGAGTGGAGAAATAACACAGCAGTTTTCATAAGCCATATGGGCTGCTGCACAAAATCACTCTTTGAAAAGTTCAAGTACAAATTGTCATTTTTATCAATGGGTGTATATAGCTGTGTTTCCACCAATAAGTTCCAGGTAAAATATAGAGGCCAGGAACTTTTCAGGGACGTCACCTCACTCAGCCCTTGTAGCCTCTGTGTCTCCACCAAGGGTAAGGCCCGATCACTGTTGTGATGGCGGGGTGGGATGGACTTTACTGATCATCTTTTCTGCAATCACTTCATCGCGTTATTATTAAGAGAGAGAATGTAATTTGTTTTTAATGTTGTGTTTCGCATTGGAAAAAATAAATTAATTAATTTGTCAGCCACCGCACATTAATCTCTAAATGGGAAACCCTGCAATCCTTTGCAAGGTTTCGACTGTGTCGCTTCATTCACTTCTTCTATTCTATTTGTGGACTCTTCTTTGTTGACTTCGTCATGTACTGCGTTGAGTTACAACCAATCACCAAGTCAACCTAACACCCCACCCAAGAACTTATCGAGGCCAAATGGAGTACCTACCCCACAAGACTTTTTTCGGCCCAGAAAAGGTTCTTGAGTTTTGCCCCTCGGGAACCGTTCCGCTGGTGGAGATAAGCGCCAACGGCCGAATTCCCATAAATTTACCAGTTAGTTCCTGTGGTGGAAACCCATTATTATTATTAAGCCCATTATTCTAGTTATCTTTATTCTGGTGACCTCAGTGTTATTATGTCAGCTTTAGAACATGTTTCAATTAATGCAGCAATCCAATATTACATTTTTCCATAGGATGTGTTCATACTTAAAATGATATTTCACTTTAGTGAGTTCTTGACATACATATTCATGCTTGCTCCCTGTGTGTACTGGATGTCCCAGTTATTCATACAGTTGAAGTGCAACTCATGTTTTTTCACTGCTTTAATTAGTCTGAATATCATTCTTCTAAAATAAGTTGCATGTCACCGGAGATAGTATGACATATTTAATTTTTCTTTCAGGGAGTTTTTGGTTGGTTTTTTTTACCATTAATAATACAGGGATTTTGAAATATGTAAACAGATGTTGTTAGAGTTATTTTGAGGCTGGGTAAAACATAAACTAAACATGGAAATAGTGCACAAATAGCGAAATAGCTCTTTTGGCCATTTGAGCATTTTCTCTCATATGGAAAGACTCAGCATTTTGAGTGTGAGATGCAAAAAATCGTGGTGCATGCACAGGAACACATATCCACACAAACACACGAATTAGGCGCAGCAGAGGCAGCAGCTGTAACAAGCTTGTTAGGAAGGCAGGTGACAAACGACGAGCCAGTGCACATTGCCCTGGCATTAGAGCTGAGCAAAGGTGTGAAAATGTCACCCCAAATAGCCCCTGGTCACCAAATGTCACCTTTTGACTCATTTCTCTGCTTGTTTCTCGGTTCCATTCTTTCTAATCCACGTCCTTCTCTTTCCGTCTATTCTCCTCTTTTTACCATGCACTGCTCTTTTCCTCTCTGTCTGTTTCTGCTACTCTCTCATCCTTTCTACACTGCTTTCCTCTTCATCTCCTCTAAAGGGCAGAGAAAGAATGAGAACAGAGTGTAAGAATCACAGAAATCTTAACTCTGCTTCTCTCTTCTCCAACCTTCCCTCATCTCTTCCGTGCTGCATTTCCTTCTTTTCTCCAGCCCATCCATCATTTATACTTGTATTTAACAAGTTGTCCATCTCTCATTTAAGCATCAGTTGTCCATCTCTGATCAGAAACGCCAAACTCACAGCAAAATTTATATAAACACCACTGACCTGAGCTGGGTGCTCTAGAATGAACCATTAACAACTATTAACCACTATTGACCATAAGCATTGATTCTACTGTGATTCATTTCATTGTAAAGGTGTGTGCAGACCAAATATGAAGAGAATTTTTAATGCAGTGTGATTAAGAGCAAAGTCATTGCAAAGACACAATTAGCTGATGTGAAAAGACACAAAGGTGCCTTCCCAAAGGTTTGTCAGCCTCTGCTGACAGCACTCAAGAAAGGAAAGACAGCTTTTGTGTTGGCACCTAGAGGTGTACGCTATAATTTCAGTAAAGCAGAACAAAAAAGATATGGTTGTGGAGAAAAGTCTAAACAGCAGTAGGACTACCAGGTAAGTACTGAAAATATGGATCTATTACTTGATTCTAGCTGTCAGTTGTGGTTATGGTAGCTTCCCATTGGCTGTTAACAGTGAATATTTGTGGATTGCTAGATACTCAAAAATAATTTGGTCACCTATGATATGTAGTCTGACTCTGACTCTGAAAAAAAGACAACAAACACAAACAAAACACACTAAGGAATCCCAGATAATATGATATCTGAGACAGTAAAGACAATGTTTAAAAATGCATGATTTGGAGCCATCCACCTTTATCAGTTGTTTTAGGACCATCTTGGTTGTTGTTTGCTGTCTTAAAGTTCATATAGGTTTGATGCCATGTGGTGCAGGTGCTCCTTTTACAAGACCACTTCAACTGTGTTTAGGATTTGGAACATGGAATATTAATTTTCTGATTATGTTCTTGTTTCCCAAATTTGTAAACATTTAGTACTGAGTGTTCCCCAGAAAGAAAAGCTCCCATTGGGATTTAGGTCCCAAAACAATAGCACAAGAATTGAATAAGCATGATGACTAACACATCAACTCAATCAGAACAAGGATGATAACAAGACCTAAAAATAACTAATCCAGGCTACTGAAGACAAAAATTTGAAATAATGCTGAAAATGAAAGCCCATATCGTAGTGGAAATTTATATTTTTTCTTTTACATTTTCTAGACAGCTGACATGTCTTTTTCAGTTGGAGAAGGGGGAAGCATGCAATGACATATCAAGTCCTTGAATGCAGCTAGAGAAACAATGCATTTGTCCAATCCAGAGAGGGAAAATTTATGTGAATGTTTTTGTGAAATGTGTCAATCATCTATTGCATAGACTGCATGAAATGTTCTCCCTTCACTTCTCTTTTCTCCATTTTCTCGCATCACGCTGCAAAGAATGAGTCATGCAACTTAACCTACTGCAGAGTGTGAGGTCTGTGGTTCACAGGTTAGCCTTCTGAGACACTGATCTCCATATCTGTCCACTGCAATGATGAAAGGTTCAGCATTTTGCCGTGATAACATCACATGAATTCAGCAAAGTTAGATATGATTAAAGATAGCACCGAGACAAACATCCTTAAACATTGGGAGGGCTGCATATGCACTGTACAGACTGCTCTCAATTTTACATCTATACTTAGATCCCAGTACTTCACTTTTTTCAAGTTATATGACTGGAAGATTGATAAAATTGGGAAAGTCATAAAAGCAACCACTAAAGCTCTTTTTTTTCTGTATTTCACAAGGGTAGAGCAGAGATCAGTGAAACTAAAAGATCAGAATGAAAAGTGGAATGAGAGACTGATTAAATGAACAGACAAAACTTGACTAAAACACCTTCTTGTTGTGCACTTGAAACAACCAGTCTACTTGCAGTTCATGTCCAGACAAATATTGTTATAATAAATAAATTCTTGAAGTATGGCCAAAAAGGTTTTGTGATCAAAATTTAATCAGTATGTTTTTGAGTCAAAGTTAACATTTGTGCCAAATTTGAAGAAATATCTATTCTTTGAGATGGACAGACAGCCAAAAACATAACATCTCCAGCCATGGCCATAGTCAACTTGACCTTGTGTGTGTCTATTCCATTAATAAAGTCTTTTAGTATTGTTTTTCTTACCACTTTCTGACAAAGAGAAAAGAACAGACACACTCACAGTAAAAATTTAGCCTGGATTATCAATAACTTAAAACTGGATTGATTGGAGTTGGCAGTTTCACTGAGTTACAGCAGAGTAAAAATAAAATCCCTGCAACACACACATCAAACAGTCCCATTCATCTTTCAGTATGGACATGTTTGGGTGTTTCTGTGTATTTACTACGTACAGTGTATCAGTGTTAACAACACATTATGCAGTGTTCTCTGGGGTTATTTGCTTTAAGAGTTTCAAATTGACTGACCAGTCATTGATGGACAGGATGGGAGCATACTGACTCCACAGTGTCAGCTATTGATAAGTGGATCGATCATCTTGATAGCAGCCTGAGAGATCTTGTTTATTGGCACATAACCTATTGAGTAGTCTGATGGATTAGAATGTTGAAGCACTGTTTTTAAAGGAGGGAAGAGCCAATCACAAACACTTACAAGCATGTGTAAGCAAACACATAAGTCTTTAAAATACATTGTCAGAAGTGTTGGGTACATTAAACAAAGACCATTTTTACTTTTAACAGCAGTAATTTACAAAGTATTGCTACCCTGAGACAGAACATTCACAGGATGAAAGACAAACAATCTGAATGATTAATTTTTCACTTAATCTAATTAAGGAGTCAGTGGGTGGAAGGCAAAGGGTGAGACATAAAAATCATGTAATTTTATTTTGTTTTGTTCTAAATATTCTGTAACAGTGGGTAGTAATTACACACTAGTAATGCAACTGCATGCAATGTTTTTCAAGACAAATTATTTCTTTTGAATATCTATTGCATGTTTTAATATTTTCTAATCAACTTTTAAAGGGTTTACTCATTGGTTAATTATGTGGTTTGGGAAAATTCTATGTGGATACTAGTCATCAACCAAACAAAAACAGACAGAGAGGAAAAATTTTGGTTTGACAGTGAAGGAATCTGCAAGAACCATATCTAAACAGATACAACTAAACAGTGTCACAAATGTTATTCACTCTGGTGCTTTGAATTTAACATTTTCTACTTAAGAACCTTAACTTCAGTATACCATATTTTAATAAGGCTGCCCCTTGACAACTGAAGAACGTATTCATCCTGTCATTCATTCAGCCTATAGAAGTGGTGAATCTACAGCTTACTAAAACTCAACAGGATTTGCAATCTGTCATGACCAGGTTGTGCTCATTAACTTAGAGGGGTAGGTATATTTGATGTATATTGGTATTCATACTGCACAGCATTTTTTTCCAAAATTCTGAGTCAGGGACAACGACATGTCTACTTCATAAGAACTAAACTTTTGTGAAATTCTCCAACATAGGGCCATCTCCATTCAAAAGTCAATTTGTGACTGAGAGCCATGACTGCCAGCTACAAATGCATGTCAGTTATACATTCTGAAACAGAATTGGAAAAAACCTGATGCAAGTGGCTTTTGGCAGTGAGATTTCTATTGTAACTAACGCTGGCAGTACCTTTCATTTATTTCTTATTGTGCAGGTTGTCTACCTGCTGGTTCTCGAACCAAACTCATATCTTTGAATAATCAACCACAGTGCTACTAAATGCACAAAAATAAAAAATACTGACCGTGTGTTCATAGATCTTTTTTAAAAGGGGGGCGGGGGGCTGTCCCATAATGATTTTGTACAAAATGTTATCTTCACTGTTCTTGTTAGTGAAGATGTTGACACAAGAAAAACTACCATGTAAACACTACAAGGTCTAAGAACTGAATGAAATTTGTCCTTTCTCTGGTATTCCTTTTGTTATCTCTAAAGTCAATCAACTTTGGAAATATTTGTCCTGCATCTGGTTGAGAGTTTGTTTGTGTAAGAGTGAGAGAAACCAATATGAGTTAGGTCAGGGTTTTTGGTTTGCTGCAGGCTATATAGTGGCTAATTCCAGCTTTAGATAAAGTGAATAATTATGGATGCAATCAATAACGAGTGGAGCAGGGGAGAAGCGCAGTATGGTAGATAAGCCATAGGCTTATTGACTTGTCAAGTGTCCCCATCAACACATAGCCTTTTGAGAGTAAGTGCTTGTGCATGTGTGCACGTGTGTGGGTGTAAGAGCATGTGTGAGTGTATATAATTACTCTATAGTGCGTCTCTGTATCTCTTTGTCCTGGTCTGACAGCTAATTAGTTGTACTGTCTCAGGAGTAAACTCTATAAGAAAAAAAAGAGTGAATCAGTGAATCCACCTTTTTTCATATTCAACTGTTATTCTTGTGGGACACAGGCCTTGGAAGGCCATTGTGTGTCTAGAGGACGCTGTGCAGCAGTGGTAGAAAAATCAAATTTTGCACAGTGTTGTCTGTATAAAAGTGCCATGTAGGAGCACTAACTTAGTTAGCTACACAAATCATTGCATATACTAAATTTAATCCAGACAAATTATGTGTCTGTACAACTAAACTCTGTTATTGTCTTTACATAATAAGAGTAATGATCATTAATCTACGTTTGGCACTTCAAAAAATCATGATGATACTGAATGTACTGATAAAATGTTCACAGTACGTATTTTTGTTTTCTGTCAAAATATAATATAATATTTCAAATATTTTTCAGCCCAATATGCTCAGTAGTTATTATAACAATATGAAATGTGTGTATTGTTGACTTAATGAACATTTGTGGTCTTTTTTAAGACTGAAAAAGTAGCAGGGACTTCACACAACAATAAATGATCTTTCACCAACCTTAACCAAATGTTCATCTTAACCTAACCAGGTCCACACCAAAGTGAGCATGAATCTAATCTATGCAGCAATTATGTTGAGTTGTATGTGAACATAATTTCTAGTAGACATAGTTAGTCGATTCACATTTGAAGTTTTGCAGATTTCTGCAGCCATGCTTGGCAAGCATTTTAAGTTACATAACATTATCTGATAATAGCCAGGTTGATTACTTTGTGAGCTGCGTGTTCTCACACATCTCACACCCATCAAAAAGCAGACAAATCATGTTAAGTTATTAAAATCTAAATTAAAGTCTGATGTATCCCAAATAAAGTAAAACTTTCCTCACCTCAGTCAGTTGTTTCAAGATCATGCCTCCTGTCAATAACAATTTGGTTGGTGTTGCAAAAAAAAAAAGCAATCCTATTTTAGAATGTGCAGTAAGCAGCTCGAAGCTGCTGAATGCTGAATTGCTGCAGTGAAGGCGCGATTTCAAACAGTCTAGACTTTCATCAGTTACAGCAGCAAGAACAGAAAGAAAAACAAACAAACAGCACACAAAGAATGATAATACACAGAGGGAGAAGTAACCTGCAGCATCACCGGCTCAGTTCAAATATACGTTTTGATGCTACCTTGGATTTCACCAAGCATAATCAACGCTTGTTGTCTGATACTGCCATAGTGATACAGCCAACATACAGCTGCATTTCATTCAGCTGAAGTAACTCCATGTGCCATTATACAAATACTCACATATGCTGCCCAGAAAATATCGGAAACCTGCCACTAAATCCTGCACAGATAATATAGAAACACAGGATAAGAACTAAGAAACAAGACAAAACAAAACACTTTTGTTGCTGAATATATATAACAATATTATTCAAATGTCCTGCATATTCCAACTTTAACAAACCAACAGAAATCACAGTAATTGTGATATTGTATTGAAAAACAGCAATCACAATATGGACCGCTATCTTTAATTCAAACCACCGCAAACAGTTTCAGTTTTAGTAGCATCTAGAGGTGAAGTTGCACATTGTAGTTGTCAGTCTACAATTCATATGATAACCTTATGTAACATAAAACACCTGTAAAACCAGCCTTGGATGTTAATTCTTGATTACTGTAGACATTTTATTAATAATATTTATAATTAATAATTAAGACTGAAAAGATTATTTTTTTATCATCTATTTATATTATACTATTTATCTATATAAAGACGGTCAAGTAATTGATATTCCAAGTTGTAAAATGATGAGAGAAACCAATATTTATTAAGTGGTGTTACACAGGCTTTTAAAGCAAAAATGATAAGCAGATAAAACACCTATCACACCCTTGATACATTGACACAAAGTTGCATAATAGTAAATTATGAATCAGAGATACAATAAAGATGATTGCACCAAATTGACACTATGTTGCTAAATTAACTCCTGCATTAAGCTCCTGTGACTTCTTGTCACATATGTAAAAAAGTGTCACATATGTACAGAACCATATGTTATGTGTCTGTGTCAGCAAACTGGCACAAAATTCCTCTTCCTCCCTGTAGCTGATTGCACATTTTCATCCACTTTAATCCAACAGGAAGTTAGGAATAGCACACTGCTCGACAGCATCTCTAAAATATGTTTCCCCGAGTTTAAAGGCAATGAGATAGTGGAAAATGGTTATGCCCTGAGAGTGTGTGGGGCTGATGGATCATCATGGCCTCAGGCACACATACACATGCATGCACTCTCCTTCTCTCACACAAACACACACACACACACACACACACACACACGATAAATAGGATAGAAAGAATGAGCCATGAGAAAGACCTAGGGAGAGATATTAGCCGCATCCCTCCACCCCCTACCTGTCTCATCAAATATGATGTGGCCACATAAAGACAGTCTGCAGCAGCGGGAGAAGACTGCTGAAGCACAGACTTTTTCGCTTGCTGAAGTAATGGGCAGCAGAGAAGAGAGCCAGAAAAACAGAAATAGGGAGGGAACCAGACAGGGTGTTGGTGAAAGCAAGAAAGTGCTGCTGAAATCCGTGTGTGCACGCGTGAGAAAGAGCAAAAAAAAAAAAGAAAAGAAAGGACTGTGAGAGGCAATGATAGTATGACAGGACATAAGAAGATAGAATGAAGGAGTGTGAGAGATGAGTGAGAGCAGAGCAATCGTAATAGCTGAGGGTAAAACCTGCAATCTACCATTCTGTCTGATCTCAGCCATCCTACAAGTCAAGTCAAGAAAGCTTTGAGATGTTCCATGCACATTAACCTCTACTCATCCTCCACCCACACTCCTCCTCTGTCTCATCCCTCTTTCCCTTCCTACCCACATTAAAGTGAGCACTTCAAACATGCTGACATCAAGAGCGTAATGAGTGACATTTAGGTTTATGCTTGTTTCCCTGCTACAGAACATATGATAGCTCTCACAAAATGCAGATGGTAACACAAAAGGGCCAATCAAGGTCCTGTTCCTCACCAGTCCATCATAATAATCTTGTTCTCAAGTTTTTGTTGTTGTTGTTGTTGTTGTTGTTGTGTTTTTATATAATTAAATGTGTATTATTTAAATGTCATGTATATTTTCAAATGTGTGTGTTCCTTCATTAGCAAGATGAAGAAAGTGTTCTTCATTTTTTCTTCTTTTTTTTTTTAGCCTTGATTGTTTGTAATTACTTAAATTGGAATTATAATGTTCCCAATATTGAGACAGCTATTATCATTGTTCCAGTTTTTTTCTACATTCACTGAGACAATTCTTTCTGGTGCTTTTGATTACTGAGCTTGATTTAGTAAAAATATTTTGCAGTCAACCTCTTAGAGGGAAAACCTTCAATATTCTACATATGTCACATGATGTCTTTGCAAGAGACAGTAGATTCTGTTCATATGGTATTTATGCTGCAGTTGAAGGATAAACACTGATATTGAAAGTAAAAAGTAAAATAATTCTGACAGATAAATTATCACAGATGTGACAAAACATGGGAAGTGACTTTCATTGAGAGAAATTACACATTTATTTATATTTCAAAGTGTGTTTTCACAGCTTTGTGTTGTCTATGTCTGAGGACTATATGTCTGTAAATAAAGACCTGTATGTATGTATGGAGTTTGTAAGAAACCAAATCTATTACCAAATTACCAAATTACCAAATCTTAGTAAATCATTCATATGCTCCACTTGAGGCGAGTGCTTACATTGGCTGCCACTAGGATAACCAGAATCAGAATCAGCTTTATTGGCCAAGTATGTGAGCACATACAAGGAATTTGGCTATGGTTCTTTTCCTTTGCTCCAGTGTAATTTAAACATACAGACATATAGAATAAACATTATATACACAAAATTATATAAACATTATATAAACACTATATTATAAGGACACTGAGCTGGAGGACTGCCGTATAGAATAAATATGAACAAGTGTGATTGGTGAATAGAAGTGTGTAGATCTGCCCGGTCTGTTTAAATATTTAATATACAGTCAAGCCTGGAATTATTCATACCTCTGGCAAATTTTGGCTTAAAGTTACGTTTATTCAACCAGCAAGTTTTTTTCTTGATTGGAAATGATACAGTTGTCTCCCAGAAGATAATAGACAGAGTAAGAGGCATCATTATGAAAACATATTTCAGAACTTTTTTTTCAGAACTCTTTTTTTTTTTTTTTTTTTGAACCAAAAGTGGCATGTCCAAAATTATTTATACCCTTTGCAAACTGTTACAGCCTATGGAAAAATCTAAAGTTCTATACCATAAATAGTCAAGGCTGTTCGAAAGCATCCTAATTATCCTGATTCATTGGGACCGGCTGTTTTAATCAACTCAACAGGTGAAAAACAGCAGCTCTCTATAGTTGGTTTGTGGACAGTCATGGCTAAGACAAAGAAGCTCACTGAAGACCTATATATATATATATATATATATATATATATATATATATATATATATATATATATATACACACACACACACACACACACACACACACACACACACACTCACTAGCCACTTTATTAGGTACACCTTGCTAGTATCGGGTTGGACCCCCTTTGCCTGCAGAACTGCCTTAGTCCTTCGTGGCATAGATTCAACAAGGTACTGGAAACATTCCTCAGAGAGTTTGGTCCATATTGACATGATAGCATCACGCAGATGCTGCAGATTTGTCGGCTGCACATCCATGATGCAAATCTCCCGTTCCACCACATCCCAAAGGTGCTCTATTGGATTGAGATCTGGTGACTGTGGAGGCCATTTCAGTACAGTGAACTCATTGTCATGTTCAAGAAACCAGTCTGAGATGATTTGAGCTTTATGACATGGCACGTTATCCTGCTGGAAGTAGCCATCAGAAGATGGGTACACTGTGGTCATAAAGGGATGGACATGGTCAGCAACAAACTCAGGTAGGTCCACAATGCTCAATTGGTACTAAGGGGCCCAAAGAGTGCCAAGAAAATATCCCCCATACCATTACACCACCACCACCAGCCTGAACCGTTGATACAAGGCAGGATGGACCCATGCTTTCATGTTGTTGACGCCAAATTCTGACCCTACCATCCGAATGTTGCAGCAGAAATTGAGACTCATCAGACCAGGCAACGTTTTTCCAATCTTCTATTGTCCAATTTCGGTGAGCCTGTGGGAATTATAGCCTCAGTTTCCTGTTCTTAGCTGACAGGAGTGTCACCCGGTGTGGTCTTCTTCTGCTGTAGCCCATTTGCCTCAAGGTTCGATGTGTTGTGCATTCAGAGATGCTCTTCTGCATACCTTGGTTGTAATGAGTGGTTATTTGAGTTACTGTTGCCTTTTTATCAGCTCGAACCAGTCTGGCCATTCTCCTCTGACTTCTGGCATCAACAAGGCATTTTCGCCCACAGAACTGCCGCTCACTGGATATTTTCTCTTTTTCAGACCATTCTCTGTAAACCCTAGAGATGGTTGTGCATGAAAATCCCAGTAGATCAAGCAGTTTCTAAAATAGTCAGACCAGCCCGTCTGGCACCAACAACCATGCCACATTCAAAGTCACTTAAGTCACCTTTCTTCCCCATTCTGATGCTTGGTTTGAACTGCAGCAGATCGTCTTGACCATGTCTACATGCCTAAATGCATTGAGTTGCTGCCATGCGATTGGCTGATTAGAAATTTGCGTTAACGAGCAGTTGGACAGGTGTGCCTAATAAAGTGGCCGGTGAGTGTATATTTGTGTGTGTGTGTGTGTGTGTGTGTGTGTGTGTGTGTGTGTGTTCCGCACTGTGGAAAATCTCAGAGGATGTGGTCAAAAGCCAAAAGTGACACAAAAAAAGAGTCCAAGGATCACTACCAAGGCCATCCTGGTGAAGCTGGGCTCTGCTGGTGGCAACATTTCAAGACAGACAGTCCAACGGACACTGCACACTGCTGGGTTCCACGGACACAGACTAAGGAGGACACAACTTCTCCAGATAAGACACACAGAAACCTGCTTGGCCTTTGCAAATGCTCATCTAGACAAAGAATAAGACTCCTGGTCTTCTGTATTATGGTCAAATGAAACAAAAGTTGAATTGTTTGGCCACAATAATATATTCTTTGTTTGGTGTAAAAAAGGAGAAGCCTTTAACCCTAAGAACACAATCCCACTGTCAAGCAATGTGATGGGAACCTAATGCTTTGGGGGTGTTTTTCAGCCAGGGGAACATGGAACCTAATAACAGTAAATGGCACAATGAAAAAAGAGCAAGACATCAAGTTTCTCAACAACAACATCAGGCAGTCTGCAGAGAAACTTGGCCTTGGACACCAGTGACACCATTTTAGCATGACACCGACCCTAAACACACAGCAAAAGTGGTGAAGAAATGGTTAGCGGACAAAATCATTTATGTTTTGCAGTGGCCCAGCCAGAGTCCAGACTTGAATTCAATTGAGAATCTGTGGAGGGAGCTAAAGATCAGGGTGATGGCAAGGAGACCCTCCAACCTGAAAGAGTTGGAGATCATCGCTAAAGATGAATGGGTAAAAATACCAGTGGAGACATGCAAAAAGCTGGTCAGCAATTATAGGAAGCGTTTGATTACTGTAATAGGCAATAAAGGCTTTTCTATTGATTATTAAGAAAGGTATGAATGATTTTGGACATGCCACTTTTTGTTTAAATTTTTTTTTTTCCACAATGATGCCTCTTGTACACTGTGTTATTATCTTCTGGGAGACACCTGTACCATTTCCAATCAAGAAGAAATTTGCTGGTTAAATAAAAGTAACTTTGAGCCGAAATTTGCCAGGGGTATGAATAATTCTGGGCTTGACTGTATTTCCATGTATATGTCTATGTATGTGTAACAAATATTAGATATTATTTACAGTGAGTGTTGTCTTTTATGTACATGGTGCAAAATCACAGATCAGACAGTCAGAGTGGCAGAGTTATGAACAGGGTGTTATTCTGAAGTACAGAGTTACAGAATTAGGTGTCCTTCCTGTGTGTTACCAGCCACTGCCTGTCTACTAACTCCTCCCTTCACATAAATCTCCTACTAGTTCATGTCTGCATAAATAAAGCTGGAATTCTTCTAATTTCTCTCATCAGTGTGTTTGAGTCGTGCAATTGATTCTTGTGTGTTCTGAGTTGTGACTGATGTTGTTGCCAAGTTTTGACAAGAAAGAAACAAGTATGGAATAAAATACCAGTGTCTCAGGTATATTTCTTTAAACTGTCAATTTTAAGGCCAACCATCCAGGAGTGCAGTGCTAAATCAGTTGAGTACTCTTTTAGCACTTATAGTAGCACATTCAGTGAGAAAATAAAATTGGTTTCTTTGAGTTGAGTGAGAAAACTATCATCTTTGAATGGTACATGTAAAGAGTGGGCAGCATTTAATTAGTTTTGTTTTGTCTTAACATAACAAAATCCAAACTCACACTATACATGAAAAAAAAAATACTGTTCATCATTTAGTATTAGATGAGTAGACCTTACCATAGCTCAAACAAAAGATCAGCAGCTCAGATACAAAAATGAATTTGACATGTTTTACATTAGAGGCACATTTTGTTTTACAGGTAATTTGGATTAACAAACAATCTGTTTTGTTAGGCATAGGTAGCTAGCTGCTGCCTAAAATGTGGAATCATCTGTATCGAGTGGACAGATTGTAGTAGTATTATTATTATTTGTTGCTTTTATTATTTGGCTAATCTCATCAGTTCATAAATGGATCTGCCTCTGGGGCTTTTAAATGAGGGGGTCATGATTGATTTTTACTATTTGACATAATAGACACAAATATTTCCAGAATGGTACAACTGTTAGGGTGATACGTGCATTTGTTTATTTTCAAACTAGAGATATCACCAAACTGACCAAGGAGCATATAGCTTGACATTTATAAAAATGTATCTAATGTATGTAAACACCTCTGGGGTTCAAAAGTTTAAGACAACTGGGAAACTGTTAATAAACTTTTGGACTTTTGGACATACTGTATATCCTGTTTATTGTCTTTAAAACAAGAATATAAATAGTTGGTTCAACCAAATCCAGTGCAGAAGATTTTTACAAATATCAAACGGTCTGAAATGAGATTTTAGCTTGGAGAACATGTAAAAATGTGAAATGTAAACTGCTCACATTAACATGACAGCAGCATAGACCAAGAACCAGCATCAACTCCACCTAAATAGGTGCAAAATGTTATTCTCTCTGAAGTCTTTGTGCTTTGAGTTGAGATTAACTACAGCATGTCCAACACCAACTGTTCCTATACATGTCTGCTCTAATAAAGCTGTTTATCTGTGACGGATTCTGGCAGGCTTTGAAGTAGAATTTGTGTTCAGACCCCAAACAACAAAGACTAGACTTCTCATGTTCAGTTATAATTTGTAATAGCATAACTCTTTACATCTATGTTTGCTGAATTATTGCAGGTGTCAGGCATGGTGCTTAAATAAAAGGAGCTCCCATAGCTCAATTAGTTACAGGGCTTAGGATATTAGTCAGTACATATCGTATCAGCACGGTTGTCCACATCCCTCCCCGAGTGCACTGCTGTGCCATAAGCACTTCAGTTGTAATACTAGTAGGCAACAGCATATGCCATCAATTTTTCATATTTTGAATCTATTCAAACAGAAGAGCAGATAGAAGAAATGGCCCAACTACATGTAGGCATGTGGAAATTAGTAGATAAATAAGATATATATGAGTTCAGGCCAAAGAGAAAGTGTGTGGAATTTCGTGTGAATTTCAATGTTACTTACGTGATTTGTTTGTTAAAATATTCCTTTTATTCAGATAGAAATGTTGCAAAAATATTTCACTTTGCATCTGTTTTCCCTCTTTTGTCTAAACTTTTTTATCTCATGGGACAATTTTTCATATAAATACAAAAAAAACAGGGGCTATTAATATTCATTTATTTCCCATCATGTTGACTGTTTACCCGAACACTACCTGTTGTGGCTGTACAGTAGTTTGCTCCAGCAGATGTAGCTTGTGACAGTTTACACTCTTTCTATGTCAAGAGTAGACTTAGCAATGACAAGAGCTGCAGTGCATATAAAGAATGAGGTAATCTTATGACGTAACCTAAACTAGGAAGAATGGGGTAAAGGAGGCATTATAGATCCTGTGTCCTTGCTACTCTGATGTAGAAGGCAATGGATTTGCATGCATGGTTAAGCCTTCGAATAATAGGTTTTCATATGAAGATTTATTGTGTTTATCCAGTGATGATGATGCTGACCAACTACCATTCCCCCTTCTGTCTCACTCACATAATGGTAAATATATATACATTTAGTATGTTGTGTCCCGTATGACCAGTCACATCCTAATCCAATTGCAGTGCTCTTTACTGAGATAGGAAAAAAACATGTAGTCTTAAAACTGCTGAGCAGGGTATCAGATCTGTTCTTCATATGACAGTGATTTTTAAACTGTTTTTCAATTACTCTGAAAGTGTGGTGGCAGAAATCACATCACATCACAGCACAGTCCTGTTTGTCTGTCTCACAATTTTCTTCTCTTTGAATTCTCTTATTGTGATCATGGGCAAAACTTTGTAAGTTGAACACCAAAACCTTTACTTTTCCAGCGCCAACTCTTTGCAGCAGTATTTTATGTTGTGATTGAGCATGACCATACGGTAGGCAGGGATCTGTAAATGTATGGCTTTTCCATTATAGATAAGAGCCACAGAGAGACAGAGAGAAGCAGCATAGTGCATGTCCTTGATTTAGCAGCATCGATCCCTATCTGCTCTCTAGCCTCTTTCATTTGCCATGTGCAAAAGTGAGTGTGGGTTTGTTAATGTGTGTGTGTGTGTGTATGTGTGTGTGTGTGTGCTTGGGGGTGTGGGGGCCTATGGCTATGCAGAACTCAGGCAGAGATAAGGTTATCAGAACACACCTAACTGATATGATTGGCAAGGTGACAGGAGGCCACTGTGGACCCTGAGGGGTTCACACACACACACACACACACACACACACACACACACACACACACACACACACACACATTAACTGACCTTAAAAGAAGTTTAATCTTTTGTTTATCCCTGTCACAAATGGAGGCAATATCTGCATGGAACACTACAGAAATGTCAAGCAGCCGTCACAGACTTTAAAAAGCTGCTTATTATTTTTCAGTTAGTGAGCTTTCACTTTTGATAACAATGCTCCCGAGAGAAAAGCCAGGGAGGGAGAGAAAGAAGGATTAAAAACGCAGGCTGGGGTGCCTCTGCCTCTCTGAGATTTTTAAACCCGTGTAGCAAAAAAAAAAAAAAAAGTTGAGCAGACAGACAGCGCTACAGAGAGATGGATCTGTAAAGCAACACTGGGACGAGAGATACAGGGAAGGCAACAAGATGGAGGAAGGGATGTGGAGAGAAAACAGATAGGAAGAAAAGATAGCAGTGAGGAAGGAAGAGATGGATAGACCCAAGATACTTGATTGACTCAAAGAGTGATGGGAGTGCACTTCCAGTGGCAGCCTGAAAAACATACTACAGTAGCAGACAGAGACTGAGGCGGCAGACATGCATACATGAACACAAGAGCTCACTCAATACAGAGTTCCCTGCTGTGCGCATCTCAAATTTAATTGAAAGCACTGTATAACATGAAGTGAATCATTTTTGTGTAGAAGAGAAAAGACGAAAAAAAAAAAGAGACTTTACATTTTGTGAAATATTATAAAGCTGTCAGTGATTACAGATTGAGACACACACATACACACATACACACACACACAAACACAGAGTATAAATGTCTTTTGCACTGGAAAAAACTGAAATGAAATAAGCACACTTTCCCATTCTTACTACTCTATCACCTCTATATTTCCTCTGCCTTTATTTCCTATCTCTATCTAAATCGTATTTCCTCCCCCTTTATCCTTGCTGTGGTCTCTACTGCTGGTAAAACATCTCTGATAAATGTCCCCACATATTCATCCCTTCACTTTATCAGCGTGCAGAGGAAAAATGAGTTGCGCAGGACTGAGAGGAGAGGTGGCAGAGAAGAAGAAGGAGATGGTGCAACTGGAAGGAAATGAGGGATGTGAGTGAAAGATGATCAGATAGGCGTATAGAGCAGGTGATGAAGAAAGAAGACGAGAGAAAAGTCAGAAAATGAGGATGGTGAACAGCGGCAAAGCAAATGAGCAAGGGATGAGTACAAGCAGCTGAGAGGATGGTACATAAAGCAATGGAGGGAAGGATGATGTAGTGAGGGCAACGAGATGAAGGGAAAGATGAAGGGAGAAGGGCAGATTCATGAGAGGGACAGAGGATGGCAGGATGGAGGGAGAGATGGATTGATCCTACATGAGCAGACCCACAGGAATGGATGAATCTGTGTGATGCATGATAGGAGCCAGTCTAATAAGACAACCAATCACAGAGTACGTCTAAATGAGATAACTAATCATGAACCTCAGCCACCATGATCATTTCCCATTTCAGATAAGCCCCAACCCACTGTGTCCATCTTTTACTTCACAGAAAGCCATGTGTTTATTGTACTGTGTGTGCATGTGTATATTTGTGCCCATGGCTGTGTTTGATACATCTGTCTTACACATTCATATATGTGAGAGTGCTGGTGTGACAGTGCATCACCTCAATTGCTCTGTTATTTCTACACAGAGAAATGCTGAACAAGCAAAACATAGAAGTAGATTGCCCAACTTAGGTTTGCTTTGTGCTGGATAATACAACTGCAATCCAAACCAAGTGCCCTGAAGCAAACACTAGAGAAAGAAATAAAGTGTACTTTGATGCATAAACTGAAAAAACTGTCCATCTTCACAATTTAGAATCTAATTTAAACTACACAGTGTTGAGTCCTGAAGGTGATATGATGCGATTTATTCGGAAACCTATGAAAATAACATAATTCAAAGAGACTAGTATTATATTTGTAAGCCCTTTCACCTGGTAGAACTAGCTAAGTGGGCCTATATTTTTAATTATAAAAAAAATATTGAACTACTTACTAAAGTTTTTTTTTTTTTTTTGCCAGTGCAAGTGTCTGAGGGAGATTTCAAATTAAAATAGGCATAAGATAATTATCAAAACAACCTGTCAATTTCTGCGCACAAAACTGTGGTTTTAAAATATGAATGTGTTAGACAGAAAGAGAGAGAGTGAGATGGAGAGAAAGAGAGGGTGCGAAAGAAAGAAAGAGAGTGAGAAAGACATTGTATGACATAGTATTCATGGAGGGTGTGAAGGTCAAAGCATTGTGATGTGCTGTAATTGTGGGAGACGTTTTAATTAAAGCGTTTTGAGAAGGTTTTCGTGGGGTTACAGCCTGTGGGGTGCAGACTGATCCTACTGTCACAGAAACTCACACAGACTGATGTGCGTGTGTGTGTGTGTGTGTGTGTGTGTGTGTGTGTGTGTGTGTGTGTGTGTGTGTTCTTGCATACCTAACCAACAGAGGACCTACCAGTTGGCACATACAGTGCAGCAGTGGAGCAGAGAGCCAACAGGGGGCAGAGTGAAGAGGTACACATTGCAGGGCCTTTTGGGGTAGCTCTGACTCAGGAGGTGAAATGAGCTGTCCAGTCAAAAGGTCCATGGTTTGATTCCTCCAGCCCCTTATGTCCATGTGTCAAAGTGTATTTTAGCAAGATATTGAGCCCCAAATTACTCTTGATTCTACATCTGTTGATATCAGAGGGGAACATTTGACAATCACCATTTGCAGGCAGTCTGGTTTAGACAGTCTAAGTGCTGTCAATGGGCAGGATTCAAATAAAACTTTGCACCACTGTCTGAGCTACTACACCGGCAATGATAATTTTATTTCTTATACCCTTTGAATCTCTGTCCTGAGTGCAAGATGTTGAAGTCCAGCAAGTTGCCTTACCATCAAACATCGAATGTCAAAAAATATCTAACTGATCTGACCATGACCCGCCAAAAGTGGTCCTAACTTTTCCTTTGTACAGCACATGAGAGATAGAGTCAAAAACACTTAGACAAAGACTCAGTCCATAAACAAGTAGCTAAATGTGTTGGACTGTTTAGGAATTCTATGGACTCTGGATTTTTTTTTCACCCAAAGTGAGTCCAAAGTCCAAGTTCAAGTAAACACTAAAAGGCTCAAACAGATTTTGAAAACATTGGATTTGTCCTTCATAGGCTCCTGACTTTTGAAATCCAACATTTAAAGACTTAGATATTTTTAGAAATCCAGCTCAGAATTGTCCAGCCAAAAGCCCAAATGAGGATGGTGACCAAAACTCTATATTTCATCAAGGAAAGACTTACAGAATCTAAAAATGTAAATCAAGTGTGTGAATAACTCTGTTCTGACAATGTGGTTTTGCTGTCTATTGGTGAGTTTTAATGTCTAACTCCTTACAGGACAAGTGCCCAGAAAGTGGCTCCAGGTGCAGATCCAGGTGCAGCATCTGGAACAAATTCCATCCATTTACAAAACCTGGAGTGTCAAACCAATCATGCCGTGCCATATACATACCAAAGCAAGTTGTTTAAATGTCATTAATAATATAGTTCAATTATTAATTTCTTGTAAGCTATCATGGGGGCCCATCCCAATCTGTTCAACAGTTCAGACCAAAGATGTCCTGTCTTTGATGGGCAGACATCAGTCTGTGTGCCAAGACTTCTCTTGGCCTTTTTTTAAAAGGCAATTAAAAAAGTAGTTTTGCTGATACATTATGGAAGAAGACCTTAAGTCACAAGAAATGCCAGGTGGCACTTGGGGTTGGGGTAGTCTGTCAGTTCACTTTTGGTAAGGCAGGAGTCTGTGTATGTCTGTGTGTGCTGATGCGTATCAACATGGGGAGTCAGACAGCTTCAGTCCCTTGGCTCTGTTGTGACAAGCTTGTTTGAAATTGTCCAAAACAGACTTTTTTTTTCTATATCTCCTAATTGCTTTTTTCCCCAGTATATTTTCATGTTCTCCCTCCCCTCAACCAAGACCTCCTCCCCACATCTATGAAATGGCACGCTTGGTTTCCACAAGACGAATTGCCTCTCATTTTAAGTCAGGTAAACATTTTGGTGAGGTCTGTTGTGCTATTTATAAGCCAGGAAAGAGCAGTGGTGTAAAGTCTTTTCAGAGGGAACTTGACAGTAAGTTAACACTATGGGTTAGGCTTTAACAATAAATGAATAAATACAAAATAAGCAAGAATTTCCTTTAAATTGGTGGGAAATATAGAGCAAAAAAAAAAAAAAAAAATCGATCCATTCTCAAATGGATGTAATTATTCTTGTAACTGGAAAAACTAGAATATGAGTCTGCAGTCATGTAAGCAGCTGATTGATAGGGACAGACAATATAACAGCTGCTATAACATGCTATTCAAAGCCACCAGGCCATTTACGAAACGAAATGGACTTTACAATTTAACAAAAACAGGTGTAGTGGATTTCTGGGTAGACTCAAAGATCATTGTCCCTATGAATCACTTATACCCCAAAACATGAGAAAATAAGGTTAAAAATCTTAGTTATTCTTAAGGGATCACTTAAGTCATTAAATTCACCCTAAACTTATGAATACCTGCAGACACATTTATGGTAATCCATCTAATAGCCATTAAGCCATTACCAACAGGAAGGATTTCTTCTTCAATAATTTAGTCCACGGTAATTGAAGACACTGATAAAAAAAAAAAAAAAAAAAAAAACTGTACTTTTCCATAATATAAAATCTGTACTGTGTCAAACTCATTAGAATCATTTTCAGGCAGGTAATGTTTCTCATGTCAGTAGGGATAGTGGTCAGAGATACATTTCGTGATCTGATGGCATTGACAAAGAAATTTCTGTGGATCAGCTAAATCATGGCTGACACCTAATCTGCTTAATAAGGTCAGTATCAGTACCAAGCTGGTGTATTGGATCAGCTCACGGCTCACAGCTAATCAACCAACTAACAATGCCATCCATAAACCTAAATCCCCGAATTCCTGTGAATGCAAGCTGTGTATTGAATCTCTGTCTGATCACCGTATAAATGATATAATATGTGAAGCAGTTATGAATTACAGTTCACCTTTTATTTCATATACATTTGCCATTTGGATCACTGGAGGCCAGGGCTGAGGTTAGCTGCAAATGGAGCCCTTATCACGCAGTCCCCAGCATTACAGCAATCATTCACTGATTATGGCATTGGTGTATTTCTGTGTGTCAGGGGTAGAGGTTGCTTTGTACTGTATGTGCATGTGTGTGTGTATGTGTATGTGTGTGTGTGTGTGTTTGTGTATGAGTTTGTGTCCATGGCGCAGCTATGTTCTTGCCTTGTGTCCTCACAATGTGCTGCAGTATTGATTCCTGATGGCCAGAGGCTGGCTGCCTATTGATCCAACTGCTTCCATAAACATGTTGAGATGACTTATGGTGTGTGCATGGATAGATGTGTGTGTCTGTGTGTGTGTGACACAGAAACTGACTGTACCTGGATGATGGGATGATTGATAGAGAGGCTGGAAAGGCTCTGTGTAACACTAGTGTAATTTAACCCACATAAAATCATGAAATAGTGTGTCCATGTACAAACAAGCTCAACAGTACACCAGGGAAATAAAAGCTTTGACCATTTAGCCAAAACAGAGTACCTCATTAAGAGCGTCAGTCAAAAGCCCGGGAGAGGAGAGCATCTTCACTCCAGATAGTGCTGGTCTAAGCACTTAGCTGGACAGATTCCATTCCACCACATCTGAAGGCCACAAAGATTAATCTAAACAACTGAGCTGTACAGAAACAAAAAGGGTCCATGTTTGATATGTTTTCAGTATATTGTAAATTGGTGACAATGTCTTTGATAGAATTAAGATATGACAGAAAATTCATGTTTATATACCTTATGGGTAGATAGACCACAGAGACTTAAAATCATATTAGAATACAAGGTTTTGTATAATGAAAACTAAGTTCTGCACTAAAACCACAACACCACACAGTATATTAACAGTGAAATAGACAACAACAAGGCCATTGTGCTGCCAAATCAGATTAGGAATATAGCCCCACTGCTCTTAAATATTATGGTAGCATAGCTGGAGCAGTTAGACTGTAAGAGAAAAAGTCTATAAAAATGAGCTATTTTGTTGCTATTTTTTGGAAAGTCTCATTTTCAAACGCTAAGGATTTTTTTTTTTTTACTAAAGGATTGGAAATTGGGTGATGTAAATATTTGCTACGAATTAAGCAAAACATAAAGAAAATAACTATATGAGTGAGAAAGTGGAACTTGTCACCAAGCAAAAATGAGTAATGTGAAGTATGAGAAAAAATTATTTAATCCTACTGCTTTTATTGTGAAACTTGAAATTATTTGTAAGTAGTAAATTATGTAAGAGTAAATTATTTGATCAACAGTAGTAGGGTCTGGTTATAGACTTATGTTGGTAATAGTGAGCTAGATCATTATCTTGAGCCTTTTTGTGCATCTAGCCAGTGGTGCTCTCTGCCATAACCCAGACCTTAGCACTATGTTTTGCTGGTTTGAGGGTGAGATAGTGACTGAATGCAAGTCTTCCTATGAACTTCACCATGCTCTCATCTACTGCCACCAGGCCATTTATCTCACAAAGTGACTGAAATTGACTGGTGACCTTATTTGACAGCTTGTTAGAGTGGTCTGCAATACCTTATGTACTCTGTGGAGTACATAGCTGTGTTTCCAAGTGGAGATACTTAGAAACACAACTATGTAGTCAAATCTTCACACAAAGAGCAATAATGGATTTGTTTCATACTTCATGTAAAGCAGACCATTGTATTCAACAACTATTTTGTTTGGCTGGTGCCTCTTTCAGTTTCTGAGAAAACAAGGCTTTTAAATGGTTCATAATTTATATCATAAACCACGTTTCTAAAAGTTGCAAGGTTTTTTTTTTTTTTTTTTTTTTTTTTGAACTATTTGAGTTCCTGTATTGTTCAGGGGTTGTTCCACAGTATTACATGTATGTAAAACAGTTTTCAATTTATGGCTTACTGAAAATTCTGTTGAAGAAAAGGATTTTGTGCTTTGGAGCTGACTATATCTTCACGCTGAACCACATCAGATCTTTTAAATTTTTATATATAAAAATCACATTATAGTAGTTTCTTAGCAACTAGGTGTATGAGAAATCAAAATTACTGACTTATGAGGCATAAGAATGAAACAAAAGAGATTTTACACCTATATTTCAAGTGTATATTGCCCATGTATGATAGTTCCCAATTTTATAGTCATTTTCGATCCAATCAGTTTCACAGCTCTTGGAGTGAAGAAAAGGGAATTGAATGAAACTGTGATGATCCTGTCTAGATGAGGACATGAACATATTGCCTTCATATGCAGTAAGTAGGACAGTTCACGATAAAACACTTTCCAGATATGCAGAGTTGCTGCTGACAGTTAGGTCACCAAGTCTCCAATGGGAATGTAAAGTTTGCTTTACATCACTGAAACTTATATTGTCGGACGACACACTGTAAAGGACAACATGAAGCAAAGAATTAAAACCCTTCAGTGAAACACTGTGATGGATATTTCGCATTGTAAAACTTTATTATTTTGGAGAGAATTAAAATTGTGTCAAGGTTCATTTTTCCCCAAAAACAACAACAAACAATAGTCTTTCAAATCTGCAAAGAAATGGTGTACTAGCTAGATAAATCTTCTTTGTAATGAACCCAGTTCACTGACTCCATCAAACAAGGGAGATAAATCCATGAGCCCAAAATCACAGAGGAGAGAGGAAAAGATCTTGAGGTTATCGCAATGCCTGAGTGGTCTGGGATTTCAACGTTATACATTAAAGAAGATCAGTCAACACTGCAACTTTGGTTAATCCTTTTTAGATGAAAAATCACAGTTTTTCTGTCAGAAAGCAGTATTATTCTTAGGCTTGACAAGCATTTACACTGTTCTCACAATGACATTTGAGTCCCTGTGTGTGTGTGTGTGTGTGTGTGTGTGTGTGTGTTAGTGTGTGTGTCTGCGTGCACCTACGTCTGTGTTTAGTGCTTACCTGTTCAAGCCTTAGGTGATAGGTACATATTTAAAGAGCCACAGAAGAGGGAGTATTGATGTAGGGAAAGATATGATCATCGTCTGAGAATCTCTCACAGTACGACATCATTAAAGCGACTGCTCTGCATGTGTGCTGTGTATGTGCGTATTATTTCCATGTATTTCGGCATGTGTGTGTAAGTGTGCATGCAGTGTGTGTGTGTGTTTGAATATTCATCCGTGTGTTTGTGTGTCATACCAAGGGAAATTATGCTGATTGCCTCAATGAAGGAGGCATAAATCATTTCTCCACTGTAATCATCTGCAGCAGTTTATGTCTGCAATAAATCTTCTTATCACAACTGTGCTGGGTATCTTACAAATCAGTGTTTCACCTGTTTCACTTCGAGGGGGACTACAGCTATGCTCAAACAGTGATATTTCATACTTAAATAATCATCTGTTTTGTGGTTGACGTACTGTATAGAGACTACAAGTCTGTGGCCACTGGGCCATTTTCAGCTCAGAAGAAAATCAATATTAAAGTGAGAGAATTAATGAATGTTTAAGCGTTTGCTTCAAACTCCTATTGATCAGATGGCCTTATCAGTGATGCTGGACCTATCCAAGCAGAACGGTGATCCTCACAGTCCAGGAAAATCTCCCAAGATATTAACACATGGATAACTGACAGACTGAACATCTGCTCAGCTGATGTCAAGATTGAAGCGGCTTAACATTAGAAAATAACAGTTCCTTTCCAGGATGTGGGAAGAGCATGGATTAAAATACAAGTTTACATCTACATTGTTTATAATTAACTGCACGGTACAAAACATATGCTCTAAAGCTACTGATTACACTGCTTGACGGTTTTGGGAAAATTAAAACAGTGATTTAGTTAGTATATACAATGATGTCACCCAATACTGAAGACAAAGACGCACACATAAATACATATAGGGGATATGAAAAGTCATATGCCAAACATATGACATATACCAATTAAAATACCAGATTTTTGTGATGTTAAAAAAAGAGTCATCTCAGAACTTTCTCCACTTTTAACCTATAACCTGTACAATTAATGAAAAACAAACTGAAATCTTTTAGTTGAAAAAATAAAAACTAGAATAAGCATATTAATATTAATATTAATTTTAACAGCAACAAATATTTGCCCGCTCTACCTTGCAAAAGCCTTCAAATGTAGTCTCTAGTCTCACAGATTGTGAGGATACATCCTCTGTCCTGCCCTCTTAAGGTTATACAACAGATTTACAACTGGATTCAGTATCCAATGCACATATCCAAATCAATGTTTGTTGATTTGGATGCTTTGGGTAAGTGCAATTGTGTATTTGTTGCACGCTTTGGGTAAGTGGGTAAATGTAAGGGTACTTTAGATAAGTGTATTTCCTCTTCATGTTCTTGTTCTGGCAGATGCTGTGAATGTTTTGTGCCAAATGACTGGCACTTGGAACTGTTCCCTGTTCTCTCCAACTTGACAAAGCCCCAGTTTCGGCTGAGGAACAACAGCCCCAAAGCCTGATTCTGCCACCCACCATGCTTCACCATGTGCAGTGTTTCAATCTTGTTCTCATCAGGCCATGACATGTTCCCACATGCTTTTAGGTGACTCAGTGTACTGTGCTTTTTTTTTTTTATCTTGGTCTCGTTTACATCACAAATACCTTGGTATTGCAACATATCCACTGTATATAATGTAGACACACAATAACAGCCTCCTACTCTCCCTTTTCCTTTATTCTGCTCACCTCATCTGCCTCAGTTGTCATTCATCTTGTACTACACAATCGCAAGTGTTTGCCATAATTGTTTTGGTCTTCTTTCTATCCCTTGACAAAGAGGGAAAACACAGGATCATGGGGATTGAAGTTGCCAGTGTCACGCTGGTCGTCGACACAGCAGAAGGAGAATGGAGATTGTTTGCACTTAGTGTGCGTTGGCTCTGTATAAATAGAGCTGGCTTTACTTGGGGCACAGGGAGACAGTAAGCAACTGATGTAATTACAAAAAGTGACATTTAAACACCCACCCTTATTTTAACGCTGACACATACACACGCTATACGTATGCGCTGCTTCTTTAGAACAAAGGACTGACATGTTCGTTTGCAAGAGGGAAAACAAAGAAATGGAGTCTTGCCTCTTCCCACACATGGTCTTTGTAAGGATGGCATTTGTGCTTTGAAACAATACAGAGTCGTTCTGAGAGAGCAGATTAGCTTGCCTGTGTGTGTGTGTGTGTGTGTGTGTGTGTGTGTGTGTGTGTGTTTGCTGTCTGGAGCTCATCCATCTTAGTTTTGCTTCGGGTCTGTCTCAGACCAACTCAGAGAGCAAGGCTGGCTGAGGTTAGCTACCAAATTCTTGCTTTAGGCATACAATAGTTTCCATCAAAATTAAAGTTTGCATCACATACAAAGTGAATCAGATAGGTTATTTGGAGTGTATCATTCATCTAATAAAACATAAAAACTTAATGCATTTGCACCTGCAGAGTGTCTCTGCAAATCGCCAACAATGAATCTTAAAACTTGATATTTTGATGCTTTGAGATAGAAATATGATGCCTTTTATACAAAAGGAAGCATCTTTGGGAGATTGGTGTCAGGCCTCATTCAACTCAAACACAGATACTCAGCATCATAATACCTTCCTCTCCAACACACACTGAGGCCTCCAATTTAAAGGCATTCATTGACAGTGCAAAAGTGTCATCTGCAAGAGGGACAGAGAGGTATAATGAATACAGCTACAGCTGAGGACCAAAATTGCCAGGCTACTGAAACATAATGAGCCAACACAGGTTATATATGTTGCAGGCATTTATATAAATATACAGATAAACTGGACCTTTATCACACTTTGTCATGTTTTTATCTCATATCTTTTACAGTCGGTCATATCATCATCATGTGCTTAGAACAAGCAGCTTTAGAAACACATAATCTTTCATCTGAACCTCTAATTTGTTATATTTCAATAAGTCCCGACAGTTTAAAATGCATTGTGTATCTAAATAGTCATATGATGTCCCCTAATACTGAACTGTCAACACTTCCACTTCCACAAGACAAATTCACCCGTTCACACACACATTCATGCAGTGCTCTTTTATCATACATATGTTTACACACCTGTTATAAATTACAGGGCAGTTTTAGGACGCAGTACCTCACCCATAAACACACCACCCATTTCGACATTCCAACTGGAGAAGCAGGGGGGTAAAACACCAACAAAATCTGCTCTACCCCCGTCGTATGAAATAGGTAATTCAAGTCATCTTTACTGAAAACCACTAATAGGGACAGAAACAGACCACTTAGCTTATCAGTAAGGTTTCCGATTATTGGTCTCAAATTTCAATTTGCTTTGAGTCACTGCTGTGTATTTGTTTATCTACCCCTAGCCTCTCCATCATAAATTTCCCTAACAGTGGAATGAAGGATGGGTGTCCAGATTATAGTGAGCAGTTGATGTTAGCAGTGATTACATATGAGACCCAACAGGATTTGAACTTTTTAGACTAATCTAACATTAGTCAAATTGCCAGAAACAGTGTGAGGTTTAATCTATAAAGTTGCCAACATGACCATTATAATTTGCGTTTAAGGTACTTAGAATAAGCACATGATAAAATTAGATAAGAAGATTGCAAATATCCAAATGTTTTTATGATCACAGCTTTGGTATTAGGGCGTAGTCTACATGCACTGTCAAGTTATCCCAGGTCATAGACAACAGATGTTCATCTCTGTGTGTATATTTGTATGGCCACCTCAGGCTATAACACCTCATAACAGTGACCCACAGCTTCACCACCCTTGTCGCAGGCCAGCACACTCTCACAACACACTCACACCCCTTGCTGATTGTATGACACTCGCACCAATGGCTTCTGACAGGTATAGGGAATAAATGGCTGAGAAGTCAATTGTTAGGTCACTGTCTTCAGGGTGTGTCAGCTCCATCAAAACCAACTCACTCACACGCACATAACACAAATACTGACTACACACCAGCAAAAGAAAGAAAATATATTCCTCTATTCATCACTCAGAATTGGCAGTAACATTTCATAATATACAATAAAATATCACTTTTTTTATCACAACAAATATTTATTTTTTGGGTTTAGTTGTGACCAGCAGCCAGGATAATTTATTTAGTTGTTACTCAGGGTTAGTTGTTCAGTTCTCTAAAATTTGGGGCAGCTAAATATTTCAACTTTGAGTTTAGATTAGGCTGGGCTGAAGCAGATCATGGCTAGCTTTTCTTCAATATACCTTACTTAAGATTATGAAAAAGTGTATTCTTCAAATCCTGCAACCAGTTACAGTATATTCTATTGTATCTGCCTCATACTATACAGTTCTCGTATTTGACTTGTTTGACTCATTGTAATACCTTTGTGCATTTGCCAACTCTCCAAAAAATCAGTCCGGATTTGCCAAATATAGAGTTAGGCTGGTTGTGTAAGATAAGACTCATGTGATGCCATTCAGCCTGCCTAGCCATTGTCCTGCTGCGCTGTCATGAGTTGGAAGAAAAAAAAGCAGGATGCAACTTTACAAAATGAATTGACCCTGATGAATGGATCACAGTGAGTTGAGCTGAGCTGGTGAAGTGAAATTAACTACATCAGTAACTCTTTGGTTAAAGTCGCTCTCTAGAACTGCTGAAAGAAAACATTTAATACCTGCGGAGTCACGCCAGCTGTGCGGCACAGTAATTGCATACACACTTGCACGCTCATGGTGTGTTAAATTCATTCTGTTGAGGTGTCTGTAATATGTTCAAGGCTCACGGTAAATCTCCATATTCTCACGCAACTCTATGTCTTACTGTCTAATCAAATTAACATCTCACTGTTCTGCATCTAATCTGATTAGCATCTCTGCTCCCTGTGGTAATATCAGCAGCTTTGACCTGTTCTTCTCAAGTGGGGAGTGTGCTTGGTGGTAGACGAGCGCATGCTAGCCATGGTATATTTCTCTCCCTCTTTGAAGTCAATGAGCTGATGGATCGGATCCAGGGAGACTTGCTGTCTGCAAACAACACTCCTCTTTGAGTCTGTTTGACTTTCTCCTGCAGAGGAAAACGTAGCTCAAGTGGACACGCTGTCAGATTATGTTTTGGAAAACAAGCCAAGGATGCAATGCCGTGCTTGCTTGCACATTCTCTCATGTGCATTGTCATTTCCTCCATCTATCTGTCAGTCTCTGCCTCCTTCTCACACACACAAACACACACATATAGGCACACACAAAAGGCCATCCACTGTAAGATCTGTCTGTGATGTATGGCTGGCCTTTCTCTTGAATCACTACACACTATACTGAAGAGTACCCACCAGACACTTGTTCTCTGAGTGTGAGTGGATCACTTTTCAGTACTGTTTGGCCATCAAAGGGGTTCAAGTGTTCAAGCAGATACCTTTTATGCTGTCTGTAAGCTCAGTGACTCTGCCGTCTGCCAATATGCCACTACAAAGTCCACTGGCATTTAAAGGAGTTGCATTTGTGTGCATTGTGTGTGTGTTCCTGTCCATACAGATAGGGGATCCATCAGGGATATTTGGGGCCTGAATCTGCAGCTCCATTAAGAATCCAATGGTCCCTCAGAGTTTCATTGATTGGAGGGAGAGGAGAGTGATTGGGGGAGAAAATGGAGGGGGGCTGGGAAACTACAGGCAGTGAGGGTTAGTATTTAATGGCTCCCTTCCTACTCAGCTGTCTTCCTCCGTAAAGCTCACTCCGTTGCACCAGTGCTTGTCTGTTCCTTTTCAGTTCTTTTTAGCATCAGTAATAGTAGTTTCATTCATTCATTCTAACACCTTGCATCCACACATGCAAAATTGCACATAAACCAGCCTGTAAGCCTGAGGAAAATGCACACCAAGCTGCACTGTTCGCACATAACGCTGTATATCATCCGCAGCCCATTTTCCTGGAGTTTTATGGGGTTACAATAAAGTCTAGTTATCGTGGAGGCAGATAGTCCCCTAGCCCTCATCATAAACAGATTTCTCCTTCACTACGCTGATGAGGGCAGAAAGCAGAGGAGGAAGGGAAAATGATAGCAGGAGAGGTGATGATGGGAACAGGAAACAGAAAAAAAGTATTGAGATAAAGATGACGAGCCATAGAGTATAAGGAGGCGATGAGGATAGAGGTCAAAGACAAGAGAGAGAGGTGTATGTAGGGAATATTTAGGAGATGGAAGTGAGAGCAGGGGCATTGATCAATATGACAATAAGAAAAGGACCGCCTGGGTCTACAAAGTCAAATAGATTAGAAAACACATAGCAGAGATCCAGCTCAGGAATTTAACAAAAACTTACAGCCTTTACACATTGAGTTATTCTATATTTAGCCATTTGGTAGATTAGTAGCTTCTATAAATGAGTGGCAACACTGAAGCTTCAACATCTCCCAAAGTGGGATGCTTTAGGTCAGATTTGTCTATTCCCAAAGCTTATGTTGTCACAGTTCCTCTGCAGTCTAATTGAGGAATCCCCTGTGTTTCTATTGCCTATTGCCTATTACTTTTTCTCCTGTGTCTCCTCTCCAGTCTTGTCCGATCTGTTTGTTTGCGTGTTTATCTTGGTAGGTGTGGCTTCCACTTCCACCATCCCTCAATTTATGTGTTGGTTTCTGAGAAATTTGTTCATACCTGTCTCCCTGCATTCAGAGTTCTTGTACCAATATGTTCTAGCCTGCAACTTTAATCAGTACCCACTCACCCGCTGCCTCATCTACTCCACGTTGCTGAGATCTTTTCTGCCACACCACGCCACTTACCTCCTCCCACCCTCCTTCTGAAACTCCACTCCCTGAGCTGCAAAAGACATTAAACTCTTTCTAAACCTATTTAAATGTGTCTGTGTTTGCTCTTGGGTCCGACTAAACCTTTTACGTTAACAAAACCTAATGTATGCATTACTTATAATTTCTGTCTGCCCCTGTAATACAATCAGTTGAGTTTCTAGCAAAGAGTCTAGTATGGTTTTGCTTTTAGTCTGTTCCCCACTGCTTGCTGTGAGTGAATACAAGCAAACAATTAGACAACAGCTCACACATGCCTCTATGAAAAGTACACCAATGCAGTATAGTTCAGCTTAAATTAATTAGAGAGATGTTTTCCTACCCCCTTATGTACCACCTTTGTTTCATAATGCAAATATGCAAAGTTAAATATAAAGCTATGGTCAGCAGCTGGTTAGCTTAGCTTAAAGGAGTCCAAGAACACGTTTTTTTTGACTATTGCAAACTGTTTGAGCCTTTGCATAGCATATGTAATTTTTAAGGGGGTGAGAATGGCCCAGGAGCACTGCTAGAGGGCCTCATACAACACCATGATAAGGTCCTAGAATAAAGAGGCTGGTTTCCTCCCTCCTTCAACAAACTCATTAATATTGAAATGAGCTGTGCGTTGATTGGTCGGTTTACCCTAAAGCTAGAGACCCTGTATACTGTAGCTTGGAAAAGAAATCAGAATTGACAAACAACGGCTCTATCAGGTATTCAACCATACATGTTTGAACCAGAGTCAGAAGAATGTTTAGATGTAGAGGAACAACAGCCAGTTCACCAGCGACTGGAAATAAATATGAGATAAAATCAGAGTGGTAGGTTTTGTAACATAGATTTTCTAGTAACTAAATGAAAAATTAGCTGTAATAACTTTAGTGTTACAACTATCCTGCATGCTGTTTAGATGCTAGCAGACCTTTTTCTATATTTCTAGCATCGGAGGAGCATTTGAATAACCCCTTGAGCTCCAACACCCACTTACTGGGGTAAAAGTGGGTCACATCTGATTTCATGGCATGTGACGCCGGCTGTATAAATATCAGCAAACATCAGAATCTCAGCTAAAAGCCGATACAAACCATTTCTACAACCACCAAACACAGCTAAAACAAAAGACAAGTAAAGAGCAAATGAACAAACTTCACAAAAATACGTCAACACAAATCGCAACCCCCGCCACAAAAACTGACTGGACTAGCAGCGACAGAATGTTCACATTCCATAAAAAATGATCATGAATCCTGTCTTACCTTTGTTGTCTTGTTTACAAAGCATAAATCCACTGCAATAACACCGCTTTTCCTTTTGTCCAAAACAGTCGTTAGCAGTAGCTCGAGCTAGCATTTAGCTTCCTCCAGTGTACTGTCAACACTGGAAAGGAGGTGTATCTAAGTGGGCTAGAGCTCCTATGACGACATATCACAGCCTAGCTGAGATCAGCCGTTTTACCACAAACGTTTCTAGTTTACAAATTTGCATGTAGAAGATGTCGGAGATGGAGTTCAGGTTTCGATATGGCCCTTTAGACATGTCAGGCTGTCTATATTCAATAACAACAAGGTAAATGTAGTTTTGAATTCTATGACCCCTTTAACATTGTGTCCAAAAATGAGGAATCAAGTAGCCAATTTCTGTACAAGGGCAACAAAATCTGTGTTGTCACCATGTAATTACAAGGAAACAAACATTATGTCTCTGATCTAAGAAATAAAAAAGAAATATTCCTTTAAATGGAAAGCCCAATAAAAAGTGAGTAGGGAGAACAATGAAGAGCAGGTAAAAATATGTGATATAGTTACAGATATTAGGTTTCTTTGTTCTGTTTGAGCTGCTTGAGAAGAGCATTTCACTTCCCTGCTGTGAAAACATTTTTTATGAGGTATTATTCCCTGTTAACATCAACACATTTGTGTTATATAACCTTGCACTGGCAAATATAGTAGAAGCTGAATGAGTTTGAAAAAAAAGCTTGATTTGGCATCACATGAGTGGGAGAATAACTCGCTTAAATATGTTGTTCCAATTTATACAAACAAGTTTGATTAAGAATGAGAAATGACAAATCTTTGCCAGTTACAGTAGTGTGCTACTGCCAAATTGTTTAGACACTCAAGAAAAGCATCTCGAGACAGCTTTGCACCAGTGACCAAAATGGCTTTGTGCTATTGCTTCCTTCTTTTACTCAGTTCTGAAAACACAGACCTATCTTTTACTTGGACAAATCAGCTGCTTTGTGCATGATGTGTAATTCAGTAAAAGCTTTGGTGTCAAACACAGAAGCAGTTTGACTACCGCAGGCCACCAGTGCACTGCTCCACTCCGATGATGAACGTTTAGCTGCTCTCAGCCTGCCTCACTTTGCCAAAGCTGACTAATTGGTTGCCATATTATAATCATTTATGATTAGAGTAAAAGAAAAAAATGGGGAAAAACGGCTCCATTGGTTCAATTTCATCTAACATTTTGATACTGGTGGAACTGAATGAGTGTTATAAGTGTTTAAGGTTGAGAAGCCTCTAGTGCACCCAGTATGCTTGTCAGAGACTCAAATGGCTTTGCATCTTCACACACACACACACACACATACACACATTTCCTATTAAAGCAGCTTAATATGACCCATAGTTTTGTTTTATTGTGAAGTGACTTCTTATGGCCTTTGCTGATTATTATTATGGTGAAGATTTGGTTCACCTGCTACTTGGTGCACTCCTTGTTCAAGACAAAAAAGAGGACTATGTCATCTTTTAGTTTTTAGAACTTAAAAGGTTTGGTCATTTGGGACAACTATATGAAACATCATCATCAGAACCATTATCATCTGAGCTACTGATCTTTAAGAATGTGTTTGCTGAGGTCAAAAATTACAAGCAGACTCACTCAAGTCCTAACAACAGGAAGAACGTCAAGTTAAAGAGGGATGTAATTCCTCACGAGAAGCAAAGAATACATTTGAGCCAGAATCAAGTCAATAGGGGGTCCTCTAAAGGTCTCGCACATAGGAAATCAATTGCTGTGTCTTTTAAGATGGTAATTACATTGTACTGGAGCAGAAATTATTAGAATGAAAACAGCATTTGGATTGACTGATAGATCTGCCTCATGCACTCACCTGTGAAAGAGTCCATCCTTTATCGTCGAGTCTCAGACTGGTCTGCGAGGTGTGGAAGGGGGCAATTGAATTAGCCCCACCCTCCCCGGCCCATCGCAAGTGATATGAGACTGGATTCCATTACACAAACTCTATCTAACCCAGACTGCGGCCTATCTAAACCTCATATCCCTGACAACACTCCATACATCAGCCACAGGCTAATACACTTTAATAGGCAGGGGCCTCACCCACAGATAGACCATATGACCTGTCTCTCTTTCTCTCACATGATGGCTGCCATTTGTTTGTCTTTTTTCCACAGAAGTTTACTATTCCTGCTGGTAATTCTCCCTCATTTTGTAGTCTTTTGTGTCTCTCACCTTGCTTTCATTTTTTGTTCTTTTGTTGTCTCCATTTATTCACTTTGCTTTTATCCTCTCCTACTCTCACACTTTTATCCTCTCGTCTAGAGGCTTTTCTCTCAGTTTGCTCTCTTTTTCACCCCTTCCGCATTGCTGTTTCTCAACATTGCCATTTCCACTGTAGTGTGTAATTGTAAATTACAGAGGAAGCATCATTAGTGGATGTGTAAGTAAACATAAAACCAGACGTAGTTGCCAGATCAGTGTGACAAAAACAGATCAATGGTTGATCAAAAAACAATCAAAATCAACTCAATACAAATTGAGAGCAGGATAACATTGTAGCACTGTGTGTACATGTGTGACATTTTTGCATATGTGTACTGGCTGGGTTTGGACACGTTGCTACTGAGTATTTCTTAGGCAGCTGTGTCATTTCAACATCTGTCAATACACCAAGGAGTTCAGTTATGGCCCAAAGTTGATTGAGAATTGAGGTTTGCCATTTAGATTGAGGTGGAATTGTCTGTCAATATGAGGAGCGACGAGGTGACCATGCAAGTGAAGTGGATTATAACGAGGCTCAAATTGCAAAAATCTATCAAAGAGACAAAACTATAAAAATGGCAAATGACCTGGTGGACTGAAAAGCACAAGTCTTTTGGATGGGCAGAAAATCATTTGCATGGTGACAAAATCCTGCTTTATGTCTGCACAGAAAGTGGAAAACGCTCCAATGTGGGCGTATATGGTCCCTCATCATCGATCAAGAGAAGAGAGAAGACTTCACAACATCAGAAGATTCATCACAAGATTCAAACCACTGGTTCTTTTCTCGTTTTTGTAGTATGGTATCAAAAAGGACTGAAACTCAGTTGTCAAATTGTAGTCATGTTAAAACATTTAAAACTATAGCGGATTCTGCATCAAACAAAAATGCTTTGTGTGGGTGAATGTAAAATACGCATGATTCAGTTTCTTGGGCTCCTTTCCTTTTCAAACCTGCACATAGTTTCACACACTCTACCACATGCATTCACCAGTTTGAGTAGTTCAGATTCGTACATGCCAAATTTCTCTTGCCCCCCAACCATCTCTCTTTTTTTGCTTCCACCTCTTTCTTGCTTCATTTTCTTCTTCCTTCCCACTCTCTACCTCTTCTCTTTTTGTATTCCTCGCCCCTCCTCTCCTTTCTTCACTCCTCTCCCCATCCCCAAGACACTTCTCTCCCTCTCTCCTCTGTTTTCTTCTAACCTCACATGCCCCTCTCTCACTCCCCCCTCTCTCTAAAACATCAAAGGCCTGTGTCAGTATCAAGGCTCAGCTCAACATTGGTGTGGTTGACCTTGGACGCTCACTAACAACCCAGGAGAAAGAGAGAGGGAGTGATTTAGAGAGAAAAAGGCAAAGAAGAAGAGAAAGAGGGAGATCACACATGTCCAGGAATACTAACCAAGCTTAAGACAGGATTATATGAGGCATATGCAGAGGGGGGTGTTTACTTTAAACGGTGGTAAGCTGTAGAACAACAGTGTCTTTGAGGCTGGAAACATTATTTAGCACTAATTCCAGTTACAGATTAGTTGAAATCAATATACTAATGAGCAAAAATCAACAGAAACCAACAGAGTCAAAGTTAAAGTAAAATCTGGAAGCAGATATCTTAAATGAATGTTTTGCTTGTTGCATTAGTTATTCACAAATTCCCTAAAACCATTTTTTGTATCGTGAATAAAGAATAAAATGAAAAAGCACAATTCAACCACAAGAGCACAGGGTAGCAGCTGGGCAATGTACAGCATATATACACTACCCACAAGTCAACCCTGTAGGTCATTTTTATTTAGCTATACTTTCTGTGTTGACATGGTGTTAATAATTTGTGAATATTTTGTGGATGCTTTAAACTCCATCACCCAGAGACAAACTAACAACAGTACAGTGGAGGACTGAATTTAGGCACAAACAAAACAGAACAGCAGTCCTATTCATACTGAAGCACTGTATCCCCAGCCAAATCTCATCAGGTGAACAGAATAAGCCAGTCCACAGTTCATTTAATTTCAAAAGACCCACACTTGTAGACCATTTTGAATAACAATGGCTTCCTCCATTACAAACACTGCATCAGAAAGCATGTTGTACATATAATGTTCCCAACCGGAGAGGACTTTGTCCAAATGCAGAAGAAATATCTGTTTCACATTGAGAATGAGGCAGTTGATACACACACACACACATGAAAGCCAGTAGTGGAAATCACCTTTACAAAAAAGAATTGCTTAATCATGAGCAACAGTATATAGTTTCTCACAATAACACCAAAGGAGCAAATAGAAAATGAACACAGAACATATCAACATCTGTAAAAAAGTATTCAACCTGTTGAATTATCTGTATTTGATGAGGTCTGTATATCTGTCTGTTTTATTGTTTTCTAAAGTTGAGTTACAGTGGACAAATTAAGTTTAAAGACTCAAATCTCTCAAATATTCAGAGGACATACGTTTGAAGATGTCGAGGAAAGGATTTCAACCTGACACAGCAACAGTTCTGAGAAGAAGAATCTATGAAGGCTTGCATCTGTGTTGCATCATAACCATGTAATACGCTTACAATCACAGACATACATACACACACAATCTAAACACACACACACATATGATTTTTTTTTTTTTTGGCAGCCTGGCAATTTTTTTTTTTTTACAGGGAACATTTACAAAAATGTACAGATTCCCAAAAAATGCTCATATAAAAATCTTCAATAAAAAAATAATGCATCTGCAACCAAAAAACAAAGTAAAGTTTCCTGATCTCATTAAGGCTGCTTTTTTGGGGAAGCTTTTACATTTTTTAAAGACACTTGAAAGATGTATAGAGTATAGCAGGAGTATGGGCAGCATAAAATAGTGGTGGTGTCAATGCAGACAGTATTAGGCTACAGAATTTTATTGATTCGTTAACTTTTTTATAACTATAACTACATACACACAACTATTTGTTAAATCGAGAGATCCATTTAAATTCTTATATGCTTAGTACTTTTCAGTTGGCTATGGAGGTCTACTAAAACATAAGGGATTTATATCATTTTAATTCTGTTGAAATCTATGAATATGTATGAATTTTACTGAGATTCATGCTGCAGATACGTTAAACTCAGAAATCGTCAAAATTAAACTAAGAGAAATTGGCTTCATTTCACAAATAATTTCATTATCAATTGATCTTCCAATTATTTTCTCAAATGATTGACTGAAAAAAGAAAATATCCAACTTAGTCTCTGAGTTCATGGTAGCTGCTTCAAGTGTCTTATATTGTCAGTCAAAGAAGTCAGTAGTCAGTGTTGGTCAGTAGTCAAAGAAGAGAAAAATTGAGAAATTTAATCATCATAACAACTGGAAATAGTTGTTCTGATGATCACATAAAATCAATTTTTCTTTTTTCATCAAATTGTCTATTTCCCCACTGAGGGACGAATACAGAAATGTTTATATAAAATAAATTTGTAGGAAAAAAAAAACAAAGGAACTTGCACCAGGCTGGTGAATGTGTTGCAGCTCTAAATAAAGAGAGGCATACTGGCACTGCACTCTTTCATGAAATATTTTGGGTAACATCAGGAAAACCACCATCAGGACAAAGGATAAAAAAGGATCCATGGACAGAGCTGTGTGCATGATCCCTTTTTATCTCGCTTTGAAGAAGACATTGTTTTCACATCTCCTGCTCTCCTTCTTTCCTCTTTTCTGCTCCCCCTGATGTCAGTGACTCCTCATCAGGCACCACATTAAAACTCAATCAATTACACACACGCACACACACGCACGCACCTTCCAACAACTGTCTCTCTATGTCATCCCTGGGCTTAATGCCAGCATCTCTCACCCAGTCTCTCTCTGTGCAGTGTTGTCCTCATCTCTCTCATTGTGATCCTGTGGCCTTGTTGGCCCTGGCGTTCAATTTAGCTGTCATCCAGATGCATCCCACACACACACACACACACACACACACACACACACACACACACACACACACACACACACACACACAGAGAGAGAGAGAGAGAGAGAGAGAGATGGATTTCCTGTCAGGACCGTTTGAGACCAATCAGACTGTGGTATTGGAGCATGCCCAGATGAGGGCTAAAGGCCATCAAGGGACACCCCACACAATGAAGTACTCCTTTTAATCCTAGACACACGCAGACAAACACACAAATCGCATGCATGCCAGATATTATATGTATCATAAAACACAAAAAAGAACACAAAGACATGCACAGTCACCTTGAATAAAATTGCTCTAACATTTGTCACTATGCGTATTGGGTTCAAATGCATTAAGGCTGCATGCCTGGGTATGAGAAATGAAAAGTCTTCGTGTGTGTTAGTGTCTTTGTGCTACTGTATGTGTGTGTGTGTGTGTGTGTGTGTGTGTGTGTGTGTGTGTGTGTGTGTGTGTGTGTGTGTGTGTGTGTGTTAAGTTGCCTTGAGGCGCCATCAGGGTGTCACACAATATGGCTAACCCAGGTCCCACAGGAACTGAACAGTGTGTACTCAGCTTCCAAGAGATGAGCAGAGCCAGGCAGAGAGAGGAGAAAGGAGACAGAGATGCTGAGACTGACAGGGACAAAAAGTGAGTGACACATTAAAAAAAGACGGACAGACACCAAAGAGTGAGTTATTGAGACAGACAGAGAGACAGAGTCGGTGGAAAACAGAGAAAATGGAAACCAGATGGAGACATGATGAAGGGATGGGCTAGAGGGGAGGTTAGACAGGATGGAGGAGGAGGAGTAGACAGTAGAGAGGAGGCGGGGGAGAGCAGACGATAGAGCATAAAGTGGAGGAGGATCTCCTGTACAGCATGCTGACATCCATGGATAACTCTTGGGATTGTAACGAGGAGGAGGTTCTTTCAGCTTTGTCACAGAATGATTCATCTTTCATATGGTGCAACACACAGGAGCATAATATTCAAGGGAATCAAACAAGATATATAAAATATGTTAGACATTAAACTCAGCGGCCTACCTAACTTTACATAGCCAGCAGCAGTTGTCAGTTTTTGCATTACTTTGCCTTTGTGTAGGTTACACATTTATTTGTATGTTGGTGATTTTGTATTTTCTCAACAAGACTCAGAGTAGCACTGCTTTTATTTTAGAATGTGCAAATTACTAAAAAGTAAACTCGAAATACAACTTGTGGCAAAATACAGTTTAAGTTAACACAAGAAAGAGAGAATTCGGTCAGTCCCGTATCATCATATCGTTTTATTCTGACATCTTACAACATACACTTAGACATACGTTGACTAATATTCAAATTAAGTAAAGTTGTTTCAAGACTGCTAAACTCTTCTGCTTTTACGAAGAAAAAACTAGCCTTCTTTCTAATGTTTCTTTAATGATTTCCTATAATATTTTTAGTTTCCTGAAGGGAGCGAGAAATAACAATGTGAGATTTCTGTGGCAGGAAGATTTGGACAGAATTTCTACACACTCTTTTTATCCCTACCGTGAACAAAACACTGAATTTCAAGTTGAGTTTTTAAACAGCAGCAACACTTTAGAAGTGTGGTCAACCTCGAATACTGAAATAGTTTTTTGTTTTTTTTTTTCCAGCGAAAGCATCTCTCCTCACATCACTTGCCAGCATGAGCTGTCAGAGTAGGCATCATTAATTGAGGCTGCTTGCTGCTATTTACTTGTTTGTGCTGCCTCAAGGTTCACTTGCTCCTAATACTGTGCATTAGATAGTGGTTCACTTGATGTAACTGAGCGTCACTGGTAATTCAGCTTTGGCATACCTTGACTGGATATGGGATCAGTAAAATACACTGGGTAAGGCTGTGAAAGATGTGGGTGTGAAAAAAACACTGAAATAAGAGAACAAATGCAACAACTTGAATATTTCCAACTTAAAAAGACTAGTCATAAAAGATAAGTTAAAAATAATCTTTATAAGAAGACAGTAGTTGAAACCAAATATAACAACATGGCAGATAGTGCAGCAAGTAACGCATCTTTACACACAAAATTAAATTGAATTCATTTGAATCTTTGATCTCACTGTACTGTACAGAACAGTAAATAAAAACAACACATTATCTGTGTCAGCATTTCAAGATGATCCAGTCAGCTTTAAGTACCTATTACTGAGAAATGTTAACAATATTCGCAAGCTGTTTGGGTAAAACAGAAGCATGTTGCTACATTTTTCAAAATTCATAGTGCATTAAGAGCAAATTGTCTTTGGCTTGTTTCACCAAAGACAGTTGGAGGCAGCAAAACCAGACTGTCATTATCACACATATTTCACAGTTAGACCCGGTTTCACTCCTACACAAACACCACATACAGAGTTATGAAGCCACTTACTGACTCGGTGTGTCGCAACTGTTGAATGTGTTCGTGGATGTGAACATAACTAAATAATTAGGACAAATAAAATAAATAAAATATGACCAGGATAAATTGGACTAAGCACATTCCACTTTGAGCACCTTTTATCTGATCATTTTCTCAGTTCAAAATTGTTTTCTAATCTCCCTCTTAATCCACTCACCTTTCTCCCCTTGACTTATTTTAGCTCTGCAGCTCCAATTAAAGGTTCAGCGTGGTGAGGTTACAGACCAATACATCCCCCTGATTCCTATACATAGGATCTTTTAGTGTGCAATTAAAATGACTTTTGCTGTTAAATGAGTGTAAAATTATGCCCTTCTTTTTCCTATTAGTGTATCAGTGCAAGTGTGTTTATAATGTGTTTTGTGTGTATATATATAGGTACAAATTATGCCATTTTTGTCTTACATGGTGTGTGGGCATATTGCATCCCTCCCCTCTCTCAGTTGTGGGCTGGAGGTGCTGATTGCCAGTTGACCACAAGGCTATTTTAAGACCCAGTTTAATTTGTGGTGATTGATTGTGATAATTAATCTTCCGTAGGTAGATGATTGTGGTAATTAATTTGCTGCAGCTTCATGATTAAGGGTTGCTGGTGTCCCGTTGTGACCAGTACTGTTTGGCCGATTAGCTCTTTTGCTGCCACATTCATTTATTGTTAGACTACACCCCTGTTCACAGCTGCAGGGCCACAGTCTCCCAAAGCATGTGACCTCAACAAGAAAAACTTTGGGCTAAATACAGTTAGACTTACTATACAGTAAAACCCTTGACTCTGCAAATGAGACACTGAATGTGTTCTTGTTCAATAGTGTTAAGCGGTAGCAGTAGTAAGTAAAAGAGTACATTATACTGTGATTTATCATCTCTGTACAAGATCTGCAGTACGTTTGAAGCAGCATATTGTTATACTAGTAGCACAGTTTCAAAAAGGGTGTAGATTGTGTACATAGCAAATGGGCAAGAGAGAGCAGGTGTGTGACAGTGAGGCTGGCAACTGGAGCAGCAACTTACAAGTTAGGTGATGTAGCAGTACAATCCACTATATGTTCAATTATTAATTGTATGCCAATAAAAATGCTACGTTTACCAACGCCAGTCCCAGGCCAAGTTCCAGTGTCTTGCCCAGACTGGAGCAGAAGTGCTCCCAGACTATGGCCTGCAATAGAAAAGTTTAACAATGTCAAGGCAGTAAGGGACAGGATTCTATTTCTAGATTGTATTTGGTTGTTTGCCCCCACTCGTCTGTTTTTACAAGTCACTATATATATATATATATATATATATATATATATATATATATATATATATATATATATATATATATACTACCACTGCTCCCAACAACTCAGAATTGAGTACACAAACATTAAACATCACTGACACTGACCTTTGTTGATTAAATTTAAACTACTTCTCTTATCATTGAGTCTCCAGAGGTCTCCCAAAGCAGCAGTTTAGTACTAACAGGTCAAAAGCCTGCAGCTGCTGTGGTCAATAAGCCAGAAACCTAGGTTAGAGTTTAGGCAGGCCATTGAGAAGGACCTTCAGGTGGCCTTAAGGAGATTCTGGCAAACAGTCCAACATTTCCAACAAGGGGAAGCTGGGCCTAATAGGCTATTTTCAGCAAGAACTGCTGAGCAGAACTACTGACTCAGACTGGGAAAATCCTTGGATGGTGGAGGAAGCACTTCAAGGAACTTCAGAACCTTTTCAACATGTTCTATAGGGACAAAGTGTAATGTGAAGACTTGGGGGAGGGTTCTCAACCATATCCCTGATATTGACCATATCGCTTAAAGGTGACAGAGAATGGTTGCTTTGATCCTTGTTCTGTGATGTGACATATACACAATAAAATTTTGGTTGGATCTGTAATGCTTCAAAAGCTTTCTAAAAACCTCTCAAAAAAGCTATTTTAGGGTGGGGAGATTTTAAAAGCACTGATTTGGCATCTTTTCAGGCTTAACTGACAACCTCATTATGAAATGCAAGCACTTGACATTGGCTGCCTTCACTGCCACTCAAATGAACGTAACTTTACCAGCTTCGAAACATGTACAGACCTTCTTTTTACAGATAATCTCCTTTGAAGGGGAGGGAATGGAATCAGAGTGGGGGGGGCAGTGAGATACATTTAAGGTCACAAACAACAGTGTTTAAAATTGACCCATTTTCTTCATTTCTAAAAGAGGAATTTCTATGAAAAGGAGATGTTCCTGAAGAATTTCTAGAACTTTTCACATGTTGCTGAATGTGGGTGGATTACTGTTATTCAACAAAGATGAGGTAAAAATGTTTTTTTAAGTAGTCAAGAAGCTAGTAAGTGACTGAATGAGAGCCATACTGAGATGCTGAAGAATCTCAACCGGGCCGGTCCTGGTTGATAGTTGACTATGTTGTGACCAAGTTTGAAGAGGCTGGGATGAGAGTCAGCCCCTTTAAGTCAGAGGCCATGGCTCTGTGCCAGAAAGGGGTTGATTACTCCCTTTGGATTGGAGGTGAGTTGTTACCCCAAGTGGAGGTGTTGAAGTATTTTGTGGTTTTGTTCAGGAGTGAAGTGAGGATGGAGTGAGAGATTGATTGATAAGTTGGTGCAGTGTCAGCAGTAAATCAGCATTACGCTGAATTGTCATGGTGAAGAGGGAACGGAATCAGAAGTCAAAGGTGTTCATTTACCACTTAATCTTTGCTCTGACCTATACCTATGGTCCTGAACTTTGGGTAGTTACCCAAAGAAATAGATCCAAGATACAAGTGTTCAGAAGTAGTCCTTTTCAAAGGGGCTGGAACCATAAATTGGACGAGGAGCTCAGACATCTGGAGGGAGTTAAGAATACAGCTACTGCCGTTTTGCATCAAATCTACTTCAGAGTAGATCCAGAATATGCTGCACAAATGTCATCTAGCCTGGGAACACCTCAGGATCTCCCCAGAACAGCTGGTAAGTGTTGCTGAAGGGGATACTCACTACAACCCAAATCCAGATAAGCACTTTAAAATTAATGGATGAATGGAATGTTATAATATTATGTAAAATGTTAGTGGGTAGTTAACAGTATATTAGTATAAATCAACTATATAACTAGAGGAGATTTTCTACTTGAAGGTTCTGACTTCAAGGAGATGGCTATCAAAGTACACCTTGGACTGAAATTAAAAACTCGGTCCAGTGATCCAATTTGTATTATTTTAAAATGAGGCTTACTTTGGTGAATGAAGGATTAATAAGGGTTTGTAAAACTTTAGTGATGGGGATAAAATTAAAACTATTTCCAGGGCAACTTAAATTATGTTCTATGTGTTCTTTGACTTCTATTGAAGTGGAATTAAGCCTATATCAACAAGAAATTTACTAAAAGCACTTGTGTTACACTTGTATTTACCCTTGATTTAACTTTGATTCACCTTTTTAAAAAATCAGGAAGTTCCAATCGGTCCAGTAAACACTATACTCACTGGTGTGTATTATATTGTTTGAAAGTGGGTAAGTAATGAATGAAAGTGAAGCTGTTTAAATGCTGCAGCAGATGAATTCAATGAGAAGCTGGTGTGACTGTAGAGATGGAAATGGTGGCCACACCTACAAACACATCCACTTATATCATGCACACAAAAACAAGAAATGACCAGGAAAGGAGACACAGAGGAATCCTGAACTGGACTGCCACACACGAACTGTGACATAAACAACAGATATACCACTGCTTTGCTTTGAAAAGACTGAATAGTTCAAATCTCCTCTCACAAATGCACAAGTATTATTAAGAAGTTGCCGCACTGGGAGAAAATGTTTTCATCTGTTTTCCATAAAGTCTTCAAATCAGATTTGTAAACTTGAATTCTCAATACATTTTATTCCTACGTTACATCACAGACTCCCAGAGATCTGCACACCAGCATAGCAGATATATTGCTACTTCTATCCTTCATTTGCCTAGTATTCCCTGTAGTCTCAGCAGGATTGGTGAGGTGGAGAGCTACTCCATTCAACCAAATGAGACTTGCTGCTCAAATGAGAACGAATGGCTTTTCTAACAACGGTATTATTAAACACACAGCACCGGTGTTTCAGAAGCATTAGTGGGACTGATATGAAGTTGTTCAGCTGACTGGTGGAAACAATGAACTCTGGCTAACGTTATTAATCGAAATCATAAATCTATTTCTCATCTGGTCTATCAAATAATGAGGTGGAGGAAACCAACCAAGGTTTTCCATTAAACCATAGGGCCACACAATAGCTGACACACACTTTTGCACACAATACAAAAGAGAGGGCAAAATGGGAAACAGTAATAGAGAATGGTTGTTCTGACATCTTTATGTAAGAAAATCATTTATGCATGGCCCAAGATGGACTTGGGTTTATTGGTTTCTTTATTTTGAATTGTAATGCAATGAAGAGCAAAGAAGAATAGAAAGAGAGGAAGTTCTATATTAGCATCTGCAAACAGTGTGGGGCAAATTTAAAATACTGTAATGAAATTAGAGCAGGGATTGTGATTATCAGTGTTTTGGGGCTGCAAGAAAAACATCTCTAACAACAAATGAATCATTAGCAAGAGTGGCAAAAAAAAAAAAAACAATTTACCAGAGTAAGAAGCGCTCAACACTTAAGAAACAAGAGTGTATCACAAGCACCTACTGCTGTTTCCTTGGGGTTCGTATTTACAAACCCCGATCTGTGAGAACTCTCATGCTGAAACAAGCCAATGTATGTATGAATGAGACCTACACTGTGCATATGTGTTTGGTGTGTGTGTGAGAGAGTGAGAGAGGTCTGTGTTGCTTGTGTGTAAATCCTAGAGAGAGAAGCCAAGATAGACAAGAGGCATATAGAATGAATCCGTGCAATAGGAAATATCATTTTCTTTGACTGTCAAACATTCCTTTTTTAAAAGGCTGAATGAAAATGAAAATTCAGTGCTTACTTAGGGAGAAACTAGAAACCTGTGAGTCATTTATGTATCTATATTTTTTATCAATTCAGCCTTGAAGCTATTCAAAATGCATGAACTAATACAAAAGGCTCACAGAGTAAACTTTACTCTGTCTCTCTCTACATATCAAATATTTCTACAGCTTATCTACTATGTTTATCTGTCCTATAAATCACATTATGGTTGGAGTTATCCAGCTTTAGCCCCATGTTTGTTGGAATATGTACAGGTACAGCAAAGTAGGCTTCTCATTTGTCCGTCCAAGACTGTTTTATAACAAGATAAAACCAAATGCTATTCATTATGAAATTTCCAAAAAAATATGATGTATTTTGTAAAATATGCCATTTTTACATTGATCATTTTGGTAACAGCATCTACCACTAGACCAACCACCCAGAGAATGAATTGTAAATTTATAAGCCCCTTGAGATGTACCATCTCATTTTCGAGGGGGTCCCTAAACACAGAAAAACAGCACATTACATAAAGTCGCACATATACTCACATCTGGCCATTTTGTGATCCCTGGAGCTTTCCTCTTGTAGTTATAAGTTGTTATATGTTGTATATTATTTTAAGATGCACAAAATATGTATTTATACATAAGTATCAAAGAGTTTAGTTAGGTCTCAGTGGTATTTCAAACAGTTTTTAAAAGTCTGCGGTGACATGTTTTATGTCAGGTTTTCAATCTGAGAGGCTGAGAGATTGCTAGAACATCAAATCCTGAAAATGATATGAATTTATTTTATATAAAACTCTTCTCTCCTTTGTTTTGAGACCTTTAAGGTTCTTGAGACCTTTATGAAGCTCTTCCACAGGATTATTTTGCCGACATTGGGCCCACATATTAATCTGACTCCGGATTTTGGATTAAAATTTCATTTCAGTGAACTTTAAAGTGAGCAAATGCCATTTCCTTTTGTTTCATAGTTTCAAATGTCAAAGCCCCCTGACTTAGACATGTAAAATACCATCTGTTCACTGTGTGTGCGAAGATCTCAGTGATCAATTAAATGCTGATTAAAAACTATGTTTTAAAAAAAATTACTGCTGCATTAAAACACACATTCACAGATGGGTGGCTGCAGACACACACAAGCACACCCACACACGCACACACACACATACACACACACATACACACCATTTGACTTGATGAGGCTGTTATGATTAATAGGGGAGAAAGTCACTTGCAATCTAAGGGGCTTATTTGACTCCCCTAACTCCTTCAATACACACATATCACAAGCAGAGTGCTCAGCCCTTGGTGCTTAATGGAGCCCTCATATGGGTTATTGATCAGGTGGACCACAGCTAGATTAATTTATTCTTCCAATCAAGCTTTAATTAATAGCAGGACACTGGTAAGATCCCATTAAAAGTTCTGGTCATTACTCACAGCAGGTGCAGAGAGGAAACCAATAATCAAAACATGGCTGATGCCCCATTGTCCCATATTTAGGAATTCAGCCACTTTAATCAAGGCCAACAAATGTGCTGTGCATGTTGCTGACATTTCTTTATAATTCATACAGTACTATGAAGATAATTAATTGTTATCTTAAGACTGTTTCAGAAAGAGAAAAAAAACAATTAAGTGAAAAAATGAAGAAGATGCATATACTCTGTATACACACAGAGAGACTGTAGGGGGGAGCAGGGTGGAGATGGTTGGAGAAAACAGACAGCTGAGAGGTTGAAATGTGAAAGCTGAAAGATTTGCCAGACTGCATTCAGCAGACCATAAATCTCTCATGTTGCTGCCTATGGTCCAAATGATTATGCTAAAAGTGGATACTGGACCTCTCCCTGAAGTTGGTGCCATTAGCAGGCAGGAAGTAAATACTTAGACACAGAGAGAGAGAGAGAGAAAGAGAGAGAAAGAGAGAGAGAGAGAGAGAGAGAGAGGCTTCCACTCAGTGAGATGGTCGTTTAGCCCTAAATGTGTGTATAGCGAGGCAGAGAGGATGAGAGAACTTAACAATTAGCGTTCATAATGAGATCAGGGTTATCAGACGGCTCGCTGGTCACGGATGATGAAAAGAACGCTAATTCAGTTTGTCTCTTCCTCTCTTCCGCTGGCTCTCGCTACTTGCTGAGGGACGGAGGGAGAGAAAAGGGAAGGGTGGGGAAATGTCCATATTAAGAATAACTCCTATCAGACATGTGCTAAATTATCTCTGCTTTGTAATATCATTGCTTACATTTGTTACAATAACTGCAGACTCAAGGGAGCAGAAGACATCATGGCAATCTCATTCTCGCCTATCTGCAGCTCTTGGTCACAAGGTATTTGACTCCAAAATGAGTCTTTAAATAATGGTCTTAATTATGTCAACACAGTTTTCCTATTTTCTTCTTTTGTTTCCTGTTTACTCCCTCGTTCTCCTGTTGCCTATAAATACCTCAAGGCCTGCCCTGGCTGCACCTCAGTTGGAGCTAAATGAGTGTAAACAGCCCTGACTGGGCCAGAGACGGATGAGTGGCATCACCCAGGGAGGAGGCCAAGAGATGGATGGAGACACAGGCAGAGGAGGAGACGACAGGAGAAGGGACACACTCTATAGAGTTCACTGTGACAAACAACGTCAGCTCAGCCCTCTGCGAATTAGAGCCAGACAACTAAACCTACACATATAAAAACACTAATTAGTGATACGTGTCACACGCTTACACACATACACAAAACATAGTGATTTGCTTTTAAGTTTAAACCATACCCTCTTTAAATTCTGAGGAAGACAGGATATCGTTGGGATGTTGCCACACCCTCTGCCCACAATCCCATTCTCATCAATGCACCTCATCAATGGAGCCTAATCATTAAGACTGATTAGAAGACATCTCGGTGTGAAAGGACCCCTACACAACCCATCTATCACTTACACATGCTGGCATACACACACACTCATACATGCAACCAAGCACACACACACACCAATATATACACGCACAAGTATACACACACAGGCTTCATCCATCACCCCCTGTGGCTGGTCTATCTGAGGTCTCAGTGATTAGTTGTCCTGCCTGGCTGAATTATGATGTTAATAAGTCACCATTAGTTCCTGTGTCCACACCCACTTCACACAAGCAATGGGAGCGCATGCGCACACACACACACACACAAACACAGAAATGCGCATCTCTCAGTTCTCTCTTCTATTTTGTCTGGCCATCACACATGCAATCAAGAAAATTACAAAAGCCTTCGCCCTTGTTGATGTTTTAAATTATTTTTGACTCTTTTGGAAAAACTCTTTCGGAAAAATAAATTAAACTGGTTTTTAGCTATTATGTTCATCACAAACCGCTCTATGATAATAATTTTCCATCCACACAGACTTTTTTTCAAGGCAGACATTAGTACTTTTCTAGCAGGAGAAACACAAGTGTAATTAATAACATCATAACAACTATATTTAGATGAGCCAGTTTCAAGGCTCTAGTACAGTGCAGGCTGGCTTTCTGCCATAGTTTACTGGGACACCTTATGGAACTGAGACATTGTTAGTAGAATTAGTAATACCAACATTTTTCCCTCTATGACAAGTCGAAATGTTTACCCTGAAAAGTCTATGCCAAGCTTTGATGGCCATAGTACTTAACCTAATGACTAATTCAGCAGTACACACAACATGGATTTCAAATGCGTACAAACAGCTTTTTCATTAAAGCAAGTCTCACTAGGATGCAAAAGACATATCATTATTTCCCTTCCCAAAGTGTAAAAAACCCTTTCATGCTGTCAGTGCGATGGTTTCCAAAGTCTAATCACAGCAACTCACCAGCAGCTGAAGTATTGCTTTCATTCAACAGGTCACAATATGAGCAGAAACCACAGTGAAATTACTTTGAGAATGACCAACAGTTTAAGTAATCTTGTAGGCTGTAATGTCCTCCTCACCTATTCCTATGCCAAGGCCCCTAACTTTGTGTATTTATGTGTATTTTCTTTTAGACTGAAGAAAAAGATACCAGAATTATTCATATTACCTGTTGTTGATAATGGTACCTAACAACAATGATCATTAAATAAACTGAACACTAGCAAATATCCAACTAATATACTATTATAACCTAAAACATGATTAGCCAATGGGTTTCTCAATGAGCAGCTACACAATGAACTGCAAAAACTCAAAAAAACTCAAACTACAAAATAACATTTGGACTGGGTTACCATCAACATGTTTGAGTACTGTACTAAAATTCATTCAGACAGGAACATGAATTTAGACCTGATTGTAAAATATTACCATAGTGACTTATGCTGCAAACTTGACCTGATGCAAAGCAGGTTACATTTTGACTTTTCAGCTCAGATCCCATGGGCCTTGGTGCTAGAATTTTAAGAATGTGTTGCGACCAGGCTGGTAAATTCACTTTTCCAGACATTATCCAGGCCCCTCTGTCAGTTATAGATTTTCGTCTGAGATAATATGTTATGTGTGTAAATTTGCTGAGCTATATGTTGGTAATGCCACCGTAAGAAGCTATCCACTTACACCACTTTAAGTCCACAGATTTTCACAAGCTTTTTACAAAATCACAAATTGCATGCATTGATAGTTCACTACATTATTCATCAGTGTGATATTTACTTCCATGTATAATGTAAATCTAATTTCTTCACGGAATATTCTACATTGAAAGGTGGTGCAATAGACTGTACCTACAATCCATACATTCATAGAACTGATAAAGGCAAAGCAACTCATATGACTCAGACTCATATGATTACAACTTTGGAGGATACTTCTATGCTAAATCCTGATTTGCAGCCAAGTCCATTAAACACTGTTGGCAGCACTTCTATTAAAACACTGATTAAAAACATATATCAGTCTTTTTATCATACTTAACCACTAAACTTACGTTTCATATGATTTGTAAAGGTGCAATATTAGCCTTACTTGTCAGATTTAACTTTGTTAAATGTATATCAAACTGTATTTCAAGTTGTGATTTCCTTTGCTTATGAGGGATCATTGAATCCATCTTTGAGTTTACATGAATCTCACTAAAACATTCAAGTTTAGTCAGAAGATGTTTACATTTACATTTACAAAGTAATTTCTACTTCAACATTATTATGAAGCAAGCTCTGTCTGAGTCCATAATAGAAAGAAATTAAGAATCAGAAAATGTAGGAATAGATTGTTATGGAGGGCTGGGGGCGGGGGGTGAAAAATATGCAGGTCCGGCCTAAGTCTTAGGACTGAATAATTGATTAGATGGGTCAATGGTGATATGTATCATTGTTGTTTGATAAGATAGCCCTGGAGAAAATCTATCAGTAAGGGTAGACTATTGATCAGCACATATTTCATAGGAAATTGCACTGACAACAACTAAATGTGTCAGTGAAATGTACAGAATAATATTATTCATCAGAATAAATCAATAGGGGATCCTCCTATGCCTCATTCTGTTTGATAAAATTCCTGATCACTTACACAGAAAAAGTAACCATGTTCAACTTGTATTGAATCATTCAGCACAAGAGCTTTTCTGTTGTCAAGATTTCCTTGTTTCTGTGCGGAGAGATGTTTACCTAACCATTTGTGCATCTGCCTGGAATATTTGTTGAGCAGAAACTGAATTAAACTTAGAACCATCTAAACTTTTTTTTGTTTTTCAACAGATTGCCTGGATAATAAACCTCAATTTATTCATGATCAACAAAGCAACTTGAATTAATTGAAACATATTGCTTTAACTAAAGATTCATATCATCTCTTTTGCTTTTACATACCCAAGGGTCATTACCTACCAATGTAATGCATGAAAAATATAACAGACAATTTGTCCTTTTAGTGGCAGTAGGAAGAAAATTTCAGGCAATGCTTTGGAGGACCATCTGCTTTTGAGTTCCACCATAATGACAGCTTATAAAAGTGCTGTCCTAAAACTTGGCTCCATGGACAGCAGACAATGAACTGTCTGCCATATGGGAATCATAAGTCCCTTGTCTAATGCACATACTCGCAGTGTTGGAAATGATCTGAAGAGATCTTCAAACAACCATGCGACATACTGAGAAAGGCATGTGCTTTGGACAGATCTATTGCCTCCGGTTTTCATATTTGGCACCAGAAAGAAGAAACTGGATTCATTGTTCTACTTGTCAAGCAATAGGAAACACTGATGCATCTGCATATGTGCTTGGTTTTCTCATCTGATTTGAGAGAAGTCCTTAAATGATTCCACCCATCTGTTTTTAACATTTTTCAAGTTTTAACTCAGCCAAGCATAAACATGATTGAGTTTGAGTAAGGTGCTGAAATTTCACCAAAGCTGTGAACCCTAGGTGAAATGGGATAGTCACCTTAGAGAAACTGGCATTACATTATTATGCACTGATACAGTGTTAGTAAATTTAGCTGACACTGTTATGTGCACAGATAAGCTGACACATACAAAATGCACAGCAATAACAAATGATTCAGAAATGTGTGAGCTGCAGTGTGAGAAGACAATCATGACACAGCTTCAGTTTCTAGTCTCTGATACACAGAATTAGCTGAGGTTAATGTGCATGCCTCAGCTAAGAGAGAAAATGGAGTGCATTGTCTGTGTGTGTGTGTGTGTGTGTGGAAGAGCATGGTGGGGTTGGCCATTTTCTCCTCTTCTGTAACTTCATTAAAGAAATATAAAATGGCAGGCCATTAGGGCAAACACATTCACCAGCCTCTTATTGAGAGATGCTTTTAGAACAATCTAATCCACCACAAATTGTATGGCACTCCAACGCTCCATACACACACACACACACACACACACACACACACACGCCTATAATCTTCCAAATATGACTGAAGCTGTGTGAGCTCAGTGAAGGCGGCAGGAGGAGGAGATGGGTGGCACCGCGTTTCCACAGTGATAAAGTGGCATATCAAACATGGCCTTCTGTTTGCCCTGCTCTCTTATTAAACAAAAAGAACGAGAACAAGGAAGCAAGAGGCCAACGGAGACTACAAAACTTCACACTCATTTTTCCTTCTTTTCTTCCAGCAGCCTCCATGTTCTCACCTCTCTCTATGATGCATGCAACCATCTTTCTCCTCCTCCTCCTCCTGTGTGTGAATTATTAGGGATGAGAGGAAGTCATTCCCTGTGTGTGGTTATTAGTATTGATCTGAGTGCCGTTCAACAGCCGTTTCCTGCTGATCTCCTCTCATTCACCCTCCCCCCTTTTCTTACTTTATATCCTTTAATAGGCCCCCTCCTCGCAAACTAGCACCACTCCACCCTATCCATCCATCTTAGCTCTCTAGTTGCTCTACAGAGAAGTTTTAACATAGTGCTTTGTCTGTCTGTGACTGATTTACTAGATATTGTTGCCTTACTACACACACTCACATGCACACTTGTGCACACACAATGAACTGACCATAGAAACAATAAATTTACACTCAAGCTCAGGCCTGAGTATTTTATTGACCAATAAAGGCCACATACACACACGCACAAACATACATCTATTATTGAAACAATCTCTATTTACTATGAGGTCCTCTGACTCTCTTCACCTATAATACTCTGCCTGGTTTGCTGCTGCTGAGTCTGTTGTTTGCAGATTTATTGCAAACAGAATAACATTTCACTGCTTGTCTAATTTAGTTAAATAAAACAATGTCAACTCTAATCAGACTTTGTGACTCCACCACTACAAGCACCAATCAATTTTGAATCTGTGCACATGCGCGCGCATACACATTTACAAAATCACATGTACACACTCCAAAGAGCCAAAGAGCGCAGTGGGTGCAACTCGTATGAATGTGCTTGGGTGCAAAGCTCATAATCAGTGTCTCTTTATTATTAATGGGGCATTTAAATAACACAGGTTGAGGCATGTGTATTATTCATGGTATTAATATTGCTTCACAACCCATAGTGTGTCCTCCCTGTATCATCCTCATGAGATGTAAACACAAACACATGCATGCACACACACATGCACATGCACGCACACACACACACACACACACGCACACACCCGTGAGTCATGTCAAAGTCAGACACAGATTGGGCATAGATTAATAACAGGATTAAAAAATAGCACCCATGTGGCGTGTGTGTTTGGTCTCTGCATCCTTGGTATTTCTCATTTTGCCCATGGTAAACAGCTGACGGTGGCCACTTGAAAATTTATTGTGGACAAGAGTCACTAATCACCATCAATTTCTATCCTTTTCACCAGTGTTAAATTGTAACTCTAACCTCAACCTTTAGCTGTAACCTTAATCCAGCCGACAATCCGATAGATCATTAGGCTTTAGCATATTCAGTGCTATTGGCATGCCTGTCCTCTGTGACCATGTCTATTAGTCTTGGCAAATAGAGCAGCCATCAGTAATGAAGACACACTACATAGTTCCTAATGGCTTGTGGAAGGGATGTAAACAAGGTCAAAAGCCAAAACAGCTCATTCCGATGTGAAGAAAATGAAAGAGAACCATCATCACTGCCAGGCAATAACTCAGCTCACAGCAGTAGTGACAAACAAAACTATTTGTAAAAAAGAAAAGGGGAACAAGAGGTTTGTTCTGGGGGAAATTATTTTGCCAGGTACACTGTCTACAGTTCAACTTGGCCTATCATCTGTTGTTGAGAGGCCAGGGAACACAGTAAGTGTCTCTCCCAAGCTTTGTGCTGCTCTAGAGGACCAAGAGGACACAATTTTTTAAAAGTACAACTTATAGAGGCCAGTTGGAGGGATGGAAACAAGGGCAGTCACTCTTACAGGACACACACACACAGGAGTGCAATCTATGAGCTGTATCTGAATTGCTCATATAGTGGATATAAAAAGTCTACACACCCCTGTTTAAATGACAGGTTTTTGTGATATAAAAAAATGAGACCAAGATAAATAATTTCAAATGTTCTTTCCATCATTGTGACCTAAAAGCTGTAAAACTCAATTGGAAAAAAAGGTCTTTAAGAGCAGAAGTAAAGATAAACAACTGAGATGATGTGGTTGCACATGTGTGCACACCCTCTTATAACTGGGGATGTGTTGTGTGTGCTGTGTTCAGAATTAACCATTCACAATCAAACTCATGTTAAAGGGGAGTCAACACACACCTGCCACCATTTAAAGTGCCTCCGCTTAACCAAATAAAGTTCAGTTGTTCTGATAGGGTTTTCCTGACACTTTTGTAGTCACATCTTACAGCACAAGCCATGGTTCACATAGAGCATCAGAGAGATCTCATTGTTCAGAGGTATCAGTCATTTCAGTATCAGTCAGAAGAAGGTACAAAAGAATTTCCAAGGCATTAAATATACCATGGGACACAGTGAAGACGGTCATCATCAAGTGGAAAAAATATGGCACAACAGTGACATTACCAAGAACTGGATGTCCATCCAAAATTGATGAAAAGACAAGAAGAAAACTGGTCAGGGAGGTTGCCAAGAAGCCAACAGCAACACTGAAGGAGCTGCAGGAATTTCTGACAAGTACTGGTTGTTTAGTACATGTGACAACAATCTCCCGTCTACTTCATATGTCTGGGCTATGGGGCAGGGTGGAAAGACACGAAAGTCTTATCTTACAAAGAAAAACATTTAAGCCTGGTTACATATTGCAAAAATACATTTGAAATCTCCTGCATGTGTTATGTTCCGATGAAACCGAGGTTGAACTTTTTGGCCATACCAAAAGGTATGTTTGGTGCAAACACAACACTGCTCATTATCAAGAGAACACCATAACTACAGTGAAGCATGGTGGTGGCAGTATCATGCTTTTGGGGTGTTTTTCTTCAACTGGAACTGAGGCCTTAGTCAAGGTGGAGGGAATTATGAAGAGTTTCAAATACCAGTCAGTGTTAGCACAAAACCTTCAAGCTTCTGCAAAAAAGCTGAAAGTTAAGAGGAACTTTATCTTCCGAACTTTATCTTCCCAACAAAAGCACACATCTAAATCAAAAACATAATGGCTTCACCAGAAAAAGATTAAAGTTTTTGAATGGTCTAGCAAGAGTCCAGACCTGGATCTGATCGAACATCTGTGGGGTGATCTGAAGAGGGCTGCACACAGGAGATGCCCTTGCAATCTGACAGATTTGGAGGGTTTTTGCAAAGAAGAGTGGTCAAATATTGCCACATCAAGATGTGCCACAGTGATAGACCCCTACCCAAAAACACTGAGCGCTGTAATAAAAGCTAAAGGTGCTGCAACAAAGGACTATTTTGAGGGTGTGCATATTTATGCAGGTTATTGTATGTTTTTTATTTTTATTTTTCCCTTAAAATACATTTTTTCAGTTGAGTTGTACATGTTATCGGTCACATTAATATTGGAAAAAGTTTTGAAATGATTTATCTTGGTCTCATCACAAAAACCTGGCATTTGAACAGGGGTGTGTTGACTTTTTATATCCACTGTATATCATTCAGTACAAATAGTAAGGATGTGTAGTTTGGAGTGTGTACAGTGATGTTAAATCATTAGAGACTTGATTGAGAACTCAAAGAGTGATTAAATGAATTTATTTGACAGTGCACTGATTTACAGGGAGCAGTGAAGTGATATGTGAGGAGTCTTTGGTAATTAAGCCCCATCATAACATAATTATTTTATGAGGGTAGTCACACCATAAACTGTACAGGAACAGTGAAGTTTGAACACTGGTGGTGCTGACAGAGTGAAAAATATTACTGAAGATCTGAATGGATGTGATATGGAACAGGACTTCTGGACCCATACACAGCTGTTTCTAATGAAACTGGAATTTATGGACAAGACCACACTGGTATCAAAATTAGTTATATTGACTTGGAATGACGAGGATTCAGGAAGGATTGGGTGAGGGTCATGTTCAATGATAGGGATCAACAAAAGGGACGAAGGGGGTGAAAAGCTGGTGGAGATGGTTTTCAGAGAGATCGTAACATTTGAGAGGATGAAAAGGGGCTTGAGTGTAGTTCCTGGAACAAGTACGGTTAGATTTAGGACCTCCTCACTGTGAGACGCCAATGCTGATCACTAAGCGACTCAACCACCCTGCTGAGAGATAAAACGGGAAGAATTGGGTGTGGTGGAATGGGTCTTGAGGCAAAAAGAACACAATTACATAGGTTTGTGCAGGTGAATCACTGGGAAAGTGACATGGTCTAACTCCTGAACCTTAGTTATTCATGTGAATGGCAATGATAGAAGCACAGAAAGGGACAGTAAAGTTTGGTAGCAACACAGATAATTGATACATTATGGACATGGCTACATTTGATTGATTGGACTGAAAGGTGTTCAGCCAGGTGAAAGTAGGAAGGGGAAAAGAAAAGACGGAGAAACTGATCTAAATAAATAGGCTTGAAGATAGTCTTCTTAATTCAGGTCAGAGGCAAATATAAAATTTATAATGATCACAGATTAAAGACAAGTCATTTCAGGTCAAATTTAATTTCTCCCAATTTTATACACAAATTTTCCTCAAGGGGCTTTGCAGTCTGTACACCATAACACATCCTCTGTCCTTTTACCCTTGTGAAATTTAAGCAAGGAGTGTGTGGAGCTGATGGTCCCTAAAATAACAAAACTTCTGTGAGATTCTTTACAATCTGCTGAAAGAAGACATTTTGACTGATATGACCAACAGCGATGTAGAATGGCAGATGCCCATGCTGGAAAATGAAAGTTAAGTTAACATATACAATGAAATGTGAGAGTAAAATGTTTGGTTACATTTACATTGTTAATATCATGTTCCCATTTCTACAAATATCAATTTGGAATAACTGTATGACACACATACACACAAATGCTTGCTATCCACATGGCCCATCAGTATGAATATCAGTTTATAGAGACATGAGAACACAATTATCAAGCTTTTGGAAAACGAGACCTGCTTTAAGGAATCTATGGATATTTCTCCAACATTTTATTTTATGAAAGAGGAATTATCATGTCCATGACTGATGACAAGTCTTTACAACAACTTCTTGTGTTCATGACAGCCTATAAAGCACAAATCACTGAGTTAAATATCTGTCTCCATTTGTACTTGTTCTCACCCCCCACCACCACCACCATCTCTCTCACTCCCTCTCCTCTGTGCAAATGTGAATGATATTCAGCCGCACGATAATCCACCCTGGATATTAATTACAGTCTCCATTAACATTTAATAAATACTTCCCAGGTGGGCTTGCTGCTGAGTGAACTGAGAGCCTTATCAAATATTAGGCCTTTAATTGGCCTTTCACTCCAATGAATGGCTTTTTAATTAGCGTGCAGTTATCATCCCTCCACCAACCACAGGGCCAGGCTGATCAGCACACGCAGATGTGCCAGTTTTGCTGAGTGAGTGCATCTTAATGACCTGTGGTAGGCCACTCGTTGCATTCTCCACTCCTGTGGCCAAGGGAGGAATAGTGCAATCTGTGGGTTGCAGGCCGCAGCCAGACACTAAGTGATTGTCTGGTTGTAGCATGAAGATCTATGGGGATGGAAAGGTTACAGTTTTTCCATAACAGAGAGATATGTGTGGATGTGGATGCAGTCAGAACCACACACTCCTTATCACTCACTGTCAAGGCAAATCTAACACACATATTACACTTGTTTAAATCAGTCATTGATCATTTTAAAGATAGGGTCATTTATTTTCATCTATCCATCCATCATCTAGTCACGTGCCCACGTAAAGATATTTTTGTCTTACTCTACAAACACAGGGGCTCAGTAAGTAACACCAGTTTTAATCAGATACCTGACTATCGCTCCAAAAGAATACTCTTGATGAGAAGCAGGGAACCACTCTGAACCAAGCCAAGGAAATAAACAGACAAACACTCAGCAGGACTGCAATTCAGTCAACCTGACCTGCATGTATCTTCAGTGTGAGGGAGAACAAACAAATGAACAAACCCAGAAAGGCACAGGATAATGTAATTGGGTTCAACTGTCAGCTAAATAACTGATCAACCTTGTTTCCTCTTATTTAATTTGATTATTCAAATATTAATCCTTCAATTATAGACATATCCACGAGTGTCTCTTTACCATTAAATAGGTCCAAGCAATTCAAAGGCAGCTTAGGATTTGGTTTAAAAATTCATACTCTAACTAAATGAAATTCAATGGTTATTTTAGAAGCTTTTCAGTCATTTTAATAACCCATTACTGACAATAACACCTACGAAACCACAATCAGCAAACTGGTCTATTATCTGCATCAGCATCAGACATCAAAGTAAGTAGTGCTTTAAAAAGTGAGAACATTCAAAACAAATATGGAGCAAACACTTCACTACATTTTTGATTAACAATCATTTATTATACCACAATTATTCTCCCTACTTCATCTCCTTTTTTCCTAAAGCTCTACAGCAAAAGTTTTCTTTTACAGTTGAACCAGTAAAGAGACATGCTCCCGCTAGGGATGTGAGGTGTGATGCAACACTGAAATGTGAATCACGCCATATCTGGACTACCACCAATTATTATACACACATGTACACCAGGGCGCAAATACACATATTCGCACCCATATGCGGAGGAAACGCAGCAGCAGGAGTGACGCCTGCCAAAAACAAACAAAAAATCACACTGTCACAGACACCATCTCAAAGCTTTGGATGTATATACAAACACTCTCCTGTCTCCTGGTGCTTTAATTAGCAAATGGAGAACATGCTGAAGTCAAATAGCAAAAGAACTGAAAAAAAATTAGAAGTAGATATAGTAGTAGTAGAAAAAAAATTAACTTATGTATTTTCTAAGGAACAGAATCCCACAATAAGAAAAGATTTACTCCCAAACAGTTTTGTTTTTTCTGCATTGATCAGATCTGTGAAATTCACAGGCTCTTGCAGTTTATGATGAGCAGGATAATTTGAGCCTTGAAAACTATTGCTCTTCAGTTCAAGAGGAAATATAGCTGAGACCAAGGCAAACAGTTGGTTCAATAGTAATTCCTTTTTATATTCCCTTGGGCCTCTATTTATTAGTGCTCCAACATGAAATCTACAAATACAATGCAAACCGTTTCACTAGAACTCCAAAAGTATTATCAATTCAAATAAGTACATTCACATAGATGAGAGTTTTTTGTGTGCTGCGCACATGTGTTTCTTTGCACAGTAAATGGAAAAACTGAATCTTATTTGTCTCAGTTCCTTGTACCTATTCTCATATCATTAATCATAAGTTAAATACTGAGTTAAATAGCATGCAGGAAAGGGTTAGACGCACACGCATACACACACACACACACACAGTATTGCAATACTAGCATTTATGTTCACACTTCTAAAGTAACCAGAGAGCATAAAAAGATACATCAACACTTGAGAATTTCGTCATGTCTCCAATATTACATTCAGGGTACAGGCAGGTAGCATCGCATACTGTAAATATAACTGCAGACTATACTTTTTATTTTGTTATTTTATTTATATGTTTTTTTAAACCACACACACACACAGTTAACACAACAGACGAAGAACGCATTAAATTGCACAAGTTGACGAGAGACAGAGATCCCAAGGGCAATGAATAGACAAATAAAGAGGCAAGATATGAGTCTGCCCCCATTCACCAGGAGATTCACATAAAACAAAGCCAGGGTGTAGGACAGAACTGAAAGCAAACAAGAGACACACAAGAACAAAATGTGTGAAGGGCTGCCAAATTATCAGTGTATCACGCAGTGTAACACAAAGCTTAGTCGGAAACAACACCGTAACAAAGCTCATCTAGTATTATGTAGTTGGGTCTCAGCGAGAATAGTCAAAGGTGACCTCCACCTGCTGGAATAACTTTTGTGAGTTGTTTGCTGTAATGAATCTATGCCATTTTGGTGATAGAAATATCTCACTGAGCCACTTTTTTAAATAGGGGCAGAATTAGATTTTAGTAAAAAACAGTATTTTAGTCGCAAGCATGTCTCCTTTTAAAACCTGATTTTAATGGGAGGGAGGAGGCCTCCCACTTTGCTGTATCACTAATACAGCAAAGTGGGACATTAAATGATTACAGTTGGCTGAGAAAGAAGTCGATCATATTACAGGTTCTTTTCAGTCCTGTATGATTCAACTCGGTAGCAGTAAAAATGTGATTAGAGGAGGTGATATTTGGAGTGGAGCTGAGGAAATTAGAAACTTACAAACTTATTCCCTAAGTGAAGTAGTAAAGTAAAAAAAAGTCATCTGTACAAGATAGACCCCTCTCCATCCAGTCCAGAAGTAATCTATCCATCAGTGCTGGTTCAAACAAGTGATTGCGTCCTATGGGAGTGCAAACAGAAACATTTCTCATCATCTTATCAAAGTGGTTCTAACTTTTAAAAAGTTACAACCAAGTAATTTGTAGGAAGGTAGCACCCTGGAAAAGAGCAGCCCTGGAAGAGAGGTCTGAGACACTGACATGAGGTTCCAAGGTAAGTGCTGCAGACAGTACCTTTTTAAGTGCATCTGCAAACCTCTCACTACAAATCTACGGACATTTCACTCACAGCCACAGTAAGATCAACAGAACACTCCTGCTTTGAAACCTCAGTGAGGCGATCCACAATGATCTGGTAGAGATGAGTTGTTGCACAATTCTACTGCAATCGGCAACATAACTTTTACTGTTGAATAAGACAATGTGGCCACTTTATCCTCCTGGTTTAAACCAGTCCAGTGTTGTCATTATTGGTCATTTTGCTGTAAAATTCACGTAGATGTTATCTGATGCTCAGTCTGACGGGGAGTGACAGTGGTTAAAATGATCAGGTGGGATGTCCTCAGAAAACAAAACAGTTTGAGAGTCACTTCAGTTTTCTCACAGATGACCAAAGCCATCAGTGCGTGGGTACATGTTGCCGCCGAGTCTGTTTTCAGGAGCTCAGGAAATCTGTCTCTCCTTCTTTTACCAGAGGGACCTTGTGTCATCTCAAGTCGAAAAATCAGAGACACTGATGGATTGAGGGAGGTTTGGGCTTCACTGCTGAAATCATACAACAGCCATGCTTAGATGAAGAGCTGAGTGAGGGGGCCACCTGAAAGCATTCAATCAACACTTAAAGAATGGTAAGAGCTCCCTCTAGAGGCCAAGTCGCATGGCAGTGGATCAGTTCGCTCTGTTACATCCTTAGTTCACATTTTTCCTCTGTTTCGGTCATAACAATGCAGATTTCCCCTTGGTCCAGGAATTTGTCTCGATGAATCCTGTCAGAAGGGTCTCGACACACCACTGACTTGATAACTTCAGTGAATTACACCGAGGATGAAGCGCTGACTCCAGCTGACACCTGCCTCTCCCGAGGTCCAGTGGCTTCAGCTGCGATGATCTGATGTTACAGAAGCATAATTTTGTGCAGTGACCCATTCTGAACCCCTAAACTTTGCCCTTCTTTAAAGTAAAAAAAAAAAAAATTCTTTCTCTCTTAAACCTCACACAGACACACATGTCTCTCTTTTTTCCTGCACTCATCCATTTTTTTTCCCAGCAGCTCCTCTGTGGTTTTAATGCAGTCTGAGAACATGTCTGCTCTCAGTCAGACTCACTGTCTTTTCCACTCATTAGACCTAAAGGAAGGAAAATGTCTGTGTATGTTTGAGCACACATACACATAAATTATTTACACTTCTATCAGCGTTAATGGACCCGTCAATTACATTACAGGCTCAGCATATAAATCCACCATCTTTTTCTCATAATGAAGAATAGCTTTATATAGATTTGATCTGAATGATAATCTATAGTTATCCTGCTGTTACACCATATTAAACCCTACTTTGCTTTAAAAGTAAGGATAACAACATCTCATACAGTATTACTAAGGCACTGAGCTACTTTTGTACTTTTCTGCACTTTGCTCTTATTCTTGTTTCATATTACTAAATCAAGCCTCTTTTTGCAGGAAACCGAGGCTTTTACACCTGTAGTATGTGTTGGGTCCTCTGAGAATAGTTCCTTTCCTGAGCCCTGTCTCTCACTCTCTTCCCAGTGTCTCTCTCTGTTCCGCTGCCCTGCTCCCATGCTCTTTCCTCCTTCACTCTGGTCTTTCATATATAATGCATGCTAAACAAACAGACATGTCAGAGTCACTCAAATGCATGGCCACCCCCCACACACACACACCTCGCTGATGGTCCATCCACTCTGAATGGGAGAGTCCCGTCTCGAAAGCTGCACTGCATGCAGCCGAGGATCAGCATGACTAGACTAACTGTAGGAGAAAAATCAACGTTGCTCTTATACCAGAGCCAAAACTATACTTTCATATAAAATTATACCAGTTCTGAGAGCTTTTTTGCTGACTCGTTGCAACAAAGGACTTGAAATGAATTTCAAAGACATGTAACAAAGGAGCGTGTTCCTGTAAGTGCCTGAATCTATAAGTGGGTGCTTGTTCAAAGGAGCAAAGGTTTATTCATCAAGTATCTTACCTCAAAAGGAATTCCGTTTATCATCATTTCTGTGTCTTTGTCTAAACATAAAAGTGCATAATTTTCAAAAGCATTGGAGCATACAAAGGTAAGTTGTATCAACACAAATGTAGACCCAACTTTTTGTTCCTTTTGACTTTGAGTGCTAAACGCTGTCAGTAAGAGCAGTTTCCTTTGTGTGTTATTTTGCATGTAAATCTAATTTCTCTGTTAAGGCGTGGAGGTGATAAGCTGCTGCTTTGCTTCACCCATGAATTGTATGCACACACGTACGCACACATGCACACACACACACACACACACACAAAATCCCAATTTGCCAGATGCAGAGGTGTGTAGAAGCCAGAGCCACTCATAAGGAAACTGCATTATTCTCCATCAGCACTGTGGAACGTCCAAGCTATTATACCATCCACCAGTAGCAAGCACATACAAATGGAGTTCACCACTTGATGGAGAGCAGGATGGGGCCTGAAAAGCACAAGGGTATGAGTGGGATTGTGCTCGATCGCTGGCAAAGTAAGTTCATTTTCATTTTCCATCCAGAATAACCTACACCTGTGTTTCTGTGATATAATGCAAAATGACTAAGTACACACTTCACAGACACATTATACAGCATTTGGATTTGAAAAGCTCCCGGAATGTCAACATGTGTGTAATTTCTTTAAATCAGTAGATCACTTCTTTTCAGTTTTGTGAAAGTCCTTACAGTGTATCCTCTCAAGATCGAATGTGAGTATAATGCAAATTTATAGCATAATAAAGTCGTTAGAAGTACATAAAAGTGGATGAATTGTGCATTCCTCTCTTGCACAGCAGTCTCACCTGGGTAGTAAGAATAAATAATAGGAATAAATGATGGTTCTCTCTATTCCTTCCACCCACTAAAGGCAGAGAGAAAACTGGATTTATTCAGTCAGCTAATACACACATGACTCACAGAGAGTGTATACTGTGTGTGGATAAAATGGGCTTCAGAGGCCTTTCCTCTCATACAAAGCAAATATCTGTCCAGGAATAAGATATTGATTTGTCATTTCCCAGAGCTGATGCGGAGTAAACAGACTAAGCAGACATGTGACCGGTGGTTGTTGATAATTGTTGTCCGGTAACAATCAGGGACCTTTTCTCTGAAATGGTACATAATCACAGCCATACTGTAAATCCTCCATCATTCATATAATCTTACGTGTACCGAGGAAAGCACAAACGTCTGATGAACACGCATGCATTGTCTATTTGGTATTCATGCACAGAGGCTTTTCTGTTCTAACAAAACAATCAAATATTTATTCCCATGTTTGCAGCTTGTGCAGCATGAACAACAACAAATCTCTCAGCTTCGATATAAATGTTTGAACTTCTTGTTTAGAGGCGGCGCAACCAGGCGAAGAAGCCATTTTGTTTACAGTTAAACAATCTAAATGAATAACGACGACGGTGAGTGTTCATCTGCACAAACAGTGGTCATTTCAGTGAACTGGCTTAACACCAGGACAGACGGGTAGACAGAGAGATGGGTGGACACACACACATAAAAATCTTCTGCAGCTGTCTACACATCCAGCGTCGTCTGTCTCGTCACGTGGGCGTAAACTTTCCACATTTATGAACAACAAAAATCCTCTGAAGAGTGGATGGATGGGATGGAAAGTAAGGTGGAAAGAAAAGTAACAGCAGTCTAGCAGAGAATGGTGAAACAGCAACTCATCTTCCCATACAAGTCTAAAACTTTCTGCACTTAGCCTCACTTGCAACCCCTTTGCACAACTCACTAAATCTTTCAGAGGAATTAAAATGATTGTATGGAATAAGAATCATTGAACTCTGTGTTAAGACAATGGTTCTGATCTTTACTACATTATTACATCATAGTACTCTCCAACTGTTAGATTACATATTTCATAATGATTTATTATTACCACACAGTGTGTATATTAGATATATTAAATTAGATTATCTAAACCATTATTAATTGTGATTATTATATTTGTACACATCATTGCAATTATGATTTGGTTTAATATGCACATATTTCTTGTACATAATTCACCTAGCACATTTTTTATGGCTTCTGGAAGCTACTTCTGGAAGCTACTTTATTTATTTTATTCACTTCGCTTAAACAGCAGATAATAGATTTTCTTACATCTCAGGCTAAATTTTCTTTATAAAGGGTCATCTCATCTTAACTTTATTAAACTAGTGTAATTCAAAGATTTGAATTTTGTCATAATTAAAATATTTAAAAAAAAAAAAAAAAAAAAAAACTTTTTTAACTGTTATTACAGCGCCCAGTGTGTTTTCATGTCCACCAGGTGTCACCAAATACTCACGGCCAGAGAAGATGGTTGCAGTTAAATCCTCCATCCACTAGGTGGCGGCACATATCTAAAGCTGGTAGTGAACAATATTTTTTTTTTAATGCGAATCAAATGTCCTTCCATTGAAAAACAACACACAAAGAAGAAAAGTGGTAACGTAAAAGTCTTACGCCGGTGACATAAACTGTGAAAACACAGGGAGTCGTTTCTGTTTGTCTGCGAAAAGCTGTTTTTGTTGAATCGTCTCTTGCTCTGACTGCAGCTGTTACGTGTTCAATGGTAAGAAACTTGTGTGAATACGTTGTTTGTTTGTTTGTTACCTGAAGTTGTCCTCGCAGTGAGAGACTGAGTGTATACACCGTTTCTGGAGCTGAACAGAGACACGTTCAGTCTCGAGACTTTCTGCACATTTCCCGTGTTAAACGACGTCTTTACTGCAAACGTGCGACCGACGTTGTGCACCAGACTCTAAAATAGGTTTTCCCCTGTTTGGTGGGTGTGTCAAATGTGTTACCCAATCAGCCGCGACGTATATATTTGATCCATTGCGGGTTTTTTTTGTTTTTGTTTTTTTTTTTAATATAAGCTAATCATTGTTTGCTGATTTCCACAAGATATGCATATAAATATACAAACATATAGAAATAAAATACAAAATAAATACAATAAAATACACGTGACACCTGAGTTTAGAAAAACAACTGCACAATCACACACATCCACATTTAACATTACATTCATTGTTATAATCTATTACACAGTGTGTTGTAGGTGCAAATAAGTGTAGCTTTGCAGCAGTGGGGTGAAAACTGTTCTTTAGTCTGTTTGTTTTAATTCTAGTCTGTTCTGTACCGTCTGTGATGACAGTACTTCATACAGATTGTGTCCAAGTTTTCTGGAATTGTGTTGTTTTTCCAGAAAAAGAAAGGGGGCAGTTGGCTATTTTCTGGGTGACCTTTATGACCCCCTGGTGCACTTCTCTCTGTGCCACTTGGAGCTAGAAAACCACTCACAGAAGCAGTATGTGAGGATGCTCTCTATAGAGCAGCGATATAAGACCACCAGCAGATGTTGTTACTCCTGAAGACCCTCAGGAAGGAAAATCTCTACCGGGCCCTCGATACCAGTTCAGTCATGTTTGTGCCCCAGACCTCCTGGACCCTCTTCACACAGTCTCCTTTTATGAGCAGTGGCTAAATGTCCATTTTTCTTTATGTATTAATTACCAGACACATAAAAATCTAAACCTACATTAAACCTAAATCTATCAAACATCATAGTCATATCTCTCCCAACTGCTGTAATTAAATAAATGTACAGTATTGTACAGTACTGTATAATATAACAGTAGCTGCAAATAGATGCCCTATATTTTGATAACTAAATAATTTTGTAGCAAATTCTTTACTGGTCACTAACAGATGGGACATGCTACTGTGACTTTAGAAGTGTTTCCTCAGAAGTTTCAGAATAAGTGTATCTTATGGAAGGTAAAAGTATATTCAGCATTTTGTTTTGCAATTCAGAGTTTATCTTTAGTTGCTTTAAGACGATTCATCATCACTGCTGTTTTCTCAGGCGCTGAATTAAGTGACATTTAGTCATGACTGAGCAACAAGCACCAGAAATCCAGTTACTGAGAAGCCAGAAGGTCAAGCTTATAGACATTTTAAGTGGCGATGCTGACTTCGTGCTGCAGTACGCAGACGCCCGTTGTCTGCTGTCTCCTCACGCCTACAAACAGGTGAAAGCTTGTCGTAATCCTAGTGAGAAGGCAACAGACCTTCTGGATCATATCATCCAGAGAGGGCCTGAAGCAGCACGTGGTCTGCTTGAACTGCTGAAGGACAAGGCCCTGCAGGAAACCTTCCCACAGCTTCATTTTATCAAAGATCTGAAAGTCAACACAGTGTCTGGTACGACAGGTACAACAAACTCGGCTCAATTGTTTGAGCATTTTCATCACTAAATACTGTTTGATATACGTGTTACTAATTTTTCTCTGTTTATAAAATAAGAATGGAAAAGAAAGAAAACACAAGCTCCTGAACTAGAGGAGACCATTCCAGCCAAAAAGATCTGCAACAATGGTAAGTAACAGAACACTCAAAGCTACTGCCCTGACAACATTTAAGATGATCATCTACTTAATCCACCTCTGTCTCTTTACACAGGCTCCCGCTTAGTGACGGAGAAGCAGTTAATGTCTGTGGCTCGTGCTGTTGGTAAATCTTGGCGGGAGATTGGGAGACTGGCATTGGACATCTCCTCTGTGAAGCTGGAGCAGATTGAGGAAGACAACACTCTCCATGTGGAACGAGTATTTGCCATGCTGTCATATTGGCGACGCTGCCAGAAAGAAAAGGCGACCGCAGCCCACTTGCACTCTCTGCTCAGTCAAGATGACTGGGCGCTGCCACCTGAAAAGATCGACTTTCTGTTGGAGCCTTGACACCACTGTTTTTAGAGACTGGATATTTTTAAACACAAATGTGTCTAGTTCTGATCATTCCATATCAGGAAGTCAACATTTGGGGGGAAAAAAGATTTTATGTGACCAGTTCAAAATTGTGTTTTTCTAAGCTTGTGTACCACTCAGAAAGACGTATCCAGTTTAAAGACAAGCTGTTTATGACAGCTTTACAGGCAGCTTTACATAATGATCATATGACAAACCTTGTTCTATTTTCTAAAACTTGTATGAAAGACGAGTTTCTGTGGTTAATGTATGTATCTATAGCAGGGAATTTTTATTCTCTTTCCACTCAAAGAAATTAATCTTGTTTTACTTAAAGAGGAGGATAAATTCCTTTTTTGTTTTATTCTTCGTTTGTTGTTCCTCTGAACTCAACATTCAATAAATATTCAGTTTGGTTCTCAATGAACAGACTGAATCCAAACATTTACAGACATGTTGCCTGTTGATTTACATAGCCTTTTCCTTTAAGTTAAATGCACCATACGCCATGTTAGGTCACAGCTGTGGCAGTCAAAGGAGGAGAGACAAAAGGGGCGTTGTTCCACAACACACTGAATAATCTCATTGTACAGCAGAAAAGTTAGTCATTACACAAATAAAAAGAAAGCCGGGTTATTATTCTCTAAGATTTGTTTCTGAGAAATGCAAGAAAGAGTTGATAAAAGCAATCTACTTTCTTTGTTTTGTGCGCTTAAAATCGGTCATAAATCAGAAGTTACTGTATATTACATGTGTGCGTCTCAGATAACATTAACTTCATCTGGGTCAAAGGTTGATTCCCTCCCACTGCAGCCTCACTATACCTGTGTTTTGTAGTCATTTTCTGCAGACTGCTAGGTCAACACGGACTAGATTAGAGACTCAATAACTTTTTGAAACAGTGGTATTGAACACGTTTTCATTCTAATGTGAGTACAGTGTGCTTTATGTGTCTTTTGTTTTGTAACTCTTGAAACAATTGTTTAAGTGTTTGTCATATCACAGACCATGGAACCAGCTAATCTCCATGACCTGAATGAGCCACTGATTGACCACTCAGAGGGCCAACTCTTCTTGAATGAAGCGTTCAAAATTATTATGGAGGAGGTGCTTTGCAAGGGCACAGATGTCAAAGAGAAGGTGAAGCCTAAAAACACAGATTGACTGTCAGATTACAGCAATTATTATGAGTAAAAAGTCATTATCCATGTTTATCTCCCTGCAGGTTTGTGAGTGGAAGGAACCAGAGGAGTTGTCTCTGCTGCTGGATCTGGAGCTGAGGGCGACCGGGGAGCCACAGCACAGACTCCTCCAGAGAGTACGAGACGTCGCCAAGTACAGCATCAAGACAAGTAAGATGGTTGGACACCAACCCAGTCTCATCCCAAAACGTAACAATGTAAGAATACCAAGTTGGTCCACTTGGCAAAACGTGGCAGTTTTACAATATCTGGTCGTAAATTGTGAAACTGTCACATTTACAAAACTAAAGAATACCAAGTTGGTCCACTTGGCAAAACGTGACAACAGTTTCACAATATTGGGTCGTAAATTGTGAAAGTGTCACCTTTTGTTCCTCCATTGCCTGCATCCAGGTCACATGGAGATATCAGCTGAGATATCAACAGTATAATGTAGATGAATTTCTTTTTTTAAAGAAACATCAAATGTAACAGTTTTGTAACAACACTACATAGCAAGTGAATGTAGGTATGTTGCATAGCCGCCACCACCACCACCACCCCCACTCCCACACACCCCCATGTCTGACAAAACCTCTGAAACTAATGAACTAAACATCATATACACTCAGGCAATGGAGGTTATGAAAATAAAATACACATTTCTCACTAAAAATCAAAAGTTCAAATTAATTCTGAAAATATAATATCTCAAAATATTACATTTTTCACCAAAATTATACAGAATATCGTCCATATTGATCTGTTCTCACAGGCAGAAGCTTGACAGTCACGTGATGTGGACGCAGGTAATAGGGAAAGTACTGAGGAACAAAACGTGACAGTTTCACAATTTATGACCCAATATTGTGAACTGTTGTCACGTTTTGTCAAGTGGACCAACATGGTATTCTTACGTTTTGGGATGAGGCTGGGTTGTGGAAACAGTTGAAATCATTGAACTGACCTCTAATCATTCATAATGAGACTTTTTTTACCCTTTTGTTTATTTCAGGTCACCCGCGATTTTTTAACCAGCAGTTTGCTGGAGTAGACTATCATTCCTTGGCTGGACGATTCCTCACTGAGGCTCTCAACACAAACCTGTAAGAATATTTCAACTAAAGCAAGGAAACATGTAACTGTACAGGAAATAGCTAAGGAAACTTTAATGGTGCTGGTCAGAATGAAGTTAGTTTTAAGTTGTTTCTTTTAACAGTTTGCTTGTGTCATGTTCATATATGATCATATGTTTTATACTACAAATATGTGATTAAAGGCACTTAACTGCTTTGTACTGCTGGTTTTGATATAAGAAAATTCTGTACAAAATACAACCTCCCAAAACAATCAGACATTTTTTCTTGTTAACTGCAGCTTCACCTACGAGGTGGCTCCTGTGTTTGTGCTGATGGAGACAGAGGTTCTTAGAGGGCTGCGTCAGCTGGTGGGCTGGACAGAAGGTGATGGTATTTTCTGCCCTGGTGGATCCACTTCTAATATGTATGCCATGAACCTCGCACGATATCATCGCTTCCCAGAGGTCAAAAGCCAGGGGCTGTGGGGTCTCCCACGACTGACCATCTTTACATCTCCTGAGGTAAGGAACGACTGTCTAACACCACATATCAGTTATATGCGAATCGATAGAAAATTAAGCTTTATAAAAACGATTCATGCTGCAGTTTATGTACTGTCTCTATGTTACTATGATTAAAATAAACATTCCTCATGTTTTCTCCAGGCTCATTACTCTGTGACAAAAGGGGCAGCATTTCTGGGTTTTGGGACAGACAGTGTCATTTTGGTGAAAGTGAATGATGGGTAATGTATCGTTTATTGTGAGATCAATTGATTTATTTATAAATCAGTTGATTAACTTTAATAAGTTTATCATTTTAGTAATTTGGAAGAAAAAATACCAAATTGTCACACAATTTTTTCTATGCTTTATTATTGGCTATACAGAGGATGTATGATTCCAGAAGACCTGGATGAAAAGATAAAACTGGCAAAATCTCAGGTTAGTCTTAATGATATCAGATATGACATTTTGTGGTTAACCAACCAATCATAACGCTGGACAAAAAAAAACTTCAAACCATATGGTTAGAGTTAGAGTTTAGGGGAATTGTACTAATTCTAAGAATGTTTCTACCAGGGTACAGTGCCATTTTTCGTCAGCTGCACATCAGGGACCACAGTTCAGGGTGCCTTTGATCCACTGGACCGCATAGCTGACGTCTGTGAGAAACACAAACTCTGGATGCACGTAGACGTGAGTCACCAATGTGTGTTGACTTAGATTTGTGAAAACTTAATATTTTTTTGTATGCATTTAAAATTAGGAACATCTAAAAGATTGTCTATTTTTATCACATGTTTCAGGCTGCCTGGGGAGGGAGCGTGCTATTTTCCCAGCAACACAGACATTTGATGAAAGGGGTTGACAGGTATTAATAACCAGTACAGAACGACACATTTTACACTATGAAGAAGGCAATGCTTATTATAGATGTGATCTGGGAAGATATGGTGACGTAGAGGATGCAGACAATACATATTTATGGTTATTATTATATTGTTATTGTGTGTGTGTGTGTGTGTGTGTGTGTGTGTGTGTGTGTGTGTGTGTGTTTTCATAAGAGCAAACTCAGTAGCCTGGAATCCACACAAGATGCTGGTGGCTGGCCTGCAGTGTTCTGCCTTACTGCTAAAGGACACTACGGTTAGCTTGCGGTCGCAGTTTGACATAACTAAATTACCTGATACATGTCATATTTAATGGTATTGCACTTGTAAAAAAAATATGTATAAATCTGCTTCTTCTCAGAACTTGCTTAGGCAGTGCCACAGCGCCAACGCTACGTACCTCTTCCAGCAAGACAAATTCTACGACATGAATCTGGACATTGGGGATAAGTCAGTGCAGTGCAGCCGCAAGGTGGACTGTCTGAAGCTGTGGCTGATGTGGAAAGCTGTCGGCTCTGATGGCTTGGCAGCGCGTGTAAACAAAGCTTTTATCCATGCGAGGTAAATAAAATATGTAGCTGTAGCACATCACTGGCCTCAAGTCAAATAGTCCGTTCAAAATGATCCCATCTTAAACACACATAATTTAAAAACAATGCTATTTAGATTTTTCAGTTTTCCGAATGTGAACACCAAGAAAAAATGGAACATAACATAAAATACACTTTTGCACAGCAGATTTAGATACTTAGGTGATGTTTGTCATGCACACCCTCATTCAACTGGTCTTCACAAACACAGTCAACTTGTAGCTGAGCTCTATGTGTTCTATGTTGAAGATATCTTGTGGAGCAGATGAAAAAAAGAGAAGGGTTCCATCTGTTGGGTGAGGTAAGTAAATATATCTGAGATATATATCTGATATCTATATCTGAGAAAGCATTCTGAGAAACATGAGTTGTTTTTTTTTTACAAAGTGATGAACCCTTGTTTGTATTTGTGTCCGTGGGCAGCCACAGTTTGTGAATGTGTGTTTCTGGTATCTACCACCAAGCCTGAGGGGGAAGGAAGGAAATGCAGATTACCAGGAGAAGCTGGCAAAAGTAAGTTTCTGTATGATGTCAACAGACTAGGTACATTTCCATATTTGAACATTTTAATTTTGTCAGTGTGTTGTACATATACATTAAGCATTCAAATTCAACTATCTGGTCAAACAGATGTGTTTTTCATTTTCAAGGTATTCATCAAATAAATCTTATTCTTCAAGCTAACTGTTTTTTGTTTTTGTTTTTGTTATTAAAAGGTTGCTCCTGTCATCAAAGAACGCATGATGAAAAAAGGCACAATGATGGTCGGCTACCAACCTCTGGGAAACAGGGTGAACTTTTTGCGTGTGGTTGCATTCTCTCCCCTCGTTTCCCAGAGCGACTTAGACTTCTTTCTTGATGAAATTGAAAGACTGGGAAATGATTTGTGACTGAAATGACAATTTATCGGATGCAAAGACTTTGTCCATCTGAAATATGATGAAGTGCTCAAAGCATGTCATTGTAATGTCACAATTAATAAAGCACAAAGTTGTTGTATCATTTAATAAATGTGATTTGCTTTATGAGCAGTGGCTGAATGTCCATTTTTCTTTGTGTATTAATTACCAGACACATAAAAATCTAAACCTACATTAAACCTAAATCTAACAAGCATCATAGTCATATCTCTCCCAACTGCTGTAATTAAATAAATGTATAATATGTAATATAGCTGCAAACTGACACCTTATATTTTGATAACTTAAATAATTTTGTAGCAAATTCTTTACTGGTCACTAACAGATGGGACATGCTACTGTGACTTTAGAAGTGTTTCCTCAGAAGTTTCAGAATAAGTGTATCTTATGGAAGGTAAAAGTATATTCAGCATTTTGTTTTGCAATTCAGAGTTTATCTGTAGTTGCTTTAAGACGATTCATCATCACTGCTGTTTTCTCAGGCGCTGAATTAAGTGACATTTAGTCATGACTGAGCAACAAGCACCAGAAATCCAGTTACTGAGAAGCCAGAAGGTCAAGCTTATAGACATTTTAAGTGGCGATGCTGACTTCGTGCTGCAGTACGCAGACTCCCGTTGTCTGCTGTCTCCTCACGCCTACAAACAGGTGAAAGCTTGTCGTAATCCTAGTGAGAAGGCGACAGACCTTCTGGATCATATCATCCAGAGAGGGCCTGAAGCAGCACGTGGTCTGCTTGAACTGCTGAAGCACAAGGCCCTGCAGGAAACCTTCCCACAGCTTCATTATCAAAGATCTGAAAGTTAACATAAACTCGGCTCAACTTTGTCAGCAATTTCATCATTAAATACTGTTTGATGTATGTGCAGTGGTGGAAAGTGTACTGAAAATCTGTACTCAAATAGAAGTATTGTTACATGACTGAAATATGACTAAATTACAAGTACAAGTACTGGTGCAAAAATATACTCGAGTTAAAGTATAAAGTATTCTTCTAAACAACTACTCAGCATATTAGTTACTTTTTAATTTGATGTATAATTCATTCTCAATAGTTGTTCAAATGCTGGCAACATTTGCTTTCAACAGAATACTTTTTTCTGAACAGTTCTATGAATGGATCAGTTGTGTTCAAAATAAATAAAATGATAATAAAATAGCATTTTTTCAGTTAAGTGCATTCAAATATTATAAAATTCTCAATAAAATTGAGAAGTTTGTAACATTTGGTTACAACTGCCAACACCACATCCAGTAACTTTAACATTGTTTACTTAGCACAGTTCTGATATCATATAGTTCAATCTTGGATCTTTTTTCCATCTGTGCTTCACTGGCCTGTTTGCAATCGATTGATAACTGCACTGGCTGCAACAATGTATCTATGTGAACCAGATGAGTCTGCTGGTTTATGTGATAATGACATTGATTTATCGTTACATGTCACTGGCTTTATGATGCCAGGTAATATTGTAGAATACTCAGTAGTGAATGTTATTTTAAATGTAGCAAAGTAGATTACAAAGCTTTATTTATACTCAATTACAAGTAAAATTACACACTTAAATAAATACTCACAAAAGTATCCCAAAATTGTACTTAATTACCGTAATTTAAGTAGATGTAGTTTGTTACTTCCAACAATGTATGTTATTATTGTTTTTTCCTTTTATAAAATAAGAACGGACAAGAAAGAAAATGCAAGCTCTGGAACTAGAAGAGACCATTCGAGCCAGAAAGATCTGCAACGATAGTAAGTCACAGAACATTTAAAGCTACTGGCCTGACAACATTTAAGATGATCATCTACTTAATCTACCTCTGTCTCTTTACATAGGCTCTCGCTTAGTGATGGAGAAGCAAAGGAGGATAGGGGCGTTGTTCAACTACACACTGAACAATCTCATCATATATACAGCCATTACAGAAAGGTTATTCATTACACAAATACAAAGAAAGCCAGTTTATTATACTCTGAGATTTCATTCTAAGAATTGCAAGAAAGAGTTGATAAAAGCAATTACCTTTCTTTGTTGTGCCCTAAAGTCATAAATGAGAAGTTAATATATATATTACATTTGTTCAACTCACATACCATTAATTAAGTTAGTCTGGGTTCAACGGTTGATTCCCTCCCACTGCAGCCTCACTATATTTGTGCTTTGTAGTCATTTTCTGCAGACTGCTTTGTCAGCACGGACTGAATTAGAGATTCAGTAACTTTTTTGGTAGTGAACACGTTTCCACTCTAATGTGAGTACAGTGTGCTTTGTGTGTCTTTTCTTTTGTAACTCTTGTCTGGGAGACAATTGTTTAAGTTTTTGTCATATTACAGACCATGGAACCAGCTAATCTCCAGTTTGACCACTCAGAGGGCCAACTCTTCTTGAATGAAGCATTCAAAATTATTATAGAGGACGTGCTTTGCAAGGGCACAGATGGCAAAGAGAAGGTGAAGCCTAAAAACACAGATTGACTGTCAGATTACAGCGATTATTATAAAAAGTAAAAAGTCATTATCCATGTTTATCTCCCTGCAGGTTTGTGAGTGGAAGGAACCAGAGGAGTTGTCTCTGCTGCTGGATCTGGAGCTGAGGGCGACCGGGGAGCCACAGCACAGACTCCTCCAGAGAGTACGAGACGTCGCCAAGTACAGCATCAAGACAAGTAAGATGGTTGGAGACAGTTGAAACCATTGAACTGACATTCATAATGAGACTTTTTTTCCCTTTTTTGCTTATTTCAGGTCACCCACGATTTTTTAACCAGCTGTTTGCTGGAGTAGACTATCATTCCTTGGCTGGACGATTCCTCACTGAGGCTCTCAACACAAACCTGTAAGAATATTTCAACTAAAGCAAGGAAACATGTAACTGTACAGGAAATAGCTAAGGGAACTTTAATGGTGCTGGTCAGGATGAAGTTAGTTTTAAGTTGTTTCTTTTAACAGTTTGCTTGTGTCAGCATCATTTATATTAGATGCTCATATACAATTACGTTTTGTACTATAAATGTATGTAAATTACTCTTGTATGTGATTAAATGCACCTAACTACTTCGTACTGCAGATTTTAGGCAACTTTGTGTTAAAATTGCATGACAATAAAATTCTGTACAAAATACAACCTCAAAAATGATCAGACATTTTTTCTTGTTAACTGCAGTTACACCTACGAGGTGGCTCCTGTGTTTGTGCTGATGGAGACAGAGGTTCTTAGAGGGCTGCGTCAGCTGGTGGGCTGGACAGAAGGTGATGGTATTTTCTGCCCTGGTGGATCTATTTCTAATATTTATGCCATGAACCTTGCACGATATCATCGCTTCCCAGAGGTCAAAAGCCAGGGGCTGTGGGGTCTCCCACGACTGACCATCTTTACATCTCCTGAGGTAAGGAACGACTGTCTAACACCACATATCAGTTATATGCGAATCGATAGAAAATTAAGCTTTATAAAAATGATTCATGCTGCAGTTTATGTACTGTCTCTATGTTACTATGATTAAAATAAACATTCCTCATGTTTTCTCCAGGCTCATTACTCTGTGACAAAAGGGGCAGCATTTCTGGGTTTTGGGACAGACAGTGTCATTTTGGTGAAAGTGGATGATGGGTAATGTATCATTTATCGTGAGATCAATTGATTTATTTATAAACCAGTTAATTAACTTTAATAAGTTTATCATTTTAGTAATTTGGAAGAAAAAATACCAAATTGTCACACAATTTTTTCTATGCTTTATTATTGGCTACACAGAGGATGTATGATTCCAGAAGACCTGGATGAAAAGATAAAACTGGCAAAATCTCAGGTTAGTCTTAATCATATCAGATATGACATTTTGTGGTTAACCAACCAATCATAACGCTGGACAAAAAAAAACTTCAAACCATATGGTTAGAGTTAGAGTTTAGGGGAATTGTACTAGTTCTAAGAATGTTTCTACCAGGGTACAGTGCCATTTTTCATCAGCTGCACATCAGGGACCACAGTTCAGGGTGCCTTTGATCCACTGGACCGCATAGCTGACGTCTGTGAGAAACACAAACTCTGGATGCACGTAGACGTGAGTCACCATTGTCTGTTGACTTAGATTTGTGAAAACTTATTATTATTATTATTATTTATTTTTATTTTTATTTTTTGTATGCATTTAAAATTAAGAATATCTAGGAGATTGTCTATTTTTATCACTTGTTTCAGGCTGCCTGGGGAGGGAGCGTGCTATTTTCCCAGCAACACAGACATTTGATGAAAGGGGTTGACAGGTATTAATAACCAGTACAGAACGACACATTTTACACTATGAAGAAGGCAATGCTTATTATAGATGTGATCTGGGAAGATATGGTGACGTAGAGGATGCAGACAATACATATTTATGGTTATTATTATATTGTTATTGTGTGTGTGTGTGTGTGTGTGTGTGTGTGTGTGTGTGTGTGTGTGTGTGTGTGTGTGTGTGTGTTTCATAAGAGCAAACTCAGTAGCCTGGAATCCACACAAGATGCTGGTGGCTGGCCTGCAGTGTTCTGCCTTACTGCTAAAGGACACTACGTTAGCTTATGGTCGCAGTTTGACATAACTAAATTACCTGATACATGTCATATTTAATGGTATTGCACTTGTAAAAAAAAATATGTATAAATCTGCTTCTTCTCAGAACTTGCTTAGGCAGTGCCACAGCGCCAACGCTACGTACCTCTTCCAGCAAGACAAATTCTACGACATGAATCTGGACATTGGGGATAAGTCAGTGCAGTGCAGCCGCAAGGTGGACTGTCTGAAGCTGTGGCTGATGTGGAAAGCTGTCGGCTCTGATGGCTTGGCAGCGCGTGTAAACAAAGCTTTTATCCATGCGAGGTAAATAAAATATGTAGCTGTAGCACATCACTGGCCTCAAGTCAAATAGTCCGTTCAAAATGATCCCATCTTAAACACACATAATTTAAAAACAATGCTATTTAGATTTTTCAGTTTTCCGAATGTGAACACCAAGAAAAAATGGAACATAACATAAAATACACTTTTGCACAGCAGATTTAGATACTTAGGTGATGTTTGTCATGCACACCCTCATTCAACTGGTCTTCACAAACACAGTCAACTTGTAGCTGAGCTCTATGTGTTCTATGTTGAAGATATCTTGTGGAGCAGATGAAAAAAAGAGAAGGGTTCCATCTGTTGGGTGAGGTAAGTAAATATATCTGAGATATATATCTGATATCTATATCTGAGAAAGCATTCTGAGAAACATGAGTTGTTTTTTGCTACAAAGTGATGAACGCTCTTTTGTATTTGTGTCCGTGGGCAGCCACAGTTTGTGAATGTGTGTTTCTGGTATCTACCACCAAGCCTGAGGGGGAAGGAAGGAAATGCAGATTACCAGGAGAAGCTGGCAAAAGTAAGTTTCTGTATGATGTCACTCATCGTCAAGGTATTCATCAAATAAATCTTATTCTTCAAGTTAACTGTTTTTTTTTTTGTTTGTTTGTTTGTTTTGTTTTGTTTTGTTTTTGTTATTAAAAGGTTGCTCCTGTCATCAAAGAACGCATGATGAAAAAAGGCACAGTGATGGTCGGCTACCAACCTCTGGGAAACAGGGTCAACTTTTTTCGTGTGGTTGCATTCTCTCCCCTCGTTTCCCAGAGCGACTTAGACTTCTTTCTTGATGAAATTGAAAGACTGGGAAATGATTTGTGATATGACAAAGTGCCCAAAGTGTGTCATCATTATGTCACAATTAACAAGGAACAAAGTCATTGTATCATTTAATAAATACGATTTGCTCCCTTAAGAAAACTGTAATAGAATAAAATTATGGAGCAAAACATTAATAACGAATAAATAACAGAAAAAGAGAGTGAAATTCTTAATAAATACCAAATTGCAGATTTTATTTTAAATATGTTTTTGAAACATTTTCTGTGGATTAAACAATTGTTCTGAAATGATTTTAATAGAGTGGAGCAGCATTTTTTCCTCAAGTTTCTGCATGTTCATCGAACTCTCACTTCATGTCAACTCAGTAACCACAATTGTTTACTTGCATAATTCTAAGGCCATAGCTCATTTCGTTTATATATCATAGAGTGTATAAAGTGTAGGAAAATTAAAGAAAAAAAAAGGGCATCTCAATTTTCAGTCCCCAATTTGGTCGCTGCAAATTTATTATCCAAGCAACAGTTTGAAGCCCTAAAGATCCTTAAATTTAACGTGAGATGAGGAAAATAATAAATTCTCATAAACTATTGGCTGAAACCATCAGACTTTTAGCATTTATGGTTACAAAATAATTAGTCAAATGTTGTGTCATAATGTTTTCCATCAGGTAATGAATCAATTTATCAGTGTTCCTTGTACCTCTACAAATCACACTGAGGGGAATGGTAAAAACTATTTAATTAACAATTGAATTTCCCTGGTAAGGAATTCAAAACATTTAATTTAATCTGATCTAATCATCAACATGGGAGAACAGAATGATTTAACAGCAATTAGCTTTTGAAATTATCCTAATGTTACATATCTATTGCCCCAAGTCCTATTAGCTCTGATTGTTTTTAGATCACAAAGGAAAAACCTGGGTCTGAGACTCTTCGCATAACTTCTTTGAGTGATTATATAAATACAAATGTAGGACGAGGATGCACATAGACCCAGGTTTATTGCGGTGCCTCCGCCTCAACGTAACTTCACACGTCCACGCTGCCTCCTCCTCTCCCTCACAGACATGGCGGAAAATGTAGGTCACCACGCTCCAATCACGTGACGGAGCGTCCGACCAATGACGACTCTGCCCGCGGAGCGCTTCCGGTGGTGTTTCCTGTCAGTGTTTGTAAACTGAGGAAAATTTGGAAGTGCGACAAGAAATTATTATCTTCAAAACTCAAAAAAATCGAAAGGTAAGCTACTGGGGGTTTAACACATTTCACTCGCTGCTCTTTAACAGCTTTATAACCCGCTCCTTGTCAGTTTGTAGCAGCCGTAGCCAGTGAGGGAGGTGCTGTTTTGTGGTCGGCGCTGAGCCCGCACGCCCTGCCTGGCTGTTGTTGTGTTGTCTGGGGCGGGGGGTGGGGGTTCAGTCATACAAGAGTTGTCCCAAAACCCAACTCCTGGCCGGCTAGCTAGTTAGCTTTTTTTGTTTTGTTCAGCAGATACTGTCACCATACTGCATACTTTGAAATGTGTTATCTATTTATATGAGCATGCAAACAGCTCCATATACGGTCCCGGAGGACTAAAAAGCTCACATGTTTAGAGATGGTCACTTTTCAATCATATCAGTCGTTTTCGGGGTGAGACGCTAGCCAGCTGATCAGTGCTGAATGCATCATGCTGTGAACATGTTTATCATTTTATAAACCCAATGTTTTGCTGCACAATACAACCTCACAGTTACAAATGAGACCGACTTTAAGACTAAGATTGATTGAAGGTAAACATCTCAGTCTGCATTAGTGAATGATTGTTTTTTTCTGTACAGTTTAAGGCTGCTTCCTTTGACTGTATACGAGATGTTAGCAGTAATGTACAAACAGTTGTCAATGAAAGATATGAAAGTAAAGTGATGCTTTTAAACCAGCACCAGTTCTCCTTTATACAATAGATCACAGTTTCCCAGTGTACAGATAGATTGTCCAAACATCTAAGAGAACTTCATTCAGTGTCTTCAAATTTTACTGTTGTAAAAGGTCTTTATGACTTTACGCCTGTATGTTTGTGTCTGTCGTGATTCTGTAGAATAAATCTGAGACTGATCTCATTTCTCCCTCGTCATATGGTGGAACAGATGAGAACCCAAATGTCTAAAGTTTCTAAAAGTTGTGCATAGTTTATCTGCTGTAGATTTTTTCTTTTCAGCTGTCATAGTGCCATAATAACAATTTACTAACATTGCAATAATCACACTTGGTGAATGACAGTGTTTCAAGTACAAACTCCTACTTGCCCCCTTTAGTCCTTTACATCATAGTTTTCAGCATCATAATAATGAGTTTGTGTAAATGCATATTAGTGTCCTGATTCTGGGAGGTTTCTTCAGGGAAATTGAAATTGTTTACATGATATATAAAATTATGAATTCCTTAAGGTCTCAGCCAATTATTTCCACTGCATTACCTCAACAACTGAGGATAAACACTGTTTGGTTTCTGGCTATGTGAACTCACTTTGTCTGTGTAATGCTGCTGGATTTAGCTTGTGGTGCTTGACTGTCTGGTTTTTGAACAATTTTAAACACCTGATGTATTCTTCTGTTTATTTGTGTCATGAAGCTTGCTCCTATATAGAACCTTTACCTGCATAAATATGTTTTGAAGCCTCAGTTTAAGTCTTAGTCTCAGTCTCAAACAGTAATTTCATAGACCGTAGCAAACATGTAGCATTACAGTATATTTACTGCTCTCAACATACATTTTAGATACCAGGTTCTATATTTTTCACTTCATATATAAAGCACTTGTTTCTGTTTGTTTGTTTTTGTATTGTACATATTTTGTTTTTGATCACTGTCTTATATTTCTGTCAGATTTCCATTTTTTTCTTCAACCTGACTGCTGTGTTTTTTGTTAACCATAGTGATGTGTGGTGTGCACCAAACCATTGGGGATTTATTGCCTGACACAGCTGGACTGAAATTTCTAGTCATACTGTATATCCAGATTCAATCTTAATAAATTGGCCTGGTTTTCCAGCTCCTGAGTCCAGCATGTAAAAATATTAGCCTTATGTTGTCATGCCTCTACTTTCAGGCTTTGGCCCCTGATGATTTGGGTGTGTGTGGTCTCTTCTGTCACACCTCATCCTGACTGAAGCCCACTCTGTTCCCCCAAACACACACGCATTCAAACCGACGATGACACACCATTCCAACAACCCTGTTCGAGACCATATGAAATGGGTCAGTGCAAGTCTTCACCTGCAGAAATCATCATCATGGTTTTAGTGTCCCCTAATGCCAGTTCATTTCTCTTAGTTAGTCACATTCCTCAACCCATCTCCCTCTCTTTCTCCCTGGCTCCATGTCTCTGTGACTCCTACAACCCCCTCTTTCTGATCTGGCTTGTTGCTTTTTGTTGCCAGGCTGGGTTGCTGGGCTGCGAGGCGGTGCTGTCCAGTATGGCCCTGATGCAAGCCAACAGCATCCCAAGCCAGAAGAAGATGATGTCACCCTTGGGTCAGGGACACAGGGCCAGTCCTGAGAGCCAGCAAACCCACTCACAGCACAGCCACAACCATCACGGACACCAAGTTCATCATGGACAACCACACCACAGCCACATGGGCCATCCCTCATCCGGGACCTGCCCACCACTGGTGAGAGAGATACCAGCCTCATCTCCATGCTCCCTACAGGAGCATTATTTGACTTTCAGACAGAAATGTGTGCACTTCTTTAAATGAACAAATGTTATGTGGACACCCTCAATGCACTGGGGGTATATGATATGATTAAACTTGATTATTTAACCCCTAATATATAGCATTCATATGCACATATAGAATCTTTGAATATGAAAACTTTGTTAATAGTTCATAACACACTGAAGCTGTAAGTAGATGTAATGACATTATATTTTTTTTAATCTTTCTTTGTCCTAAAGCTAATCCGAAAGGATGGTGATTATCATTCATCGAGAATACTGGATGGAAAAGACATGCAGGCAAACCAGAATATGCAACCGAAGAAAAAGCACAAAAAGTCCTCCCACAAAGTAAAAGAGAAAGTGCAGGTAAGAATTGTTTAACAGCACAACTTTCAACTACAAGTGTGTATATCTACACTTGATGATTAGCTCAGATGTAACTCATTTTGTTATTGTTTGTAGCATTTAATTCCACCAGTTGACATGGATGATGACAGTTCCCTGAAAGTCCAGAAGAACTTCATCTGTGACCACTGTTACGGAGCGTTCCGGAGTAGCTACCACCTCAAACGACATATACTTACACATACAGGTGAGAACACGGTGTTGCCCCTCTCTCTCTCTCTCTTTTGCATTTATTATAGAGATATTGTAAACAGGGACAGTCAATGTAGCAGTCAGGGCAGTCCATCTGCTTGGATTAAACTATAATAAAAAAAACCTACAAACCTACTTCAGTGGTTTTAATTATTACATTGGTCCATGCAGTTTTTGTTTTTATGGACATTTTAGATGTTTTTTTTTTCCATTAGTTCAATACCATTTATGTATTTAGATTTTTTTCTACTTGCTATTAGTCCATTTTGTTGCTCCTTTACCAGGACTCTCAAATTTCTTTATTAAGAGATACAAATCAATGCAAATGTAGCAACATTGAAAAATATCTAGAAGCAAGAGATGAAATATGCCATAAAGTTTGATAAATACTGATATGACAAATACTTGTGATTCTTCACAGGGGAAAAACCATTTGCTTGTGATGCATGTGATATGCGGTTCATTCAGCGTTACCACCTCGACAGACACAAGCGGGTGCACAGCGGAGAGAAGCCGTACCAGTGTGATCGCTGCCATCAGGTTCATCATTCAAATTTATAGCCACTATGTTTTGAAGCTGTGTGGACGGTGCACATTTTAGAAAACAAAACTTCAGCTGCAGGTGAATGGAGTATGCAGACAGTCTGGCCGGTTCTGCATTGTTTAGTTCATATTTAATTTCTTATCACAGTGCCCTCAACTAAAGGTGTAGCTGTATATTAAAACAAGCTCACAACAGTTGTAATATCATAATGGATCTTTTGACAGCAATCATGAGGAAGATTGGGACTGTAGAAGTGCTCAAATTGCAATACAGTTGATCGAAATTTCTGACGCACCAGAAATTTAGTTGCTCATCTGAGAGTCTGGTAGTTGATTAATCAGGAAATGAATATAATGTTGTGCACTCTGGAAATCTGCCCCAAGTCAAAAATTTGTTTGGGCAGAACAAGCTGGGGCTAAGACTGTTCTTAATTCTTACAGTCCCTATTCATCTTTAGGTTTCTGCATTTTAGTCAGCACCTTGCACTAATGTCTGTTTATGCCATTTCTGAATTGTTCTATTAATTTGACTGAGACAAACATCTTATCTCTGTCTGGCTTCAGAACTTCTCAAGGACAGACCGGCTGCTGAGGCACCGACGGCTGTGTACAGTTGGGATGAGCAAAGAAGAAAACCAGTACACACAGGATACATCTGCCCATCCAGCTTCGTGGAGCCCCCTACAGCCTTCTAACAACCGTCTGACTGTCTGACCCAATGAGCCCTCACAGAGACCCTACTGAATACAGCAGCTCAGTCAACAGTACTGTAACCTGATAACAGCCTAGCTTAAACACAACCAAACTTTAGTTTGCTCTCACCAGCTCATTCAAAGAGCTCGATAGTAGATTTTCGTATTTTTTTACCTACTGTTACATTCATGATACACACAAAAAGGGGGTCAACCAATTCACGATCTTGGATGAAACATGATTATAGTATTATGGCAATAATAATTTAATGAAAAACGCACATATGATTTTATCTGAAAGATTGCCGGTATTTTTATTTTTGGTATCGCTACCAAGAGATCATGAGTATTTTTGCCCGCATGGACCGTCAAGAGTATCATGCAACGACTTTTAAGTATCCTGCTGACCTGCAATCAGCCCCAGAGCTGCTTGTTACTACATGTGGACAGTTGGACACTAAAGGACAAGAACACAGACACAGACTCGCTTTTAAGTTCTCATTTTGTGTTCATTAGCTTACTAATCACGTACCAGTTGCTGGTGATAAGTGAACAGCAGGCTTCTGGTCCATGCTGCTTTGAGGAAGTGAAAGTGCTTATTATCCAATACTGGGTTGTGTGCTGAACACAACACATACAGTTTACGACACTAAAGACAGGTTGAAAAACACTAAAAGCTAAATAGATTCTCCTGAATTATCGTATTTTGTTTTGTTCAGTTGTGTAGCGACTATTAGCACACACATTCACTGCTGTACCTTGTTTTAAAAGGTGATGTTCTCACTGTTTTTAGGTTGCACTGTTGGAATATAGTAGAATGCTGACAGGTTTTTTTAGAAAGATCCCAGGTTTTTTAAATGCTCTCGAACAAATTCAATGATTTTTTTTTTTTTTGTATGATGTTAGCTGGATGTAGGAACTGTGTGTCTCTGTCTGAAAATGAGGTATTGCCTAAAGTGATTCTGTAATAACGCCCACAATATCAAATCATTTCATTTACTGTCTCTCTTGTTCTTAGAAACCACTGCCAGTCTTAGTTTTGGGAGAATTTTCTCGGTTCTAACCAGCTAAAATTGCAATGTCAATGAAAATGGCCCCAGATCAGTTCATACAGTTTGATGTATAATTTGGCTCATCCACAGATTTTGAGAGCAGACCTCAGTGTTGACCTGATTGAATGTGATCTGATTACAGTGCCATGTCATTTCATCTCCAGTTTAACCTTGAGCATCTTCAGTGAAGATGATATTTTGTTATTTGTGGACGGGGGAATACAAGGTCCACATGGTGTTTTATGTGATGATAACCTACATTATAATGTGTTAATATGTTCAGGCCTCTGTAGAATTGAGTCAGTTTGTAAACACTGGACAGAAGGTGGCAACTCAACTGTAAAGGAAGACGGTTTTAACATGTATCATTTAATTAGTCTAAAACATGTTTTATAGTTGACTGGTAGTTCTGTTGCTGTCAGACTTTAAGATCATGTGTAAGGAGTTTTGGGCCCATCACTGACTTGTCTACTGTTTATGAAGTTAATATATATTTAAATTGTACTAGGGGTAGAAAATAGTATGAATGGGACCTACACTCCAGAGCAAATCAAAAGTATTTACAGAGTTATAATCCTTAGTCTGATAATTTCTTATGACAACTGAAAAGGCCATGACAAGTAAATGTTCCACTTGCTATTAGTTAAGTAAGAGTAAAGTAAGAGCTGATCCTCTTGCTCCTTTTAGTATAGAAGCCATGATTAGTCAGCATTTTCTTTTGCATGTATTCGTCGGAGGAACTTGTATATTTTTTCGTTTCGGTAAATAGATTCTATTTGAATGTTAGCCCCAATTGTTTTTATTCTTTTTTGTTTTTGTTTTTTTGTCAATTCAGGGGAGTGAAGTAAAGACTCAGTCAATCATACTGTAGTGAATGGAGTTTTAGGGCCCCCCAAGTCTCAATAAAGCTGTTACAATTTTTAAATAAGTGCATGTGTTATTCATATATACATCGTATTTCTACTTTTCACTTATTTTTTAGGTAGGTGCTGGGAATTACAGCAAAAATATTCTAGGGGACTTCACAACAAGAAACATCCATAAATTATTGTGACTCATTTCAAGTCTGCCCTCCACGGAACCTCAATCAACATAAAATTGCATTTTGTTATATATTACTACATTACTTCTCCCGACAACTTTGCTTCGAGATCAGGATCTTTAACACTGAAAACCAAAAATGTAATGCACCAGTCATGTCAGCAGGTGGCATCAATGATCAATGTTGCCAGATATATATATATATATATATATATATATATATATATATATATAAGCAGCTGTGTGTAAAAAGCCTTTGAGATTGATATCAGAGAGAGGCAGGCTGCGTGGCTGCAGTTGGCTTGAATACTAAGTACTGGTAAGACGATCATCATGCTAGTATGAGATGAATGAACGTCACATTAAAAACACAGGTTTGGGTGAAGGCTGTATACCAGCGAATGAAACACATACTGTGTTGGTGTGTATTATTAAGGGGTTTCACTAATTTGTTATACAAATTGATAAATTGTAGCAACACAATTAAAATAGTCTTTTTTTTTTTTTTTTTTTTTTATGAGCAGTATTCAAATAAAACCAAAGTTACCAAACCAAACTTCTTAATTTTACAATATGAATGATCACATTTGAGAAGCTGCAAGCACTTTTTTTTTTTTTGGATAAATCAAGTGCAAATAATTGTCACTATCACTTTGTGGGTTTGTACAGAGCTACAGCTGCACCACAAGAGGGAGGCCTATGCTAACATACTGCCTGTTTACAACCTTCCTCGAAACAATCAGAAACAGATGGTACTGGGAGTGTGTAAATAAAAGTGTTGTGTATCTGTCAGGGACTTTTTTTATTTTTATTATTATTTTTTTTTTTTTTTTTATTAACCATTGAAGCTAAAACACCAGATGATCTACAGAATTATAAAGCAATCGCTGATATTGCGCCCTGGATTCGGTTGATAATCTATGAAGAAACTTAAGTAAAAGTAGCATCTAAACACAAGTCACATTTTAAACTCGCGACAAACATCTGCAGTGAAGTGGTGTAAAACACACTCAAGTCAGTTTAAAATGTTGCTGTTAAGGAGTGTTATTGTCAAAGTGGGCGATCAGACAGACATAACCATCTGTGTGCTAAAAGCTGACCCTCACATTCTTCAAGGAGGTGAAAAGAATTTCTTCAAGTACACTGCCCTGTCATTTTGCCTGTGAGGGTATTGCCAAATCAGTCGTATGTTAGGAGGAACGGATCATACCCTTTAGCACCTACCTCTTTGCTATTGACCAGTTCTTTAATTAAAGCATTAGGAAAGACAAGATGAGATCAGCCTGAAGGCTGCTGGAAGTGTGCGGTTTCCCCCATGGGAGACATCCCCTCCCTCTGCAGCCTGATTTACAGCACCCACAGGCCCCTGGCACTTAACAATGGACCTCCTTAAGTGAGGTAGATGGGGAGGAGATAAGAGAGGGGGAGATAACACTCCATCTTCATATACAAAGTGCTGAAATCTTCCAGGTTCAAAATCATCTCTGTAAGACTGACTGATCGTGGAGTCAGTCCAGAGGTAAAGTGTAGGAGTGCTGCCTCGTGTTCAGTCTGGCTCACTCCATCAGGCAGAGGAGCGCACTTCAAGACTGATAGCCAACTCTCTATATGCTCACCTCTCCTGTCAGAGGGATAAAAATAATATGTTTCCAAACAGAAATCTCCCCAACAACCGTTAAATCTCAACTGACTACGCATACTGTGGCTCTGTCAACATACGGGTGGTTCAGAGGTTTACAAAAACAAGCCCTCAGCAGCAGAAACATTCTGTCTCCTACAAATGTTTGGATGCCCCCTGATCAAATACATCACAGGCTCACGGCAAATGATTGAAACCCTCCCTACAATAGCTCCTGCTATCTCCTTCTCCCCGAGGTGTGGGAGAGCCTTTTCATCTCAGGCTTTGATTAATAAAGGAATCACTGGTTGGTTGAAAGCAGCAATGCCCCCACCCCCTCATCGCTCCCCCCTCCGAGCATCCATCATGTCTCAGACAGCCCACCTCTCTGTGTTAATTAGCAGTGATATTTAAGCTGTCTGAGGTGTTCCATGGCCGTCAGCATGGTGGCGGTGCTCATCATTAAAATTTCAATTCATCTGTCCGGGTTACTCCCATTTTCCTGGAGACTTCGTGAACATGTCCTCAAACATTTACTTGGACGTGGACGTGGTTTTCACAGCCAGAAGAAATAAAGACAAAACAATAAATATGAACACCACAAAAGCTTGTTTTTCCCTGAAAATTGGCTACAGAAGAAATCTGACCATGACTATGGCGCATTCACTAAATGCATTTTAATGTTAACCCAACCATGGCACCATGAATGTAAAAATGTCAATTTGATTTATCACTCTTGCTCACTAATTATTTGATATTACATAAAAAGGATTTGCCATAAATTTAAAGTTCTTGTCAAACAATGAGCAGAGAAAGTGTGAATGCATTACTTATTAATGATTACCAAATATTGTAATATTCTCTGATACTGGGGGCTATTATTCAGAAATAAATTATGTATGTAACTGAATCCTAGTCTGCGTTATAACCAAAAGGCATCATGTACCAATATGAGAACTTCAGTTGTGCAAAATTAAAGAACAGATGGGTAAGTGATGAGCATCATACCAAATGGCAGCCATTTTACACCAGTCTGAGAAATGAAACAAAATGGCCCCCAAAGTGCACACATACCCATTACTGTTTCCAAATTTGGTATAAAATTTGGTAAAGGTATGGAGGATAACATGTCTGCCAGCTACCTGCCTAAAAAAATGTCTCTGATGGGGAATGTTGTGTCACATCATGCTTCAAACTGTCCCATATTCAGATGTCTGCCACTATTTTTCTAATTAGTGTAACTCAACAAGATTAATTAGCCTGTGTATATCATTCCCAGTTCTCAAAATATAACACTGAGGAGAAGAGATGTCATCCGCTGAGTGGCAACAAGGGAAAAAGTTCAATCCGGCCTACTTGCCTGTTTTGATGTATTCACAACATGAATATTTATACATGAAAATTAACCTTCAGTTCACAACCCAAATTTTGAAATTTCCTTTTTTTTCCCCCCAGTTTTTGGCTTAATGAAGTACATTGTCTGAACAATCTGAAAAAAAAATTGGATAGGAGATTTGAGAAAACCTTGAAAAAGACTATGAACTTATCAGACGTACAGATATATCACAACAGGAAAATCATAAATAAATAAATAAGTACCAAAATAATACAGTGTGGCTAAATATTATTTAGCTTCTTCAGTTTCATTCTCCTGGTATGATTCAAGCATATCGTCAGCGTCACAGCTTACTTGGACAAAGTAACTGTCACTGTCAGTCACTGTCAGAACTGAGCTACAGTTAATGTTATTATTAACATCTGTGTTTTTACTACTAGGACGAGTCAGAATCTCTGCTGTGAGAGAGGACAGTTAATACAACATATGTCTGAAGTTATAATGTGAAATAGTGCACAGGGCTACTGAGGCACATGAACTAGACTCTAGAGGATAAATGCGAGTGTAGACTGGTTCCTCATTTTAATGGAAAACTGTAACTTGATCTGGATAATAATACGTCTTAATTCACATATTTTTTGACTTTTCTGCCGCTGCTTCAGAAATGTTAGTCAACTTGATGCGCACAAAGAGAGGGTCAAACAAGACCCAGAGGCTGCTGATGATGGGGAGGCTTCCTATACTCTGCCATCTACACAGCTTCCCTACGCTCTGCAGCATGCAGATGCATTTACAAACATCAGGTTCAGTTGTGCAGGACCTTGTTGCAAAGATTTATTTGGCCTGAGAGTCATCCACATTCCCCTTGACAGGATGGACACCCCGATGCCCTGCCGAGTGTGTAAAAATCCCTTTCCAACAGAGGTGCGTTTAGCCTCGACAGGTACATTAACATGCCTTGGCCTTGCGCCACCCTATTAATCTATAGCTTGTTGGTAGACGTTTGCGCTGAGCTGCTTCTCCGAGGAACAACTCACCAGCTGTAATATGGATCCGAAAGTAAGCCCCACCTCAGACTTCAACAGTTTACTTTCCTCTAATCTTACAGGGCCATTTGACATCTGTAATAGTCTTTTAAAAGGAGCAACATGCCAAGAGTAAGGGTTTATTTAACTTCATACAAACAGCTCTGTTATCATTTATAGTAAGTGAGAAGGCACCGTTGTTAAAGTTTTATATAGTTTAGGAGGATTCATTATCATCAACCGCAGGATTATACAGGCTCTGCCACTGACACCACTCTGTTGTTAAAGCAAATGAATCTGGAAATGAGCTAAGATGAGCAAGTAGAGACATGTGATGTTGATTTTAGGCTAACAAATGTGATTGTAGTTACTTTCAGTGGATGTATTACAGAGATTGAGACATTTCTAGCTCTACTAGCAGCTTTACTTTGGGGATGGCAGTCAGCTGGTCCACCACTTTAGTCTAAACTGGAATATCTTTACAACTATTTGATGGATTCCCATAAAAGTTTGTGCAGACATTCAATGAACCCAGAAAAAGAATCCTACTAACTGTGGTAATCCTCTGGCTTCTTCCACAAGCATGACTGCCAGATCAAAGTTTTTCACTTAGCCAGTGATATATCTCTTGATCTGTTGGATCATCTGGCACAAAAAAATTACAAATTCTCATGTTGATACTTTATCCTACTGCCTCTGGTGATACCCTGACTATTTTTCTACCCCCAGACTTAAGGTTGACATTTCTGGCTTTGAGTGAAATGTCTCAACAACTACTGGATGGATTGTCTTGACACTTAGTACGCACATTATAATAACTTTCCACAGACATTGTGAGTAGTTCGGTAATTTGGCATTTACCTCAATGTTCTACTCTGCCAAAGCACAGTCTAGTAGGACTTTATCAGAGTAATGGCTTTCATTAAATCTTTTCCAATGCTCTCTGAAGTGCAGATATTGTGAAAGAAACATTCCCACCCATTAGTTTTGCTAGTTTTACCAGTCCAGAAAGTTACATAATGAAGAAATACTACATACAGCAGCACAACACAAAGATTCAAAAATATAAGATGACTGTACAGAAAAGACTTCATGTAAACAGTTAACTCTATTTTGATATATTTGTCTCAACCTCTTCTAACACACGGCAAAACTATTCATCATCCCTCTGAGTTCAAAGGGATCACATCTCTTTAAGATGTAAAACCTGTTTTCTTTCTCAGACATGGCACATTGTCAGGGGGCATGCTGTGTAGCCTCAAGTTATCAAGTTCATGAGAAGGTCTTTTATGAAATTATGCAATCCCACTTGACAAGGCAAGTCCAGGGCTTTCCTCTGTCTCTTCATTTTTAGACAATTTTCCACTTGAGCAGACGACCTCAAGTGTGAAGTGAAAGAGTAAAGAGGGGGATTCGATATCCAAGGGAAACGGTGCATGAATTTGCTCAGGGTTGATAGACAGAGCAGGGGCAGCCATGCTATTTACCCTTAGAGATTTCCATGGGTCAAGGCTGTTACAGGGCCACATTCTCGCTCTTCGTGATCTTGTCAGGATGGACTGTCAGCCTGATGAAAAGAGAGGCTGTAGATAGATGATGGTGTTGGAGGAACACTGGTACCGCTGTGAGCAAATGCAGTAGTCAGATGCCAAAGTGACTTTGGCAGTTTTCTGCTGCTGTTGATCTATTGACTATAGTGATTTTGGATCTTCTGACCTCTCAGAGTCAACTAAAAAAACAACTGATCATAAGAAATGTTAAATTAGAAGAGACATTAGACAGCATAGACAAATAGTCCTTCACACTAAAGGTAGAAAAACTTCTAATCAGAGCCAGGATGGATGAAGTTTTGCATCCCTCCATCTCTGTAGCGCAACAGAATCATTGTATGGCATTAAGAGAATACTACGTGAGGCATCCAAGGCATTTTTTGGGATGTTGCCTAGAATTTTATCCTATCACACATTTCTCTGTTCTTCCTCTGTGCTCACAAGAAGGTCTCTTCTCCCCTCATGACGTCAGGACTATTATGCTCCAGCGCCACCTCCCTTCAGGGATAAGATTTTACGATTGCAACCTGACACCATTTCTGTGTCCTATAAGCGACAGAGCTGTAACTCACTTCAAAGGCAGGAGGCATCAAATCACAGTGCACCCATAAATTAACCTGTCAGGTCTTGGCCAATGAGGAGGCAGCTTTAAATCTCAGCTGTCACGCTGGCGGCCAATGGAAAGACGATGGCAGTAAATCTGTCGGGGCCCGTCTGTTAACGGTGTTGTGGTGTGGTTGGGGAATCCACAGGGAGGGAGGGGAGAAAGTGAGAAAGAGTAGATGATACAGGGAGGAGGGAGCACACCGAGTGTTCAGAGGTATGCCACAGAAAATGCTTTTCTTTACATTCTTGAACCATGGCTACAAAAATAAGTGCACACATACTGTGATGAGGGTATGCCAAAGATTTTTTTTCAAGCAAAACAAGACCAAACATGGCCAGAAAAAAAAAAGAGGAAAAAAACTGATGGATGCAGTGGGAGTTGAATAACACCAACAGCAACACTCATAAAGCTTTATGGCCAACAGGGCTGTGTCTGATGTTGAATGTCTACAGTGAAAATGACTAATGGCCCGTCTTTAATGCTCTTTTGCATCATTGCTTGACCAAAACTTGGTGTTGACTGTTTGATAACAGCAGTAACCCAGTAACCTCTGGCTGTCATGACACAGCACCATAAGTAGCAGAGACAGGCGCCCTGCTATAGCTGCTGTCAGGATAACAGCCAGTCTGCGAGGGTCTGGAGGAGGGGTCGGCCAGGGTCCAATTGAGCCCATCCACTAACCAGATGTGCCCCAGTTATGCAGCTTCAGAGGATGATGGAGTTTCCCCTGTGGCACGGCAAACCAAAGAAACTACGCTTGAGGATTTTATTTTGCCATATACCCACAAAAAAAAAAAAAAAAATATGGCCTTAGTGCATCAAACCAGTACCAGTTTTGACCAGAGAGTATTTTCACATCCAGAATACCTCCACTATCACTCTTCCGAAGTATGCTTTCAGCAAAGAGTAATGCACTGCACTGGCACAGGAGAACTGTGGGGAAAACAACAGAGGGAAAACACATCAGGTAGAATATTTCCTCGATTAACAATGCCCTTGCTGGGGCACTTTCATTATCCTATCAAAGTTGAACATTTCCATGTAATAAATCTTACAGGTACCATAAAATAACTGTTCCTGCAAAGACATTGCTATTCCAACCCAAAGAAAAAAGAATTCCCTTAACAAAGCCTACAATTTTTTCACCAACCTGTAACGACATCCAATAAAGCAGCCACATTTGTGGTGACATTTTTATCTTACATCAACAAAAAAATTAAACATTAGCATCAGAATTTACAGTCATCTTATGTGATTACTATGAATACTTTTCTTTTCTCTTCAGAAACATAAACAGTGCATTGAATTATGGCAAAGGCAGGCAAGAGTGCAGCGGTGGAGGTGTTGTTTTTGGCTGGCTTTTCCTGGAGTGGCCATGATTCTCTATTCTATGGGAATCCATAAACAGACCCAGAGAGGGCAACTGGGGCCATAAACCACATCAAGCTGTTGAGATGCTGCTGAGGCAAAGGGAGCAGGCCTGGGCCCATCCAATCTTCTCTCTGTTTTTTGGGCTTGCATGCATGCACACATGCACACTGAGCAGCCTTTAATGACCTACTTTAAAAAGTTGGCTTTACAATGGTTCTGAAGAAATGGTGGTTTACTTAATTTTCGTTGAAATAATGCATTTAAGAATGAACAATAGAAGGGTTGATTTTTTTTCCCCTCATTTTTTCCTAATTTGGTTTCTTTCCAAAACACTGCCTTAATTTCATTATATTAACTCTTAGTATTGTCTACTGGGTGGAAATGTGAGAGCAGTAGAAGTAAAATTGCCTTGTTAATTTTAATACACTGAGTCATTAAACATCATGCGGGTCTTGCCCTTTGTCCTGCTCAGACAATATAATGGCACTTCCATTAATATGTTTACTGTATTGGATCCAACATACTGTCATTGTTTTCCCCCAGCGTTGTTTCTCTTAAGCAGGGCAAGGCATTGGATGGGTGCTCAGGCCCATTGACTATGACATAAAGACTCTGTAAGCTTACAGATGATGATAATTTATTGACTCTAATTCACACAGTCCACTCACACAAACACACACTCACACACACACACACACACACACACACACACGAGAAACAGAGCGACTCTTTCACTGTATGCATCGATCAATTACAAGGCTCTAGCCCACATGTCTCTGACAATTTTACTGCATGTTATGTACAGCATGTCAAGCAATGGCGTTTCAAACTGTTATACTCATTCCTGTATAATTAATATAAATTACCTCAGTGGTTTTTTATGATGGTGCAACTCAAATTAGCAGATGAAAGCAAGTTACTGAGCTGCTGATGGTGCTGCGGGGCCATCTAGATGAAGCGTGAGGGTCTGGACCTGCACCTTGGGTGGATTCCGTATTAACCCTCTCCCTTCCTCACTGTCTTTGTTTCTGGGATCTTATCTAATCACATTAACTGCTGTCTTCTTCTGCACACTTTGTCCTCTTTAACCTTCATGTTCCAGCCTGACTAAAAGCAACAGACTAACAAGGCTGTCTTCATTATACCAGCAAACTGGCGCGATAACAGTTAACTGGTGTGATAAGGGAGTCCATTTATTGTGATCACCTCAGCTCTTTCTTACTACTCTTTTCCCAGTAAAACACTTAGCAAGTACTATCAACATAGACCCAATTCATGCTCTGTGCATTCATAAAGAGCCACAGATTGAAGGGCTGAATCAAACTGGAGTGAAGCCAAAACAACAGGGTCACAGGTTAGAGGCAATAACAGTTTCACTGCCAACACTGTTGTCTATGAATGTAAAAGGCATCAATCTTTATTAATTAATCATGACCATTAATTTAAAATAAAATGCAAAATTCCCTATAAAATGTTTTAGGCTTTTCTATATTAATACTTAATACTTTAAATATTTTTACTTTAACTGAAATTCAAATTCCTTTGTTGTTGCCCAGGGTAACTGACAATAATGTTTCTTAATCATTATCCACAAAATGTACGGTAGGTGCACAAGATTGACTTAATTTTCGTATTTTCTGCTTCAAAATACCACAACTGTATTTCACACCCTCAGTGCCATATTCCCACAAGATTGAACTAATCATTAGTCAGTGGAATAGGTATGAAATTTCCCAAAAGGAAAATAAATGGTCTGAATTCCAACATTAACAGTAGTGTGTGATCCCTTTCACAAACTGCTCCAGGTCATAGATGTATCCACATCAAGAGCGTTCAATTATTTGTTTCACACTTTGATGTTTGAGCCAAATGACTCAATTATGTAGATAGAAGAAACTGAAAAAAACAAAGTTCTTAAGTATGTCAATTTGTGAAAAGCTACAAGCACTAGTTTCATTTCTTTTAACTCTGGCCAACAGATATGTTACAACATGAAGCATCTGAATTTAAGGACAGAAAAGAAAAAGATATGAGCTGTAAGGACATCTGCTACCTTATATGGTTCAAATTAGGTATGGTTGGATTGGTTTGTTGTGTAACCAACAAAAATCTCTGCTAGCAGAAAAAAATACCTTCAAGTGATCATCATGAGAACATATGGGGACACCTAGCTGGAAGAATGCAGATATATCAATTCTTCTCCTGTAATATGCATCAAGTACCAATATGATGTAGTGCCTATTCTCATATCCATTTCTCTCTGGAGTGTATTGTTCATTTGCATTAAAATGAGTGTATGAGGCTAGTGTGTGAAGGCGTGGGTCCATACATGGAAGCACACAATTCATGTTGCACACAGTGGCTCTCCACAAAGAAATGAATCAAGTATGACCCATAAAACTTATGTGCTTGTGACAGTATGCCGCACAATGCAAGCTCTTGATCATGGCTGTACAAGTGAGTCTCCTCCCCTCTCTACCTTATTGTGAGTATTTGTGTACCTTGACCTCAGCACTTTGCTGCAGGCGCCAGGAGATGGAGCCCTTGCTCTAGCGTCTCTGACTCTTGTTGAGGTCTCTGGGAACAATAAGCAGACAGTGTGGCAGCTCTGAAATAAGGAAACATTAGACCTTAAAAACCTTCCAAATTTGGCAAAGGAGCAAAGCATATGCTGTGTGACATTTCATAAAAAAATAGAAATTTATCCAATGTTCAAAAAACAACAGTTAGTGGAGTATCACAGCTGTTCACATGCCAGTGTCAACAAATATTTATTGATAGTATGATAATGAAAGATCCCCATAAAAAATAAATGCGAAACATTCTTCTGTGATCAGTACTAGTTGTACACTTTTAATCATTGACATTAAGTGACAGAGGTGTTGCCTCAATACTCAGTACAGTAATCTACTAGAAGAGGTGAAAAGGTGGTGTCAAATGGGATTCTTGTTCTAGGAGACACATGGAATGTTGTCACAGGCTATGAGGTTATTCAATGTTTTCTAGATCAATACAACAAGGTAATAAACAACCGATTTGAGTAATTAAAAATATACCAAGTAAATGGCCACATACACATAACCAAACAGGCCAGCCCTGATACTGGAATGTACACCATATCTTATCCTTATGTTGATTATGTCATACAATGCAAGTCTGCTCAAAAAGAAAGAAAAAAAAAATGGAGAGTGAAACTTTGTCAAGCAGTAGTCCTGGGTCTGGGAGTGTGACTGGATCTTCCAGTGATACTCCTCACAGCTTTGATTGAGGAAATGGAAATCGCAGGAAGAGGAACAGGTGGATCAGTGCCATGAAAACTGGGCTCATCGACAGACTGGTCCGAGTGTGACTATCGTAGAAGTGACCACTTGATCTGTTCTTTGGCAGACTGAAGAACCTGAAGAAGAAAATTAGATCAGATCAAGCAAGTCAATCCAACAACAAGGAAAGAACAATATATATATATATATATATATATATATATATGTATAGCTGATTACACTTTTTTTAAAAATGAACAAAGAAGGATTAACTTTTGATGGAAGCAAAAAAATAGGCAAGATCTAATTAATCATCTTAATTCACTGAATGAAAGCCGAATCATAACCATAAAGCATGGGGACTGGGGACAGCCATTAATCACAGCCAGAGGAGGGATGGCGGTAGCCAGTCTCAGGCCTCTTAAATGACACCATTAATCAGGACCAGCTCTCACTCACTCACACATACACACACACACACACACATGTTAGAAGTAAAGCCCAGGAACCACTGCTGGCAACCCACTACCTTACCACAAAATAATTAGTAATCATGTACACTGTCATGCACATAAGAGAATGCAATATAGAGTATGACAACCTAGAGGCGAGTGACAAAGTAGGGGTAGAGGAGAATGATGCTATAACAATGCCCTTGTATTCACAGGTTCTGAAGTAATGAGTTTTAACAGTCAATAGACTAATGGAGCTTTTAAACTTTATAGCAGAGAGAAGACCAAGGAAGGGATGTTTTTCTCACCTGGGTGACAGTCTGCTCTGTCAAAGGCACATCATCCCCCTACAGGAACAATTATGTTATGTTTACAGGTGACACAACCAACATTAAATTTTGCTGAATATTTCAGAGAGACAGGAGAGGAGCTTACTCTGAGAGCCACACGGTGGACAACTTGTTGTGGGTCACTCTCTAGGATCACCCTGCAGGAGGCAGCAAAGAGACAGAGAGGTTCGAAATGAAAGAGGGGGGGGAATGCTGCACTAATATTTTCAATATTCATTAAATATTCATTGCATCAAACACTTCAAGATCTTAAATTCTTACTCACCCCCCGTCCACAATTTCATCCACAGCCAAGAACAGCCCCTCCATATTCTCCAACAAAGCCCTCCTCTCAACATTTTTTCTACAGTTACGCAAAAAATTATACACATCAAGGTCAACTTTCTTGACTACAGAAAAAGATTTGCAGAAATGGAAGTTTTTGGGAAAAAATAACAGCTGCCAAAACATACCTCAACATCTGACTGAGCGAATCAAAAAGGCAATTTAGAACTGCCATAAGCATAAGCTGTTGAGGAAAAAAAAAACAATACATCAGAGTCTGTTCTCATCTAATGGGCCCACAGTGTCAGTATCATCTGGAGAGAAAGACGTTACTCAAGAAAGAACATGTGTTATCATTTTTATGGTGTTCACAATATATACTTTGAACCTTAAGGCACAAAATTTTATGCTACTTCAAACTCTGTATTTGCCCATGGAGGCTTTAAACTAAATCACACACACAAACTACACAAATAAGATTCCAGTTTAAAGAAGATAAAAAATTACTTTAACTGCAAAATTACTCTTCAACACTTGTAAAACAAAAACAAAGCAATTTGTGATCTGTAATACTCCAAATATAGTTTAGTTAATTGACAATCATTTTGATATAGTTTCTATAGGCACATATGCATCAAAAAGCATAAATTATAAATATATTTGCTAAATCAATCATAGCAAAACTTGGTTTAATTACTGCATTGTGAGGTTCTAAAATTATGTGTGGAAATTTTCTAATCTGATCATACATGTGTTGTATTTGTTGGCTATGAACACTTAACCCCACAACTGAGATATATAAAAAAAAAGAAAACTGAATGATACATGGAAGTACAAATTAACTGCACCTCAGAATATAATTCAAATTCACAGCAGACTATACAATTTATTTTAAAACTAATGTTATGTTCAGAAAATTAAAATTCACAATTCACACAAATCGAAAACACAATGACTACAGAATGAACAGTGTAAAATAAATATTCATTATAAGAGGCGGATGGAACTGTACAGTCATGTGAGTGTTTCAAGCACTTGAAATAATGAATTACAATCAATAGTGGTTAATCTTAATGTTTCATCTCCTATGACTTATGAAAATCCTACAGTTAAACTTACCTCATTTTCATGTGAACTTCCAATCACATAAAAGAAGAGGTCTATGTTGCTCTTGTAGACAACAGTAAGACCCTCGAGTAACGCTATCTCACCTAATGGCATACAAACACACACTATGAAGCCATGAAATTAAACATATACATGTAGAGAGGACAAGTGACTGTCTTTAATAAGATCAACATGTCTTACTGTCTGTCCTGTGTGTTTTGTTGAATATGTTCTTCTCAAACGCCTTCTGCTCCTTCACTGTGGGGTACGTGTCATCGTAATACTGCAGATAAATTCAAATTAGAGATGTTATTCATACATGAAAATCAAAGCAAGGGCCACGCTTAAATTATTTTGAACTGACATTCAAGGATAAGGCTGCTAATATCCAACATTTTCCTTATTGTCGACACAAAGTCATCTGAATATTTTCTATTTTCCTCAGTCGGTCTGTGATATTCAACCAAAGCCTGTTCATTCCTACTTAATGCATAAACAACTTGAATATAAGTGACAGAACTATAGTGTTTTTTTTTTTTTTTTAAGATTTACTAATTTCATAACACAAATGGTAACTGTGTTACAACACTAAACAACACTAAAACACACAAAAAAGTGCATCTCTTAGTGACTACTGTGACACAATAGTATAATAGGAGACTAACTATCTAATGTATTCAGAACTGGCTCCAAATTAACTATGAAGCCATGTTAAAAATTAAATAATATAAGAACATTTTACCCAGAATAAATGTGTGGCTTTTAGCTGTGTTTGTAACATGGACAGTCAGCATCAATTGGCTCAGTGACCCAGAAGCAATTCAGTATTTCAGGCTTCAGGATCCTACTATTACACATGTAATGATAGGATTGGTTTATTGTTCATTCTGGTGTATTTACGGGATTTGCTGACACTAAGAAACAAATAAAATATTACCAAACGTTTTCAAAGGCAGTGGTAGGCTTATATCACTCCAGGAACAGCAGTAAAATATTTGGTTTTTAATTATTTCAGTTTAAATGGACTCTATTTAAACATATGTCTAAACTTAAATTGACATCAATTTAAGTTTAGAAATAGGGAACTGCAACTTACTGTGTACAAAGTCTTGTTTTGCAACACAAAACAATCAGCAATCTAAAAACTTTTTCGTGATTAATCAATATTAACAAAAGCTGCTTACTAAAAAATAGGTCTACAATACTACAAACTGCTTTATGAATTATTTAAATTCATTAAAAGAAATAAATCATGCTGTGAATAAGCAGTATTAAGCACTCAATAAACGTCACGTAAAAATCTGACCCTCGGTTGAACTAAACTTAACTAAGAACAATATGTTAATGCTAGAGAGGCTAATTTCATTGCCACATTGTCTAAATCATACCTTGGCATAAAGCCTGTCTCCATCATTGTCCAGAATCAGAACTGCTTTGACGGTGTATAAGGATGGTTCCTGTAAAGATAACAGACAAAAGCATCGTTTTATTTATTTGCAGCATAACTGTAGAACAATAACGTTAAGTTAACTCATTTAATAGTGACTACAACCATCAAACGTATGTTCCCGTGGGCGGAGAAATAACTCGTAAAAACAAACTATAAGAATCAAAAGCAATAAAGCAAACACAGCCCGATCAGACTTCAATAATACACAGTATTTGAAACGAGCATTCACCAAACCAAAAGAAGAATTGACACTTCCACATCACCACTATGCGCATATACACGAAGCTAACTTTCACCGAGGCTAGCTGGTTAGCCAACACAACCAACACCAGTTAACTCGATAAACAAATAACCAGAATTCGCTAGGTTTGGAGAAACAATAGTCAACAAACAGATTGTGAATGACAGTTGTGATTAAAGTCTGTTTGGCGTGTCTACTGTGTGAATAAATACAAGTATTAACAGTACCAGTATGGGAGAATCCATCTTGGTTCTTGTTAGCAGACTAGCTAGCTGACTAGCAGTGGTTACGTCATACGTACAGTAAATGAGGCTCTTCTCCATTGGCTGACGCAGTACGTTACGTTGTACGTACAGGGCAAAGGGCAGTTCACGACAGGAAGAGCAATCAGGAGAGAAAAGTGTTTTATTTTATTTTATTTTTTTTATGCTGATAGACTGCGATAAACTTATGAACTTAAACTGCGATAGCCTTATTTGGTCTATTACACCAAACTAAAAACTCACCAGTATCTGGATAATGAGAGGAATAGTGCAACTAACAACACTGTCTTTATACATAGGGCAAAGTAACATATTAATTAACCACATCAGAAATAATGGTCTTTTCAAACAATCGTTATGGTAATAAGCATAAGCATAGTAAAAGCATAACAGATGATTAGATCTAGATTAGACTATTATTTGATTAAGCATGTAATAAAAATGTCATTGTTGTTTTAGTGGTTAGTCCAATGGCAACACACATACACAGGTAAAACACCACCATGTCGAAATATTAGGTGTCAAGTAAAGTTCAAACTTAACTGAGTAATAGAACAAAAGGGAATCAAAAGTAAAAGTACATGTTATGCAAGGTTTCCAATTTCAGTATAACACATATCTATCACATTATTGTATCATAAGTATTGATAAATTAATAACAAACATTTAAGGATGCAGATGGTAGAGGTAATACAAATGTTCACTACTTTAAGTACGGCTGAGTAGTTTAATCTGTAATACAATACCAAAAAAGTTTTTAAAAATAGCACAATCTGCAGTTTAATTACTACCTAAAGCAAGAAAAATAAGTCAAGTATAAAATAAATATAGCTAAGAGGAAAGTACAATATTTTCCTCTGAAATGTATAGAGGGGTAAAGTAACTTTGTAACTTAACTACCTTAAAGTTTGTACTTGAGCATTTTAGTAAATGTACTCAGTTACTTTTAACCTTGTTCTATTTATCAAAAAAGTAAAATGTAAACTCGATCCTCTGTGTAATCGTCAGATGTTATTTCATGGTGCCTATAAGGTCTTCATTTGTCTTTATTCATCTCCCTTGTTAAAAGTTCTTTGTGTGTGTGTTTCAAAGGTCTGAAGATTTCTGTCTGCTGCACACATTGAGGCAAATTTGTGGTTTGTGATATTGGGCAATGTAGTAGAAACAAAAATGACTGGACTTAAACTACAATTGCAGTTGCATTTTAGAGTTCAAATATCTACAACGGGAACTGAAGTTAATGCAGATTACACAATACTACACAATAAAACACATTATTATTAAGAATAATCATACATCTAGAGACTTAAGGTAATTGCTGTTTTGTGTACGGGTGGCGTGTAATACAGAATCTCTCATTTACAAGCCATTTTAGCTTGTTCGTACTCATCACCATCTTTTTTCAGGATCCTCCTACATTTAACCAACTCCAATTATCTTAGTTCCCACTTCTGGGAAGCATTTGGAAACCCATGCTGATGGGGATTTCCCTCTATCTCCCTCCATAAATGACATCACAGTGTGACCTTACTGTAAGGTATTTTGGGCTTAAGTTTCAAATAATACTGGAGTATATATACAGTTTTGAAAGCAAATGGTGTACAGCTGTTGTTTAACTGCGTTTGGTCAAAAGGTACAAACTATTTTGAAATGCATGCATAACAGCATTGCAGACAACCATGAAATGTTGCAATACTACACTATGGTTACACAATGCAGCCACTAAGATTTCAAAATTAGCCTAACTGGAGAGGAAGTAGTTTACTGCCTTGAACTAATTTATATTGGAGGTCAAAGTTTCTGAGACATCACCAACATTATGCCTCATCTTCTTAGTAGCGAGAAGTTTTTGTATCTTTTGGGTGACTTTGAAAGGAATCACACATTATAGTTAGATGTGTTGATGAAAGCTCAGTGATGAATCAGTGTTATGTTGCTGGATGATGCACTGCACTGATGCTGTTGGCTTTAAAAATGTAACCACGATGATAATATCTTTTAACACACTATATAAAAATGTACATAGCTACATTTAATACTAAGAAGTAATAGAAGTACCTTCGAGAAGAAATGACAAATAAAACATGAATAGATTTTTTTAGAAAAACCTCAGAGCATGATGTGAGGAAACAGTTGGAGAGTGATAATTGTCATGATGTTTGAATATTTACAATATCTACAGCAAAATTAATTAGAACTTATAACTTATATCAATTTATAACCTAGCGAAACATAGAGAGAATGAAGTAGTGTGACAGTATGGGCTGTTCCACTCTCCACAGCTAATGCCAGCAACCACAGCAGTTAGAAGTTCCTTTCCTAAGAACCAAGTGGTTCTTTTATCAGCATTAAGCAGAGCTTCCGCCAGCCAACATCCTCCTTCCCTCTCTGTGTCTGTATTACTAACCAGCAATATGTTTGCTGTTACGCATGCATGGAAGTAATTGCATGTATATGATTGGTGACATTTATATAGCACATACGCACGCACTTAAAAAAAAAAAAAAAAAAAAAAAACAATTCACTTAGTTTTGCTAGTTCTATAAAATCTATATCTATATTCTATTTATCTAGCCTCCAACCTAAAATCAGTTACCTAACATGTTGGTGTACAAATATGAAAGTGACACAAATAAAAGATATCAGAAAATAATGTACAAGTTCAATACTTGTTGCAAAACATTATCTTCATCTAAACATCTTGAGATAAGCGCAGGACAAACATTCAGAAGAATGATGCTGCACTTTCATGTTCCTAAATTTGCTCTTTTTCACATAGTGATAATGTGACCAACATGACGTACGTTTTGAGGAACAACTGTGGAAAGTTTATCTGTGAATCACATCAACAGTCTATCTACTTGTGCAGTGTCTGACAAAAATAAATTCACATTCATCATTTGGGAAAAAAAAAAGAAAAATCAAGTGTACATTTGAAAGCATATTTTAAATACAATCAACAATAAGATCAAAGAAAATATGTGAAATTAGATACTGGCCAGACAGTGCACTTATATGCTGCTGTGGATGGATCAAATTCACAAAGTCATTCCAGTTGTGTACTAATCTAAATATGCACATTGTATTTTTTTAATAATCCCTTTATTTGAAATGTTGCTTTTATTAACTGTTAACAAAGAAAAATAACTGAAATTACATTACAGTTCAAGATTTACAGTGAGTTAACAATTAATACAGTAATATATATATATATATGTATATATATAATACTTTGTCTGCACTCTTTTTTGCACTATTTTTTTCTTTCCTTTCCCAGAAACAGACTCCAAAAATATTCCCTTTTTTGATACCACAACCCAAGGCACACACTCATTTTGTTTAGTAGTGAGGTGGTTTTTCCACTCAAGTCTGATACAGCTTTCTGGATGTTAAGACAAAACCAAAGATGCCACATTCCTCCATCTTTAATGAACAAATTAAATGCCATGGAAATACCAGTATACACAGAAGAGGAGGCTAACAAATAAAAAACATCAATACCATATATGTCATATTAGGTTTAACACACTATCGCTTAAGATGCAATGGTCATTAAGAGAATTTAGGCCTAAGTGAGTCAACTGTGGGCAGTTCCCAACCAGTACATCTGGTGTGTTTATGATATGTGAATAGGTGTTCGTGGCACTGAGGTGTACAATGAGTAAAGGCTGGCAGCCCGGAGAGGTTCAGGCAAGCTGGAAAGCAGAGATGTCAAAGACTAATTGGAGCAAACAAACACAAACAGGGAACGTGGGCGTTGACCTGGGAACTGTGTCCAGATTCAAAACCACTGTGGTCACAGTAATAACAGGGTGCTCTTTGGCATGCTGTGGCAGTGGTTGAGTCAGGGGCTGGGTGCTAGGAACTTGGGTTGGGAAGTCCCTTCTTTGATTCCTGGTAGACATTCACCTTTCTTGACTCTGTCAGCCACCTACTTTTTCCATCTTAGAACAATGACAGAGAAAACATTGTGATTTATGTCTCAGTGGGATGTGATATTGGACTGGGCCAGACAAAACCTTCCATGTTCTCATGGCTTTTGACTATACAGTGCCTTACTGAAAGCCTTAACTCCATTTATGTTGTAGCCCTGAAATACATATTTGTTTTACAGTTTAAAAGAAGAAAAAACGTCTTATCAACATTACAAGCAAACAACTTATTTCTCTTGACAAGCACTGAATGATTAAAAAATTCAAAACATTTAATTAGAATCACTACTCCAAATGTCAAAATGAACTTTATCTTGTGAATACTAAATGAAGTAATGCTTCAAATTGCATAACTCGTACATTTTTTAAAAATATGCCACATATAGAAATATTCAACCCAAACTACATAGTTTCTGTATTGGTGTTTTTGAAAACCACACAAAGCTGAACAAAGATTAACGTCTATGTAATTCAACTTATCACGTGTGAGTAATAAAGATGGGTAATAGTTTCAATTGATTACTTTGTATAAACACTGATATGAATGCGTGTCTATATTTTGTGTATATTTGTACCAAATTGAGAATATCTGTGGCAACTTAATTGTCGTTGTGCGCAGTTCACTGCTGTTGTTGTTTTTGGTTTTATTTTTTTGTTAACCATCAAACTTCAGTTCAAGGAAAGTGATAGCGACATCTGTTTTTGGCTTTGCATTTCTGAGTAGAAGAAATTCTATGTAGTTTAACGCCCCTTTTAAATATGAAGTGCTCATTCATTACCCACTGCAGCCGTTTTACACACAAATGACTGTACACTTTTGCTCAGAAGATGGGCCATAGTCCCTGTGTATACAGACAGTTATGAATACATTTGCATATTCTTATTTTGCAAAGATTTTACAGAGATTATTTTAGAATATATAAAAGGCTGTAATGTGTTGAAGCTTAATTAACATCAAAATATTTCATCATGTCCATATAAGGGTTTCTGTTATCGTAAAAAGCTTTTAAATATGATTCACACTCAAGTGAGTCTTGAATATTTGAGATGATGCTATTAATAATTAGCTCCAAAACCATGTTTGTCACTATTATCTTTAAAATGTAAAATAATAAACATGAATTACTTTATAAAGCAACAAACACGCATCATCTCCACTTTCACTAACTATGTGAAAGCTGTTGCACAATAAGACAGTTGTACATAACACATAGCCTTTGTGAGTTCACTGTTCACCGTGCTTCAGATCAGGGCAATGAGGGGATTTTTTTGTGAAGGATTTTAATGGTCACTTGCTATGTAAGACACGCTCCCCTCCATTCTCCCCCTGCTCCTCTCTCTCCCTTGGTGGTTGCTCTGCCAGATAGAGGAACAATGTAGTCTTTCTTACCTGTCGGAGGGTGTACATTCCATCTCTACTAAACTAAGTCTCAATCCAGCCTCCAACCCACCCCTGCTTGAACACGGCTCTCACTGCAACGCCGGCTCTGACTCCAGGTGCTCCACATCACACTCCTCATACTTTTCGTTTGGGTGGATTTGAAAGGACACTATTCTTGTACGGTTTGGCCAGGACAGAAACAATCAAACAGCTACTTTTCACTCAGTTTTAGTTCTTTAAATTCATGATTTTTATGGGGATTGTCGTTTCATAATTAGAATCAAAATTGCTTACATAGGTTTTTTTTTCCTCTGGATTTGTAAACATCTACCTACTTCACTGTAGACTGACAGAATGATTGCCGTGGTGTATGCCAAACTGCTGGTTTGTGGTTTGTCATGTGGGCAAAAGGGAAATTTGGAGGTTGGGGTGCAAGTGTGCTATTAAGGATACAAGAGTGCAAAAAAACTGTGGTGTGGGTGCTTTACAGGAAGATTGCGTTTGTCTGCACAAAGCCATCCCATTTATGCCGGTGGCTGTATGAGTACTAGCTGAACAGACGGACACAGGCAGTTGAATAAGAGTTAGAGCAAGAGGCCTCATCTGTTTTACTTCTTGTGATCTGTTTAAAGTAAGAGCAACAGTGCAACATATGTTAAAAAGAATATTATCTTCTTTTGACTCCTTCCACCAGGATTGTGTTTCACATCGTGATCTTGTTTTTTTTTTTTTTTTTTTTTACTCATCACCTGTTGAGGATGCAGAGAATATTCCTCAGGTATGTTCACTCTCATCTTTCTTCAACTGATTTGTCATGTCTTTTCTACATAACGCTACACGATTCTAACTTAAATGAAACTTTATTCTGTTATATTTCTGTAAACGTACCCTCTCTGATGTCTGGTATGACACTACATATCATCAGGCAATGAAGTGGTATAATTAAACAGTTGTAAATTGTATACTGTTATACAATTATCACATACAGTAATAACAGTTTTCCACAACTTGAATTGTGTTTATGTGAAATTTAATCTTGTTGATTTAAACAACTTCCTCACGGTGTTATTGCCACGGTGAATTATGATTATTTTCAGTAAAAGAACTACTTAAACCAGAATGACTTAGGTTTTAAATGAGTATAACAGTTATATTTGTTTTCAAGAACAAACATGCTTTCCGCATGTTTTCAGAAAATTTTAACATGATAAAATAATTCATACGTGACAAGTCTAATTCATATGTGACAAGTAGTCTTAAGCCTAAACAACTTGTCTCAATTCATTTAACTCAATTTGCATTCCAGTGAGTTGAAAATATGTCTAGTCATAGATGATTTTTGGAAAATCATACTAGGTATGATTTTCCAAAGGTTTTCTAAATTTTGCAAAGATTAGCTATTTCCATTTGTTTGTTTGTTTTTTGGAATTTGAGACTATTTGATGCAGAAGCAGAGAATTAAAGTCTCTTCAGAAGCTACACCCATAGAACTAAACTGTAATCTGTGATACAACAGTATGTTGTTGGTTCTAAACTACACATAGCCGGACTATGATGACTTCTTTTTTTTTATTATCATTTTATTACATTTCTTATATTTGAATAAAATCTAATTTACAAGTTGTTCTTAACCACTCGGTGAGGCTGACTGTAGACCATGTCTTATCTGCAAATTAAAGTATTAGTTTTTTTCTTTAATATTGTTGGTGTGAGGCTTTTTGCATTTATAGATGGGAACACAAATGTTCCTTAAATCAACACTGCGCTAGGAATAACTTGTGCAAATTATTAAAGTGACCTGTCCACTGTAATAATTGCCAATAAAACTTTTATTATAGTCCACACAAAAATATGGGTTTAAGTGACCCACAGCAAATTGTACTAAGACTCTTATCATTTATTTATTTGCTTTTATTTTATTTAACACATAACATAAGGGGAAGTAATGGAACTGATAGTATAGGGCGTATATAGCTAAAGCTAATATGTCACCTGCAGCCTGATTAGGCTTTTAAATTCAGGCTAAAGTAACTGAACAAAGTGCAGATTTAAAACAACACAATAGACAGAATAGACAAAACTAACAGTTTGCATGTGCATGTAAGTGCCGTACATATCTGTGACATATATTAAAAATATATATAATAAATATATATGATATATACTTGCACATTTGTGACATGCACAGTCAAAATTCAACCCAATTGTGATTAGGTTTTTATATTTTTTTTGTTACTTTTTAAATTTGTGTGATGAAAACTTACATTTCTGACTTTAATGTAGGTGTTGAGATGTTCCATAATTGAAGATGTCTTGATGAAAATGAAAAATCTGAAACACAAGTTGAAACCAGGCGCTTAAAACTTCAACACAGGTCGAAAGAGTCGGATGATTTCTGCAGCCATGTTTGCAAGACATTGAGCTTTACTAAGAGGTCATTAGGCCCCAGTCAGAGAACGCTGTTTTCCCGCAGATTGTCTTATCAGAGGCCGGCATAGCTGCACCCTGGGACAGCTGATGGGAGGAGTCTACTTAACTGAACTGAATACTTCATATGTTGCAAATGAACTTACAGAACAGCCAAAGTCATTTATTAGACAGCAGCAGGTCCAAAAATATGTAATGTACTGCTAGTTTTGAAAATGTGTGTTCGAAGACATGCTGTGACTTAACGGTTCGTAGATACTTAGCTTAAGTGCACATCTTATTTATACTTCCTCTTTCTTGTATGGTCAAAGTGTAGAGGCTGAATTGGTAATAATACTTTGTTGTTGTTGTACTGTCTCCACAAGGTTGATTTTTTGCCGCAAGACCCTGTCCTGAATGTGTTCAACGGCCAACTGTGTTCTCCCACTGAGGAGAACCTGTGAGGTAAGTCTGTGAGAGAAATGGGGAAACCACAATAAGGAATCAAGTCTATAATTGACATGAATTAGGTTTCTATTGGCAATAATTTTCCTTTCTATTACTAGGTATTAGCTACTCCGGGCAGGCTGTACGGGGGAGTGTCCATGCCAGCTACTTTCCCTGGAGCCAGGTCTCATGGAGCTCCTCAGGACATGGAGATGGATGTGGCTTGGCAGGAGCTGATGGCCATCTCAGAGCTGCAGGTAACTCTTTAGCACTATCAGCTTTTTATTGTCTTTAATGCTAAATGTTACTTTAAGTTTTACCCCAGATATGACAATTTTTACTCTATGCTGCCTTATGATGGTGGTGCAGGTTGTATTGATTTTACCAAATGCATGAGAACAATTATATTTATATATCTAAATATTGACTATCAATTAATTTAAAGAGTGGTAAATGGTATATTATTTTCATTTATTTCCAAACACAACAGTTAGAAATGTGGAAAACATAAAATATTGTTTGGTGCATTCCAGTGGAATAGATGGACACTGAATTTATCAATTTCCACGTGATGTTTGCTGTTGAAAGACTCATACATACTCAGGTGATATAGACAACAATGGCCTATTTGAATGATGGCAGGATGAAGAGATTGTGAGAGGGGGCAAGTGCTGTATGTTGCTAGCGGCCCCCCTGCACTGCACAATAGCCATCTGTTTCCAGGTGTAACATGATCACATCTATGAGAGCCCTTCATAGGCTTGGGGTGGCGTGCTGAAGTGGGGGCAAACTGTGCTCTATGGCAAACCAGATAAATTATAAAAAATACACTGTTCTGCTAATTATCTCGGAGGTGTTTTGAATTTCATCACTCATTTGATTCTTGTTAAAGTGATATGTACGTATGTATGTACTTGTCAATCATAAATAGGTGAGCCCATTTTTGGTTTTGTTACAGGAGTTTGAGGTCCCCGGTGAAGGCTCCTATGAAACACCACAGTATCAATCAATGGAGCCCATGGTCCCTACTGGAGGGTACGGGATGGCTCAGTCTCATTCTGATCGTCCTCCTGCCGCTTGTGAGCTCAGCACTGGTGACACTTACAATGGATGTTACTCAGAAGAGGTCCCTGCTTGTCACCGTCTGGGCAGCAATGCAGAGGCCATGTATGGACAGTCTGAATCTCAGCTCCATCAGAGAATGCTTCCAATTGCTTCTCAAACGCAGCCCTCGCTCATGGCTCTTAGGGAACAGATGAACATGTCAGGTACCACTCAAGGGCACAAGAGAGCTAACACTTGTTTCTCTCAGGGTCTTAATCGGCACATGCTGTGGACTTCACAGGGACACAATTCACACATTCGCTCAGCTGATGATCTGGAGTCAGACTCTGGTTTGTCTCTGGGGTCTAGTCCACCTTTGGCATCCCCGGACAATCCTGTTGGTGGTGTACCAGGTTACCAGAGTGCAGACATAGCCATGACATACAGTGATGGTGAACCAGACAGCATGACTGAGCATGCCAGAAGAGCCCATCAGCATTACTCAATGGACTACCAGAATCAGTCTCAATCATATTTACACTCAGGCGCACACCAGTCTTATTTTACAGCCCAACCTATTGTATCTCACATGCAACCCAATGGTCTAACAACACGGTCAGTAAAACAGCAGGGGCCGGCTGCTGTTATGAACGACCTCTACAATGACACCGGAATGTCCAGCAGAGGGAGCTCACAGCATAACATGTACACAAAACCACAAGGAAGCACATCTACTGCCACACCACTGAGCAGAGATGAGCGACGGGCAATGGCTTTAAAAATCCCCTTTCCCTTGGATAAGATCATCAATCTACCTGTAGATGACTTCAATGAGCTTTTGACACAGTATACCCTGACAGATTCTCAACTAGCACTGGTCAGAGACATTAGGAGAAGAGGGAAAAACAAGGTGGCAGCTCAGAACTGCAGGAAAAGGAAGCTTGAGAGCATAATAAACCTGGAAAGAGAACTGAACCAGCTGCAGACTCAGAGAGAGCACCTGGCGCAGGAAAGGCTCGAGTTCCAGCGCAGCCTGTCGTTCATTAAATGTCGCCTTACAGACCTCTATGCAGAAGTATTCTCTCATTTGCGAGATGAAGATGGTCAGCCATACTCGTTGGATGAATACTCGCTGCAACAGACGCCTGATGGCAAAGTCTATTTGGTACCTCACTCAACTACGCAAAAGAGAGACCAATGCTGAAGAACTGGGGGACATTTATTTATACTCTTGCAGAAGATATTCTGCCTAATTGTGCCAACTGAAAGTACTTTAACTTGCTGGAAGTTACAAATTCAGTTCATGGTTTTCTACCTTAACCACTTGTAAGTAAATGTAAAGACTTGCCATACAACGATCAATAGACACGTTTCATATATTGAAAGATTGACTGAAATCACACCAGAGTACATTGTAAAAATATACTTTATTAAAAAGGTTTTTTTTTTTTTTTTAAAAAAAGTTTAAAAAATGCCACTGCACAGCAGTTAAAGGTTATAAGTCTTCAGCACCAACATGATTGTTCAAGTAAACCTGTGAAGAAAAAAAAAAAAATTAAAAAAGGAAAAAAAAAAAGAAAATGTAATGTGCAAGGTTTTGATGATCTATACCTGAATTAGCCATTGTCATGAAAATGAGTCACGAAAAGTCAGGTTTTGGGAGACCGTGTATGGTGTTACCTAAAAAGCAGAAACACCAAATGAGTAAAATGCAAATTAAAAAAAAAAAAAAAAAAAAAAAAAAAACCTGTCCATTCTATTAAGAGCATGCAATTTGTTGAAGGACCTCTGTGCACAATTAAGAGGCCAATGTTACCAGTCAATGGTGTAAGGCATAATAAAACTTGTTTGCACAAAAATGTTACGTCATTATTGGGCTACATAACTCACTATCAGCTACATGACAAAAGCAAGATATACTATCAGTAGTTGAGAAGTCTGGTCTTACCTACAGACAGCATTTAAGCCTTTTGGTAGCTGCTGCCTGCTAGCCTCAGGCTTCTGTTCTCACTCTCCCCTGCTTCAATGATCCTGGCGATGGTTTTGCTACTTCTCTCCCTCAGCTGGCTTCCATGGCTAGCCTCAAAGACTTTGCATGTAAGCTAGCATCCTCCAGATGATCTTTGCAGAACTCAGGGTAGAGTCTGTACCAAGTGTTGAGCTCTTTATGGCGATTGCAAACGCGCACCGCTTCTCATGCCTCAAACCGCTTCGTATTATTTTAAAATGCATCGTCTTATGGAGAACGTAGAGACGTCTCAAGGAAATGGACTTTTCCAGACTCCTCGCGACATGTACAAGTATGACACACCACCCCCAATTCGTGCAGCATCTAACAGTGATGCTCTCCCTTTCCCAGACAACTGAAGAGGCTAACAGACTGTTTTAAAAAAACTGAAAGATGGTTTATTTCAGCTTGATGTGTTGCAGTTACAAATAAAAGCCAGACTTAAAGAAAAATCTACATAAAACCTCATTGGAATGCTTGCTTTCCAGAAACACATTGATTAAAAAAGAAAAACAAAACGTTATAAAGAAGACCCTCCATGATTTAGCTACTGTACATCTCTTCTTGCAGCAGCTGTAACCTGCCACAACTGTTTGGCTGAGCAGATTTAGGAGGTAAACCTGCAGCTGCCCTGTCACTTCGCTTGCTCTCCTCTCCTTGCTCTCCTCTCCTAAGTACTCAGTCCTGTTGAACAATATGGAACAACATTGTTAACCGTGCACTGACTTGTATCACCTGAGATCCAGAGTGAATTTGTTTCTTTTTTTTTTTTTTTTTTTTAAAGTTAACTGCACTTAACGATACCCTGCAACTACAAACTCTGGTTTTAAGACAAAATTAACAATGGGGGCATGCCAAGTTCTTACCGCTTCACATTTCAAAATCGTCCTGGACGGCCGTATCCACCACCATTGTTTGAGCCACCGTAGCCACCTGGTAGCACCAAAACACAGTCAGTTCATGTGCAAGAAATAGTAATGTCACATTAAAGCCATTGTTCATCTTTAGACTCTTACCAAAGTTCCTGCCACCGCCGCCACCGCCAAAGTTGTTCTTCATTGGGCCAAAGTTAGAGGCCTGGGGGTCGTAGTGGCCCATGTTATTGTAGTTGCCACCACCTCCTCCGCCACAGTTACCTGTGAACAGACAATTTGCCATATCTTAGTTATCTACACTCTTGGTAACAGAATAGCTGAGGTTAAGGTGAGACAAAAACACTTACCATATCCATTGCTATCATAACCATTTCCACCATAGCCTCCACCACCACCCTGGTTGTAACCTTGGTTATAACCACGGTTGCCACCGTTGTATCCACCAGGACCACCTGGACCACCTCCATAACCTGCAACATAAATGAAGCTTGAGCACACTGCTAAACTACAAGAGATAACACAAAACTTAAGGGTCTACTTACCACCGTCACCTCCATTGCAATTGTAAGGACCATCTCCATATCTACCCCTACCACCTAAAAAGAAAATGTCCAAAAATTAACTTGCATAGTAGTGTGACAACAACAAATCTTAAGCAAATAAACTATACAAGATTCCTTACCCTGGTTGAATCCTCTGTCGTAATCATATGGTCTTCCACCACTGCTGCGACCTCGCATTCCCATTCCAGAGCCTTGCATTTCCTGCCTTGTAAGAGCCTTCCTCACTTCGCAGTTGTGGGAGTTAATTGTGTGGTATTTTTGAACTGTGGAGTAGAGTAGTAGTATGCGTTTTAGTGCACAGTCAGGACAATTAAGAGCCAAATTTGATGCAACAGAACATGTTACTTACTGACAATCCTGTCGACTGAATCGTGATCATCAAAGGTGACAAAGGCAAAGCCCCTCTTCTTTCCAGTGTTACGGTCAGTCATGATGTCAATGACCTCAATTTTGCCAAACTGTTGGAAGTAGTCTCGCAGGTGCGACTCCTCTGTATCTTCCTTGATGCCTCCAACAAAGATCTTTTTAACCGTTATGTGGGCGCCTGGCCTGTTCGAGTCCTGCAATCAAACATATGTATTGTTGTAAACTCTACCTGCACTTTCGTCACATATACATATATATATATATATATATCATATCATATATCTTTAACAAACCTCTCTGGACACAGCTCGCTTAGGCTCCACCAATCGTCCATCAACCTTATGGGGGCGGGCAGCCATGGCAGCATCAACTTCTTCTACTGATGAATATGTAACAAAACCAAAACCCCTGGACCTCTTGCTGCTGGAATCCCTCATGACCTGAGAGAAGGCTTCAGTTAGTCCCAGTCTTACTGACAAATACAATAGCATAACCATACATCAAGGTACAAACTAGCATTTTAAGCCAACTACTGCATAAGGCTGTAGTTAAAGCTTGTTTTCATACAAATTACAGTACTGAAGATGGATTAACCATGATCAGCAGTAAGAGAATAAAATCGAAAAGTAAATATTAACGCAACCTTTCATGTATATAAAACCGAAACCAACCCCTGTAAAAATGGGGGAGGGTGGGTTTACTGCAGGCTTGGGAGCACATGCTCAATTCCCAACAGCATTTGTAACCATTCACTGCAACTCTAAGTGAAAGCTACTTACCACACAGTCTGTAAGGCTTCCCCATTGCTCAAAGTGAGCTCGCAGACTCTCATCTGTGGTCTCGAAGCTCAAACCTCCGATGAACAGCTTACGGAGCTGCTCCGGCTCACGTGGGACCTGGATAACAAGACAAAGACCCCACAATCAACATACCTTCACCGGCATTCAAAAGGGGCACCGGGTGCCATTTCTGCAATAACTATATCTGCATCGAACAGCTGCGAGACTAAAAGCGCGCGAAATTCTATATTATTCTACACCTGCGTCACAAATAAATTCAGGGCAGGGTGGAGGAGGGAGACGTCGCCGCCATTAACGTTTGCAGACCAGTCAGATGAAGCGGAGCATTTTTAGTGACAATAACATACAAATAGGAAATGCACGGCGTCTTGGTGTATTATTTTGCCCGCCTTGTGTATAATCAGAAGCAAAACGCGTTTGTTGAACTCCCTACACCCGCAGATCGCTTGCCGCATGAACAATAGGCCACGAGGCCGGTTGCTATAAAATGGCGGCTTTGCAAAGCAGCACCAGCTAGAATGAAAATGTAGTCTGCATAGAAAACCAGGTGCCCATGCCGGATTCTGTGAACGTACGTTTACAGACACCGATTTCCGGAGGAGATTGCTTTTTAGATTTCAATACTCACATCTTTCGACATTTTGAATTATAATCCTCGGAGACTCCTTGTGAACTGACTGGGGAGAGGCGAACAGCGAAAGGCAGGCTGCGTCCGTTTCTCAACAGTACAATAAATAGTAACGAGACACCTCTCTCACACTGTGATTGGTCAGTAATTCCCGCTGCAGTCTGTCGTCAGCAGAGATTGTATTCTGATTGGATTAAAATCAATCAATCACCAGTGGCAGCCAATAAATTGATGGTAGGCAAGTATTCACGACAATAAAAAAAATAGGTTATCAATGTTGTGTAAAAGGACGTTTCAAAGGTGTTATGTAGCGAAATATAACGGACACAATCATGTCACACCGTTGATATACTGAGACAATAAACAATCGATTTTAAATGATTCTGACGTATGACCGGTGGGTCGTGTAGCGCTTTAACACCTACCCTGGCTATAATTTATCACACACAGACCTTTATATATTACATACACATTCTATTGATGGACTTTGTGCCAATGCATTGCAATTAACATGCCTCCGACTCCTAAGTATTTGTGTTGCAATGACAATATGAGCATATTAGTGATGTGTAAATAGGTCATCAGCTGACCAAGGGGCGGGTACATTTATTGTGCGCCTTAAACGCGCGCTTTTTACGCACAGGCGAGCGTACAGCTAGTGAGCCAGGCTAGATGCTAAAGTAGCCTCAGCGTTGGCCTCACATACTACAGGTCTACAAAAGACACGCTTTATCACCGCGGTAAACCGGTTAAATCCGGTGGTCTACACATCAAAGGGTAAGAAACAGGCAATATTTTAAAGCAGAATTATGCTGCTGCACGTAACATACGTGTGCGGTTTGGTATCAAAGCTAGCTAGTATTAGCTCGTTTAAACGTTAGCTTACAAGCTAGCTGCTTTAGCAAGTTTGGTTCTTCATGCACAGTGGTTAGCTAGCCGTTTAGCAAATACAACGTTTCTTCATTGCTATTTGCACTTAATACCAAATTTCCCTTTAACATTGTCTAACCCTCACGCATTTAAGCGAGTTGACTGTAGTCGGAAGGTGACTGGCCGGCTAATTGGTGTAGTATTTTGTCCATTTAGTTGCATGTTGTAGATTGGATAGACGACAATGAAACGGTCGCTGTGGTTGAGTTACAGCATCTAACCTGGCAAACCAACGCTGTCTCATCATAAGTACACCAACCTGTAACTATAAATTCGTATACCAATAACCTGCGTAATGTGACTAAATCACTTTGCGCCCAAAATATCGGTCAGAGTTTAATTCATTAATGCAAATCATTTAAATAACGTTAGCTTCTCTAACGTTCTCTATCGTTTCTCCTCGTACAGGGAAAGTACCTTTGGCCTGCAACAGCGTAGTGTTCAGCAACAAACTTTGCTATGGGCAAAAAGTCTCGCGAAGAGGAGTCCTCATCCTCTGATGAGGAAGAATATGTTGTGGAGAAGGTGCTGGACAGGAGGGTGGTGAAAGGCAGGGTCGAGTTCTTCCTGAAGTGGAAAGGATACTCCGAGTAAGTTGCATTAAAACCAGTGTGCTAACCAGTATCTGCACAAATTCTACTGCGGAAACGCTAGACCATAGATTAGATTAAATGTTACAATTGTTTTAGATTGTCGAGGGTATTGTACAAAGTTACGAAAATGGGGTGGTATCCATTAACATATGATTTAATGAATATGTTTTGATTTGTGGTCACTATTTCCTGACAGTTTTGATAAACAAAATAAGCGGCTGGTAATTAGTATATTGTGATTTATCTTTAGTTGTATTCCTAATGTCGTTAACCAGTCAGTTAGGGACAAGTGTGGCCCTTTCGTTCCACTACAACAGTCACACAAGCCCATTAGATGATGCTTCATAGTCCAGAAAAATGGTTATCATTATAATGTATAAACTGATGTGTTAAAAAATTGCAGTAGTGTCGATTTTGATATCATAATTTTAATTTCCCTGACCAATACTGTTGTTGAAGAGATGTGGCTGTACTGACACTAACATGCTGTATTGTAATTTCCTCAGTAAGCACAACACTTGGGAGCCAGAGAAGAATTTGGATTGCCCTGAGCTTATTTCAGAATTCATGAAGACCTACAAGAAGAGCAGTGGTGGAAGCTCCACACCAAGCAGTGGGGCCAGCAAATCAAGCACAGGCTCCTTGGGACGATCCAAAGACTCCAGTGGCTCAAAGAAGAGAAGCTCAGATGATGATGAGGAGGGTGGAAGTAAACCCAAAAAGAAGAAGGAGGTGTGTAATATACCAGTGTGTGTATATTTCAAGTTTGAGACGTAGCTGGTGATGGCGAGTTGCAGTGGCGCTGTATGGATGATTGCAAGGGCCCCTGACTGATAGGGGCCCAAAAAAATATTAGAATATTATATCAACATGTTAGGAGCCCATTGTCATATCCCAGAATTTCTGGCAGTGTCCCTGAGGAGTTGTCAAATTTAATCTTATATAGTGATTTAATCAAGTTGATTATAAAATATTCAGTGTAGATTAAATTTTGTTTGTGTGATTAACGCCTGGCTTTAAGTTTTATGTGCTCAAAAGCACATCTACGCTTTTGAGAGAATCAACAGTTGAACTGTGGTTTAAAGTGTGTGTGTGTGTGTTAATTAACAGGTGTCTCATTTTCAAAGAGAAACTGTTGCATTTCTCATACAGTTACTTGTAAATATATGAGTGTAACACACTCTTGCTGAAACCTTTGCCAGGCCTACCTGGCACATGCACATACCCAATCAGTGGGTTTTGTGGAGAAACGATTTTTCTTGCGCTGATCATTTTAAGTATCAGAAAAATATGTAAAGCCGTTCATTTTATAAATGTCTTTTTTTTTTTATTATTGTCAAATAGATTTAAATTTAATTTTGATTTTTGTAAGAGCTGCACTTGCATTATGTATGATTTATGTGTTTTCCATTATATCAAAGCTTAATCTTTGCAGGGGACAGACATTTTTTGGATGCAGTTTAAATGTATTTCTTGTACTTGTCTTTCAGGATGATATTCTAGTGGCGCGTGGCTTTGAGAGAGGTCTTGAGCCAGAGAAGATCATTGGAGCAACTGACTCATGCGGGGACCTAATGTTTCTTATGAAATGGTACGTTCTGTTTATATTCATCTCAAATTGTGCTTGCAGAACATTTGATTTAGGTCAGTATTTAGTGAGCTCCACTTGAATAGAACAAATGTTTGACATGGCTCTCACAGATGTTTTTTCTCCTGATGTCATTCTGCTACCAATAACATGAATGTGTGGGTCATTTCCTTAATGAGGCATTTTGTAATCTTGTTTCCTCTGGAGAAAAATGGCATTTATGCTCTTCTGCTTGTGTCTGTGGTACTACTGATTGCAACTTATTATGGCATGATTCTTTTGAATTGGCAGCTCTTAGAGTGCCAGATTGCTACTGGCAAATTACCCATTAACAGTGCTAATAGCTTAGCTGTCCATTCATATACAAACAGTACACCATACCATAAAATTTTATGTCATTACATATTAGCAAGATTGATATATTTTGTGCCTCGTCACTCACACACGGTCTAACTCCATCTCAGAGTGTTTGCTGAATCAGAATGAGGCAACAGTTGTATTATAACTCTGATTTTTCATCTTTTTGTTCTAAAGGTGCATATAAACCATCTATATTTAGAAAAAGTAAAAATGTAGACATGGTCTAATGTCAAACACATTCACAAGCTTTTCTATAAGAGGCACTGGCTGTGATTCATCATCCAGCTGTATAATTTAAATAATAGTGACAGTGATTTAGTGTTAAAATATTATCTGATTTTAATAATAAAAGGCTGTCAAATAATTAATAGCACAAAAAATGTGCAAGTTACCTCATCTGTTTAAAACAAATCCACTAAACACTGAATAAAACAGTCAAAAAACACATAAGACTGGCACGTTAATGACAGTTTAAGTCTGTTTTTCTCAAGTCTACTTGTGATTTAAAAAGGAAAAACAGAAAAAATTCAAATGACACCTGCATGTGACGAGGCTGCTCTTATCATACGTTTCTGATGCAAGTATTTATCTTTTGAACTTTTCTATTTAACTCCCCTTGTGTTGCAGCTCTGAATTCTTAAATGCACAAGTATAAGACCTGTCTTTGCCCTTTGCAGGAAAGACTCGGATGAGGCTGATCTTGTCCTCGCCAAGGAGGCCAATCATAAGTGCCCACAGATTGTTATAGCCTTCTACGAGGAACGTCTCACCTGGCATGAAGACAGCGACAAGAAGGAGAAGGATGCTGTCAGCGCATGAGAACGTCACCTCAGGAGGAAACTAGACCTCCTCCACTGCAGGGACAAGCTTGTTTCAGACATTTTCACACCAAACCTCCCATCCTTCCTCTTCACCATGTCCAACAATGACACAGAGACAGCGGACACAGTTGTGGTATCTCCATCCAAGCCCCATTGGAGCACGCAGGCCCAGACTGCTGAAAAGGATCCATCAGACAGGAGGAGAAGCTGTAGTGGACATGGGTGATATGCTACTGGGGAGGGTTTCTGCTGTTCTGTCTTTGTATTCTTTACTGTCTTTTTTTATGTCTTAACACATGTTTTAGTGCTTACAGGATACAGTTAAGTCAGTAAGATATTTTGCGTCCACCTGCGCAGTTGGCCAACTGTTAATACTCAGACCCTAATCTTGAGTCAGAGTTGGAATAAGCTTCAGTCATGAGCTTGTCCCGAGAATCTAATGATGCAAACGTAGTATTGATATTCAGGAAGAAACCACAGCAACACTGTCCTGACTGCATGATTATGATCACTTCCTTTTTTAAGAACTTTTTATCTCTTGTAGATCAGCTTTGTCCTGTGTACTGGGATGTAACTCCTGAGTTTATAAACTTGCAGAGGACACTGGCCAATTCTGTCTTTTTAATGTAGTGTTGATATTGTTCTCTCTTTTTTTTTTTTTTTTGTCATTTTTCTTATATCGTTTCCCCAAGTTTTATCATGTGATCGCTGTGATCGAGGTGTTTTTTTTTGTTTTGTTTTTTTTTTTGTTGTTTTGTTTTCTTTATGCTATTCGCCAGTTGAAGAAAAGGACAATAAAACACATTTTACTGAGTTTTGCACCCTTTTTTTTTCTCTCTCAATAGCAGTGTTATCTTTAAACCGGTCATAATTTCACAGGTTAGACAATCTTCACTGTATCAAATGAAATAAAACCAGCATTCATACCAGCCAATGGGGTCTGCCACCTTGTGGCTTAAAGTTGAAGATCTTTTGGACTGTATCTATCTGTATAATAACTTTGCAGTTTGGGACCCAATGATTGTTTGTTTGTTTGTTTGTTTTTTTTTTTTTTTTTATTCTTTCTTGGATCATGTATACAGTTAAATCCATTAGGGAATTAGAGTATTTTTCATTGTTGTCTTGATCATTTTTGAAACATTACACCTGTTTCTGATCAGGTTATACATAACCCATTATATTGTGCTCAGTAATCTGTTTCAAGTGATGAGTATTACACATTTTCTGGTACAATATTTGCAATTTGGCAAATGGAGGTCACTACTTGTACACAAGACAGATGCCCGTTTTATAGTTTGATCTGCTGTGTTCCAATATCTACTTTCAGGACCAAATGTTTAGTGTCTACAAACTGAAATTTATATCCAGCTTTATGAATAAGGGCCGTGACCTTCTCACTCTTTACAAATGGTGCATTAAAATCCTCCCTTAAAAATCAATTGGATTGTTGTTCTGTTATCGGTTTCTTTGATTAAAATGATTTTGTCCTTTTAGACCATTGGGGGTCTTTTTTGTGGGGCAATTTTTTTTAAAGTAGACTATTTCTTGTGTAAGTTTAATGTTACAGATGTGTACAGTAGCACCCTTTAATAAACATTTTCAATGTTCAAGTTGATGTCAGTTTCCTGTTATTTTAGGTGGTGACTGATTTTTTTTTTTTTTTTACATGATTTTAAACTTGCAACACATGATGAAATAAATTGTTTTGGATAAAACAAGTATAATAAACTATACTAAAACACACAACTATAATCAGTTTCTTACGAACAATAAGACCAAAGCAGTTGAATGAAGTTCCTGTAAACATGACAAATGTTTTAAAGGTTTCATTATTGAAGTGCACAAGTTGGTCTCATCCAGCAGATGGCGCTATTACATAACACCAATGTAAAAGTCATAAACTACTTTTATGCAAGTCACTCACAGTTCACACACTTAAAAGTTCATAACTCATAAATTAGTCTTTCTTTCCTGCATTAATATGCATCTTATAGAAAAGCATGAGTTCATGTGGTATTCACTGATTAACAGTACGTCTTTCATATTTGATGAACCCACCTGTAGATCCACAAACTCATCAGAGACTCCTAAGACTCTGGATTCGTTTTTAATCCTGACATGAGATACAGTGTGGACAGTTGAAATGTGTGTGAAAAAAAAAAAACCTAGCACTTTACCCTAGTCCCTAGTTTGATGTGATTCTAAAATCATCAGGAAAAAACCTCAGTGTGAGTACCACATAGCTTCAATGACAAACAAAAGGGGAATTATTTTCTTCTCAGTTTGAAACATACAGTAAAAACTGACATTTAAGTTAGACTCGTGTGACCGAGAGCCCCCATTTTGTCACAATCTGCCCACCAAGACAAAAACATGAAATTAAATATTTATGAAAATATTAATTGTTGTTTACAATTATAAAAGGAAACGTTTTAATTAAGACATTCTCCTTTGGAAAAAAAATTACAATGTTATTATTTAACTACAGTGAAGATTAAATCGAATCGTGGTTCTTCTCTCACTACCCTCCTTTTCTTTTTCTTGCTCCTCTTTTTTATTGTGACTCTCCCCCTCTCTGATGTGTGTGTGCACACACACACACACACACACACACACACACACACACACACACACAACAAGCGCTGCTCAGCTACATCTAAAGTGATGGAATTTTCCTAGCAAAAAGGCTTTTACACCCCAAATGGAATGCAAAGGTCACTAGTAAATTTCCAGCCCCTGGGACCATTAAGCTGGGCAAAGGGAGCGAGCAGCAGGCTGTTTTATGGATCCTAGAGCTGTCTGCTGACAAACCCAGGCCAGAAGGTTTGGTTGGGAAAGCCACAGTGGCACTCGTGGGAGCTCTGCCTGTGATGTGTGTGGCAAATACAGATGTAGAGGTAGTTCTGGTGCACAATCAACAGACATGCAAAGTGATGTTTCGTTGACAATAAACATAAATGACAAAAAAATCCGATTTATGGCTTTTACCAGAAAGGAACGTGTACACTAGTCGAGCAGAATCATAATGGATATATCACTGCCTTTGTTTAGCTTAGCTATTTTTTTTTTAGGATTTATTCATGTATTTTTGACACTGCACTTGAATATAATTTGACATTTTGACCTTTTTGTTTTTAACTTTTAATGGGGAAAAAATAACGCAGCATTTTTTGCGCAGGCCTTAATGGGAGAATGTCTTATAATAAAGGAATAGTTTGGAGGTAAATGTATTTATTAATTCATTCAAAGCATCCCTGCACTTCAAACACACATACTCCCTCCTGTACAAGCAACTTCTAGTGCAAATGAGTTCCAGTGGGTATTACCCACAGCAGAGGTGGGTCTTCTTGCAACACATTACATCGAATGAGTGTCAGGGGAGCTACTGTGCAGCTGTGCAGGGGGGAAGTGGGCTCCTGCAGTGGGCTCATCAGTGTTACACAACTTGTTTAAGGATACAACTAAAAACAACAAATAAATAAATATGCGCTCATATAGTTAACACCAATGCAATACACTGAACAATACAAATGTTTCAGTTTCAGTTAATGTCTCTGAGAAACTGTGAAAAATTTCTCAAAGTGTTGTAAGTCATCAGTATCACAGAAGCTGCTGTAATTTGATGTGGCCTTTCTTGTGCTCTGATCATGTAGACACAGCTGCCCAACAGCTGTGTCTCCATTTCGTTGTTGCAACCAGATGAAAAGGTCTGTGCAGATGACTGGTGCATCATCTCTCAGCACACTGCGCTGATTTGTGTGAAGGTGATTGCGATGTGATGCTCTAATTTGGGTGGCTATCACACTTAATGTGCAGTAAAGCACCATAGACAAAGCCTGTTCCTTCTAAATGCAACCCCCCTCCCGCCCCTCCACCCCCTCCTTCTCTCTCTCTCTCTCTCTCTCTCTCCACTGCACCATGGCTCTCACCGCCAACTCTTTGCTGGCTGTGTTTCCCCTTCACCTCCCCTCCTCTCCCTTCATCTCCTCTCCCCACCAGGGAAAGAGTTATAGCTGCCATAAAAGGCAGGTAATGCATTGTTAACTAATTCTGTCTGCTCAGAGCTGATATATCCTCTGCTCTAAATCTCTGTGCTTCCAATAAAATGCAAATGCTAATGCTTGCCCTCCATGAGCTGATATCATTTTTAACAGGCCAGAGGTAAATGCTAGAAAAGGGTGGGGTGGGCCAGAGGTAGTCTGTGACACAGTGGGGCTATGAGGCTTTATGATATGTTCTGTTGGAAAGGAGACCTCCAGACCTGATCCACACGCCACTGGTCAACTATGCATTAGTGTGCACAGATGGCTGTAGGTATGTATGAGACTGTAACGGTGCATTTTTGATCAGCTGAGTAATGGTGGCCAGTGTGTGACAGTTTGAAGCTAGCGTTGGTAATTGATAAGTCTGCACTAGAAGCATTTCAGTCAGTACTCATTCACCGTCAAATAACAGAGGCCAATTTGCCTGTGGATGCAATGCATCATTTTTCCATGTTAATAGTAGTGTCATACTTCGTGTAACCTTGGGCTTCTAAATATTGATCCACTTCTAGATTTTCAATTATCCTGTGCCGTTTTTCTGCCATCTGGTAAGGACTAGTGATTTGTGTTCCTTCATATCTGGAGGCTTGTCCTGTAATTAGACCATAAATTAATTTGCGGAGAAGAGAGAAAGCAGAAAAGATTGAAGGCATTAAGTAAGTCCTCGGTGGTTAGAGACAGAAAATCATAGGAAACCACAGCACAGTCTTTTATTCACGAGAATAAGATAATTGGATTACAAATTCCAACACCATAACTTTACTGTTCTTGCATGTGTCACTTGTTTTTCTTTCAGATATTTAAAACCATGCTGCTGCTAATGATTGCTTATAAGTCAGTTCTTCAATAAATGGCTAGAAATCATCCACTGACATAATTATACCTAATTACTTGCAGTGCAGCAGCAAAATGATTAGGAAAAATGGGGTATATTAGTGTCAAATGTGTGTGAAACTTTGCAGTGCAATGTGCTGTGAATCCATCAGTGGATTTTAAATGACCCCCCACGCTGGCAGACAACAACTGTGTGCTTCGAACCGAGCTCTTATTTACAGCACAGCTCAAGTAGAGGTCCTAAAAATCCAAATGCATTCTGATTGATTTTAAATTGGGAGTATACGCTCTCCTGCAACATTAGCTCATTGTCTCCTGCTGCTAAATTACACATAGTGATTGGGGCTGTCGCTGCAGTGTCTGAGCACTACAACTGCAGCCCTCTTTTCCATGTGGAAATTCACATTAGACAAGGTTAAGTTACTCGCTTAAAGCAATTAAGAGAAAAATGATGTAACAGAACGGGTTTCTCTTGTGGTGGAAAATGCAAAATCAGCAGGGTCTGAGTTTAAAACACTGTATACACACAACAAAATGTTCTACAGTGAACGAGGGTAAAGTAATAGTAAGACAATTGTCTGCTGGTGGAAAACTACATCTGTGTACCTGCTCTACATGATACCTTGGGTGTTATTAAGCAAGGCCACAGCTGCCAGCAAACTCTGATCGTATCTTGTGGGGCTTGAGAGGCAAGGTCAGCCAACACGGAGCCCACCTGCTCTCCCATTCTCCATCACACAGTCCCTCAGCCCTGGCCTCCCAGAGGAAACACGCCTGGCTGCCACACTGCTACAGACAGCATGTGTCCCTGAATTTATGATGGCGACTTATTGGCGGCCTTTCACGTTAAAAGTCATCTTGAGTTTCTCAGTCTAGCTGTATGTGTGGCGAGCGTTAATCCATTAACATTCAGTGCAGACACGTACAGGGGCTGGCTTTCTGCCAGCCTTGAGCCCTGACAGGCTTTGACCTGCCGCTGACCACAACATTCTCCTGCCTCTGCTCCCAGCCATAGCCAGCCTCAACATAATACAATGCCATAAACTATCTAATGTTACACTGTATATGAATGTGAAGTATTATCCGCTTGAGGTCCAGTATGCAAGGCTTATAACCGAGAAAAAAAAGTCCAGCTGCGACAGTCTCCTTTTGGCAAAGAAGGGGAAAAAAATCACATCTGTCTACCGTAGAACTCTACACATCTTACATTTTAATCACAGGTTCATTATGAACATAAAATTTCAGCCCTTTCTATTTCCATCAGGGATTAGAGTTCAGAGAGACCATGAAATCCATCAGATTTTCTGTGACTGTATTTATTTCAGCAGGAGATGTTGAAGTCCATATTAACTGATCCACAGGGAATAGTTCTGGCACAAGTTAAAATGCTGCGAGGCTTGCCCAGGCCTCAGAATAGAGAGTTTTCAGCAACACAGGCTGGTCTGCTGCTGGAAGTGGCTCCTGGACTGATTATCATTTTAGTGGCTTATAAAGCCTTGATAAATACTTTATAAAGCCATGTTGCATAACAAATCTAATACATAAAAGAAGGCATAGATGTTACTGCACACAGGATAAAGGGGCTCTTGAAAGGTTCTTGAACAGGTTTTATAATTCATTATTACAACCATCCTTGTAAGGGCCCCGTCATCTCCCGAGGCCCACAGGATATATGTACGTAAACACACATTCGAGTGCTCACAGCCTAGTCCATTACACTGATTAGCAGTAAACACATTTGTAATAAAACTTAGTGAAATAGAGGAGGATGGTGTGCACGCTGATTCATGGACGATTCTCTGTGAAATATAATGTGTCTTGGGTGGCATACCTCTGAGGGCACAGGAGTGATACAGAGCTTTACTTCAAGGATCTGTAACACATATGAACCAATTTATCCAAACAGCTCATGTCTAAACATTGAGTCCTTCATCTGAACTGTTAGCCAGAAATAAACCCAAGCAAAGCAATGTGGCAGGGCTCCAGTAAACGTGAGAGAATCTGGAAAGCAGGGCCGTCAAAACAGATGTCTTTCCACTACATACACACATCCTGATTCCTGCCTATCCCTCTGCTCTCTATCTCACACTTTACCTGACTGTCGGTCTGTTTCTCTCTTTCTCTCGGTCGATCAATAAAAATTGTCAGCTTACACATGTTTTTATTTATAAGGCTATGCTAAGCCACTGAGATATTTAACATCCTTACTTGAGTTCAGGACTAATAATCATAACAGCAGATCACGTCATAGGGAAGTTTTCCTTTCAATCTTCCACATACCAACTCAGTACTGTTTTGGAAACTGGTTTCATGAAACATTGCGCCTTACAACTGGAACGAACTACAACGCAGCTTGAAGCTAGACTTACTTATTCCTCTGAGAGAGTTTAAAGACTTTACCAGCTTATATTTCTAATAGTATTTGTAATCATTTTAATTAATGTAGCCATTTGCGTGTCTAGTGGTTATTTTTGAATGAATTACTATCTTGTTGTAATCGTGTGTTTATGTAATTTGTCAGATCTTTCTTGCAAAGATGATCTTAATGATGGATTTCTTGAGAGTAAATAACGTTTAGCTACATAACTAACCAAGTTGCTCACCCTTGTAGTCTCACTGCACTTAAGTTGTTCAGGTTTAAATCTGTTCACCATGAACAGAACTACGCATTACATAAGCATTACTGGAGAGTTTAATGGGCCATTTTAGCACAACTTTTTTTTAAACAGGCAGCAGTTATTAGAGGAAGAAGAGCTGGAGGAAAAAGAAGAAGAAAGAGTGGATCATGTGTTTCCACTTTTGACCTCTCCACTGTGGCATGTACACACCTGGTTCAGTTTAGAATGCTGTTTCTGTGGAATAGCTGACGGCAAACTGGCTAGTGGTTTCATCTGGGGAAAGGAGGTCTGCATGTTTACACCACAGACTCTATCTAAGAGGTTATTCTGTGTGTGTTCTTAAATTTGTTGTCATGTCAGCAGTGAAAAACATTGAGATGCAAGCACAAAATCAAAGACTCATTGTCTGCGGTGAGCCTGGAAACCATACTTTTGGTATCCATGTTGAAACCTGAAGAGAATGCTTTCACCTTCAGGCAACATCAACAATCTTGTTAAGTAGGTAAGTTTCATGTGGATGTTAACAGGCCAAGAATATAACCTTTGTTCAGTTTTGTTAGCGAGCCTGTATTACTACATCTTTAAAGGGCATATTTTAGCCCCAACTATGTGAAAATGTATGTCAGATGTGTTGCCTTGATGATGGGAAGGGCAAAGCAGGGCCACCTCAGACTCGGAGCAACTCATCTGTTTCCTATTGGAGGAAGTGATTCTGGCAGGAAGGCAGGCTGGGATACAAGGAAGAACGGTAAAAAAGGAGAGTAAAAGGGTAGAGAAACAGGAAATGACAGTGTGACCCACTGGGCCCACTTACTACTTTGCCAGAACCCCCTGGCCACAGCCAACCTACTGGGCCGACAGTTTCCATCACCTGCTGCTTCTGGTTCCTCCACATAAATCCAGGTGCTCCTGAATAAAGCTCTCTTTCTCCAGGAGCCACGGGGAGCCAGAGGAGACGTTGCATGCCGGAGGGGTTGTACTGCTGCAACGCTGAAGCTCAGCCTCCTTGTGAGAACATGTTTTGGAAAAGCACTGCTCCAAGTAAAGCTAAACTAAAAGAGGCAATGAGCTGGAGATTTCTATCAACCCCCTGCTGGTTCAAAGCTCCATTCCTTCATTTTATTAATTCTGTCTTCTAATTAAAAGAAGCTCGACCATTCAATATAAAGTTGCTGCATCTTTTTATTACTGCGTCTTGCCTGGCTGATGTTAATAAAAGCATAGTCCACTGAGGATTGAGGATCTCAACCCTTCTCAGCTCCTCACTGCCCCCTGGCATGCTGAATGGGCGCTGCAGCCACTGAGCTGATAAACCCAAGAAATCATTCCCGACTCCAGCCAGAGCTCTTTACAGTACCTTCAGCGCTCCCTGGTGATGGATTAATGCACTGTTGTTGTCATTTTATTGCCATTTTATTGCCCTGGTGCAATTTACCAGGCTTTATGTGCCTCTGCTGTCCGGCGGAGAAACGCGCAAGCGCACGCCGAAACAAAGGCCACCGCTCAGCGCGTCACTGCGCATGTGCGGCGCTCGAGCTCGGGGCTCACAAGGCTCTCTCTCTCTCTCTCTCTCTCTCTCTCTCTCTCTCTCTCTCTCTCTCACTCTCACACACACACACACACACACACACACACACACACACACACACACACACAGTCTAAATCAAAAACACGATTCATTCAAACACAAATGGGGTACTATACAAGCGAGCAGATGAAAGCATCAGTAGTGAATCTTTCAGCTGGCTGATGGACTTCACATTCACTGCTGCTGTTTTACACTCTCACCACCTGAGGGCAACATCACTCAGCTGGCCTGCAGCTGCAGCCTGATGCAATAGCACTGGGTCCTAAAATAATATTATGAGTTAGAATATTTATTTGTTTCTACAGTCTAAATGTGTGCTATGCTCGATGATTACAACAGTTTAAACTAGGGGCAGTTTACTCTTTTTGCATTTGCATGCAGATTTTAGTGATACTGATATTTCCTCACTTTGCCATAAATCCTACACAAGACAGTTTTTTTTTTTTTTTTTTTTGCAGAAGCCTTAGTTCTGAGCAAGGTTTGCTTTGTTTGCTATTCAATTTATATTTAACATTGTGACATGTTGAATATTCTGCCATTATATTAAAGCCATAGATCATTTCAGCAACACTTATTTAAGCACAAACATAGCAAAACACGTTTCATGTATTACTGTTAGACAGCTTTAAATGAATTCCGCCCACACACACACACACACACACACACACACACACACACACACACACACACACACACACACACACACACACACAGCTGCTGATGTTAGGACGTTGTTCCAACATGTGGAGAAGTTTTGTAACATCTCTTGCCAAACTATTATCTTTCTTGTGCTGTGGGAAAAATCAGTCTTACACCTACAGCCAACTCTTTTGGCTGGAACGAAACAAAACAAAACAACTCTTTATGAATTCAGTTTACTTGATTTCATAGCAATGTGATTTTAACAGTGGAATGTAATTTGAAGCATGTTAATTGCAATCACCGCAAAATATTTTCAATAATTATTTTGTTAATTTAATGGATAATGTATTATCACATGTTTGTGGATTATCACATAGTAATTGTATGATAGTTTCTTGTCAAGGAACTAATAAAATATGTTTTATTAGATCCTTAATAGTGGTTAAAGCGGGTCCAACTATAAAGGTGAACACATCAAGTCATCTTGGCAGACAGCAGCCACCAGAGGGAGCACAGATGCTGTTAAATCCAAGGGAGGTACCTGACAGTGACAAACTGTTAGGCTGCAACTAAAATGATAAAAAGATGCACTCTTGTTCCTACACATGTTAAAGAAAGAATAATCACTGCAGATGCATATCAGCAGCCATGAAATTATTTCACCATCAAACAAGCTCCACTTTGTCTCGCTTGTGTCCATCCTGTCTCCAAATTTATTTCATATCTCATGTTGTCTGTTCAGTGTGGGGGGCGTTTGTGGATGTATTATGTCTGTGTGTATGTATATTTCTTTAACATTTGCAGTGTAAAGTACAATTTTTGCAAGGACCTGTAACCTCAGAGTCTCTTACGCCCTGAGAGCTGCTGATCCATCACTCTTAATGGAAGAGGATAAGTTTCAGCCAGTGAAAGAGAGAACAGACAAAGGCAAGACGATTTATGGCAGACGTAGAAGTGGAACTCCTGGCTGAGGGCCTTGATCTGAGCTGGGCTGTGGCTAGGCTAGGCTGGGTACGCCCCAGGCCAGGGTCATTCACATGCACTCTCCCACACATGCGCGCACACACACACACACACACACACACACACACGTATACACACATATGCACATACATTACTTCAGGCCAAGAGAGCTTCAATCCCCACACCACATCCCAATATCCATACCTTTCTCTTAAGCGTTTGAAGTTCCCCTACCCCCTTCTTCTGGACTAACTTTTGCACGTCTATCTTTTCCAGTGAGTGGTGAGCTCTGGGTGGTGAAATATGGAGTGGAGGCCTGTTACATGTTAGCTTAGGAGATAGGCAAGGTGTAAATTATGTGGGAGCCTCCGGCCAGCCTTATTTATGAGAGGCCTGTCAGGTGTTTAGGTGTTGGAGTGAGATGTGCGGCTTAAACCGTTTACTTCATTGTAAATCAGGTCATGCAGGCCATGTCTGTTTGGACAGTGTATGTTTGTGTGTGTATGTGCGTGTCTTCCTGTGTTTAGGACCTTGTTTTTTCTGGAAGACTGTGTTAGGCTGGGTTGTGATAATGTCAAAGCATAGGTGTTGATGCTTTGCTGTGTGTGTGTGTGTGTGTGTGTGTGTGTGTGTGTGTGTGTGTGTGTGTGTGTGTGTGTGTGTGTGAGGGAGGGAGGGTGCATGTATTTGTAGGTCTGTTTTGTCTTGAGGCCATCACAGCTGGTACAGATGGGATGAAACACTAGCTGTTGTGATAGTTATTGTGCTGTCTCACTAACAAAGATGTTTTTAATAGATCCCCTCAATACCTACACCTGCCATCACCGTTCTACATTGTAAGCAAACATGAAACCTACTCAATACTTTTCCTGTTTCTTTTGTGATGCCCCTGTCTTTCTCTATCCCAGACATATCATGTAGATATGGATGGCGGTGAATGTAGCCCATCTGAGGACATCAGGTATCACTCAGCAGGTAGTTAGACCTGTCACTGGATGATGGATACTGGCTCTCAGACAGAGGAACTGCAGCAAACAGGTTCCATTTACCCTGTATTTGTTACCATTATTCCCCCACAAGGTGCCACCTATAGTGTGAGCTGTGACTCCCCTTCTGTTTGCCCTATTGTCCGTCCTCTGGCTCATCCTTGTCTCGGCACAACAATAGTATGGGACTCAGCTTGAGCATTTTGTTCCCCCTAAGTGGGAGAGCGCTAGTCCTTAAAGTGAGACCAAAGGGAAAACGTGAGTGCAGAGCCGATGGGGAGATGAGCTGAGTTAAGGTTGAAAGGGGTTAAGAACATGAGACAGAAAACTCTGGAGAGAGATCGAGGGGATAAAATGGAGGGGTGGAGAGGAGGAGAATGAGGGAGAGGAAGAGGGACAGTGGATGATGTGCTGGAGGCAGGTACATCTGCATTCTCTCCAAACACAGCAAAGGCCTGTCTTAGGTGTCTTTATCCCAGGAGCACTCACTGGCAGATTTATGGCCCTCCTTTGTGCATGTGTGTCTATGTATGTGTGTAGGAGAAGGAGGGATAAATTGAGAGAGAGAGAGACAAGGTAAAGGAGAAAGAGTGTATGTGAGCAGAGGCAAAGGGCAGTAAGCAAATAGCAGCCATGTTGCATTCCATTGATATCACAGCCTCCCTACCTCCGAATCTCAGCCATATTTCATGCTTCCTCTCTCCCTTTATCCTTCCCTTCTTTCCTCTCCTCTCCCTCTCTGTCTCATCACCCTGCTCTTCACTTGGCGCTCTTGGCCCTTCCATTGCTCTGCTGGGTCCCAGGCTGTAAAGCCTTCTCAGGGGGAAGGGTGTAAATCTGTCTCCCCGTCTCAGGAGATTTCCTGGAGCTCAGCAGACTCAACAAAGCCAGTGTGGAGGACCAAATGTTTCACACACACACACACACACACACACACACACACACACACACACACACACACACACACACACACACATTTGTTTTCATGCCTTGTGGGGACATTTCATTGACTTGTGTAAACAGGTTTAAGTCCCCACAATGTAGGAAAAACCCGGTACACACACACACACACACACACACACACAGAAAGAAAGATACAGAAATGTATAGACCCAAAATAAAACTTATACGTTACATTTTACATACAGGAAAAGCTACAGTATAGTATGATCATAGATTCGCTGACACATGCTTGGCCTTGTTTGGAAGCGCCTGTGAAAACAAACAGGTATGCCTCTTCCTTGTCTAGCCAAGTGCCAGGGAAACCAGTATTTGTGTTTGTGTTTGTGTCCACAGCAGACCCTACCCCCCAATACCTTTTGTCCAGTGGGGCTGTCCAGACAAGCTTGTTGTCTCTTTATTTTCCCACTCCCCCCTTCTTTTTTCTCCACTTCCCTCTCTGCTTTATTGCACTTGATTCTAAGCGCGTCCATTCCTGAGATGGCTCAGATAGCAGCTGAAGCTAAATTGCCCGTCATAAAGCATCTGCAATAGCAATGGAGCTCTCAGGGTGGGACTGCTGCAAGGGGGTACGAGGCGGTTAGGGCTCACTATGAAAATACAAGGTCCTCTTTTTAATCTTTAAATGTGGAATATGAACTCTGTTTCAACACCCACAAATCACAAGGCCCTTCCTTAAACATTAAACGATTCTGTTGCATGATCGATTTCCTGAGTGCCTCCTAAATCAGTTTTATGCATATAATTTTCAGGAACATTTGGCTATTTGAGTGTGTGGGTTTTGGAGAAAAGTGACTGAAAATCAAAAGTAAAATGATCTAATGGTATTTCGGGACGCCAAAATGCTTCTGCATGATACTACTAATTACTCACACAAGACAGGCTAGTTAGAGTGAGATGCTGTGATTTATGAGGGAGTCATATATTTGGCTGTGCTATGTTCCTGTCAAATGGTTGACAGATAGATGACTGCTGGGCTGTAATTGGCCTTCCTGTTTGTATCCTTTCTCATGTAACAACAAAGGCACTTCCCGGCCTTGACTGTAGAGGGTGCACACGAGAAAACTCAGCCTTGTCTCAGTATGACAACAACAGATTTTTTACAGGAAGAAGAAACAAAGGAATATGGAAGGATGAGGAAGTAATGACTGGAAGGAAAAGACGCAAGAGAGGTTACTGAAGTGCAAGTTGGGCAAGGCAAACGTGCAAGAGAGAGAGACAGAGAGCAGGTCTTATGAGTTATGTTCCAGGAGGGTTTGTGTATCGACTCATCTCTGAAACAAAGCATCTGTGTGTGGCATTTGTAGCAAAAAAAAAAGGCTCATCACGCAGCCAAAATAATTCTCTGAGCTGCCAAATTAATCTCAACAAAGATTTTGTGCAGTCAACACAGTATCAAAGCCAAAAGATAGAGAGATATAGACACATAGCTGTGGTGTGTTCTAGTGGGAAAATCCCTCTCTGCTTCATACTGCTGTCTAGTGAGTTCTATCAAAGCCGTAATGTTATTGCTGTGGAACTGACTGTGAAGGAGACGAATTCCAAGGGACCACAGGAGCAAGACAGGGCCAGCAGCCTGCTTGGCAGGAGCCCCGGTGTGATCATCATCTATGGGAGGAGTGACGCCCCTCGCTCCTGCCTCCTCCTGCCTCCCAGCTAGTCTTGCCCTGTGACAGATGAGCCCAATGACAGCAGGACGCAACAACCTGCAATTGAACATTCCCCTGCGATCTGTCAATGTCCAAGGTGGTGTTTCACTCTCAGGAAAACACACACGGACACACGTACCTTCACACACACCCTCACATTAAGTCATTCTCCAAGTATTAGAAGAATCAGGGCCTGATACGCCTTCTCATACTTGTGAAATACTTTAGATACCTTGTACAGGTGTCTTTGAGGTTTGTGGGTTTGTGTGCATGCCTCACTCTTGATCTATTTGGGTTTATTCTCTTAGTCCAAAATTATTGACAATTGCAGTTTTGTTCTGTTGTTCATTGCATTATGCTAAACAATATTAAAAGGGGCCACCAATATCAGTTGGTCTTCCTTTTGTGATTTTTTGATTTCCACTGGTGTTGCAGTTCTCCTTTTTGTCCACAAGGTGTCACTTTGTTCACAAAGAGAACATGGCTTCAAGCCTGACAGGGGCTTTATTTTCCGCTTTGGTGGCAGTGCTGTGGTGTATCACAGCAAAATGAAATAGGAAAAATGAAAATAGGGCATAAATGTTTTTGCTGCATATAGGACTTAATGAAGTCAGCCTTGCCAGTACATTAGGAACAAAGGCAGCAGAGAGAAAGGCATTGAAGGACAACTCACAAACAATTCCAAAATAAAAAGGGAGATAAAATATGAATGGTGAGCTTCCTCAATGAAAAGCAGTTCACCGGTTGTCAAAGTGGAGATTTATTTTCCAAGCAACTGGCTTTTTATGGTCAAGCTCCTCCACATTGGCGAACAGCGGTGCTTTGTAATATGGCATGTAAAGAATGGGATTCAATAGAAGCAGTCCTCCATTTGTCATATTTAAGGGGATAGAATAATGACCATTGGCTGTCTTGCGCTTGAATCGCTCAAGTTAGCTTATTTTTTGTGTGCAAAATGGAGGATGAAGATAGATGGACTTCATGCAAGACTTTGCCCAGTCCAAGATATCATATCATGTCATATAAGTTAAACCAATAGTTGGTAGCATATCATTATCTTAATCCTGGAGCAGTAGCTGGTGCTTTACTATGTTTCAGTGGAAATTATAAAACAATCCAGCTGTCTTCACTTGCTTGTTGCAAACTAATGATTGCTTGGCGTCTCTGCCATAAAAGCGTGGTGCAAAATTAATTGTTTCAATCAATCAATTGGTCAATTTCATAGCCATCAAGCTATGCCCAAGATCATGTGCATTCTCTACCCTTCTCCTTCAGGATGGGCTTGGAGAATGCCGAATGATTTATGGCCTCTGTGTGTGCTGCATACATATACAAACACTGTACACACACGCTGACAAGCGTACACACTTAATAGGCAGGCACACAAACACTGACACAGCCACACACATGTACTGTATATTTACATAGATATGCATGTTTGCACATATATGTGCACATTCCAAGTGGATGACACACAGCAGGGGACGGATCACGTGAGGAAACAGGATGAGCGCAGAGGGAACTTTTGACACACGCAGCTAAACATAGCACATGAAATACAACCAGCAGTGATAGACTATATTAGAACACTCTCTTCAACTCATTATTTTATGTAGCTCGTGTGAAGGAACTTACTAGCAAACATACTAATACAAGACCATCTCCTGTTTTAGGTTGCCTGGTCATGAATGCCACCTCTTTTTTTTCCATGTATGTTGCATTAAGTTGGTACATGTATGCACATGCTTGCATGTATACAAAAATGCTTATGCACACATACATGCATGTTCATGCAAACATGCACACACACATACACATATATATTTATATATACAGTGAGAGCCAAGTGCAGAGGCTTGTTGTTAGTGTGTTGTTCCTGTGCTGTGGCTTGTGGGCCTGTCTGCAGGGCTGATCGATGGTCTTTTACTGCTTCCCCAGGATTATCGGTCGAGTTCACCGGGAGGGGAAGGCAATTCATCAGTGCACGGCGGAGAGAGAGAGGCAGAGAGAGAGAGAGAGAGAAGAGAGGGGACAGAGAGAAAGGGAGAGAGGGATGGAGGGAGAGAGAGAGAGGCGTGGGGTGCGTCAGTATGAAAATGGAAGGAAAGATAGGAGAAGGCAGAGGTAAAGGTTGGGAGGAAAAACAGAGGGAAAGGAGAGAAGGAGACTGAGAGAATAAGGAGAGCAAGATGGAGACAGGAGGAGGAGATGCACAGATGTGCGCGTGATACTGCATCACCTGGAAATGTATGGAAAAGATAGAGGAGCAGACACAGATGAATATCACAAGATAAAGCGATGGAGTGTTAGGGCAACCTCAGATTGAACCCTGCTTATATTGTATGTTCAACATCAAACAAATATGACAGTACATTGTCTGTGGATATAAGAAGCAATACTACAGGCAAAAATGGTGGGAGCACTTCTGTTTTTATGGCATTTGAATGTAGTGTTTTGCATTTAGATTTATTTATTGTATAGTTGAAGAAAAAAAAAGTCTCACAGCTGACACAGAATTGCTGATCTCCTGATACTTAGTATTGTGGAAAACCGTAACAGTCTATAGTCATATATAATTTAAAACCTTAAAATTATTCCTTAGCACATTATGTGTCAAAGAAAGTTGCTCACATACACTTAATCCCACAAATATCACACAAATCAGCTCATCATTTTGAGCAGAATCTGACTTTGCTTGATTAACATGGACTGCAACAGGGAATAATATTGCCGGGCTTGAACACCTGCAGATAAAAATGCACAGAGCCAAGTGTTAGCTCAGCTCCCAGAGGTTTCGACAACACGTGCCCACGTTGTAACACATTTTACAGGGGCCATAACACACATGTTCCAGCTCATTCAGTTCACAGAATGGAAGGAGCAAAAGTGGTGAGGTGATTCAGCATCACCAGCTAAATCTGCAGTGGAAAGACAGATGATGAGACAGAGAGACACACAGACGAGGTCTGAAACTGCCTTTTACTTTTCAGGGAGGAGTAGGCACACGTTTTGATGGCAACACAGATCTGCCAGGTCTGTCAAACAGTCCACATCTCCACAGAAGTACATTATCATCTAATCACATTACTGACCATTGACAGTGATAAGGAACACGCATCCAAGCAGTATTAGCACTGCGTAGAGTTCTATTTATTCCCACATGAACTTGATTGTGAGCTTTGGAAGTGTACGTCCATTTGTTGTGTGGAAAGCATTTTAATATGTTTCTGTTTTCGTCTGTCTTTTAATAATTTTTCTTTGGTGCGTGAGTTTTATGCTTGCAAATGACACTCCATCCCAATTTTTCTCCTCCACGCGTCTCCATCTCACTCCTCACAGATAGACTACCATTTCTCTCTCTGTCTCTCGCTCTCCCTCTCCCTATTGATGGATGGACAGATCATGTATATCCAATCTAGCAGTGCTCCTGATGCGGTTAGGGGCTGTGACAAGTCTCCAGGCGGGGGGAACCGAGCGGAGCGGAGCAGAGGAACGGGGTGACGAAGAGGACACGACATCTGGAGAACATGCAGAAGAAAAAGAATGCAGCAGAGAATGAGACTGCGTAAAGTGTCTGCATAGCACACTGAGCGTGTGTTTGTGTGAGGAAACCAAACATACATGCTCTCCTCTGCCCTCTATCCTACTGTGTGGCTTTCTGGTCGACAGGTCCAACCTACTGGATATCATAATGGTTAAAATGTTTTTTTTTTGTGTGTGTGTGTGTTTGATAGTGCTGACATAATACGGATATCAGATAGAATAGGCAGAGTGTTAGAGCCTCTCTTCTATAGCTACTGTATGGACCACAGAGTGTTGCAGATGGAGATTGATTGTATGAGTGGCTGTTGACGTTCACTCATACATGTGAGAGTCAGGGTGCAGTTGAAAACATTCTCCACTAGGGGGTAATGTTCTCCTCACAGTATTCAAAAGGACCACTGAGCTCTCCAAAGAAACTGTGGTGCTTATCTCAGGCAGTGGTGGGTGATTTCCTGGTTCATATTGGCAGCAGGGTTGATGATAATGTATTATCACAGGTTGTAACATTGCAGGTGGTGGTGGAGTCTGTAGGGGGGGTGGGTCATCTCCTCTGCCCCTCCTTCCACATGCC